>JAWWTY010000088.1:13478604-13501887 GCA_035222235.1 Margarornis squamiger
AATCTTTTTTTTTTTTTTTTTTTTTTAATTAATTGTAAGAGTTTCCTTCCAAGAGAGATCATGGAGTCTCCATTCACAGAGATATTCAAAACCCTGCTGGACATTGTCACTGGCAACCTGACGCTACTTGCACAGCTGGATTGAATTATACGACACCAAGAAGTAGCTTCCAGACAAAATGATCCTGTGGATTTGTGAGATTTTGTTTGAAATGCTGCAACCATGTTGTGACATATTGACTTTTATTCTCAGCAACACGTCTTCAGTATCTCAGAAAAGTGAACAGCTTCTAGAAACCTATGTTGGTATAATTTGGGAAAACTGTAACCGTGGGTTTTACTTATCTCTTTGGGTAATTACCTTTGATTTTTTTTACTCTGTATCTGGGAGATTTGGAACAGATTCTGTCAGATAGTTTAAGTACCATTGGTATCTAAGCTACTTGGTCATCATTAGATGTGTGGTAATCTTCTCTCCTGTGGGCTACATCTTTTGTGACATCAGTAAATGGCCATGTAGTGTACCAAATAATTTGCCATTTCACTGGGTTGTTTTTTTTTTTTTTTATTATTTGCAATTTTAGGTCTAGTCCCATTCTTTCTTCTAGCAAATGGCATAAGGTTCAGGTTATGATCTACCAAAAGTTTTGCTTTTGGAGAAAATCAAGTCTTGGGCATACTTATCTCTTGAGTACTAGGTACAAACATTACCCCTTTCTTTTAGTTAATGTCTCATAAGTTATTATTGCTATTTATTTTTTTACTCTGAGAGCTTTTGTACTTGTTCTTTTCAGTGAAAGGCATGTCCTGTTGCTGCTTAAGAATGTGAAAATGGATATGTCTCCTCCCCACTCTTATTTTCTTCTTTACAGTTTTTTAGTTTCTTCATTTACCACCCTGAAGGAGCTGACTCATTGCTGGACACCTTTCAGTGCACAAGAGTTCACAGAGAGTGTTTCAGACTTACTTCCTACCCTCAAATTTCCTTTCTCTCAATCACTTTTTGAAAGTCGAGTTTTTGCCATTCCTGTGTGTTACTTTACATAGAACTATTTATTTTATGACTGGTGTTTTGGGTATGTTTTTTTTGGGGAGGGGGGTGAGATTGTGTGGGATGAGGGTTTTTTTATTTGTTTCTTTTAATAAAGTAATGACAAATGGATAGTGTAGTTTTGTATTAATACCACTTACTATTCCATTTACCATTCCACTTACCGTAAGACACAAATTTTTTTTCTGTACCTCATGATCATAATGCAGGTTTCTCAGAATAAGGCTGACTGAACACTGGGGCATGTGGCCCAGACGCTGCAAAACCTCCATCCCTGCGAGTTTTGGAAACCCAGCTGGCTAAATCCTGAGCAGTCTCGTCTAACTTGCAAACTAGCTGGACTACATGGCCTTCTACCTTAATCTTTCTCTGAGTCTGTGCTTGCAAGCTGTTCTCTGTATCATGAGCACTGCTTCGATAATGAAAGTGGAATCTTCAAATACCAGGATTTGCTTATTTAATTTAAAGAAAAAAAAAACCAAAATAGTAAATATTATGGGAACTAAAAAAAATATAAAATGCAGGTATTGTCTACAGTGCTTGTTATTTGTAAATAGAAACTCCAATTCTGTGTGTAAACTTTTTTATCAGATAATATCAAGACAATAAACACTGTCTTTAGTTATCTCTTTTTTTGTGTGTGTTCAATTTAAATCTCCTTAAATGACTATTAACAGTTACAAAAACTAAGCCTGCCAAAAAAACCCCCAAAACCCAAAAAAACCAAACAAAAAAAAAGGATTGTCTCACAGGAGGATGCAAATACAACTGTGTGTAATCCTAATGCTTAGGATTAACTCATAAGGTTTGCAGACTTTAAACAGTGGTCACATGTTGATAATTCTAGCACAAATATTTTAAGAAATGCCTGCGTAGAGGAGTTTCTGGAAGGTTACACTCGTCCAAGGCATGGCTAAAGATAGAATTCAGTTTCTCTTCATTGGAGAGTAAGACTGGACTGACACTGGAATGTAAATTGTGGTCTACAGAGCTGATATGTAAAATGGGAGACAGGAAGAATTTAAGTGCCTGAAGTCAAGATTTTGAAGCAGAAAATATCTGACACCTTCCCCTTGAGCTGCTTCAACTCTGTCAGACCCTCACATTTGAAGACCCTCCACAAGTGCTGGGGGTGGTGACTCTGTGCAGATCTCCCTGCTGAACTTGCAGTTGTGGGCTGAACTCGAGCCTAACCCTCATCTCAATCCAGAGACAAGATGTTCTCTTAGTCAAGTTCCCTGAGATGTGCTGACTTACTAAGGTATATATATCACACTTAACACACATTAAGCCTCTCAGCTCCTTGCAGTTTATAGATGGGATGGCAACTTTTTTAAAGCTGCAAGGATGATCATGGGAAATTTTGTCTTCTCTTTTCATATAAGACATCTACTACTGCTAAATAGGCTAGGTCTGGGTAACAAGTACATCTCACTTATTCTCTCCCAAATGAAAGTGATGTAAACTAGAGCCACGGTCCTTCATTGTTGTCTTTCAGGTGACACAGTCATATGGCTTCACCAGGAGGCACAGGAAGAAACCTCTATCAAGTTCTCAAATGGTTGAATGAATAATTTTCTTTGGAAGGAAGACTTTTAACTGGAAGAGGGGAGAGTAAACCCATACTTGTCACTTCCCCAGCTGCTTCTCCAAAACCCAAACTGCTATTCTAAACAGCATGACAAAGGAGGCGGGGAGGGAGTTCAAGTGGTGCACTTTCTGTGTTTTTAACAAGTGTCTCCTGCTCAGCTTAGGCCTGGGTTGCAGGTAGTAAACATTCCCTTGCAATGAGGTGTTCCCTCTTCAGCTCTGTCTCAGAGGCCTTGAAATGTGACTCCCCAGCACCATGGAGTCATTGGCATGCAGAAAGAACAGGACAGAAAAGAGTTGCTGGCAATGTCTCCTGCCATTTCTGTTCAGTTTTACATGGGAAGACAGAGTGCCTGGGAATAATGTCTGTGAAGGGCACTACTTTTCCTTCTGGCACTTTGGAACAGAAAGCCATTTTACTTAAATCCTGGGAAAGGCATGCAGTGATGCTGTTAATTGTTGATAATGTTAATGCACACCAAAAGCATTTCTTCACCTCCCAACCTAAAACAAGTTTCTAGTAGATATATAAGTGCAGAAGCAAATAATAAAATGCTTGAAATTGCACTTTTAACAGTAATCATTATACCTTTACCTACACTAAGAATCAACATGTACCAGAATAAAAATTGACAAACAATATTAAAAGTACTTTGTGGATCCTTTTTTAGAAGAATTAGAAGTAAAATACACAGACCTTGCTCAATGTATGTCTACAGGACATGTATGAAAACACATTTCACTTAAGCACCACTGATAGGACAGTTCCCTTTTAATTCCATGGGCAGATTTGACCACTTGGGTGGGATACAGGTGCTTGGAAGCTCATGTATATTCTTTGTTTAATATCCATGCATCAATTCTAATCTACACTTACTCCTAAAAGGGAGTCTTCATCAGGCAATATCGCCAGATATCATAGGTATCTCTCTACCTGAGGCCTTTAATTGCTAGTTGTTAGTTCTGAAAATTAGAGCAATGTATCTGTCTGCCTGTGAAAAGGTGAAAAGCCTTTCTCAAAGCATACTATGTAGCAGTCCCTACTTCTTTTCCCTCTTCTTCCCTCAAAGAAAGAAAAAAAAATCCTGTGGGTCTTTTTTTTTTTCTTTTTTTTTAATTTTTTTTTTTTTCCCAGTAAAAGGTATCTATTGGTACCACTCTCTTTGAGAAACAAGAACATAACAGACACAGACTAAGACTAAGGAAATAGCCTTTATTCAACTCAAGGTCCTGACTATCTTAATTTTCTGCTTGACCCATGAAACAAATTAAAAATATACAAGAGGGAAATGTTTGAAATGAAAAAGGAAAAAAGAAAAGTTTCCTAGAGGAATCTATGACATTCATTCTGCATATGGTAACTCTTCAAAGCACTCATTCAAAAGGGGAGACACTAAAAATCCAATTGGAATTCTCAGGTGAAATTTAGATAGGAAGCTTGTAATTTCCTACCAGTGATTTAGCCAGATCTTAATATTTTGTCAGTGAAAGGTCCACATTGTTGACAGCAGCAATAATTGCATACAGGTGTTTAAATTTTAGCCATAATATTTTCCAAATGGCTCTAACAGTTTGCTGAGCAATGTGCAATGCAAAGCTATGTTCCAAGCATCAGGGCATATGAGAATGAGGATCAAGTGACCTTCACATGAGATCAAAGACCAAGACAGTAGCTTACAAATGAAGGTAATAATAGGTTCTCAGAGCAAATGTTCCTTGGCATTAAGGAAGACCAATATCTGCAGGTTAAGTAAAGCATAATTTAGAGTGAATTTTAGCTGAGTAATACAGATGACCACACCAAGCAGTAATAGGACAAAATTAAAAAATAAGTTGGAGGGAGGATTGTGACCGAATTTGGAGCTGATGAGTTGCAAATTATTTATCCTCTCAGTTAGTATGCAAAAACGATACAGAGTGATGAAAAATAAACAATTTGTAGAGAAATTCAGATGACACTCAGGACAAAATAATCTTAGTAGGTAAAGTGAAATGCTTCTGTTATCATTCAGATATTCACTTCGATAACTACTAAATTTATACAGAAAGACTCCAGGGTTTGTCATTCAGGATAAAAATAAGGCAAGTGGCTCTCCAGGAAGTGAATGCCTGCCTTATGCAGTCCTCCTTGTCTCAAATGTCACCCTATGCTCTAGGAAAAGACAAGCTTTTTACTCTGTTTTTGGAGAATCCAGGCCAGAAGAGCCCTCTCCTTGACCACAGCTGTGGAGTACTCCAATAATACAAATTAAGATTAAAAGTGACATGGAATTTGGCTGACTTGAAACAGACACTTTTTACCATACCTTTGTAAAAAACTCTATTTTGAATATGTTGAGATCGGATATTTTTTTGCTTCGGCTTTATAATTTTATAAATTAATTTTGTGACACTTGTGAACTATTTTCCAAGTGCTGAAAATATTTGGTTGGTTACTGCATTTTAATTTGCTGTTGTCAATATGGGATGAGGCATTTATGAAGCTAAAATTATTAAGGATAGGTTTGGATACAGAACATCAATAAAAACAATTTACAAGACTATGAGAGTTTGTAATATCACCATTAATTTTCTGGTAAAATGCAAAATGCACTAAAACCAAATCTGAGTCATCTTTCCTTCCTGTGGTCTTTGCTCATATAAACAAAAAGTGCCTATTTAGTACTGTATACAATTTGTATTAGGTTATGATTATTATTCCAGACATCCTGTCAACATCAGTGTCCCAATAGGGTAAGCAATAAAGAAATAAAATATGATAAAAGAAACTCAACATCTTGAGGAGCTCAACCTTGATTTGGTGCATCTGAAGACAAAAATAGATTCTGGTGCTTTGAAAAGTTTCCCTGTTGTTCATGTCATATGCTTGCACTTCAGTCATTGGTCAGCAAATGGCCTACAAACCATTTTTATGACATTTTAAATGGCATTTTGAAGGAACAAGACTTGGGTGTCTGGTTATACATTAACTAGTGTGATGATTTGGTATCTATGCAGTAGTTAAGACAGTTATGCAACCTGTAGGATTTCTACAGTGTGTTTTCAACCTCATGGATTTTCTAGAAAACTGAGTGTTACCCCATATAAGACACGTTTATATAATACTCAGCCTAGTCTTTTGGTATGAAGGTTGTTGAACACATGGAAAGTTTCTACTCCAGCAAAACTCCAGTCATCAAAAGTTTGATCTACAGACCTGTTGTCTAAAAGCCCAGAGGAAAACAGGAGAAAGGCAGAAGCTTGCAAAAATCCACTACTACTCTTTTACACCATTTGACTTCATGGCTAATTAACTTGCAAAAGTAATGAATCTGGTATTATTTATACTGGCCCTTCCTCTGCAGTTATCACAGAAAATGGAAGACCCTGTTTCTGTAATGGCATGATAGGTAAGCTTGGAACAAAAGTTTGCCCCTTTTATGGAGAGGAAATGAGAGCAAACACACCTACCACAGCTGAGGTGTGCCTTCACCTGGCTTTGGCTAATTCTGTAATGTGATAAAGAGTCACAGAGTGTTTCCTCTGAACAGAAGTCAGGAATGAATGGGAGAAACAGACAGACTGTAATTTGAATAGAGCATATATAGTGTTTACTATAGGTGGTAAGTTCCTTAAGTGCTGCAACTGAACAGTTATTCAAAAGATATTGTTTAAAGCTTAATTTTTGAAAGAATCAATTTATGCACAGGAAACTTTCACACATTAGGACAGGTGTTGATTGACTTATGAAGCTTATCTTCACACCAAAAAATCTTAATGTGTAAGTCCTCTCTTCTAAGGACAATGAGCAAACACACCCTTTTCAACAGAGCTGAGTGTTCACAGTGACACATAAAATAGCATATAATTAGCTAAGCCTGACCATGGATATTGAAAAACTAAGATGTTATCACAGAGGCACTGGAATTATTTCTTTTTCTGATTATTGCAATTTTGAAGGATAATTTTTTTTCAATTTCAATGAAAATACATTTGTGATTTAAACTACTGATAATTGGACAATCTGATAGGATTTTTTTAACTTCACTTATTAAGTTATTAATAATTATTAAGTTCTGCAACAGATCATTTCACTTGAAATTTCATATGTGATAAATTTACATATGTGACATATACAAAGTGACCTAATCTGACTATAGCAGTGCATAAGACACAGGCATATAAGACTAGCCAGATCGGGTCAAACCAAAGAGTCACTTATCTTGATATACAGTCTCTCCTGTCCATAAATGAAAGCATAAGAACTTGACAAGCCTGTAAGACACTCATTGACATTTTCTGAATCGGGTAGGTTTCCTATGATTGAGCAATCCCCAATGGATTTTTTTGTTAATGTACTTGTTCAATCTGCCCTTAAATCACCAGGAATTTTTATTATTCACAGTATCCTTTGACTAAGAATGAAATCATGGGGAGCAGCCTCCACAGTATGAGAAATCATCTCCATTTAATTTCCTTTGAACCTGACTCTTAGTTACTTCCCCTGATAAGTCTTAGTTCCTTCTGTAGACAAGACCAGTCATCAAGGTCATCTTTATTCACATTCTCCCTTCAAAGTGTGCTTGTATAAATCTCTCTTAAATTACAATTTTCAGGACAGAAGGGTCAAAGTTTCTTCTGTCACTCCTTTAACAAAAAATCTTTCCAGAGCTTTAATCATCTTGTCACCTTTTATCAGTAACTATTCCTGTTAGAACTGCAACCATAGGTCCTGGATGGTGATGCCTGCACATTTGGGTAATATGTAAATTAAACATTTCTGTCAGATTAAAGGTTTCAAAAAAAGATGGTAAGTAGGGACAAGATGCACTATATCAGTGATTAAGTATAGAGAAACACTGCACACTGATAGAAGAGTCTGAAGAATGGAGAAATCCATGTGAATATGGAAATAAGAGGACAGCTGCACAAAAACCCCAAAACATTGTGGTTGTTTTTCATCCCTGTCAAGGTACAGAAGAAGATGAAATTAGTCAGGCCTTAACAAAATTTCTCATTTTCCTGTCCAGGTCTATATCACTCTTGGTTGTAACAATCACTAGACAATACAATTTTTTCCTAATTATTTCAGAATCATATAGTACCTGAGGCTGTCCGGGAGTTCTGGAGATATTTAGTCCAACTTCTCTACTCAGAGTGGGTGCAGCTACACCATGTTGCCCAGGGCTCTGTTCACCTGAGTTTCTAATAACTCCAGGAATGGAGATGCTCTGGGTAACCTCTTCCAGTGTTTGATCATTCCCATGGTAAAAAAGTTTTCTATTAGTATCTTCTGCATTTCTGAGCATTTCTATTGAAGTTAGCCATTTAACACATGAAACAGTCCATTCTGATAACCTGAACATGGAAATACAATCTTGCCTAGATGTGTTATGAAATGCTCAGATAATTTCCTTACCTTAATTTAAAGAGATACTTTTACTTTTGGAACAAAACATGGACCTTCGATTCCTTTTACCTGAGTCTTTTTTTCCCCTCCCTCTCCTTTTCCCTTGGATACAAGTTGTTTTTACTGTTGATTTCAGAGCAGTTGTCAATGTTCAGTTTTCTAATAAGGAGGAAGGACTAGATTGTTTGATAGGTTGCTTTTAAATTTAGCTGTATAAAAATGTTAAAGATTACATATTGTAGCTTTCATATGTGGTACCTTTACATGATACACTTCATAGTTCATGACATTATATTTTTTGTAGAAAACTCAGTGGTGTGATGACTAGTCTTAGCACTGACTAACTAACTTTATGCAATATCTTAAGTTTGAAAGAAAACCAAGATATTTTGGAATAGTTTTCTTTAAACTTACTTTTTTTTTTTTTTTCTTTTTTAAATAATACCTGCAGTAAAACAAAGCTAAGCCTCCTTAATCTCCCTGTGAATCTAAAGTTTACACAGATTAAAACTAAAAAAACACAGGTCACCAGGTCCAAGCCATCCCATTAATAATCCCAAAAATTACAATCCCTGGATTGTAAATGTCAATGCCTGTAAACTAATGTTTAGGTATTAAATATATTCCTGGTAGGTGTATTTATGCAAGCAGAACAGAGTTCATTCTACCTCTTCTGGCCTAAGCTACACTTTTCTTCCCCGTTGCATAACATAGAAATAAAAACACTCTAATAGCATATATTTCTTAATTTTAGCAAGTTAGCTTTAAATTAATAAAAAAAAAAAAACAAAAAAAAACCACTCTGCATTATTAGAAGTTCCTGGGTGACTTTTCTGTATGAGAATAACTGAAAAAAATGGTACCCTAAAACCAAATAGATTCACTTTTTAACTGTCACCTCATGTTTCACGGAGTACACTCTACCTTACACTTCTTCAGTGTATATATTTTTTTTATACTAGTGATGGAAGCCAGAATCAGAACAGTGCAACCAACTGACAGGACAATATCAACATATGCTTTTGACATAAATTATATAAAGAAAAAATCTAATTTCAGTGGCAAAAAGTTTGCTGCTACTCAAAATCAAGCTAACATATATGAATTAAACAAGAAAATCAACTAAACAAAACAACCCAAAGCCCATCGTAACAAATAAATGAATAAACAAACAAACATCCAAACAAATAAAAAAGTCACCATCAAAAAAAAAAAAAAGCCCAACGAAAAGCAAACTCCCAAACATTCAAAGTTTATTTAAGTTTCATTTCAGGATTCAGGATTCCCGAAAGGAATTTCTCATACAACATTTGAATCTTGTCACTAGAGCTTTTATTAAATATTGGAGCCATGTCAAAGTGGACCTATGTGTACATGGGCAGTGCAAAAATGTAGCTTTCTGCCCTAGTTTAAAGGTAAATAAAAGATTATGAGTAATTATCCAAACAGTCATACCCTTAATTCCTGCAGTGCAAGGAAGAGAGTGATTAACCAAGTACATTGAAGAGACTGAAATCTCATTTGCGGCCTGATTTGCTGAGGAGAAAAAACAGGCAAACAATTTCCTTGGATTTTTGTGATAGCTATGCTACTACATGCTCTATGTGAAATAACACTTCACCCCTCCCTTCCCTCCCAGGTTTTTTGACTTCTGATACTCTCCACATTATCTGTCCCCAGGGCATTGGCTTCCTGCATGGTGCCTGTTCCTTTTTCCTTCCTTTCTTTCTTTCTTTTGTCTTTCCTTAATTGATAATTGCTTTAAGAGGCAGCAGAATCAACAAAAGACCTTGCTCTGAAAAAACTCACTGTAAGAGTGTGTGGCTCTGGGTGAGATGAGTCAGGCAGATCAGACTCTTGGATGGTTTGGATGATATATGGCCTCTTGGAAAGCATTGGATCCTCAATGATTTTGATCAAATTAAACTAATCTAGTTTTACTATCTACACTCTATTTAATAAAAAAAACAAATGAAGAGTAAATCAACAAAGCATAATAACCTGTTCCAAAACATATAGCCAACCCTCTCACCTAGCTACACTGCAGTTTGTACTCAGGAGAAAGAGACAGAGGCAGCTCTCCAGATAGTTCTGTGCTGGTATACTGAACTTATTATTTCTTATCCTGCAAAATCCAGTTTTCACGATGCTGCATGTCTCCAACTCTACTCTTTTGCAAGTAGTCTGTGCCAATTTTTGATTGGTTAACTTTTGCAACTTAACCAAACACTTTTAAGGAACAGTTATTTTCCAAAACCTTCAAGCTGCCTGAGGAAGAAATAATATTCAAATTTTAAGAAGTGTGAGCAGGTGAACATCAACACTGGGGTATGTATTTGAAGGGAAACCATTGCTCCCAACTTGTTTGATGCGAACATTTAGCTCAAACATCTTACCTCCAGATTCAAAATGGACTTTAGAAACATAAATTATATTTTTTGCTGTTCAGAAAACCAATATTTAGCTGCGAACTATCCTGGAAGCATGCAAGCTTCACAGGCACTTTAAGTTTTGCTATAAAGGGATCTAAAATCTGATCTCTGTGTTGGATCAGAAACATCTTAGTCTCAGCCAACAGAAAAGTACCCAATCCTCATTCACATTCACAGAGAAATTAATCCTCCATTTCCAGGTAGGGATTGGTCCTATAGTTACTACCACAGCAAACACTAAATCAGCCTCCCTGCAAGGTGCAGAAACCGAGCATATTACATAAAACAGAGGAGAAATCACAGGGGCCAGAGCATTCAGTTCTCATCAGCTGCAGTTTAAACCCACCTTCCTCACTATTGTAGCAAGTAGCTGCAGCCAGCAGATGATCAGCAGACTCAGGTGGGCCATGTGCTGAATCCTGCTTATAGTCATTCCTCTTAGCCCAAAAGGAGAGGAGGATCCTTGCTTTGAGAGGCTCAGAGAGTGTGAAAGCTGCTCTGGCCTGGCAACATTCCATAAGCAGAGGGAATGAAAATACAATTGACATCTAGAAAGTTAGCATTTCTCAGATATGTAAGCAAAAGCCTGGAAGAAAGGAAGAGGAAAATAGAATATTTAGCAGAACACCTGAGAAAAGGGAATGCCTTGACACACAAGGGGGAGCCCCCTGGCACCTCATTCTTCAGGCTTATGATTTTTGAAGCATATTATTCTACCTTCCTGTGGGACAAGACAGGCACATGACTGACTCTGAAGTTACACAACTTCTGTCTCATCAAAGAGTCCCTCTTCAGAAGCAAACTTGAAGGGAAACGACCCCACTTTCCCCTACAACTGAAAAACCCCAAAACTTATGTGATAACTATGTAAAATACCCAAATACATAAATAAGGAGTCTGGCTTGATTCTGTAGAGACAGGTTTTGCTGGGCCACAGCAGCAGGTAGGAATCTGAGCCCAGTGAGGAGCAGCCAAGAGAGCAGGACCAGCACAGTCTGGTGAGGTGAAGCCCTGGAAGTAGCTCAAATCACTGGCCCACATCCATGGGAACATTACAGAGATATTGGAGGCAGACCCTGCTCAGACAAAAACAGTGGAAGCACATGAAGAAGCAGTGGTAAGCTGCAGTAAAGGGGAAAAATCCCTAAGGATATAAGGATAGGTGGGTCAGGAGTGACATGAAGGTGAGAAGATTTACCTGTGAAACCTTCTCTTTTGGTTCATCACACTCTGGGGCACCTCTAATTAGAACTTTCTCTAGTTTGATTTCTAGCAAAATGAAGCTTGGAGGATGCGACTACTTGCTCCCTTTAAGAGATAAATGCTGATAAATCTACCTTGAAACTCCAGCCAAGGACTTCTCATCACAGCAACACTAATAATTATTATCAGATGTATGAGAACTGTTTTCTAAATTTTCTCTTTTTCTAACGTAAACCATTATGTTATTTTCCTTAACAGTGGGATAAATAATACACTATTTTTTTCAGAACAGGACTTATGTATGCTTCATAAAATTTATTTCTTAATGCAGAAAGACATTTTTCTTTTCAGATTTTCTTAATGAAATCCGTTGAAAATGCAACTGCAGAAATTATATAAAATGTCATACAACACAAATGTTTCTTGTCAAATGTAGCTCAGAGATGGACTATGACAGAAAAAACCCAAGAAAACAAGCTCTCTATCACAACCTCTCACATAAGTTTTCCAAGCCAAAATTACTTTGGAAGCCTGCTTTCAAACATAGGTTTTGTAGCAGCCTAGAAAATAGTCAACATTTCTTGTGTATTGATATGTCTTTCTCTCTCCAGACTTTGTCCAGCTCTGTAAGCAAACTGGCCCTCCTTTTTACTGCTGCCACCTCAGTATGTTTGACCTGTCTGATGTTTTGTTTTTGTAAAAAATTACCAGTTCCAGGCATTAACTGCAAGTTTTTGGAAGAGAAGTTTTGAAAAGCACTGGGGGTGAAGGGACAATTATTCACATCCTCAGGAGAATGAACATCAATTCATTTGTCTGTTTGTTCCTCTTGCAGTTCTCAGGCTACAGGCCCCTTGTTTATGTTTCAGCCAAGTCCTAGAGCTGAGGAATTATTTTTCAGGTATTGCCCACAACTAAATACTAAAGATCTCTGTCATTTAAATGATCATAGTTTCACATGGACTTTGCAGCCATCCCCCACAGAATGCTACTGAGACTACTTCTAAAACCTCCAGCTTTCTTCTGCTCTCTCAAGTGCCTGAGGTTTGTTGCCTGCAGCTTTCTGGCTATGTATGGTAAAGACTGCTTACCTGAGGGGACTACTCAGACTGACTGCTAAGCTGAAACCCAAAAATAAGTAGATGTGTAGAATTCAAGACATGTGGTGCCTCATATTTGAGTATTCCACAGTGGAAAGCTAAAATCGTAACTGAAGGTTCAAGGAAAATTGTGTTGCCCTTTTTTGGCTCCATCAGAACTAGGAAAAACTGGCATTCCCACCTTCTGTGTTTGTCCCACTGCAAAAGAAGGCCATTTTTTCTGGTAACTTACGACAATCTCTCTCCTCTCTCCATCTGCATCAAGAGGAGCCTTCCAGCACTTAGAAATCATGTCACTTGGTTGCCTGGAGACCACTTCATTGAGAACTACCTGAACATTCCTTTTCCCTATCAATTAATGAGACGTAGTTGGGTGCATATTTATGTGATAAAATAGGCATGTGAAAGAGACAATAAACTTCTCCACATGCAATACCTAGGAAGTCCTCTAATAAGATTGTTGAGCAACAGCTCCTTTTCCACATGGGAAAGCTTACAGCTGGGAAAAACTCAAACATGTGCATGTAGAAAACCCAAGATATCCAGAAGCACAAAAAGTGGAAAGCTATCAATGCTGCTTCCAGAGCTGAAGTAGTCTGAGCTACACTCTGAAATCTTCCGTCAGCTCTGCTGACTGTCTCTTAATGTAACCTTTAAGTGATGTTTAAAACCCAAAAGCAGCTAAATTTCTAAATTGCTTCAATTAAAGTATGTCAGCACTGATTGGTTTTTGGCTTGCATACTTTCTCTGTGAAATTTAATTATCTGGTAATTCAATACCTCTGTGAATCCAGCTATGTATTGACTCAGTTGTAATCATCACCAGAATTTGAAAAATGTTGCGTGTCATTCGTGTTTTAGTAGAAGGTCACAGCAGCTGGTATTAGCAGTAAGTCTGACTAAGCCCAAACTTGTTTATTTTTTTCAATTTGCAATGAAACATGAAATTACAGCTGCATGGATTTTCCTTTCAGCTTATCTCAGATTAGATCTGAGATTTCAAAAGTGAAAGTCTTTCAGCAAATATTTATACACACATACAATATTTTGTCTCGGGCCCTAACTTTGAATGTGGATTCTCACTTTTTTTTTTTTTTTACTACAGACACTGTGTTTATACTACCCAATTTGTCTTGTTGTCTTAATAATCACAAAAAAGGCAATGAACTACCAAGCAGGAAAAAGGATTTTATGATTTTTTTAGGAGAACTGCATAATGAGGTGATTTCCTCAGAACAGACCTATGACACATTCATATTTATTTTCAGTGAATCACGTTGTAGGGCAAAAATGTTTGCCCACAGAACTAGATAGAAGATCTAGAGTATACACACATGAATAAGAACAGAAAGGTCAACATGCTGGTGCTATGACAACGTGGTTGGGTCATGACCTTTGTGGGAGAAGTCCAGGCAGTTTTTTGGAAGAGCAGCTATCCAGCTGAGCACATGTAATACTTACAATAATGTAAGACACCAGTTAACACTAGACAATTTTCAGCAAATGAGAAAGGGACACTGATGGGTTTAAAAATATCCAATATCCATGAATCTTGGAGATGAATGGATCAGGTCCTGAGACACGTGTTTTGTTCACGTGCCTATGTTCACAACAATCTACTGTGGAAATTGTAATTGGAAAAAAAAAAAAGCGAAAAAATCAGCTAATCACAGCATACTCAAATTACCTCATATCATGAATAAAGGAAAAGAAATGACCACTTGCCTTGGAAAAGCTCTCTATCAGCACCTAGGCATGACATCTGTAAGCTCTCAGTCCCGATTCTGAAGGGAAACCTGAAAGATACATTCAGATAAGAAACCTCCAAGTTCGTACTCTGTTTGCACACCCAGGTTTTGGTAAGGGGTGAGGAGGTTGCCGGGGTGGTTTCTGTGACAAGCTTCCCAACAGAGCCAGTGCCAGCCAGGTCCAAGATGGACCCGCCACTAGCCAAGGCTAAGCCCATCACCAGCAGCTCTGGGATAACACACTGAGGAGAGGTTAAGAAAAAGCTGCAGAACAGCAGATTCCAAGATCAGTGAAGAAGGAGGGGGAAATGATGCTCCAGGTGCCAGAGCTGAGATTTTCCTGCACCCTCTGGAGAAGACCATGGTGAGACAGCTGTGCCCTTGCAGCTAAGGGAGGACCAAGGTGGAGCAGAGATCCAGACTGCAGCTCATGCCTGGAAGGAAGCTATGACCCTGTGGAGAACATGCTGGAGCAGGCTCTTGGCAGGAGCTGCAGCTATTGGGGATGAGCCCACACAGAGCCAAGTTTACTGACAGTACCAGGGATCCTGTGGGGGACTCATGCTGGAGCAGTCTGGTCCTGAGGAACTGCACCCCATGGAGAGGACCTAGACTGAAGAAGGTTGAGAAGGACTGTTTCCCATGGTAGGGAACCCATACCAGAACAAGAAAAGAGCATGGGGAACAAAGAGCAGCACAGACAACATGCAATGAACTAATGGCAACCCTCAATTTCCCAACCTCTTCTTTCACTCAGAGGGAGGATATAAAGGAGTTAGGTTTGAAGCTGAGCTCAGAAATAAGGGAGGAGTGGGGGAAAGGTGTTTTTTAATACTTGTTCTTTTTTCTCATTATCCTGCTATATTAAATTAGCAATAAATTAAGTCTGCTTTGCCCTTGACAGTAATTAATAAGAAATCTAGTCCTTATCTTGACTCATGATCTTTCTGTCACCTTTCCCCCTCCCTCCTAATTCTGTTGAGAAGTAGGAGTGAGAAAGCAGTTTGGTGAGCACCAGGTGGCCAGTCAAGGTCAACCCAACACAATATTAATATTCATAACTTTATCAGATTGTAAAAAAATTAAGATTTTTTTTTTTTTGCCACATTGCAAATTTTTTTTGTATTGCTGGTATATACATTCAACACACAGCTGTCTACTTACTCTAACCCTTGTTTTATTCCCATTTGCTGGTTGCCACCCACTGATTTGTGCTAAGTGTTGAGTAACTTCAAGCCCTTATGTGTTTATGCAGAGTGTCTGTTTGCCAGTTCCTCAAGATCTACAGCTTGATCATGCATTGAAGACTCATTTATCTGGTCTCAGCACTACTGGCTTTATCTTGTGGTTGGTCACAGAAGGTCTAAGAGCTTCTCTAGCTACAGCAACGTATTGCTTCTACATCATCTGCCAAAACAGGTCCTGAGCACAGCAGACCTCTCAGTTGTGCAGCAGCAGCCATGAAATGCTTAGTGCCAGCCATGCACCTTTCTTCTTGGCCTCACGTTTATTTGTGTGCATTTGCAATGACTTCAGAAGATAACAGGTTAAATTCTGAGTACAAAGCTCGTCTCTTTGTAACATATTTTTACAGGCAGTCCTTTGGAGTGAACTCTTATACATTCCTGTGGCATTTTGTCTTCCTGTTTGGTGTGGTATGGGCAGGGAAAGCCTCTTACAAATTTCAAAATGTTTAGACTTGAGGGCAAGGTTAGATGACAAAATGCTAACATTGAAAAAAAGGAGTTTCTCTGTGTTAAAATTCCCACCTGTCAAACACTCAAAATTGAAGTTTTCTCCTTTGTTCTTTTCCTTGAAGTATGTGTCAACCTAGAAACTGATAAGATACTGAGCTCTGTAAGTCTTGAAATATGTATTTATACATTTATTTATTAATAATGAATTAATTTTACATTTTTAATATTCTTTTTCTATATACATGTTGCATTGGGCTTGTGTGGCAAGGTTTTGGTAACACAGGGTTAGGTTGCAGGGGGCAAAGCTTCCCCCATGTCCAGTGTAGCCAAACTGAGGTGGCTCCAAGTCTGGCTCAATACCCCTGATGTTGTAATTCAAAGAAATTCTAAAAACCTTCCCAAAATAACCAAACAGCTATGTTATGAATGCCAAAACAAAACTTCATATTGCCGGTGTGACATACCATGAGATTGGGAAGTGTGTTTGTGGTCAGCTATTCACCAAAAAATCTGAAGGGTTCTTATGGGCAAAAGCTGATGGTTATTATTAGCAGATGGCAAGGCTCTCAGCCAAGGGAGTAGAATTTTAAATGTATTTTTTACCAACTGTCCCTTATTTGTCTGGTTATACTCATATTAATCTTTTTTAATGTGTAACACATGTCCCTTGGAATTACACTTAAATTTGTTCCGAATTCTTGACAAAAAAGTCCATGAGTCAACCAGAGAGGAGTAATAAAGCTAATCAAATGTCTAGGAAACAAAACCCTATGTGGACTGCTTCTGTAGTTCTGTGCCATACTGATGTTCAGCACTGGATTGAGAGAAGAATCACACAGTCTTAAAAACATTGCAGTGGCAGGCAGAGCGTTTTTGCATTTATACAGGCGCAACCCATACAAAAACTTCGGCTTCATCAGCACACTCTGTTCTTCATGCTCAAATGGTGCTTGCACTGCTGTAGCAATATAATAATCATATCCTGTAAGAGCAGATGGAGGCTGTACTGCTTTAACTTACCACGACCTTCAAATGAAATTCACCTCCCCAAATCACACTGCAAAGCCTACAGATGAGTGTCTGTGGTTCATTTCCCACACCCACATATGCTGGTTGACATCCACATTTAAATGTCTAATTGTTCCCCAATATCTAAGCCACTTTCATTGCTCGTAAGTCTTACGCTGCTCCTGATATTTTTCACTTCAAACTCATGGGTTAAATCCCCTTGCAAGCAGCTCCTTCATCTTAGTGGCTACTTGCTGGTTGTACTTAGTGATGTCATATTCAAGAAGTTTCTCTCTGACTAAAAAGAAAGAATTACAAGGTTTATACACCCATTATTGACCTGTCTGTGTGTGTCTCTCTCTCTCTCTTCCACCATATATGTAGTTTGCTTTACAGCAATGTCCTTCTGTTGTGCCATTATGTTTATTTGTGCAATCCCTTGCTCTGGATTTTTGGAGGTCCAGTAGATTAAACAAAAATAACCCCCAAGCTTACTCAGAGAAATGACACTCAAGTAGTACTGATCTTTGACTGAAACAGAAGAAAATGATTGAAAAATAGAGGGGTTTCAGCCATAGGTTACATCCCTTTTCTGATTTTAGATCAACCTCACAATTTACACAGAAAACACACCAGGCTTAATTAGATACCACGAGCACAAACATGCAATCCTGACAAAAAGCCACTTCTGAAGGGCACATAATGACTTCATGAAGCTTTAATTAAGAAGAAGATAGCAAAATATCCCCCAAACTCCCCAAATTGTAACTCTCCTACCTTTCAAAAAAAGGTGCAAGATTTATTTAAAAGGTTTTCTAACTACAGATTACTGATCCAATAGATGCAATCATCTCAGATAAATCTTACATAACAAGACTAATTTACTAGTTTACATCAGTTTAAAATAACCTCTTGTACTGTTGCAACAATGTTGTGCAAGTTACTGAAATAGAACATTAAGCACTGAGATCTTGGAGGGAAGGGATTTAACAAACACGAAAGCAAACATGCTAAGGAGCTATCACAGTTGCTTCATGTGAATAAAATATGGTAAGAGGGAAGGAGGGAAAGAGGGAGAAAGGGCTGTACCCTGGCTCACATAAACTTTTGGACAAAGACTTCAAAGGGTTGAAATAAAAAGTTAAATATATTCTATATTGTCTTAACCCAACATTTACTCTTCCTACAGCCTGACACAAAAATTCATCTCACATCAATAAGAAAAAAAATTACAATTTGTGTAAGTTTTGGCTCACACTCCTGTGTGAAAAGCTGTTAGAGCAACCAATATGAACCTAGCTTTACTTCACGACACATTTATTAATTATCTGGATGGAGGAGCTGGATGCAGCATTAGCAAGTTTGGTGGTGATACCAAACTGGGGTGTGATGTTCACTATGTGGAGGGACAATGCCTTGTAGAGTGATCTAGATTGGACCACTAGACAATCTTCATCAGTGTGAAACTTACTGAGCAGATGCTGGATTCTGCACCTGGGATGGAGTAACACCAGACACAAGCCTAAACAGGGAGAGGAGTGGCTGGAGAGCAGCCCTGCAGGAAAGTGGTTTGGGGTGCTGGTCATCAGCAGGCTCCACACCAGTCAGCAGGAGGGCAAACCCCGTCGTGGGGAGGATCAACCACAGCACAGCCAGATGGGAAGCAGAGGGGATGATCCCACTGTGTTTCGTGTTGGGGAGGCCTCACCCAGAGCACTGAGAGGGTTCTGGGCCCCACCATTTAAGAAGGACGTGAAAGTTCTTGGGTGCACCCAAAGGAGGCAACTAAGGTAGTCTGAGGGCTGGAAGGATTGTCCCGTGAGGGGTAGCTGAGACCTCTGTGTTTTTCCAGTTTGGAGAAAAGGAGGCTGAGGGGTGACCTCATTGCTCTCTGCAGCTTCCTGAGGAGGGGATGGAGAGTAGGTGCTGCTGTCTTCTCCCTGGGATCGAGAGATGGGACACATGGGAATGGTTCAAAGCTGCCTCAGGGGAGGTTCAGACTTGACATTAGGAAGCAATTCTTTACAAAAGGATGCTCAATTCCTGGAAGGGGCTTCCTAAAGAGGTGACTGATGCCACAAGCCTATCAGTGTTTAACAGGCATTTGGGCAATGTACTTAATAATATACTGTTACTTTTGGTGAGTCCTGAAGTGGTCAGGCAGCTGGACTGGATGATTGTTGTTGGTCCATTCTAACAGAAAGATATCCTAATTCTATTCTACTCTATTCTAGTCTAGTCTATTCCACTCCTAGAATAATAGAATGGCTTGGGTTGGAAGGGACCTTAAAGATCACCCAGCCGCCTTGTGATGGCCAGAGACACCTTTCACTAGACCAATTTTCTCAGTGCCCTGTCCAACCTGTCCTTAAACATTTCCAGGGATGGAGCATCTACAGATGCTCTGGACAACCTTTGCCAGGGCCTCACCAGCCTTACAGTAATCTAATATCTAATTTAAACCTGCCCTCTGTCAGTTTAAAACCACTGCCTCTTGTCCTGTCACTATCTGCCCATATAAAAAGTCCCTCTCCCTCCTTTTCACAAGCCCAGCTTAGATATTGGGAGGACTCACACCTCCCTGGAGCCTTCTTTTCTCCAGGCTGAACAACCCCAGCTCCCTCAACTTGGTTTTATGTCTATCCAGGCAGTTCATTATTCATCAAATAGACCTACCTATCCTACCCTGCCCTACCCTGCCCTACCCTATCCTACCCTACCCTACCCTACCCTACCCTACCCTACCCTATCCTCCTATCCTGTCCTATCCTGTCCTATCCTGTCCTGTCCTGTCCTGCCTTGTCCTGTCCTGTCCTGCCCTATCCTATCCTGCCCTATCAATGTGGCCATCAGAAGCACTCTTGCTGTATCATGCCTCTGGACCTTAAATTTCAGACACAGAAAGACACTGTCACTGATATTTAATTTAAGGTCCAGAGGCATGATACAGCAAGAGTGCTTCTGCTTCATTTAAAGATTTCAGATAAAATTCATATCTGTATCACAGAACACTAATTAATTACTCTGCTTCTTTGAAGAAAATTAGTCCAGCTGCAGCCCATAGACCCTGGATCATTTGATTTTTGGCTGGTTTAAGAGCCATCATCTCTTATGAAGCTCTATTTTTTTTCCTTTTTGACATTTCTGGGTGGTGACTGTCACATCTTAACCCTTACACAGACCCCTTCAACACAACAAAGTCTCTCACCATCATGCTGACTTGGTTAAACATGAAGCAAAGATGTGTAAGATGCATTCAACCTACTAGTGTTATGCTCTTGCTTACACACTGATGAATTCCTTGTATTTAGCCACATTTAGGCTTATGTTCTCTTAGTTACTATTATTACCCTCAAGGTCTAACTAGCATGGCATTGTTCCTGTCTTGTAAAGGAATGGATATCCTAACCTACTGAAGCAAGAATTGTTGCAATGAGACCTTGTTCTTGCACAAAATATTCGTATGCAGCTGTCTGATTGCTTAACAGTCCTCTACCATTCTAAAAATATTGCTGGTATGATTTAACTCATTTGTCCAGGCTTTTGATAAAACTATGAAATAACTGTGGCCAATTTTATTTATTTATTTTTATTTATAGTCTCTACTACTTTTTTTTTTTTTTTACATTTTTTACTTTTCCCCCTGTTTTTACATTTTTATGATGATTCTCAGGTGATGCCAGATTCTAATTTGTCAAATATTATCTGCATCAGTCAATATGTTGGTAATTCAATCTTTTACAGCAGTGAGGGAGGTGTATGGTGGGGAATAAGTCAACTCTCTTAGAAATCAAATATCATAGCGATGGTTTCTGTAAGACCTAGATTTGAATTTTTACATTAGAAACCATATGCGCTCCACTAAGTAAGAAACCCACGAAATCATGTTGCCTTAACATTAACCAAAACATTATTAACTGTTCATCATATTAATTTTTTCATCTACTTATTTCAGAACAGTAAACTAACTTTATTACAGTTTACCACACAGGTGAGTTATCTGTTTTTTCAAGTTATTAAAAAAATTATCTTGTAAAAGGGTTTTTTTTTATAAATTACAAAAAGGTTTTTTTTTCATGTACACTTAAAGATTAATCAAACTTGCAGAATTTCTAGTTATTGGTGGGCTTTCTTTCAAAAACTCTGTTTACAAGTCATTTTAATGTGTTTTGAATGAACAGCTCTTGCAATCAGTATGTCTTGTGAGTGTATGGGTCAGAAATCCTGTGTTAAAATCAGAGATGTGAGCAAGTCTTTCTTATTATTTACTGCTGTGATTCTGTTTGTCTTAAGGTGTTAAAAAACTCTAAAGAAAAGTTATATGTTCATGTCTACAGAGGCCCATCTTGACATTCTTTCATGAATATTCTGTCATGGATATTCTCTCCTCTGTTCAGTCTTTCACATTCTTTCATGGATATCCTGTTATTCAATCTCATCCTCTTCCTCTCTGTGTTCACTGGTTGCCTCAGGACTGTGAAGCAATTACAATTGTAATAAGAACATGCCATGGTACATTCATACATGACACAGAAAATGCAAATTTAGCTGGAAATAATGCAGGTAGAGTTTGATTATTGCTCTCTGCCCACTGTTGTTCTTAAATCTGCACCTCTCCAGTGCACAGCAGGAACTAGAGCAGGAGATTCCATTGTTTTATGTCTCTAGGCTTTTAATGTATTTGACCTTCATGAAAGAAAGACCCAGTCCTTTTCTTGCACCATGAAAACTTTCCTGTTCCTTTAAATCCTTGATCTCCCACCATCATAATTTTTCCATCCAATAAACATATTTGTGGGCACATAGAAAACTCTTGTAGGCTTTCTCATTTGAAAGTGGTGACAGAATCGACTTCTGGGAATGAAGAGCAGGGAAGATGTTGTAGGGAATCTGTCTTGGCAGGATGCATTCATAGAGATGCTGTCATGGGAATTCTGCTCCCAAGATCACAGCCATCTAAACGAGGCACAGATAAGAAAATGAAGGATAAGAGTAAATTACATTCCACATGAATGCCACAACTCTGAGACCCATGAGGTGGAGTTCCTGAAATTAGTAACTTATAATGAGGACATAATACTGGACAATCACAGACAGCAAATGGCACATTGTGAGACCATGGATATAAAGTGTGCAGGAAAGACTGAAAATTCAAGCACAGTGCTCAGGGTATAGAATAAGCAGATCCAATGAGATTAAAAGCCTTTTTTTGTCAATGATTAAAGTGGAAGGCAAATGGGCTGCCATTCTTGGCCTCAGCAGAAGGCTGGGTCATATATTACTAACTGACCCTCCAGGATACTAAACACTGATGTCAGTGTGTGAAGGGGGACTAGGAAAGCTGCATAGCAGTAAATGGAAAAGTAACAGATTAAGAGAGCTGCTCCCAATTTATATGCCAATATCACCATTGAGCAAGATCTCAAAAGATCATTTTTAGACACAACCAGTGACTGCTTGTCCCCTGGAAAGAAGGACAGAAGAAACATGCTACAAAGCAAGAAAAACTCAATGCAAGGAAAAAAGACAATGTGATAAAATGGCACAGTAAAGGAAATTGTTGAAAAACACCTTTTGAAAAACTCTAGTTTCATTACAAAGTAGAATAGAAGGCATCATAAACTGAGACAGAATAAATGTGAAAAGCAAGCACAGGGGGCTAGGGAGATAGAGAAATATCTCTCACAAGGGTCATAAGAAATGAATAATCAGCCACTCCCTCAATATACCTGGAATAGGAAGGGTGTCAGAGAGCATGCAGCACTAACAGATCAGCAGGATGTAAAAGGGATAGCAGAAAACATGGCTTTATCAGAAGAGAGGTAAGTTGTCTGTGTATGTGCTCACAGTGGGAGGGCTTGCAGCATTATAAGAAACTCTTTTCTATGGGTGGATAAATCAGAAGTATTATCTCAAACTGAGGCAGCTACAAAAGACCTTAAAAACCCCAAACAAAATAAACAACTGTCACACTTAATCCCAAGAGATTTAAAGAAATTCAGTCAATGAAATGATTAAGTGACTTCAGTACACCACCATTCAAAAAATTCTTTGGTACCTGAAGAT
>JAWWTY010000088.1:13506397-13530227 GCA_035222235.1 Margarornis squamiger
TGGCATCATGTTCAGCATATAATGTTGGTGAGAAGAAGGAAGAGTGATGGTGTTTGTCTTCCCTAGTCACTCTAACCCATGATGGAGCTCTGCTCTCCTGGGCATGGCTGAACTGCCCATGGAAAGCAGTGAATGAATTCCTTGTTTTTCTTTGCTCTCATGTACAGCTTTTGCATTTCCTATTAAACTATCTTCTCCTCAACCCATGAGTTTTCTCACTTTTTCTCTTCCAATTTTCTCTCCCATCCCTCCACAAGGGAAGTGAGAGAGCAGCTGTGTGGGGCTCAGTTGCCGGCTTTGATCAAACAGTGAAAATACTACATTAATGCTAAGATATTGCTTCTGGTGCTTGAAGAGTGCCCAGCTGTAAGGTGCTAAGTCAGAACTCCAGTGGGAAAAAAGAGAAATAGACACTGAGGACAGCAAACTCCAGAACACAAGCAGCAATAAGACAAAAGAGACTGTACTAAATATGGCCATTAATAAAAATATCTCTTCAAGAAAGTCACACAGATCTTAAAAAGCAACTTGGGACCAAAAAAATACTTAGTGTTCTAGCTGCTCTCAACCATATGCTTGATTTTTGTGGGTGCAGTCACACAGAAAGTAACTGCTTCTCCTTTTGTTGCTCATAGGAGTAAAATCTAAGTGCAACAGCTTCTAGCAAATCAGAACTTTTATCTTCCTCACTGAGCGCACAGCAATTATTTCTAAACCACAGCCAGATTTTTATAACACCATGCAATAATTTGTTCCTGTAATCATTATATGTCAGTGCTTGGAATGTTATTTCCCTTCCATTTGCTTCAGCTATTGAAATAAAAATATTTGCAGGTGAACACTGTAAACACAGAAAGTCAGGCACCTATTAGAAAATTGACTCAATACCTACCAAAAGTGAGAAACAACAGCATCTGCACACCTATCCCTACACAGTTACTCTATTGCTAGGTATAGCCCTAATGCACCCATTGGCGTACATATGTATGGGTATGTACATATGTATGTAAAGGTATAACAGGAACAGCCAACAGAAGAACATTTCAGTCTGCCTGAGCTGCAGGACTTTCAGTCTCATCCATATCAAGTGTTAAGGGAAGATACATCACCCTGGGAATTCATCAATGCAGAGTACCATTTACAGTCTCAATGCAAAGTTCAGTTTGTGTCGCCCTGTGATAATTTTGGCAAGTACTCTATGGCATGCAATGGGCAGCACTGTGCACAGTACTGAGTATCCAGAATGACTCTCAGCTCAGGAAATGTGGAAGAGAACAGGGGCTGGGTACTTCACTGGAGAGACATACATGACAAACACAGAAAAGGCACCTATAAAAAACAATGAGAAAGAAAAGACAGATGAGAAGAAGGTGGAATAACTAAAGAGAGGATAGACAAGCTTTTACATAAAGAGGAACTGAAAAGATGTCTGAAGCCAGGCAGAGCATAAAAGAAGTACCCTAGAAAAAAGAAGAAAATTTATTACATGTAGAGTGTCTCCTGACAAGTATAAAACACTCCCTCTGAAAAAATAAAAGTTAGGGGTAGTTCAGTAAATCTTACTACACAGATGTTTTCCTGGGATCTTAATTACAAGGCTCAAAATGTAACCTTCAATTTTCCCCCCCTAAAAATTCAAGCTATTGACAAATACTATACCAAGCCATGGTACACACAAATTCACAGGGTACACCTGGAGACATCCACAGAGAAAGGAAACAAAGATGACTCCCACGTACCACGTTACTAATGACTGCGTCTGTGTCATGCAGAAAAAACAGGTCCAAATACCTGTCTATAAACAGTGTGCAGGAGTGACAAAGGAGAAAACATAGGATTCGTACAAACTCTAGAAGAATTATATTCTCATTTCTTTGGAGTTCTGCCTCACTTGGAGAGTGTTAGCACATCCCATTGCATCCTTCACATCACACAGCTCTGCAACAGTAACAGAAAAATCCCTCCATGCCCTCAGTGTCATTCTCATAATGATTATTACACCTGGAGTAATCCTGGCCTGATAACTCTGCACAATTTGCAGAGTTTGAAGATGTAAGGAGTATCTACTGACATTTTATTTGATAGAGGGCAGAAAGAAACCTGACAGCTGAAAACTTGCTGCTACAGAAAGGAGAGCGGAAGGCATGCACCAGAACAGAACCATCATATTTATACTTCCTTTCCCCTCTAGATGTGAGGACTGCAGTGCTGATGACACTCCCACTGTGGAAGCAGAAACATCAGTGTGTAAAATAGTCACAGAGCTTCTCCCTTAATCCCTAAATATAATTCCAGCTTTTCGTATTGCACACTCTAGGGTTTTCCTATTATTGCATTTACTAATATGGCAAGCTCACACAGATTGTTTTAGGAAGTTAAAAATTTTTTAACTTGCTACATGCCAATGGTATTTTCCTTTATGCCCTAAAATGTCTGCTTATCACTTTCATTGAGAAAAAAAATCACAGAATCATAAAATGGTTTGGACTGGAAGGGACATTAAAGGTCGTTGAGCTCAAATCCCCTGCCATGGCAGGGACACTAGACCGGGTTGCTCAAAGCCCCATCCAAACCAGCCTTCAACACTTGGGGCATCCACAGCTTCTCTCGGCAACCTGTTCCAGTGCCTCACTACTCTCACAGTAAAGAATTTTTCCTAACATTTAATCTAAACCTACTCCCCTTCAGTTTGAAGCCATTCCCCCTTGTCCTGTCACTATATGCTCTCATAAATAATCTCTCTCCATCTTTCTTGTAGCCTCCCTTCAGTTACTGGAAGGTGCAATTAAGTCACCCTGAGGCCTTCTCTTCCCAAGGCTGAACAATCCCAATTCTCTCAGCTTTACCACATATGTTGAAACTGTATTTAAATGCAGCTATTTTCCCTTTTCTCATCAGCAGTCTTTATGACGACTGAAGAGCAATACATTGAAAAAACTCCATTAGTAGAGGGCACTTATCAGAAACAAACATATTAGAGGAAAAAGACACACAAGTGAGGATGCATTGTGTTGGCAAATCAATAAAAATAAGTGGCCTAAGAGGACATGACACATTCATTTCCTTGGTAAAAGCAGGCTTTATAAAGGTGATGAGTAGCTGCTTTTTATTTTAAAAAAAATTGTCTTAGCCAAAGTGAATGTAATTTAGTACATTTTAAAGCATGTTAGAATGCATCAACAGTTATCTGCATGACAGCAAATTTTTGGCCATTTTTTTTGTTTGCTTGTAATGGAAATAAAAGACCTCTGTCCTTCAAAAAAACCCTCTGTTGGCCTTTTTAAGTTCCTGAAACACACGCAGCTATATGACAAGTGTCTCCTTCCCCCCACTGTTCTCAAACAGCTGTAAAAGTGACATGTGCCTCCTTGTCAAGGTGCTCATGTCAAGGTAAGCACATACTTTGTTTCAAGAATCCTCTTTTCCATTGCTTTCCTTTTTCTTTTTTTTTGGTGTATCATTTTGCATACACGAAGTTGGTCCACAGGTAAGAATCTCTGAAAATCCTGCCTGTGCTTTTATATTTCAACAGGTTTAGACTGTTACTTGTACCTGTAGAAACCATAAACACACCACTGGTCTGTATGGACATCAAGGGTGTCACACCATTTTGAATGGTGCTGAACAGAGCTGATACCAGTTAGGAGCTGAGAACAAAGGGCAACTGTGCATATTGGTGCTTCCTCCTATAAAACGTGTTTGAAGGATTCGGTATTACACAGATAAGTCCAGGATCCCATTTCTGAGATCAAAAACTTCAGGAAGTCAGACTCACTGCTGCAGTAAAAGCAAATCTACTGTTTTTCTTTTATGAAGATATCCTAGAAGCAGGAGTCAAGAAAACCAGTTTACAAACCTGTTGCCTCTGAAAGTTCAGTTTGGGAAAAGATATGAAGAATCTCTGCAGAACAGAGTCAAGTCCTGTCCAAAAAGTCCTTTTGTTCTGGACTTGTCTTAGTGCCAAGCATCAGGCTGTGAAATAAGAGCAAAACTCAGAATTTCAGGTACAGCTAAACCACTCTTTCTGATTTTATTACTTTTCTTTCTGATTTTATTACTTTGGCGGGTGTGAGTCACGTTCTGTCCCTACACTTTGAAAACAAGAGAAGAGTAATACAGTATTTCATCCAGATCAAGCTGCCACAGGCAATGTGTATGGCAGCCAACTCATTAGCAGTTTGAATAATAACAAGCAAACAAAACAAAAAAATCTATAACAGCCATATTAGACTGCTGTATGATGCATCCATTGAAAGGGTGCCTTGATTGAAATGAAAGATGTAGCAGACTTTTTTTTTTTCCCTTACTGAAAAACTGAAAGAATAGCTGTCTTTCAAATTGCGTCAGTTTCCAAGTATCAGGAGGAAAAAAGGTATACTGGGGTTAAAACATTTTGTGATTTTGATTTATCTTTAAAAACACCAGTTGAAAGATAAAAGCAGAAATAGACTTCCAGATGAAACTTTCCATAAATTCACATAAATACATACATAAATACATTTGGGCATTTCTACATTTTATTAATTTGTTGCAATTGAGAACATTAAACATTGCCTTTTGTTTATCTGTAGTTTTGGACAATCTCTACATTCTATTTTCAATATTCTTTCTTTTCCACCCCTAACTTCTCTTCACAATTTACCAGGCTGTCTGTGGAGGGGCTGGAGTGCTGAAGGTAGAGAAGACACTATATTTATTCTATCAAAAAGAATCTGTAGATACACGTTTATCCAACTCCTTAAAATCATATTTGCTTTTGAAGCACAGATGCCCCCAGCTCTTCATTAAATGAAGATCTTGTCTTCTTTTTGCCTTGCTGGAGATTTGTATTACATATTCGAAACAAAGCTAGACAAATAGATTATTTACCTTGTCCTACCAGCTCTCTTCCCATACAAGTGAGGGCATATTGCCATTATATACTGCTCTCAAATATCTTAGCAACAACCATTTAGTAAAAAAAAAAATTAGTGGGTGACCCCTTCTCCTTGGACATCACTGGAAAGGTAAATAGACAGTGACCACTGCTAGCCCAAAAATATTAGAGCTCAGCAAGAACTTGTAGATTAATGGACAGACAGGCCTCACTTACATCATGTGCATTGATTATGTTCTTCAGGCAGTTTTCAGTAACTCACAAAATGGTCTTCTCCAGAATTTTACCAGGCACCAAAGTCAGACTGACAGGCCTGTAGCTTCCAAGGTCAACCTTCCTTGCCGTTCTTGAAAGCTCAGATGTTAGCCAGCTCCCAGTTAACTGGGACCTTTCCAGATTCTCAAGACTCTCAAAAAAATTACGAGAGGCTTCATGATGGCATCAGCCAGTTCTTTATGTATTCTTGGGCGAATCCTATCAGGCCCCATAGACTCGTAGGGATCCAGCTGGAGCAGCAGACCCTGCACAAGTGCTGGGTTGACTGGAGATTTTTCACTCTCGCTGCCATGGTCCTCCTGCTCAGGGCACTGGGTCCCCCTTAGCCCATCATTGGTGTTGAAGGCAGAGGCAAAGAAAGCTTTAAACACCTCTGCCTTTTTCCTGTCCCTGTTTGTGAGGTGACCATCCTCATCCTGTAACAGGTCGATGTTATCTCTGCACTTCCTTTTACTACTAATGATTTAAAGAAACTCTTTCTATTGTCCCCCACAGTTCTGGCAACTTCAGCTTCAACTGAGCTTTGGACACATGAATTTTCCCCCTACAGCAATGAGCAGCATCTCTGTATTCCTCTCATGTCACCTGATGCTGCTTCCACTGGGCATACACCTTCTTTTTTTTGCTTTAGCTCTAGAAGAAGATCCCAACTCAACTGAGCCAGTCTCTCAAGTCCTGCTTGACTTTTGACATCTTGGAATTGTCTGTTCCCATACCTTAGGAACAGTGGTGCTTAAAAAATGATCAGCACTGATCGGCTCCAGCACCTTATAAAATGTGTTCTGAGGAACCTCACTAACTACTTCCTGGAATCTGCTTTCCTCATGTCCAGGATTGACATTTTGCAGGCACTTTTTCTCTTGACACCAGAGTTTTGCTTCATGGTTGCTGTGGTCAAGATGGCCACTGATTGCCAATTAGCCCACAAGACCTGCTAATGAGCAATAAATCAAGGAGAGCATCTTTCCTGGTCAGCTCCTTTAGTACCTGTAACATGAAGTTATCATCCAGGTGTTTTAGGAATCTTCTGGACACCTGATGGACATTGGTCACAGCCAGCATGGCTTGATGAGGGGAAAGTCCTGTTTGTCAAACCTGATCTCCTTTTATGACAAGGCAACCCACCTAGCCGACCAGGGGAAACCAGTTAACTCATTTGTATTTCAGTGTATTTCAATACTGTCTCTCACAGGGTCTTTCTGGACAAAATGTCCAGCACACAGCCGGATAAACACATCTTGTGATGGGTGGGCAGCTGGCTCACAGGCCAGGCACAAAGCACAAAGGGTTATCAGTGAATGGGGTGACATCAGGCTGGCAATCTGTCACTAATGGGGCTCCACAGGGCTCCATTCCAGGGCCAGCACCCTTCCACATCTTCATAAATGACTTGGAGGCAGGACTAGAAGGGACAGAAAGTAAGTTTGCCATCAACACTAAATTGGAAGGAGCTGTTAACTCCCTGGAAGGCAGGGAGACCCTGCAGAAAGACCTGGACAAATCAGAGGGGTGGGCCATCACCAACCACATGAAGTTTAACAAGGACAAGTGCTGGATTCTGTACCTGAGGTGGGGGAACCCCAGATGTACAGACAGACTGGGGAATGAGATGCTGGAAAACAGCCCCATGGAAAGGGTCCTGGTGGTCCTGGTCAGTGGCAAATTCAATCTGAGTCAGCAGTGCCCTGGCAGCCAGGAGGGCCAACCCTGTCCTGGGGGGTATCAGGCACAGCATCACCAGCCAGGTGAGGGAGGGGATTGTCCCTCTCTGCTCTGCACTGGGGCGGCCTCACCTGCAATATTAGGGCAGTTTTGGGCACTACAATATAAGAAAGATATTAAGCCGTTAAGAGTGTCCAAAGGAGGGCAATAAAGATGGTGAAGGGCCTAGAGGGGAAGCCACGTGAGAAGGGGCTGAGGGCACTTGGTGTGTTCAGCTTGGAAAATACTGAGGGGAGACGTCACTGAAGGTAAAACTTCCCCATGAGGGCAGTGGAGAGGCAGACACTGATCTCTTCTCTGTGGTGACCAGTCGACAGGATGTGAGGGAATGACATGGAGCTGTGTCAGGAAAATTTAGGCTGGGTATCAGGAAAAGGTTCTTCACCTTGGTTGGTTGGGCATTGGAACAGGCTCCCAGGACAGTGGTCACAGCAGCAAGTCTGAGAGTTCATGCAGTGTTTGGACAACACTCTCAGGCACACATTGTGATTTCTGGAGCTGTCCTGTGCATGGCCAGGAGTCACACTTTGATGATTCCTGGGCTGGGTACCTTCCAACTCAGAATATTCTATGATTCTGCTCTGTGTTTGCAGCTGCAGGCATGTGTCCACTGAATGTCTATATTAGATGAATACCTTATATACACTTGCTTTGAACTTGCTGCTAAATTTAGAGGAGCTAAGAAAAGCATGTATTTTTGAGTCTTACAAATTTTGTATAAATCTATAAAATCCTCTGGACATGTCTGTCACATTACAACAGACAGATCCCAGAGCTAAATCAGCTCATGTGTGCCCCAAAGCGTATCTGCTAGAAAAATGAACATAACTGGAACATTGCTGAAGAAAAAGAGTACTGGCACCAACACTAGATCTAAAAGCTCTGTTCTAACACAACTTAAAGCCAAGTGTGATCTCTAATGCAGTGTGCGAAACAGCACAGGCAGACAATTGCCTGTTTCCAGCAGGCCTCATAGCTCAGAATTTCTTTCCTGGTCTGCTGTCATTTACTGCAGGCTTTCCTTTTAAGAGATGTGGATAAGAAGCAAAGTAATTCTTCAGTGGACGGAAACATTAAAGAGTCTGTCTTTCTCCAGTAACATTTACCTTCTTGAAATCAGCTCTCTTAAGATATTAAAGAAAGCCAAAACAAAACAAAACTAAAAAGCAAACAAACACACAAACAAAAGTAGGACGAAAAACAAGGTACAAAAAAAGTCCTTGTCTGCATCTGGAAGAAGAGAGTACATAAGAATTTTTCATATTCCAGAGCAACCTTCTTTCTACAGCAATTCTGAATTTTGTAGTTTTCAGCAGTACATCTTGCTAAAGTCACCTACTGATCACTTGTGAGCTAAAAATTGAGTACTTAGATCTATGATCCACTAGAAAAACAGAAACACATTAACAGCATGCTTATGGTTAAAAAGGTGAAATTATTTTTTCAGCCCACAATGATTTATATTTTTGCATGGGCAAAAAAATAGCAACTCTGTATTACTTCTTTTGGAAGACAAAAAAACCTATACATGAAGAATCAAAACATGTTCATTCTAACTGATGGGAAGAGAACCAGAACAGAATAGCCCAAAGCAAATGTTTCCACCATGGAACAGCTGCTCTACATTGACAGCATTCTTTCTCACCCTGCTCAGAGTTACAGATCTGATACTACAGGGTAGAACTGTAAAACTCTTAGCAATTAAAGTGTTTGATACAATAAAATATCATAGCACAGTATCTAGTGCCATTCTGAGAACTCATCTTCCCTCTTGCAGAATATATGAAGGCACATCCTTCACTTCATATGGCAAAATGCCCTAAAATTTTATTCCTAGAAAATGTTATTGCCCAATTTAACAGATACATCTGCCAAGCGTTGGTCTCCAACATGCACTTACTTATTGCCTCAAGACAACCATGATGTAATAGTTGGATTCAGCTGAATTATACACCTTTGAAAAGGCCAGTTTTATGTATTAAAATTTGGATTTAAAAACTTGACTGGAGAAGGGCCTTGCACAATCTAGGCCGAGGTCAACATTGTCCTTGCTTAGAGTAAGAATTTGGACTAAAGGACGTGATGAGATCCCTTCCAGTCTGGATGATTCTCTGACATGGCTTTCGTGATACTCACAGAAACTTTAAAAGAAACCAACCCAAGAATTAAATATTTTACCCAAGCTCTTGCATGTAGTTTAATTCAACATGTTCTTGGACTTGGGAAAGCTGAGAAACTTGAAAAAGCCACTTTGAAGTCTATACAGTAAAACATAACACACAAATCAGAATTCCTTTACATGCCTCTTTGGTGAATTACTTTATAGTACTTACAGTGAGTTTTCATTTTATTTCATACACTATACACTAAATTTGCAATTAACAATATTTCAAAATAAACCAGTTCCCAAGTTCACTACACTTGCCATTTCAACACTTATGCGTTTAAAATACATGAAAGTTAGATTAATAATAAAGCAGATCTGATTTAAAATCAGAACTTATGAACAGCAACATCTTGGCATTATTTTGCCATGACTACTTTCCATAAGTGATGACTACACAATGACTAATGATTAAAATGCAGAAGAATTTACAGCATTCACAGAAACAGACTTGTCACATGAAAGTGAAAAAAGCAACAGCTTTTCATACAATTTAAAAGTGACTTTCCACATGCTTGTTTTATTTGCTGAAATCCACCTCCCTCCCAGTATTTAGTGATGAAACTAGGAAGGACTAAGTTATTTCGATTGATCAGAAATAATTTTCAGGCTGAGTCTGAAGGGGAAGAGGGCAAAAATTATACATTTCAGTGATTTTCTTGCACATAAAACAGACTTAACTCTGCTGCACAAAATATTTAATCTAGCAGAGATTCTACATGAAGGACATCAGTGCTAAATAGTAAGCAGGTAATTTTATACACACCTCTCTGATCTAACAAAAGAGAAACTCTAGAACTCTAGAATTGACCCTAGTCAATTGTTTTTTTTAAGCTTTCTGTAGACTTTGAACACCACTGCTACTACACACATTTGTAAGATTATTTTACTCTCATATGAAGTAGCAGTGAAACTAAACCCTGAATTTATCACTGGAAAGTCAACTAAAAATGGCACTTACACATGCATACATCAGTTTCTAATTTGCTTTATTCACACACCTTAGTTACTGTAAGCCTTGCAAACAAACTGCAAGACAGTCAAATTTGCGTTCTGTGCAACTTTGCCCAAACCCCATTTTTCATTGTTCTTATACAAAGCAAAATTCCTCTTAGTCATATTCTGCCACACTGCAGCAAAATAAGAAGTTGTCTAAGTACCTGTAAATTATGACATTTAAGTCTACTTAAGTTACTTTTACAGTTTCTATTTTACTCACAGTTCCATTACCAGTGAAGTTGGAAACATTTTTAGAAGACCAGTCAAGCCATCAGTCCCCTACTTGCAAGTTCTTACAACTTAAGAAAATAAATTCCTTTGAACTGACTAACAGTCCATATTACATATCAGATCTGATGCTTATAAAGCAGATATTAACAATTCATATTCATTCCTTAAGTTAGTGAACTGGTAAGATGAAAGGTAAATCCTCGCTGCAATCACATTTGAAATCTGATCCCCTTTTATGACTGCATATGATGTATTCAATTTGTGTCTATCATTTTTAAACAGTACTTATTTAATTACACTTCGGAAACTATATCCCCATTTTTAAAACAAGTTGTTTTACAGTGTAAGGAGAATCCACTGAGTGGATTCTTCAGAGTTCATTTTCTAAGCCTTTTTAAAGAACTAGGTTAGCAAGTCAACCATGACCACTGTGCTAGATCCAGACCTGGACAGATTAAGAAACATTTCGAAGCAGTGTAGAGTAAATAATTTTGGTGAGCTGTAAAACTGCTGCATGCAAGGTATACTGTACTATAACAGCTCCAAACCCTTTATAAAAACCTTGCATTCCTTCTTCCCGTTTTATAGTATTTATGCAGTCTTTCATTCCCTCATACTGAGTATTGATTGGAAGCACTTCATAGCCAAGGTCTGTATTGTCAATTATTGTGCGTGTCCCTTGAATATGAAGGCGGTGTAAAACTGTTTCCAGTGGGTAAAGCATGACATCAGCACAAAGGCTAGCAGCAAAGCTAGCAATAAGTTCTGGAAAATACGCATCCAGCATGCTCTGCACAGAAGTGGAGCTCTCAGTTGCAAGGTTGTGGGAATTATCCCTTTTCAGAACAAACAAAACAAACTTTTGGACGATGGAACGGATGACGTAGTGAAGAACTCCATGTAGAGCAGTTGGGAAAGTCAAGACCATCAGAGGGAGAAGACGCTTGCTATGGGGTACTCCCATGCCTACAACTCTGCCAATTCCTTCTTTCACGCAGTCCAGGATGCCTGGATTGTCTCGAATTATTTCACTCTACAAGAATAGAGACATAGTTACAACTCATGCTGACTACTTCAACACCATCCTGATATCCTGATGAACTTTTAAACAGTTAAACATTTGCATGCTACTATGTCTACAGAGCTGAATAAATAAAAGTCCTCTGCTATAACACTCTTGATAGCATTGAATTAAATTTCCTTTTAAAAAAATGAACCCATCTTGAAGAGGCTTTTTTAAATGTATATTGCAGTTATTTCTGTTTCTACCAAAGAAACTCAACCTTCAGCCAACTTCTGAAAGTATCAGCCTGCAAAAAGGCCATGAACTTAAAACATCTACTTCTGGAGAACAATGCCAGAAAGTATTCATCTAATTCAAAATTCCTCTATTTTAAGGACTATGCCTATAATTTTAGAACTTGAATGCACATAGTAAAGACTTTTCTAACTAGAGTTGAAAGGTGCTTTTTAATTTAATAGGTTCAGCTTTGAATATTTCCACTGCATTATGTACATTGAAAATGGTATTCTTTACCTATGCTGTTAGTGAAGAGATAATTTTGTTCACTTAGTGAAAATAAAAATCACTTAATTATATGCTCTGGTATATTCCACCTCTGAGCGTAGGATTAAGCTTAAAACATTGTTACCTCTTCTAGTGCTTATGCAAACTCGTGTTTTATCAAGTGGTTCATACCCAAAATACAAGATTTGGGTGTTCTTCTGAGTGCCCAAGTTTCTGAGTCCATGTGGTCTGTGTCCTGACCTCATGCCAGGATAAACTACCAGAATATTCCTCAGTATTCTGAGGAAGGATTAAACAGCCTGCAAAGCCGGCATGGCCAGTTTGTGCAAGAAAGAAACTAATTCAAAAACCTAAGAACGTAATGTTGTTTCAGACTTTAAGTACAAGTTAAGCATCACAGCCTGTACTGACTCCTCTCCTTCCCCACGTTGCCAGTCACTGCAGTTCAAAACCGTGCTTGCTTTAGTCAAACACGCCACCGTGAGGTCTGAGATGTTAATGACAAGAGCAGATGTGGCAACTACGAATTTCTACCATTTACAGCTATATTCATGAAACGTATTTACTTAGAGAAGTAACAAATACTGTTGAGCACTTTGGCTTAACAGAATTAAGACAATTAAAGTGAATATAAACCTGTTAGTAGCAAATCCCACAATCTTTATAACTTTTGTGGTTTGTTACTGGTCACTGTCCTCTTGAAGTACGGGAATATAATGTAAAACTGGCCAGCCAAGTTGCTCCCCTGCACTTATTAATACAGCTTAAATGAAACCTTCACAAATGTTACCATTACCTCAGATAACCGTGAAATTTTCATAACCAATCCTTTACAGAGGTGATCACGCATCCAAAATGCTGGGAGAGATGCTGTTTTGGCTTTTTGATTGGTTAAGCTGCTTTCTAGCAAAGAAAGTTTATACGTATTTTGCAAACAGAAGACAGGCTCTAAATCACTGCTCTCTTTTGTCACTTATTGGTAAATATTTACCCATGTCCAACAATACAGCTAAAGTACCTCCTTTCAGACAAAAATACAAGCAGTAAAATACATCAGTATAACATTTCAAGCTATGGCCTGCTATGAACTCAAGAAACACACTGACAGTGTTCTACCACTGGTTTTAGTCCTGGAATTATGGAATGTTCAGGTTAGAGCCATTCCCAAGGAATTATGAGTTTGATTTCCAACCAACTTTTCATTATGAGACCAGCTAAGTCTCCCAAGTATTCTACAAACTCAGAGATTCAGAGATCCCCTCAAGATGTAATTTTAAAATACTTCAAGAGGAGACAGGGTTTTTTAAATACAGAATAACTCCAGAGAAAGCAAGCTTGTTGTTGGGAGTCTGTCTATGCCTCCCCCTGGATGGACATTTAATGTCACCTGTCCTGCTAATCCATAATATAAGCAGTTCAGACGGAACAGCTTTCCTAGTACCTTCAGACTCATTTAAGGTTGGATCCTCTGCACAGAGTAGAATTCTGCCCCTTAAGAGGCCATGTCTGTAAAGTACATGCTGAAACTAAGAAATTGTAGAAGTCAGCCTTCTCCAAAGAAAAAGCACCATTTTGGAGACATACACCAGCAAATCACTCTCAACAGTACTTACAACTTGTCCATGTCATGAATGAAAATCACTATTTTGATGACTGAATGACAAGAGTGACTATCCTGCACCCTCTACACCAGAGCTCACTTTACAGAAAGAGTTCCTCTGGCTGGACAAAGATACTACCATGTTAAATTAAGGGCAACTCATTATACAGAAATCAGTGAAAGAATTACTCTGGACCACTCCTGCGTAGCTAAACCCTGCCTCTTCTCCAGAAAGAGCTGCAACACCTCACTATAAGGCAATCTGCAACACAGCGCTACAGGTTATTCAGTACAAGTTACAGGACAAGCTAAGCTGTATCCTACGTGACAGGGCCAGATACTAATTTTCATGTCTAAGGAAGAACTAGATGAAAATTTAGAAGCTGATTGAATGAAAGCAGACTGGAGAGAGTAGTGTGCAGTATTTAATAAAAAAAATCCCCCTATTACTAGAAAAACTTTATAGTTGTTATGGGTGGCGGGGAGGGTGTGCCACTGCAACAACTTGCCTATGAAGTCTTTTAAAAACTTGGTATGAGAAAAACTTTTTTATGGTTATCTCCTATAATATACAGATGTAACAAGTTCTTATTTCATACACAGTATATTCCAACTACCTATATTAAATGTCCTTTCTAATTCTAGACTTAGAGTTAACATAGTACACTAACATACCCTTCATAGTAAACACTTTTTATCTCAGTTAGTAACTCGTAACTGTCTCAAGCAAAACACATGCAACATAAACTTGAATTCAAAGCCAAAGATTCAGTTCTCTGCTGAATAATCTAAAGAGAAGCATAGTATCTTTTTAAATGTTGTAAATATATGTAAATTACCTGTACAGTTTCAATCAGGCTCGCAGAATAAAAAGGCATTGCTATCACATGTGTTAAACTGTAAAAGTTAAAAAGATAACAATTAAGGTCATGACAATACTATAATTTCAGCCAAACAGGAACACAAAAGTTCATAAAATTAGCTATCAAATTATTCCTAAAACAAAATTAACAAAGCATAACTGCATTACTAATACACACATCAACATGCTGAGAACTCTTCAGTGAGAAGTTCTGCTAAATTCTATTTCCATTGACCACACTGATTCAGGTCTAGAAGAATTTAATCTTCTCAATCAGGCTAGTTCCATACAAACACTGGGATCTAGCATGAGAAAACCTGTGAAAGTGATGTATGCAATCAAGATTGTTCAAAAAATCAACATTTGAAAATTACATTAGCACCCTGTCAAACAGCCACAGCTGCAGACTAAACTAGTGTTATGTTTAGTAGTTTCATTAATGTTTAGATAACGAGACATAAGGTATAACACATGCTATACTCACCCTTTGAGTAAGAGGTGCCCACCCATCTGCTTGAAGTTCCATTTATGTGAAAGCTCCCTAAAAATAAACATATTTACCACAACATGAACAAGGACATGTAATTCTCAAGCATTTCTCCCACAGGTGTCAGCATCCAGTTTTCAAACGGATGTTCCACTTAGATTTATGTTGCAGGACTTCCCATTTTTGAAAGGCAGAGCAAAACATTTAATAACTCATGCTTAACTTCTAAAAGTTTTTCAGGCCCGTCAGACATTTGATCAAAAAAGTTCAGCTACTAATAAGGTGTCTGTAGTTCTTACAGCAACTGGCTTTAGTATTTTGCATTTATTCTGCATTCTTATATACTATTAAAGCAATTTTCAGGGAATACTGCGTTACTTTAAAATCTCAATACTTCTCTTTAATCAACATACAATTTTTACTATGTTTTAGTTTGGTTATGCTTCTTCTGTTCTTTGAGGTCATGTTTACCCTGCTGTTTCTTTCCCGAAAATTTAAAACACATAATGACACAGTCAGACAAGAAGAAATCAAGCTGCATAGTCATTATGTACAGATGTAACTTGAGCTTTTTGACTTATGACCATCTATGGCATATCCTCATAAAATAAAAGAAAAAATAAAAGCTGTCATTTAACACAAAGGTGACATCAAAAACATTAAAGTAGTATTTCTGTTACACACTTCAAAATATGAACAGCAAATGTTTATATTCCACTTGACAGAACATATAAGCCCATCTAGCTCAAGAAAACACTCAAACACATGTACTTAGCATGCATATGGTAAATACTCCAGCTATGAGGTAAAGATACTTCTGTCCAAAGTGTTGGACACACTAAGCTTTGCATTTTGAATAATAAGCTATAAAGTGTTCAGCTTTCATTCTTGTCCAGGAGCTGCCCTCAGCCACTGCCTGCAGTCAACTCTAATCCAAGAATGGCAACTCTACCCTTTCTCAAAAAATTTGTACTACCGGTATCTATCACTTTCCTAAATACATAGGTCAGTTACTAAATAGGAACAGAAGATTAGCTTTGACATCATATATTTCAGACACTTGGATCACATCCACTGACTCATAATACTTAAATGGTGTGGAAAGTTAAACCAGCCACACTAATGTGTGAAAGCTTAACCTGTCAATCCACTTGGTACAACTGTCCCTGCAGTGGAAAAACTACAGAATGAGTTTGTCTAGTACAGAACCACATTCAAATGTTCACACCCACTTCTGGGCCCCTCTTCAAGAACAGTGACATTCTTTTATGATATTATGATATGGAACTGGAATTGACATTTTACTTCTCTGTGTCCTTTGGAGCCTGATAACGTAGTTAATAAGCTTTTAAATCAGACTTGCTGGCACTGCTGCTGTAAGCAATAACCTTCACCTCCACGTGACAGCCCAAACATGGATGGCACCATTAAAAAGGAAAAGAGAGAGCTCAGCAGAGAATACTTTGGGGTGGTGCATGAATGAGACAACCATTGTAGCCAGACCACTTCCCCAGTCCAGTTCATTTCCCGACTGTTCACATACTGGGATGGCACAAGCATGGGAGCCAACACTGAGGAAGGAAGGAGGTGTTACAGCAGAAAGGTTTGCTTCTTTTGGCAGCACCACTAGCTTACTTTTCAAACTGCTGAACAACTGGCCCAAAAGAAGAAAATCATTGCTCACTTTTAGCAGAAACTATCAGAACTATGAAAATATAGACACTATCACGTCTAATGAACTTAAGCAAACCCTACATCTGTATTCAAAAACTAGGACAAAAAGCCACACTTTGAGGAAAGTGTACACCTGGGAATTTCACTTTGGTATGAGACAGAGCTGATCAAAAATCTTAAATACATACTCCACCCAATTTAACTATGAAATGCTTTTGTTAATGCTTTTGAGCCTGCAAAGACTTACCTTTATTAGTATGGACGCATGCATCATAACAGTAGTTTGATTCAGCCTACCAACATTTCTTTGTCTTAAAACCAAGTTAGTTTCCATGCCCCTTAAAAGCTTGGTCTCTCTCCACACATTCAAAATAGGCACTTGTCTCTTCTGACACCTAACATGATTCTCAAGCTCACTGCTCCATTCAAGGTTAAACCATAAATCCGACTACTTTCCTGCCTCCTTAATGTATTTTCCAAGACAGGTCTTTATCATTTCACTGGCTTCCATGTGGACCCTGAAACTTAAGTAAAGTATCTTTTTCCTAATTTTTAACAAAGTCAGTCTTACTGCATTACACTAAAAGGTTTAGTTATCGTATATAATAAACACACAAGTTGCTTCTGTTAACATATCTGTAACAAAACTGTTTATAGACATTATTACAGTTGTCAGCCCTTACTGTTGGCTCTGAAGCATTACAAAATAAAATAAAATATCTTCAAACAAAAATTCTTTATCAGCTTTGTACCTCAAAGCAGAAAGACATCACAATAGTTTGCCACAATACTGGAGATATAGTTAAGCATAAATTAGACAGTCACAAATGAAAATAAAAGATATTACTAAACTTTTAGAGCAGCAGATGGACACAGTGCTGTAGAATGGTGAACATCTCTCTTAATTAAGTAATTTTGAGTTGTAGCCCCTTCACCATGACAATACTGAACAAAGTATATGCAGTTGTTGGTAAAGGAGGACTGAAAACAAAGCTGCCAGTCATATGTACTCTTACTTACCATGTCTTCTCATTTACTAAGGCAGGCCATTCTGTTCTCACCTACCAAAGACAGTGCCAATGTCCAGCAAGATGGCAGTGCTGGCTCTTTAGCTGTACATGTTTTTTGTATTTAGATTAATGAGACCAGGAATTTTTACCTTAGATATGGTACTGGCTAGTACCACACAATACAATGCAAAATACAAAAAGAAACTTATGAATTCTTTTATTATAATCAAGTAATACCAAAGACTAGTTTGCTACAGTACTTCTATACTCAGACCAGTAAGCAGACATACCAAACATACAAAGTTCCCAGAAAGAATCTACCACTATTTATGGATTACAAAGTTGTCTTTCCCAAAACAACCACACTGTGCTTCTAAACTCCTATTCCATGCCTGATTGTTCTCATGAAGTAACATGTTTCAAACAGCCTTACATTTCAAACACTTTGAATATAGGTCAAAAACTGGTGACAAATTTGTGAGAAGCAGTAAAAAAACCCAAGCAATACCTTGGCAGAGGTGTAAATTCACTGATGATGCCTTCTGTTCCCAGGGTTATGCCCTGAACAATGAAAGTGCTGCCCATTCCTTTCCAGAGAGCTCTTGGACCCTGTGTTTTGAAATATGAAACATAAAACTCAAAAATCTTACTAACTATTATAAAATTTCAGCAAATTCATACCACAGAAGGCTACAATTCTACCATTCAACTTTATCACCAAATTCAGGTAACAACTCACTTGTCAACTACGGGGAACCTTTCGTTTTTCAATAATATCAAACAGTGGCTAACAATTTTGGAGATGTCTCTCTCACTGTTGATAGTCTGTACTATAAACTTAACACCATTTCCTATGGACAAAATGACCTTGAGATGCTAAAAGTACATCCATAAGAAATTCAGAAAGTCTTTTTTTACTGCTCCTGATCTAAGTTTCAGGATTGCCATTCCCACGCAGAATTGCAAATTAATTATTACTGCTGGAAGTAGTTGTTTAGATATTATCTTTATCCACACAAAGATGAATGATCTTTTAGAATCCAAATGAAAAAAATTAAGTTTCAGGGACCTTTTGCTTTCTAACATCTGCATATCTTCCCCACAAAGTACTGTACTTCTTAAAAAAATCATGACTTACAATGAAACATTTCTGCAACCATAAAAATAACAAAGTCTTATAATGACCATGTTTTGAAAGACCACCTACATAAAGAGTTAGAGATTTCAATCGTGTATGTGCTCAGATACAGCCTGCCACCAAATACTGACCTGTGTCTTATTGATGCAGTACATAATATTGACAATAGTAAATGGAGTGAGATGATAATTCCGAGCATGATAGTTAACCTGTTAAAAATACAAATAACTGCAGTTTTAGTAACACACTTGCAAATGGTACAACTCCGAAGAATAAAAGCATTTCCAGTGTAAGAACTTCCTCTCTCTAAAGGTCAGCTAAAATTATGAAGAAATTCTCACTGAAATTTAGGGAAACATGCAGAACTTTAAGTATTGTACATTGAAAATGCAAACATAAAAGCAAGCATAAATCAGAAACTATGAAACAAAGCATCCTGCTTGTAAGTGGCGATCTGGAAGTTCCTCTGCAGATCCCAAAACACTTACTTGCTATAATTCACTCTCCACTGCCCAACCGAAAATGACGAAGAATTCTCAAGATAAGCTAAATTTCAGAATGGCAAACATGTATTCTACAAACAAAAACATGTTAATGTAGCAGTGTCTCCCTAAAAATTGTGAGGCTTTCTTATACTCCTTATACTACATACTTCATACAGAGTAAGAAAATACAGAAATACCATAGTGCACAAGAGCCCTGACTGGGAGAGTGATATAAAAGACATACCTGACACTGACGACGTAGAACAATGCAAGGATGTGCCAACACATTTTCTGTAAACAGGCTTTAAAAGAAAATGGTATTTAATGCATGGGAAACCACTATAAATTTCTTTAAAAAAGCTTGTTATTTTTCTCTAACAACATTAGATCAATATTTGGAAAAAAACAATATATTATCTTGGGAACTAATGGAGCATTTTTAAGGCTGCCAGATATCCTGCCAATACTGCAAAAGAAGCAAGTTACAAAAAACCTGACACATTCACTGTGAAAAGGACCATATATATGTATATGAATGTATTTTTACACCCAAAACTTTAAACAAAATTCCTTAAGCCCTCCTTCCTCAAAGTATCAGGGAAACAAAAAAGTCCAGAGATACAATTAGAAAAGGATTAGATTCCAGTTTTATGTTCATTCTGTATACCACATTATTAATATAAAACTCCTCTTAGCAGGGCTAGAGGACTGGTACTAACAGCGATTATTTTTTCACAGAAAATGCTACTGCCCAAAACCAACCCTCCCACCACTCCCCAAAGCTTTATTTCAATCAAAACTTCACATGAAAGCCCTCTAACATTCAAAGTATGATTTCTGGTTGCAGCCATACAAACAAACTATTCATTTCATCTCAGAGTACCTGAGTGATCAGAATATTTACCTGTATGTTCAGACCTGGGGAATTGATTAGAAAAGCAAAACATCCAGGATTTTTCTAAACATCCCAAGCAACAGCTACAAGATCATCTGGGGTAGGTTTTTAAACTCCAGACAAACAAGTACTAATTGCCACAAAAAAGTACTGACCCTGCAGTTCTGTAAGTATTGAATTATTAGTAATTTGCTATGACAAAAAAGGTGAAACTTTCCCTGTACTTCAGCTGGTATCTACTAAGCCTTCCTTGCAGCGAACTCAACTAACCTCACAAAAACTCTATGTTCATTTTAGTCATAGTGGCCATGCTGTTCAGAATGTGGAGAACTGCCATGCTTAATTAAATCAAAGCCTATAGTTCACGACATTTCTCTGCTTCTGAATGAGACCAATGTGTTTCTGCCCTATGGCTCCACTCCTGTGCTGGTGGTCTCCTGAAAACCTTATCTAGTCCTTCTGCTAGATAAGGCTGGAAGGAAATCAAACTCCTCTTTACACATTTAGAGGGATTAGTTCTTCCTCTTCCACTCTGTCAACTCTGTTTTAACAAGCGAACAAACTCATCAAGGAGTCTGAATGAGCAAGCTAAGCCAGGGCAAGGGGAAGCAGTGGGAGAAGGACAAGCAGTTTCATGAAATAGGATGATCCAATTTGAGCAACTCATTACTTGCTAAAAATGGTCATTCCTAGTCCTCTTTATCCCTTCCCTCAGTGGTTTCATCAGCTAGTGTCTGCTGGCTTTCACAGCTGGTCAACTCCTAACAGAAACAAGAAAAAAATAACCCAGCCCTTTCACTGACTCTGTTTTCTGTTTTAGTATGTCAAGCTGGTTAAAAGAGGTTCTGATGGGCATCAGGGGTCATAACTAAGGGGTAGGAGCAGGACAGGCTGGTGATCAAGTTAAAAAAAAAAAGAAAGGTCCTCCTCTTCAAATAAAAGTACACTGTATACACTGTATAAACCTCAACTGACATAGCTTCCCATGTTGGTCCAAAACTGAGTAAGTAGAAGTATTCTCATATTCCGAAGAGAAGCGCTTTTCTCTGAGAAGTCTCACATGTCAACAAGGAGTAGAAGTTTTTTAATCCTAACTTTTTCAAGACAAAAGACCCACTCCCAGCCTTTCAAAGTAGCATTAGTACTTTGACCAAGGAAAACCTAATCAGCAGAGTGCGACTGAGCAGGCATCCTACAAAAAAATCCTAAGCTTGTCATTATCCTTACACTAGACAATTTAAACTCTGAAACTGTTGTTAAGTTCTTAAAGTTTATCACTTTCTCAAAGATACTATCAATTATCACTGTCACCATAATAAATTAAAAAATGGTTATCAAACCACTTGGCTATGATGAACATTATGATCCCACTATACTTTGATAATATACTCGAAGACATGTCCACCTTCTAAGGAAATATTTGCATTACCTGAAAATACTAATAGAAGTGGCAGATGTGAAAAAAGTTTTCTGATGATACTTTCAGATTGCTCAGACAGGCCACAACAATATCCTGGGCACAATTTATGAAAAAGTTTGTTGCACTCATTGCTGATTAAGTATTTCTGAGCAACAGTTAAAACAGAAAAAACTAAATGGATTTTGGATGGTAGGTTTTGAAAGGTATTTCAACTGTTAAAGTCTATCAACATAAAAACACAACACAAAAGTGTATGTAGGGTTTATAAGACAAATGAGTGTTTTACTACTTCACTGTCACTGGATACAGCTCTTACCTTGCAAGGCCAATTCCAAAGCCTGCAAATCTGTTCAACTGATCTGGAATGAAAAAAAACAAACCAGCTTATACAGCAGTGGTAATCATAAAACAGGAGGAAATGCCATGCAGAGGATCTGAAAAAATAATTTTATCCTGTACTTGCCTCAGAAAATTACAAGCACTAAAGCACAACATTTATGGCAGCTCAGCAACTGAGGAGGATATTAAAAAAATTATTCCCCCAGAGATATTTGCACTTTGGACTGCATTTGAGTTTGTACGTACTTTTATGTATAAAATTATGCTTATCTTACAGGGAAAAAAAGATCAAGTAAGCATTAAGAGAGAGTATTTAAAAAAAAATTAAATCAACCACTGAAAAATTTAGCATGCATGGCAGTTTATAGTAATTCTGAAACATAACAGAACTGAATTTTAGATAAATTACTGTTTCATAAAACTTCGATACTCAGAGAGTACATAAACTGCTCCTTTTAATTAAGGGAGACAACGTCCAGCAGCCTTGGTACAGGAAGTTTAAGTTTTTCTTAATTCAACTCCATTTCATAAAGACCTAAAACGACACAGTACTTCTGAGGGCTTCTGCCGGAAAAGCCTTGAACACAGCTGCTTCCTTAAATTCTGCCAGTCCCGCAGTTCCCTCACTGTCGCGGGTTTATATCGGCAGCTCATGTTTTCAGCCCAACAGGCTGCCAGAAGGCGCACAGCCTGAACCACCAACCCTGACTAATGCAAAACAGCTGAGACCCGCGGGCACTCCTTGCCCTTACATAGGGCGGGGCAGTCCCGCAGGATATCGTTTCCATGGGCTCAGCTGGGACCTGATCCGCAGGGAGCTGCTGGGGCGCAACAGGCGCCCCTGGAGCATAGCCCTCCTTCTCCTAGAGGGCTTTTTGGTTTTTGCTGGCCCCTGCTGTTCGAGCACGAAGGGGAGCACCGAGGGGGGGCCGCCCGCCCACCCGGCCCGCCCGGCCTGGGCTGTCGGGGGCCGGGCAGGGCCCCCCCTTACCGGCGCCGGGGCCGCCCGCCCCCAGGCTGGGCTCCTCGTTGGGGCCGCCGCCGCCCAGGGGTGTCCCGGCGCCGTAGGGCGGCGTCTTCTCGCCCCAGTGCAGGTTGCGGCTGCCGGGGATGTCGGGCGGGGTGGTCACCCAGTGGCCCAGCTCCGACCCGCCGCCGAAGGGCCTGGCGCCGGGGCCCAGCTCCTCGCGGCCGCCCCCGCGGTAGCCCAGCCCGTCGAAGCCGTCGGGGCGCCGCGGGTGCATGGCGGGGGGGGTGGCCGAGGGGCCCGGAGGGGCACAGAGGGGACAGCGGGGACCGGCGGGACCGTGAGGGGACCGTGAGGGCTCCGGGCTGGGCCCGGCACCGGCTCCGACCCGCGCCCTCCGCCCCCACCGCCACTTCCGGCCGCGCGGGGCGGGGCGGGGCGGGGCGGGGGCGCCCCCTGGAGGCGCGGAGGACCCTCCCGGCAATGCATTGAGGCCAGGAAACCTCGGCTAATTAAAAACCACCCAGAGACCTGTTTGCACCTCTGAGTAGAAGGTGTTTGTGAGAAAAATCTCTTTCGGTCAATTTAGCTAGGATACAAATATCTGTGAGATAAAAGAGGTTAGCAAAAGGAAAGTTTCTATTTCAGCACGTGCTGGGTGCCCTGGCCACCGAGGTCCAAAAAAGCACTCACCCACCCCAAAAATCATGCTTTGTATGTGCCCCCAGGGTCCCGCCTTGTTAGTAAAATGAGAGGAGTAGGTCTTTTCTTTTGGATTTGGCATGCCCAAGGGAGAGGGGGTCTCCTGGTCAGAATGACCACCTTCTTCTGCACACAAAGAACTTGCCACCTGGCGGGGGCCCCTTTCAGCCATACCTTTGTCTATTTTCATAATTCCCTATCCCCGGAGGCAAATTGCCCCTGGCACCAGTTCCAGACGGGACCTGGTACCATACAACTTCCACGATACCGATGTGTGGAAAAACCCCCCAACCAGATAGTTGTAGAGAAGGTATGTTTATTCAGCGCTGGGTGCATGGGGGATTGCTCCACCAAAAGCATGCACACCTGTCTGGGCTCACAGGCCTGTTTATATACAGTTAAAACATGCATATTCATTACTTCTTTATACATATGTATTATTTTCTTAGAAAAGG
>JAWWTY010000088.1:13542139-13590938 GCA_035222235.1 Margarornis squamiger
TAGATGCATTCATAACAAATGCAAATCTTTACCGATTAAGCAGAATTTTGGCTAATAAGCAGATGCATGGCTAAATACAACATTATAGTTATAGAAAACATAAAAGTTCATCTAAAGGTCAACCCTGGCTAGAGGCCTTTTGTTCAGACTCCAGCACTTCAAAGTGGTAAAAGAATGTGGAGAAGTTTGTCTTTACAGCCACTCATTCAGAAAGTCCCTCTTACAAGTAGCAGGAGTTATGTGAGTCCTCAGTAGTAGAAACCTGAGCCTTTCTAAAGAATGGTGCATTGGAGTCAGAAAGCTTTGAACAGTGTTTGGGTGTGCTAATGGTGTCTGTTTTAGGCTTTAAGTGAGGAGATTATGAATTGCTGTGTTCTAAACCACAATGGAAATTGCTGCATGAGATGAGATGTCTCTTAATGAGTTCTTTTGGAAAGGTTTTGTAGCTGTCCTCTTATTTTTACTGTCCTGTTATTCTTCCCACAAAATCAGGTAGTGACTTCCACCACAGCTTGTTCTCCCAATAGGCAGAAACAATGAGGGCACAACCTGGTTAATTTATACCAAGGATGGTTGCTCCATAATCACAGACAAAGAGAAGAAATCTGGATAACTTATGTGACAAAGATATGCACACTGTTTCTCTTCTCTTGAAGTGTTTTTGTGGCAAGAAACTCTCTGAACCTGCACAATATTTCATGTTTATTTACAGTGAGGCTTGTACTGATTAGTATAGACTTTCCAATTCAATCAACAGGAGTGCTAAAGTTGTACTTGAGAAAAATGCCTTTTGCTGAAGTTTAATAGCATTTCTGTTAGGGAAAAATCAATGCCAAACAAAGAAACTGTCAGTGTCAGCCTTATCTAAATTTCTTTGATCATGCTGTAACATATATTTGAAAAGCACTTTCAAGTAGCAGAAGGACAGTGAAGGTTAAGTATCAGCAACAATGGGCAAATGCAGCTGGTAACATCATAGATAGTTGACAATATTATATGGGTGTCATGCTCTTCCAAAGTCATTACTGTAATTTTGTCTTCAAAACACTGTGGTGAATTTGTGATACGTTTGACACAAAATGTCACCAAAAATGAAAAAACAGAATATAAACTTCTGAATGCGGTGACGGAAGCACTTGCAGACTGGTATTGTTTGTCCAAATCAATAGAAGAGAACAAGTGATACATTTTTGCTGTCTTTATTTCTTATGGAATTAGTCACAGCCAAGGTTATAGCTAGCGAAAAAAAAAAAAAAGCCAACACAGGGAAATGAAAGAAAATGAGCAGATAGCAGCCTCAGAGAAAATAGTAGAGGGACCGCTGGGCTTTTCAAAATAATCAGTGTTCTGCCATAGTGGTTACATTGCTGGAATGGTAGTTATAGACCAGCTTTCACTGGACCCAACGAGGGCACTGAAGGCAAAGTGAAATATGTCTAGTGCCTTTGTCATTGCCTCTTGTCATAACATGAATGAGATGCTGTATGAATCTTTGATTCATAGATGGTTTCAGTTTAATTTTTACTTTAAGTATCTTCCACATTTCCACAATCCACAGCAAACCAGTCCTGAATAAAGGGAGTTGAAAGGTGTGTATGGAGTGATGAACCTATTTTGTCCCTCTCTAAGAATGGCTTTGAATGCAGAGTGGTGAAGGAATGCAGCAGAACTCCTTCCAAACTGCTGACCATCCTTCTCTGTGGGCTTTGTATCCCTCTCTGTGTCCCTGAAGTGGTTTCTGCTCCTATGGGCACAGTATGGAACGAGGTCACACCTGGTGCTTTGCAAGGGGAAAACTGATTCATATTTCCACTCCCATCTCTGGCATACTGTGAAGCCCATATGAAACCTTAGCTTCATGTTATGCCTGTGATCCTTGGGAGGCACTTAAGCATCATTACTTCTACTTTTCCTGCCATTAATAATCTGATTTTTCTAATCAGTTTAGGATGAGGAATTATTTGCTTTATGTGTTAAATAGGTTTAAAATGCTATTGTCATAGTAAGAAACCTAAACCAAGTGATTACAGCAAATAAATTCCTTTAGTAGTCCTTTTAATCTCACCAACTCAAACCATAACACAGCTATCATGGGAAGGTATTTGCTAGTTAATGTGGAATTACTTCAGAAACAAACCCCATTCTTCACTAATGCACTGTCTGACAACTTTTCAATCTTCTCGCATCATTTTCAATTCTCTATAAATTCACCTTATCATCACTCCCTTCTTCTGCTTAACCATCAGACACTTGAACTCTTGCAAAAGTTGTTTCTCCAAGGACAATGTAGAATGAACTTGTTTTCTGCTTCCTTCTTTTGGTTTTGTGAATATTATTCTCTTACATAAGTGGTACACATGGGCCTGTAGTCTTCCTGAAATGAGAGGATTTGCCTATTGATGAATATAAAGCTATACAAGTGTGTGACTGTTTGCAGACTGAAGGAATTAAAATCTGTCTGCAAAAGTTTCTTGTAGTGAGTATTTGACCAAAGAACCTTACACTGGAAAATTTCTGACACAGTAATTTTCACCTCCCCTGGCACTTGAGATTTTTACAGTGAAGTTTGCCACCTCCCTTATTGCTTTGTACATTTCTGGTCACTTTCTAACTTTTACATTTTGATAATATATATATATATTTTCATATCTCCTAAGTTGCATTCTCAAAAACCCCCTTATTTGGCTTTTATCGTTCCTTGTAACATTGCTCATCTTTTACTATTTCCCTATTTTACATTTCTACAGGAATAGAGGTGGTTAATTCTCTTTACTTTGATGAACCACATTCACTCATGTTTCTCTGTCTGCATTTTTTCTTTCAGTCAGTTGCATTCACTATTTCCCTCAGTGATCCTGATGTTTTTCCTGAGGAACAAGTATAGCCATTACCAGTTGAGTGTCTCCTTATTTTTTCCCATTGAATGTAATGAGCAGTCATACCTACTCCTCCCTATGAGACTTCAGTCTCAAACTCTGAGTCTTCCTTCCTTCCTCCCTCCCTGCCTCCCTCCCTCCCTCCCTTGCTCCCTTCTCCCCTCCCTCCCCCTCCCCTCCCCTCCTCTTCCCTTCTCTTTCCTTCTCGTCCCCTGGCCAAAAAACTATGGCTCTGGAACTCTGTAGTGACCTTGTTTGTGTGTGATAGCTAAAACCTCTGTAAGCCTAAGCAGCCTAAAACCTTTGAAGTGTCAAGAGCTTGTATAGTAGTTATTTATGTTACTACCTACTTCTGTTTATTTCTAATTTTAAAATGGTGACGTTCATACATTGATGGTGTCTTGACACTATAATGAGTTGCCTTGACATTTTGTACCTTTATAATTAGCCATAATAAGTTGCCTTTCTGGATGTGAACTGATAGATTCTTTTGGTTCCTGAAGTTGTAGTGCAATATCATCTGAGTGCTTTAAGAATATTTAATGAAGTTAAGAGACTATTGTTCTGAAAAGAAAAAAAGCACATCCTAAAACCAGACTGAAAAGTAGAGACTGCACTTGCAGGACTATAATTGCATTTCCATAAAATTGTCAAAAGAAGAAGATTTGCTCTAAGTCACATATATATGGCTCATTATAATGTCTTTTCAAAAGTATAACTCTCAAAGAAGAAAAGGAATATAGGAGTATATTGGCATTTTAGATATCATGTTTGAATGGAAATTTCTTGTGCTATTAGAGCACAGTTCAGAGAAATAATTCAGAGGAGTATTATATAGTTTGCCTTTTTTATTTTTTTAATCAACCAGGGCATCAGAAGAGCTCAGTTCTTAAATTTTCAATGGTTTACAGAATTGCAGTGCTGTCTAATGAACAATATAAAGGCATATAAGAGAGAATTCTTAAAGAATATTTTGAAAGTTCTTTACATAAAATCAAGAAAGGAAAGCCAAAGTAAGTTGCAGAAAATAAGTAAGTTTAAATAAATGCCTGTAAGACCATTTTATTAATTTTATTAATTTTATTGTTGGAAAACATGTGGTTAAAATTTTCCTTCTCATAGACCATTGTATTCCTGCAAAGAGCTTCTGATTTAACTAATGTATTACTTACTAAATGTCTCTACTGTATGGTTTCTTAGGACTTGAAAGTTAAAGACATGACTTTGCTAAAAGCAAAATTTATTCTCTTGTAAGGTACAAAATAGAGAGATTCCCAATGTTGTTTGCTCTCTGTAACCTTTTTCTCCTCTACCATTTTTTGAAGTTTAGACAAGAGATTTTAAAAGTTGTGATTAATACTACCTATTCCAGATATTTTGTGTTCAATAAAATAGTAGCATAAGTTTATTTTTCTAACTGATTTGAAAATCTAGCACATTTTATTATTTCAGTCAACATACTATATCTGGTATTCATGACCACTATGTTGGAACATGTGTATGATTGCCTCTGGAGGGACATTCAACTCTCTAAACTCTCAGGCCAATAAACCACCAATAAATCTATTGTTATCTAAACATGCTAAGTTCCACGTCTCTAGATGGTTGATATTAATCTTTCAAGACCTGTAAAATTCTTCTATATGTGTCAATAGATTATTTTTCATTTGCTCAATTCTGTCATCCCAGGACCTGTGATCTTTTAATTTCAATCTGGCCTTTTTAGTTCAGAACTTCTTTTGCTCCAGCAAAGCTATTTTTTCAGAAATGGAAGATTTTAGATTTCCAATTCGAAGAGCGAAAAAAGCATATACCATTTTTGCAAATGCAATACAATGAAAATCAAGGAACTAGAGTGAGCTAAGAATTCTGTAGAGAGACTCTCAAAAATCTGTCAGTTTACTGGTCTAAATAATTTCCCTTTCTGTTAACACAGAAAGATAACAAAATAGAATAACAATTTTAATGTAAGATTTATATTAATACAATTGGATTACATCCCCCCCCCCCCCACCCCCCCACTCCAAAATCACATATGGCTTTTCATAGCAATTCTATATAAAAAAAGGACCACATTCGCAGCATGGGTACTCAGGAACATATTGACCAGACAGCAGGGTTCCTCTTGTAGCCTGTTTGCTGCCAGTGGGATGAGTGGTTCTGGCAGTTAACCCAGAAATGGAGCAGTGCAGCAAGCCTTCAGAAAAATGCTAGACGTCAATTTCACTCTCCTTCTGAATTTGCCTCTGAAGCATTTTGTATGGAGTCATGTCATTATGGCTCCATCTCGATGGGGAAAATGGCCCAAAACTGGACCAAAGAACTGCAGCTGTGGCTCTCTGCAATTAATACTGTAGGTTGTATGCATAGTAGGAAAAGGGAAACACTTCTATTGCAATTCAGGAAAGTGTGACGGAGACCATGTGAGAATTTTTTTTAAATGCTTTAGTCTTTAATAACAATCATCATGAAAAATATTTAAAAAAAATATTTAAAAGACTAAACTGAACTATTACAGATCTTTTAAGACAGTAAAATAATTTATTATTTATTATTATTATTTATTATTAATTATTTTAAAAGTACTAGGTAAATTTTATTTCAGTGAGCCTTCTTTGTGTCATCATATGTGTCTTGAAACTGTGATAGAATATAAAATACAAGAGACAAACCAGCCCTCTTTCTGAGAGAAGAAGCATACCTTTACACAAGTAATTGTTTTTGAAGCATCCAAACTGTGGATTATGGATAACTACCAGCTATAATTATTAACTCATAAGCCTTTGACAAAACCTCCAGTATGATTGTATTCTGGAAAATGGCAGCACTCAGGATCAGAGATGTATGACTGCCCTGGATAAGAAACTGGCTAAGACATTGAAAAGCAGTGGTTCCTGGATTGTTTTGAACACCACAGAAGCCCTTTTGTGGCACACTAGAAGTGATGTTGCCTCATATATTTATCTGTCACTGGAAAAAAATACATGAACAGTAAGAAAACAGGTTTTGCAGATAATATATAATTATGTTGATTAAGCAAAATCAAAGAAAGCAGTGAAGTAACTCAGGGAGACCAAAAGGAGTTTGATGAGTAGATAAGAGATGGAGGTAAAAGAAGGCATGCTGAAAGAAGTAATTTGAAATAACATTAAAATGTCTTAAAATGGTAATGGAAAGAAATAGTTCAATATACATTTTCAGATGCTATTACAGTTTAGAAAAAATCAAACTGGAAAAATAGTTCTATCACTGTTCTCCAGTCTCAGGCTTTAAGTTAATTTAATCAAGAAGGAAAAAATGTATGGTTACTTATGAATGTTTTAGTGGAAATATCCCTTCTGTACATATCAGGATATACAGAGAATTCCTCATCTGAAATGCTGTAATCAGTTTTGATCATTCTTCTCAAAGTGATAATAAGATAGGAATGTTTTGCATCAGCAAACAGAAAAGATTTGTTGGTTTATATTAAAAAAAAAAAAAAAAAAAGAAGTATAAACCCAGTAACTATGATTTTATGCTGTGCACTTTAAATTTTGCTTTTTCATAATAAAAGATAAAAAGAGATACAAACAGATCGAAAGGAACTACATTTAATTTAAAAAGTTTGAGACAGTACAGAACATTGTGTGTTGAGAGACCTTTGCCTGAGTATGAATGCATACAAGGCACATTATGCCAATCACTGCAGATTAAGAACTAGAAAATATATGCCAGTATAAGAATCATTTCCTAATTGTCAAAATTTTTACGCTTCTGAGATCCCTCACTGCGCATTGCTGTAGGGGCATGTCACTGGGGCACCCCTAGCAGCAGTGTAGGGTACCAATTGCTGGGTTCAGAAGAGAATTGCCAGATCAGCAGTAACCAAACTTGGAAAGAAGATGAAATACAGGAGAAAAAAGATGAAAAACAAATGAAAAGGATGCAGAAATAAGACTCTGGTTGTTCTAATTTTGGTATCAACATCATATTTTAAATGAATTTTGTAATGTAAAAGGTCTGATAAATCATTAAATCATCACACCCCTGGAACATAAGCATGATGTGATTCTATTAAATCATAGTCTAAAATTGAGCTATTGTAGAATTTTTTAGCACTATTAATATTCCTATGACCGATCCTCATGCTAATAAAAGAAGCATTTAATAATAGTTTTAGGTGACTTTTTGGGTTTTGTAGATGCTTGTTCGTGTTTTTGCCTTTGTGACTTTTTTTGTTGCAGTGAATTGCATCGAATTCCAATGTCTGTATTTGTGAAACTTTCCTTTCTTTTTGCAGTCGTCAGCTATTGGTTAAAAATAGCTACATTATATTGCCATTAAATATTCACTAAATTGAGTTGTGGCAGCCTGTGAGAAGCATCCAATTAAGCAGTTCACTTTCTATACATAAGGCTACAAATGAGCAGTCTTCTTTCTTTTCAATAATGCATCACAGGCTGCCCTTAGTATCTGTAAAATAATTGATAAGGCAAAAGATATTTGTAAAATACATACTAGAAATAGAAAAGTAGATTAGAGGAGGTGATTTTGCCTTGGGTCTTTGCTCTGACTGTGGGAAAGGTACAGCGTACTATGATTTAATTTTTACATAGCCTGAGGAAACCTCAAATGCCATATCTAATAATTCAGTATTTTCTATTTCTGACATGTATTATGTATTACCGAATCTTAAAAATCAGAGATGGAAAACACATCGTAGACTTTATTCACCCTAAAACCATTACAGGGCGGTAAATATGTCTGGGTCATGGGAAAGGATCAATGATATTTTGGATCCATCCAGTTTATCTTATTTTGTAGCTGATGCACTAATACACCTATGGACTTGTTTGAAGAATGTGCCCAGGCTGCAGTCAGAGGCATGACTGCCATCTGTGCAGGCAGAGCAATGATGGTGGAGGTGACCTAGCTCAGGCTGCAGTGTAGTACTGAGCATCTTTCTGAATCTGCAGGGCCAGCCCATCCTGCTGACCCCTCACTGGACACTGAGTAAAGACATTAAACTAGGTTTGCTGTAGGTGTTATCAAACCTCTTCCTCATCTGCAGTGCAGACCTGCTTCAAGCCCTTCAAACCCTAATGGTGAACAACCATCAATGAGGAACCTCAGGGATGCTGAGAGAGGTCTGTTCTCTGGGCAGCTGGGCTGCTCTCCGGGTACCACAGTGCCACGGGGGAGTGATGCCAACCTGGTGCCAGTCTCCTGTTTCCCAAGCCCTGGTCATGTCCCTAGATTTAGGAATTTGTGTAAGCCACTGTATCCCAGGTTGGATACTACATGCCTCTTTTGTAAGCAGCTATCAGTTTCCATTTTGCCTTGTATGTATCTCACCTTCTGCCACTTGCTGATTATTTCTTGCCTGTCTTCGCTTACTGATGTTAGTATTAATTCACCCCTTTAATTAATTTCTAATTCCAGTGCACTGCTTCAAAATGTACCTTCTGGTTATTACCAAAGTCCTGTATACAAGCTGGCCCTAAGCTCCATGGAGTATGGGTTCAGCAGACTGGAAAATGTTTGGCCATTTCATTTACATATAAGATGTAGGATTTAACTGAACCAAATATGAAGCAAAGCACTACAAGATGTGTAGTGCTTTTTTCCTTCTTCTACCCTGCTCCTAGCCTGAGATAAAATTACGATTACTTTTGTTGTCCCTACAGTGTAATATTTGAAGGACAAAATCTTGTATTCACCATCCACTGATGTCAGATGAAGGAACCTGTGGAAGTGGCAGCTAACAGCAACCACCTAAGCTACTTGGAGCCTTTCAAAGCAAAGGAAGCAGTCTGGTAGAGGCCCCAGCTCTGGGAAGGAGGGCGTGCTTTGTGATGTGGCAGCTGCCACTGCAAAAGCGTTTTTGTGCTCTTCTTCCCTACCTCCCACCTGCATCTTGTCCTCCTGCCACCTTCCCCGTGGCAGCATCAGCATCAACCCCGTGCCACACTGAGACAAATGGAGGAGCTGAATGAGGGCACCCCATGATAATGTGAAGAGTTGTCTCATAGCTCATCTTCTCGATCCTCCTAAGGCACAAGGGAAGTGGGCAGAGCATGTGTCTGGGGACTGTATGTGGTCTGTGTGTTCTGAGATCTGCTGACAGACACCCAGCAAAGTGAAATTAATAGTGTTATTACTTTAGTTAGGTTAGTGGGTTTCAGAGCCAATATCATAAAGCAAAATTGACTGTTTGCAGGTCTACCTCTAGTCATGTATCTAACTAGCTGCAGACTCAAGAAATCAGTGCTTTGACCCATGTTATGAACATTATTAAAAAACTGATACAGTCTTAACCACCCAACAAGAACACCCCAGTATGGGCTGATCTTACAGTGGGAAGAGACAATTTACAAGTTTATATATGACCACTGCCATAACAACAAAAGGGGTGAAATACTGGGAGCAGGAAATTTATGAGAGCAGTGGTAAAAGTCCTGTCTGAGAAACAGGATTTCATGTATAATAAAGTGAGTATTTATCTATGAACTCAGCAACAAGAATATTCTTTATTAATTTTTCAACTGATTCTTTATTAATTTTTCAGCTTGCTCCTGAAGCAGTTTACAAGAAAAACATTTTGTGAACATTTAGATTTTTTAGTACATTATCACTATGAAAGTTACAGCTCAATTAAAATCTTATTTAAAACTGTGATAATATGTTTTATGTCATAAATGCAAAGCACTGAAAGCAATTAAATAAGAAACAAAAAGTAAAGCTACAGTTCTGTTTTCCTACTTTTTTAATGTTTTCTATATTTTTCAGGGTATAACCTGAATATCACAGACAAATTCACTCAGAAGTCCAATCTATCAGAAAGTCCAGGCTTGTCAAATGTATGATATGTACTAAACGAAAAAAAAACAACTTCTCTGCTATGTACTGCTATATATAAATAATATACATTATTTATTTATTTTCCCATGTGGTTTTTCAAATCCATCAACTCTTTCTATAGAAGGAGAAAGAGAAATACAATGTTTTAATAATTAAAATACCAAGATGGTAAAAGCTGTGACATAAATGTAACAAAATCAAATCAGTCTGTGATCTTGCATACTAGTACGTATACAGACAGTGACACTGTTCCTTAAAAAAAGCTTTTACAGCTTTTATTCTGCGAGGCTTGCTACTGTTGTGCCTGGATATCAGAGGAAATCTTCCTGCCAGGCATAATTAGAATTGCCAGCTTTAGGAGTTTATCTTAGTATTTACAGGGATCATCTAAAGCCCAGTCAAATCAATGGAAAAGCTCCTGGGATATGTCTCCGCTGCGCCAAGGACAACAATATTAGCCAATACCTGACTAAGTGAGCTGCCTTGTACAGGGCCATGCAAGAGGCAGTAACTAGGGGCTAGAAAGGAGCACAGTAACAGAGCAGGTTAAGCCTCAGGCAGACTTTGGTTCCAGAGGCTGCTCACTCTGTGTTTCACCTCCCTGAGGTTATACAATGCGTGACATGAGCAAAACCCTGGTCTATCATGAAGCCGTATGTAGTTTGGCCTCAAACTGAAACAAATTCAGGCTGTGCCTGATAACTGTGTGTTTTAGGGTTTATGTGCTTCTCACCTCATTATTCACCCAGAAACCTGTAGTAATATAACATCAGTAGCAAGCAGAGGGTGTTTGAAAATGCAATCTACAGCTTTATTGCTAAACTGTTAGGTAAATAATTTCTTATCCTAAGACTGATCAAGGCACTAATGAGGGCTTGTGGAGGGAGAGGAGATGAGATTGGTGGCAGCAGGACAAGGAGTTGAAGGTCACTTTTTTCCCCAAGGACTCTAAGGGTGCAGTTGCTTGGCAGCTTCAGTCAGTCCCCCTATACCCTTTGCCACCATCCACCACCATCATGGGACCATGGGCTTACCCTATCAAGTGAGATGATCTCTCTGATAAGTAACCTCTTTCCCGCCACCTCCTCTTTGGTAGTGTTAACTCCCAAGTACATGAGCTTGTCCTGCGGTGATTTACAACACCATCAGGTGTGGTGGGGCTGGGCTCACACCCTTGTGTAAGAATTCAGTGTCATGATGGCTGGCTTAAACTGCTGTGAAACCATGGCCTGAGTGGGCTTTTCCTAAAAGCTTTTTCAGTCTTGCTGTTAGTGATCATGAAGTATGACAGGGACTACTGTAAAGTGCAATTTAATAGTATTTATCTCATACAGCATAGTAATGGGATCTCAAATCAGTTCATGGCTTGCATGTAACTGAAAGGATGATCTTGTGTCTGAGGTACCAGTCCTAATGCTTCCATAATGGTTTAAAACTTCACAGGAAAATATACAGATTTTTTGACTTGCTTGCAGTTGTATAAATCTGAATTTATGCAAGACAATTTTTAGCAATGTTATAAGGAGCAGATTAGCTGTAATACTGCTTTAATTAATTCTATGTTTTCTTTTATTCTGTCCATTAAAATCTCTGCAACTGTTTTAAAAGGAGAAAACAGTAAACACCATATTCTGGCAACACAGAATGATTCCTCATGGGCTTCTTAAACCAAAAATAGATAATGCATAGAAACAGAGTGGTCATTCGAACTGGAAAGTTATTATGAAAGCAATCCATTTGGCATTTAGTGAGCCCCAAAGAGAAGGTTGTGGTGCAAATATAATTTGTCCTACATTCCAAATGGAAAATGCACGAATTATAAAACACACTTAAGGCCCTATTTGCAAATTATGGACTTTCATTTTGGGGGTTGTCCTTTGTGTTGCAACTCTTATTAAACTTGGCAGGAAAAAAATCATTGGCTAAAAGAGCTCAAAACCCTCTTATAACTGGCACCCTAGAATGGGCATCTTGGTGAGCTTTCACTGCTTTTGGGTTTGAGCTTAGCAATCCATTTTTGTCCAAATTAAGCCTGGATTCATTTCAGCTCCAGAAAAATGCTTTATAGCACATCCTGTAATAAAGAAGCAGCATTTAGTGAATCAAAATGTACCGATAAAAAAAACTAGCCTCAATTTCGTGCATTTGCTGACGACATTAATCCTGCAGTCTCCAGTCTGAAGTGGCTCACACCTTCTCAGCAGTGTAGACAAAATTAAATTTTGTTGCCGTATGGTTAAGAAAAAAATAAGTAAACTAGGTTCCTTGTTTGGAATAATACATAGGACAGTTGTCAAACCATCCTCCTCCCACAATCACTCTGACTCTGCACTGTCTGATCTCTCTCTCAAGATCACCAGCAAGGAAAGCTCCCCAATGGTCTTGTGCAGGCAAAGTGATTGGTAAGAACTTTTCCACCCCTTTCTGGAATGATTTACCCAGGTTAGACTGCCACCAATGACAGCTGTCTGGATTTCCTAAGCTTGCAGCTGTTCCTATATTTTGTGTCCAAAACTGCTGCCTTCTCGTTAACTATAGCAATGTTGAGAGAGTGTGTTCTCTCTTTTAATTTCTTAATGGTGGAATTACTGGGGCACGAAGCCAGCTGATGGTGTTAGCCCCCATTATCAGTCTTAGAAGGATGGTCACAGTAGAAAGGAAAGAAGATTCTGGCTCTTCTGTGTTTTTTTTTTTTTAAATAGGAATTGCTGATTGTATGCAAAATGTTAATACATCTAATTATTATGTATTTTTTTCATTTAATAGCCAGGATGTGCCAACATTTTGGGTACTAAACATTCTGTGTGGTTATAAAACACTTGCAAGTGGATGTCTATTGAAAAAAAAAGTGTTTTGTTCTGCAAGAATGTGAATGACAGAACTCCGAAGTAGTGCAGAGTAATGCATTTTCAGATTTCCCAGCCATTTCATTGTTGCATTGGTTGTCATAGCAGTATTCTTGCACTGCCTGGGCTGGAGCTACAAATTTGTCAAGAGTAAATAATTGTTTTTGTTGGAACATGTTTAAAATGGGTAATAAAACTATAATTATAGGTATGAATGGCTGCTCTTACTTGAGTTCTAAGTCTAGAGTTTTAACACGGATGCCTCATTAATTCTTACTCTAGAGTTTTGCATCAGCAAACTCATTTAATGTTGTCTCTATAATATGCACCTTTCTTTCAAATGAAGCTGTTTTTTTGCTTGTAAAAAAGGTGTTCCTTCAGAGAAATGAGCTGAAATTTTTTTGTGCTTTTCTTTAGCCCTTTACCCTTTTCCTTACAAATAGAGAACATTAGGTCTTAGCACTTTAGATTCTAGGGAACACATGAATTTTCCAGTAGCCCAGAATGAAGCAATTATGCTGTCTCAGTGCAAATGTGATACTCAAGAAGGTACAATTTTCTTGAATTATATTGCTGTTAATTACTCTGAACCTTTCTAAGCTGTGAAAGCGAACTTGATTGCTCTCATGTATGAAATTTGAAATAAAGCCAAGTTGAAAACATTTTCTATTTCCTACTTGAAGAACAAAACTTTAGAAAATTATAGTGTCACTACCAATGAAATAGATGGATTTTCTTTCTGAACCTTCTGTTTTTCAGTTTAATTCATTAAATTGTAAATTCATTTCCATTTAAGTATCTTTCATCTAACACTTTTTATGAGTAATTTCTTTATAACCTGTCCAGAAATAACAATGACTTCTGTTAAAATGGAATTTCTCTCAAAAGAAGACGCTTTAATAATTTCTTATTTACAATTTTCCTTAATTATTCTTATCAACAAAAACATGAACATTGAGGTATTTTCTAAAATAAAAGTGTTGACTAGTTTATTGCTTGGTGTTTCAAGTGATGAATTTTTATGTAGTGATTACATGTATTTGTTTGTCCCCTCAGAAAACTTCTGGCTGAGTGACTTACTGTAAATTAGACTTAATGTTTCATAACACGAAGCTACTAAGGTTTTGTGAAAACCAGTAGCTAAATAGAGAAGAGGAACCAGTGCTTTGCAGTCTGCACCGAGGGAGGAGCAGTTGTAATTCAGAGTCCTAGCCACTTCAGAGGCAGGCTCAGGCAAGATGTGCACACTTGGCATTATCTCAGCCCTTTGACAGCTCCAAACCAAAACCCTGTTGGAAATCCATCAGCTGGGGGATACAAACATCAGAAGAAACAGGCAAATAGGAAGAAGCAAAGGCTAGGGCAATAGGATGTTGCTGAGTATACTAAAAGTATAGACGAAGTGGCCACGAGGTACAGATATAAATCCACAGAAAGGGAGGCTTCCTGCTATGCTGTTTGTGGAGGAACTCTCAAGTACTCTGAATCACATTTGGTAAAATCAGATAAGGCGAAAAGCTGGGCACTCACCTGTGCAGTAAAGCATCTTTTCTTTCACATAGGGCTTTAAGTAGAATAAGATTTATGTAAGTGAAGCTTTATTAAATAATTTAAGGCAGGCTTCATGTACATTTTAGGGTTTTTTGGCAGCTGAAGTGTGGACTATAAAAAGTGTGATTTAGTATTGTAGAAAGGAAACAAGAATGATGGATGAATGTGCATGAAATATCTGTGATGTGCAGTCCACAAGGCTGATATGTAGGACAAAGCAAAGTCACACAGTTTTTATTTTGCAGGAGAAATAGTGCTGTGTGTTATTTTAGTCTCAGGGCCGGGTCATTCCCCAGTAAAATGGAACTTTGAAGAGGTCTGTGCTTGGGATGATGGTTTGTCATATTGTACCTCATTCAGGAAATACTGATGTTGACATCTACAAATTTACATGAGGAAAATGCAGAAAATGGGCTGCCAATTTAACAAAGTGCATATTACATTAAAATATCTGTTAAAATAGATATTTATTTGGAATAAAACCTTAGAGATTCTATTTACTCTAGCATTCCACTAGAGTACTGGTAGAAATGTGTGGACATTTTCATGGTATTGAAGAATAGACTTTTGTGTAGGAGAGTAGACTCACAGGTCTATTTTTTTAAAATGTTTTTGAGACGGAAAGGAGCTTTATGTTGAAAATACACAGATCATGTTACCTGGCAAGTCAGTGACCTACCCTCTTACAATCAAATCAGTCCTAAAATTGAACTAAGGAGTGGATCTTACCACGGGCCTATTAAGTTGTATTATATATTTAAAAATTACGGTCATGCCCTGTGGCATCACTGAACCATCAACCCCTGTTTTAGCCAATTGTTGGCTGGGTGGGAACTGCATGAATATCTCTGGCTACATGACTACAAAGGAACATGCAATATTCTGCTCTTCAAGAATCCTCTGAACCAGAGAATGGTGATCTGGATATGCAAGAACTTGCTTACATCTTGCGGTAAATAAATTAATATCCCTTTCACTGGCTGCGGAGAATTATTTTGAAATCAAGGATGATTTTCTTCCCATATGGATATTTTGGAGAGGAAAAGACAATAAGAATTTTACAGAATTAACTCTCCAAATAGTTAACGCAATGTTCACAAACATTGTACAAAAAAACCAGAGGACTGTACTGTAAGTCCTCTGAGAGTACAATTCATCTGACTATGAGGAGACTTCCATGTTTATTCTAAAACTCATTCCTAAAAATGAGCTTCCGTAGAGTCAGAATTCCTCTGATATGTTTCCGCAGTGGAGTAAATCTGGAAAACTGTGCCCTCTATAGTGATTCATCTTCATGGTGCTGTATCAAGGTACCTGTACAAATCCCCAGCCATGTGAAATACGTGTACTGGACACCTGATACTGAGCAGCAGTTAATCTCTTTTACAAATCTATTCCTACTGGGCTAAATCCACTTACTAAGATAAATATAACCATGTGTAGAGGAGAGGGGAAGAGATGAAGCAATGCCAAAGGCACAGGACAGAAGGGGACTTAAATGTGGCAACTAGGACTGTACAAGAAATAAGAGCTGAGCTAACTACTTACATTTTCTCAGCTTTTCACAGTTTAAAGAGAAAGGCTAGGAAAGAAATTGAGGGTCAGCAAATTTGCAAAAGCCTCCCTCACTGACCTCCCTAAGCATATGAAAAATGACCCATATCTCCTAGTGGAAGGAGCCTCTCCCTTCCATTCTGATGTTACGAAGAAGTGCAGTACCATTAAAGTGATTTACTAAAAGATCAGAGCCAATCTTGACGTATTTCCTCTGTAATACTGAACTTTCTTTGGACCAGACAGTGAAATCTTGCCTTACACCAGGAAATAACAACATCTCTCTGCATTCCCAAGTTCTTTTTCTTGGTTTTCCTCCTTTTAAAGCAACTGAATTGGCCTCGTACCAACTCATGACACACTAGGTTATAGTCCAGGTTAAGTTTTGATGCAGGTAGCACTGTGCCAATCATAGCATCTGTCACTGAGTTGTCCTTCGCTAGAAAATGAGCCTCACCCAAGTTCAGTTAGAGGCACTTTGGAAACTGATGAAGACCCCATCCACTTCAAAATATTGGACTTTCTCCCTGTCTTCCTGAGGATGGTGTGGGGAGAGGCCAAGCATTCTCACATTTACCACAAATTCTTCCAGCACTCAGAATGCCAAGGCAGGAATGTGATATGTAGGAGTTCAGCATATCAGTACCCAATTTCTACACCTCTCTTCTCAGTCTAGGAACTCTCCTGAGCCACATTTCCTGAGCAGTCCAATGGTCTATAGATTCCCAAACAGACACTTCTCATGATCACTCCACTTGTCACTAGTGGAGCCCCGGCCACTAGAGAGGAACGCAGCTGCAGAACAGCCTTTTTGCTCTGAGTTTCTGCCAGGTAATTAGATCAGCATGGGAAAGTCTTCCATGGATGTTATTCAGCTTAAAGATTTGCTTATAATCTCTAGGTGCCTGCCCCTGCCTAGGCCATCCATCAATGTTCACCATATTGTGTTCCCAGTACAGTGGTCACACTAAGAGAAACTCACACGTGGGTGAGTTTCTTTATGGAAACTCTGTATGGAGTTCTTTATTCCACACATTCATTTCCCAGGAGCTTGATATTGCTGGTGTACCATATCTTCTTCTTTGAGGCAGCATGGCCCCTCTGCAGGGAGTCAGGGACAAGAAGGGTTTTTAGTGCTGCACTGCACAAACTCAGCCCTGTTGGCGAAATTCCTATTATTAACACATCCATGACACTGGCCCAAATAGAAACTTTAAACATCAACTCAGAAGGAATTTTTGCTGCCACTGCAGCTCTTACTGACCCTACTGCTAGTACCTCTGCTTGTCAGGCAGCAATAGCAAGGCATGGCTCTGAAGCAAGGAAGGTAAGGGCAGGAAAGAAAACCCTTTATTCACACTATCCCTGAACAAGGGCTGCTAAGACTGCGTCTAAGTGCCTGGGGCGGTGCCATCTGCTCCTTCTCCAGGAGAGGAACCATCCAGAATAAAGGACAAGAAGTGACCAATGAGATAAACAAGACAGGCATAAATTCTTGATTTTTTTTTTCTCTTTTTCAGTTATAACTTTCATTATTTTTCTGTTTCATTAATTTTTATCGTATAACATCCAGCATCACCTTTTCAGTCCATATAAAATACTTTTCTATTTCCATTAAACTTACCTGTTTGTGCTTTCTTTTGCTGAGAGCATTCTCATCTTCTGCATCAGAGCTGGATTAGGGCTGCAGAATGTGGCAGCAGTATCTTGTACCTGATAAGCCTCTGTAGCACCTAACCTGCCTTTGGTGCCCGTGGTGCTGGAAAATTATTCTCTTTTGTAACTGTGGATTAACCTGCGCCCCTCCAGGAACTCTGCCTGGCTCCAAGGCAGGTTTTGTTCACCTGGTTATCCCTAGTTCAGCTTCCCCTCATCCTTCTTTATGGTGGCTGCCACCCTTAGCCTTTTGGCCTGCAGAAATAATACCTAAAGGCAAGGCACAAGGGTACCCTGAAGTGTTATGTCCACATGCTCTTTCTCTCCTTGCAAGTGGTGTATGAAAATAATGTGTTGTTTGGCAAACATGGGGGTATATTTTGCAGTGTTGATTGCAATTCATCTTTACTGCCTCTATATTAATCTGTTTATGCTCATTAGATGGGGCTTCTTCTTTGGTTGTTCTGGAACTAGATCTGTGTCACCTGAGCCCAGGTGGGTGCATTGCTAAATGTAAACTTCCCCTTTCCCTGAATACTCTCTCCTACCAAGCTCTATATAATAAGACTTTCTTGCTTCTCTCTCTCTTTTGAACCTTCTTTGGAGTTTCCACAATGTCCAGTAAATTTCTTTCTTTCATATTGCTGAACCAGGCCCCAAGCCAGATGCATGAACATATGTAGTTTAGGGATTGACATCACCTTAAGAGTTGTCTTATTCCAGAGATGCCCAGCTGGTGGGTCCTGGCATTACAAACATTAATGGTTGTATAAAGACCATATAAAAGCTGTTGCAGCTGTCAGTAAGGGACAGCTGAATTATGACAATGATTTAAATGCTTGAGACAAGCTTTAAATGACAAACTTTAAATGCTTGGAGAATCTGTGCAAAGTATGTAGTATCTTCTTATGGACATCTCAACACCTGCATAAGAGAAGACAGTAAAAGCATTGCTTCTGGGAGACAAGAGTTCAGGTGAGCAGCTTCCAAAGAGCAAAATGCTTGAATCAGTGCTAGTAATCTACTTTTAGAGAGATAAATTGCACCCTGACTTCCTGTCTCACTTGCTATCTCTAGGTGTTAGTGTGCTATGTATAATAATAGCACTTCTTCTGACAAGTGAAGAAGGTTGAGAAATTGACTGGGAGAAAGACTGATTTTTTTTTTTCATCGTATAACATATGCATGATCAAGATGGGGAAGAGGATGTGCTGAACTTGGAAGATTTGTATGAGGCTATGGTTCCACTCTTCCTTGCAGGATTTGTGAGATTTCTTTTCCTATACAGAAATTGGCAGATAAAGTAAAGATTAAGGCAGAATGACAGGCAAATTTGAAGAAATTTGCATAGTAACTGCCTGGCTAAATTTTGCCTGTGAGATCTATAAATCTGTCACTTTCATGAACAGAAGATTCTCACAAATCATTAGTCAAAAACTGAGAAAGCCATCACTTATTTTGGTAGGAAAAAATAGTTGAAAGAGCAATATAAGTATCTTTTCAACCATGGAAAGCAACCCTACCATCTCAGTCTTCATTCTGTATGTCTGTATTCACTGAAAAAAATAGAAAAAGAAGTCAGTACATCTAGTAGAGATTAGCCAAACTTTTAAAAGATGAAATTATAACCAGAACAGATTTTATTATACTCTCGTAATAAACTCTTTTATGTTAATTCACACAATTTTGCATAAAACTCTGTACCGCCTTAGGACAAAAAGTCAGTAATAGTTCAATACACTTTATCAGGGAGAATATATAAAATATATTGAGATTGAGATTAATGAATTAATTTTCCCTTTTTTTTTTTTTTTTTTTTTTTTTTTGAAGAAGAAGAAGCCTTAGTGACCCTTTTAATTTCTTTGGACCATGCTCTGATGAATCCAGATCATGTCTCTGCTTCACTTTTTGTTGCAGTCTATTTTGCTTAAACCCAGTTGTGATGTAGGACAGAAATTGCACTTACCCCCAGAAAAGTTAGCAAAGGTTATGCAATGTCTAAAGTTGCCAATAATTTTCCAGTATATGTTATAGCCATCGATTTTGAAAAATGTATACTGGTGTTATGAAAACTATGGTGATACTTTGGATTAAAACTTTACAAAGTGAGTAGAACCCAGTCAATTTGCTAGAGTGCTTTCATTTCAGAACTTGAATTTTTTGCTCCTGTTTTCTAACATTTTGACTTTATTATCTATAGTGCTAAATATTCATATTTCTGGGATTTTAAATGAATCCTGGAAAAAAATTCCTCATTGATGGAGTGACTGGCAGAGTAATATAAAATGCATGCCAATTTTTATATGGATTTTATCCTGCCTTTAATGATGTTTCTTGATAAATTATTTGAACTATTTATTCTCACACCTGTACTATCCATAACCAAAATGCAGAGAGTCAGAATACATTTTTAAAAATGCATCACCAAGAAAACTATGTTCACAAGAAAGAATGGTGTTATGGATAGATGCACATCTGAATACACATTTAATCACAATTAAAGCTTTCTTTCTCTAAAATTCTGAGTAAATATTCCGACCAAATTTGAGACTTTATTTTTATGTCTCCTTTTCTTGTGGGTCTCAGAATCATTCTTATTTCCATTTTCTTTCTTCAGGATTTTTTTGGAATATAACTGCAATACAGAGGAACAATGTAGTAAAGCTTGTGTTGATGGCTTATATGAGCACTTAAAATCACAAAATGTTTTTGCTGTGATTTTTTTGTTTGGTTTTGGGTTTTTTGGTGTTTTGCTTTTTTTTGTTTGGTTGATTGGTTTTTTGTTTGTTTGTGCGTTTTGGTTTTTTGTTTGTTTGTTTGTTTGTTTGTTTGTTTGTTTTTTGGGGTTTTTTTTGATAGAGCGAGGCATTGATTAGGTGTTGCTGAACCTTCTGCTTTGCTATACCTCTTCACCTTCCTAAGAAACATTTTGACTGAAGGCATTCTTATAATTAAAATGAAAGTAAGTTGTGAGATATTATGGGAGGTTTAAGGAAGAGAGATTCTGCTATTTCCCATTTGTCCTGAGGAACAAAAAGGTGTGCTGTCCCCACTCATCTCTGGAAGAACAATTTTCAGACCTGTCAAGCTTGAAGTTCAGACAATACTGAGTAATCTATTTTGAGTAGTAAAACATGGAAAATAAAGTATCCCTCTCTTTGTGCCTACGGATACAGAATGAAGTATTTGTAGCATGTGCTCATGAAGACTGAATTAATTTTACTCAAGCCTTTAAAAGGATGTTCACATTTCAGCATGCTTTATACATAGGAAATTTCATCTTATAAGAAGGTTTTACACAGAAAATGAACACCTGCAGGTACGCTGTTTTGCAGCAAAAATAGTAGCCAAAGGTTAAGGCCTTCTGGATTTATATTATTGGGAAGATGCCTCAAAATTTCCAGAATCTCATAATGCGGAATTAAATGGAAAACTTAGCATGGCAAGAGAAAAGGATTTAAAAACCCCCTATGGGTCATAAGGCTAGTAAACATTATGGAAAGACAGATCATTTCCAGGAATGGTGAAGAATCATTTACTGTTTGGAGATTTTTATGCTATGTAGCTTTTCATCATTTTGTTAGATCTGAAGTTTCTTCCCTGTAGGGTTTAGTTCAGGCTTGCAAGATCAACCTATATTTTAGTACATTTTTCCACCTTCCTAGCTTTTAAAAATTCTGTTAGAGGGGCCCATCAGGGCCAACAGCTGGTTATTTGATAAATTTTACTTCCTTCTATGAAAATTATATTTACACTAGAAGGCATCTCCTAGGGATTCTGCAAGAAAATTTACTTTTTTAAGGTTTTTCTTCTCAGCAGTATATGTAATTCTGTAGTGCAAACCAGTCTAGAGCTCCTCAGATAATTTTAGTTGTCATTTTTTGGTGGTGGTTTTGTGTTTTTTTTTAAAGTATTATACAGGAGGCAGCCCCTGAAGTGGAATGTACTCTCTTTCCTCTGTTTAAAATATGAAGGGAAATGAATTTATTTTTCTGATTTTTTGTTGTGTTAGATGAATAATGTGAATGGGGGTAGGAGAACGCAGTCCTCATCATACTGAAACTGATGAGAGTTTCTGTCACTGACATGCTGTTGAACAAAAATGAAAGTTGCAGAATTTCTCCTATTTAAGGCTTGAATCTACTCAAATGCTGAAAGCATGTTAACTGCTGTGAGTCTGAAAAAGGTGAAGAGTGGGTTTATAAAAACAAAGCAAAAAAAACCCCAACAACAACCCTCCCCCCCCAGGTATAAATGTATGAGTGAGAGACAAATCAAGCCCCATGGATTGATCCCATAGTCTGCATGAAGCCTGCTGCCCAACTGGTCTGCTTCTACCATTAGGATTTTATCAAAGTTAATTCCCATTAAACAACTTCAGTATTTTCAAACTTTGCGGTTATTGGGCCAATGAAAAACAACATTTCTTTTACCTTATGTACATGAACTATAGCAAAAACAATTGCTTCATTGCACCATCAATAATGGAGGGAGAAGAAAGCAGAAGTATCCAAAGCTCAGGAGCAGTTCATCTTGAGACTGACCTCTGTCTTGCCTCTGGCTGTTCATTTTGTGTTGTAATAGATCTCCAGGCTGTTCTGTACTGACTGCTCCATTACACGGAGTGGCTGTGGTGGTGGCTCAGGGCAGCAGTGCCAGCTGGACTCTCCTGTGTGCTTGCATTTATGTCTGCAAGTTGCTTCTGGTGGAAAACATAGCCTGTAGGGAAGGAGAAGCAGGTAGGGGAGGCAAAAGCTTATACTGAAGTTTGGGGGAGAGATCCACCAATGCAGGGAGGTACAATAGGGGCATGATTATTCCTGAAGAAAAGGAAGGCAATGGGAAGAGATGTTCACCAGTGATTATACTTTTGAAGGATTCATACTTGTTGCCATTCAAAGGTAGTAACCCAATGAATTAAATAACGTCAAAGAGAAATAACAAAATTTGTTTAAAATACTTGTAAATATTTTATGCTGTTTTGTAATGCATAGGATCTTTTGCTACTGTTCCTGTCTAACTGGAAGTTGATGAATGGGAAGTCAGATACTGGAACTTTTATTACAAGAACAAATTCCCTCACTTTGTCTGTGTTCACAGGCTCAGATCTGAGGCTGAAAAAAAAAATCTCCCAAGATGTTTATAATAGAAGATATCCATTATTTTCCTAGTTACAGGCAGAATTCTCTGTGTCACATACATCTGTCACAGTGAGTTAGATTGCTCTTTCTGCACCTTGCTCAGGGGTCTTACATGGAGCCTGTGTTTCGGTTCTATATACTCCTTCAAATACCCTCTGTATTGCATCTCCAGCTACATTCAATCTGCAACACGTTTACAATCTGCTGTTCCAAAAAAACAATGTCTATTTTCTCAAGTCACCTGAAGGTGTCCCATTATTCTAACATTAAAGATTCTGATTGATTTCTAGATATTTTCCAAATCATGTTCATTTCCCTTAAAAATGCATCTAAAGAAACAATTGATTGTCTTCTTCTTTTCCTAGGTTTTATGTCTTTTCACACAGTTCTTACTTTGATCTGTCTGTTAATAAAACCACCATTCAGCTACATGAGCCACCAAATGCAGGAGATGCTTCGCCTTCTTCAGAATGGGCATGATTAAAACACACTGCCATTTCATACAGGTTTTGATGATATGTTTGGGCACTGGAGAACCCACTTTGTAGGCTAATCTGTGTTTGCAAAGGTGGAGGACCCCAAAATTTCTCCCACTGGCATTTTACACAATCATATTACCTTTTTTTCCCCTTCCCTTTCCTTTTCTTTTCTTTTAAATATAACTTAATGACTTGTGTCTTTAGATGTAATAACTTTGGGAAATTTTATTTTTCTCTTTGGCCTTGTGAAAGTCTCCCACAAAAGCTTCAAAGCATCTCTGTAACTGTGCTACACATTCTTAATGAGAACTAAGGATCCACAACAGAATAATTAATTTTCCAAAATTGTACAATATATGTAAACTTCAGCTATATTTTGGGCTTTCTTACAGTAAAGTATTTTATTTTCTATTTAAAAGAGTTATTTACACATTATTACACACACATCAGATGGTTTGATGTACAATCAAAAAGCTTGACGTTTTTATCATTTGCAGTTTGAATGGCTGTTTGATAAGCTGGATTTTTAAGACTCTTTGCTTTCCACCTTCCTTGTAAATCAAGCCTTTACACAGAATTAACAGGTCTGTACATTAGCATAAAATGTCTGTTAATTACCCGTACAGCTGATATGTTTTCCTGGAAGTACCTTTAGCTAAATCAGGAACCACAACTAACACAGGAAAGCAGTCAGCAGTTGAAACATGTTAATCTAAGTGCAGTAGAAGAAAACAAAACACAGAAGCATGGATGAAAAGGGGAAAGGAAATAAAAAATACTACGAAAAAAATCTATGAGTTATTATCTTGAAAAATACTGTACTGTAAGTAAGAAAGGTGGATATTATTAAAACCTTAATCAAATTTAGATCCTGCTTGCAATGTGGTTAATGTTAATTACTTGTTAAACAAACCATTTCTGAAAGTGTTCTTACAAATCACTGTGTATTTCAGGTAATGAGAGGAGACTGTTATTAATAGGAGGGGAAAAAATGACATTGTAGTATCCTTAAGCTTCTCCTGGCTTTAAAATGGTGTGTAGACTAATTCTGCGAGGTGTCAGATACCTCTTTCAGGGAACTGAACAACTTGGACTACATTAGAAACAGAAATAAAGCTGTTTCTGGTATTGGCTCAAGTATGTTTATTAAAACAGTGTTTCTGGTGCAGACAGCTGATGGCAGGTGTTCACATGGTATCTGGTGACATTCTTTGGAGTATGCTGCATGCAGCACATCAGTAGGCTGCTGCTGTGGTAAGACTGCAGAGGCATTGCAGTCTTGCTACTATCGTTGGTTGTCATGGCCACAAGTAATATACAATATGAGGCACAAATATTCAGACGATTTTTAAAAATGATGCCACTGTTTTTCTGATTTTTTTTTTTTTTTTTAACAAGCTTTATGCATGGTTATAGAAACCAACTGCACACACTGACAATACTGTCTCAACTTCCTGTGTTACTTCAGGAATGCAGTAGCTACATTTATATATATAGCATCCAGTGACTAATTTTGCAAATAGTGACATTTCTTATGTACATTTGCTATTGGCATGCATGCATTAGACTCCGGAAAATCTCTTATGCATGTAATCAGATTCAAGATACTTTTTAAAGAACTTCTTCAGTGACAAACATCATTAATGACAGGTATGAAGTGATGTTTTCAGTACCAGCATCCTTATATTACTGCCAAATGTGGAGTTTTAAGGTCATATCAGAAACTAAAAGAAAATAAGTTAAGAATAGATTTAGCTTATGAAAATTGACCTAGCTAGCAATTAAGAGTTATCCAAAATACATGCACTAATTAAATGACTGATATGAAGGGAAATTCGTTGTTAATGAGAGTTTCTCAGGCAGTAGTTATTCTTTGGTTAATAGAAATCTAGCCATCAAGGCATATGGGCTGTATGGCTATTGCAGGTTGTATAAGCTGTTACACATGGACGATAGATGTAATATTTTATTGCACCACAAGAGGTCACACAACATTTATAAATCTACGCAGTGGAAAAACTGATAATGGTTCTGACTGCAACATGGTGAGGTTAAATCTCATGCACGAAGTAAAAGGCAAACAGAACAAATTGTAAAACAACAGTAAGATTTTTTTTTTTCCTGTTAAAGCACTCACCCTTTGTGGTCTGCTGTGAGCCATATCCAAACAGCTTCTCTCCTGTACATTTCACACTGAAAGCAGGGAAAACCATATGCTGTGCTGTGGTATCTTCTGAATCATTATCAGTATATGATGTAACCTTGGAAGAAGGACAAGATCAGACTCTCCTTGGCATGGTGGGTGACATAAGCAGATGATATACAGTGCATTGAATGGGATTATAACAATCAAATAAGCATGCTTGGCAGCTCAGTGGGAAGTATTAAAGCTGAGTTTAGCTGGACAAATTGCTTCTAATTCAGCAAAATGATAGACACACAAAGATTTTTATTTTGCAGAGATTACATCCTGAATTTGTGAAACAAGATCATTTCATAAGGACACCATCCAGAATTTCCAACAGAAGTCTGTGATACAGTGATGTAATTCTTGATATTTTGTGTGGCAGTAATATCCCTCTGTGATTCCTGTTTGCTCTCATTAATGCTGAAGCAAACAGAGCCAAAGTACGGAAGAATGGTGGTGGGTGAAGGAAGCTGGGAAATTAGTGCAGTACCACCTTGTGCCAGGGCAGGACTGGAACAGTCTTGCTGCCGTGGGGAATACACGTGAAGAATGTAGTTTTGGGAAGAAGTGTACAGGAACTGGTTCTTTAGTGTCTGCATGACCTTGTGCAGATAGGGATGTGAGCATGCTGCTGGATGCCTGTGCTTCACTTCTTCAATTGCTAACCCTTCCTTCTGAAGGGCTGATACATCACATCATGTAAAGGTTATTTCTGAGTAATTTTTCTACTTTCCAGGCTTTATCTTTAGTGGGGCAGTGATAAGACCATAATTATTTGAGACGCAATAGTCTATCATTTATATAGTTTAAAACTGCCTAATTATGTGCCTAGCTTACAGGCTATTATAACTTCAGTGGTGTCCTTTGGGTAAACAAGTCTTCTCTCACTCAGATAAACATGTAATTAGTGAGAAAGGAATAACACTGGCAATGAACTGACCAGTAGTTATTTTGGCTTTCTTCTCAGAATTTCAATACAAATGCTATTTAATGTATTAATAATTTTTAGTTCTTGTATTTTTTCTCCCAGGAACTTACAAAGTTTCTCAGCAAAGAGTAAGCATATTTATTTCTGTTTTATACATGGAAAAATAGAACTAAAAGCTTAAAATGTCATGAGGAATAAACAGCCCCAAAAGACAAAACCTATTTCAAACTTACAGCCTGAAATAGCTTACCAAGCTTTTTTTGTAAGTGCAGTTCTCTCTATCCTAAGGAAGGTCACACATAGCTAACGTCAAGTGTCTTCTCTTACATAGTTGGTTATGTAGGTTTGACTTAAAATTCGTCTACTGCAGAGCTGCATAAGCCATAGCCGTTGGTCTGGTTTACTCTTCAAATGAGCATAAGAGGGTTATCACAGTGAGATCTGTTTTTCTGTTTTATTTTCTAAAGTAACTTCTCAGGACTGCAGACTGTTGAACATTTATTTCTTACAGCAGGAGAACGATCTTTTCTGTAAGTGCCTCTTATTCAGGAAATCTTAATTTGCTTGGATGAACTCTCTTTGTGATCTTGAACTAGTTATTTAATACCTTTACACCTTCACTTCCCACATTACCTCAATTTTTTCTCCAAAAGACATTTTCCTATGGGGGAAGGAAGGTAATTAGTAAATATATGAAATAACAAACAGCCATGATGATAAAATTAACACACCAAAGACAATTTATTCCAAAATGTAAAAAAAAAAAAAAAAAAAGGAAAAAAAGAGAGAAGGGAGAGTTAAATTCCTGAGGAGGAGGATTGTTTTTTAGGAAAAAGCAAGGGTTTGAAACAAATGGGAAGATGGAGAATGTGGCACATCCTACAAGGCTGCGGACGCCAGGGGGATTTTTGGCTCCTCAGTCTCTGCTGCACCAGCCTGGCAGCACACACCTTTCACCCCCATTGCAGACCAAATCCAGCATATGAAGAGGTTGCAAGCAAAAGTGATAAAATCATACCTAATTAGACTAATTCATTCTGAACAATTTTCCCAGAAAGAATGAAGACAAAAGAACAGTGAGAGCTCTCATAGCAGTGGCCTCTATTCATTAATAAGCATGTCTTGAGTACATGGATCATTAGAGAAAGAAATCAAGGGAGAAATGAGTGGTCTCATACCAATCCCTTCCTGACATGCTCTGAGATTTTTTCAGTCACCGAAAGTGCAGGGAATGTTTAGCACACTGCAGTGATAGTCCATTACCAACCTTTACTGAGACATGAAACCATTTTAAAAACTAAAATAACATCAGTGCCTGGCACTTGGAGGAATCTCCTCTGAAATCCAGGTATGTCTAAGGTTTTTGAGTGCAACCAGTTCTCCAGAAAATGCTGCTAATAAATTATAGACGATACACACCTACACTTTTCCACAGTAGATTGCAGCAGCTTCTTCTGTGCCTATTTTTATTTTCCTTATTTCAAGGTCTACTGTTCTTTGTCAAAGTTATGAATCCCTAAGTAAAAGTAGCAAAGCTGAGCATAATTTAGAATATTAGACAAGCTCAGTGCAGACAGATAAAACATATCATGGAGGTGAATAATTATTAAAGCTTAATTTTTTTTTGAATGTTTAGAAGTATTCTGCATAATACATTATCCCTCATAGCTTACTAGATGGAGGAGTAAGGTCTCTTGGCATGCAAGAATAAGTGTCTTTTGAATTACCCTCGGTACTTTAAAAAACAATTTCAATCCAAATTCAATTCTCTGATTTTGCTGAGTCCTGATTCATGCTTATAGTCCCTCAGGAGACTTCATACAACCTGTCAGCAGCATGAACTTATGTGTCTGCAAAGAGAGGAACAGTGGAGTTTGTGGAGCTATTTTGCCATTTACAAAGCTCTTCTGTAGAGTTATTTAGAGTGGGAAGTTCAAGATGGTTGACTTTTCCTGTGAAGAGACTCATCTGGCAGCAAAGGAGTTCTTTAAGGACAAGATGCTAGAAAAACTGCAGTAAGTTACCCTATTTGCCCATGCAGAGCGATTGCAAGTGAACAGCCATTCTGAACTATTTCAGTTCAAAGTCATTTTCACAGAGGGAATTGGACATTCTGAAGATGTAATAATTGATGATACTTTTCTGCAGAAGATTATTCAGTTCCATGTTTCAGGGTTAGAACTAATTTTCAGCTCTTTGAGAGGGGATGAGACTTTTGAGCTGGTGGAAAATTTCCACATGTCAGACATCAAAGGGCTCCAGCACGCCCCAAGGTCTGAATGATAAATATAGTCAGGAGAAGGACATTGGGCCAGTGGGACCTTTTGAACCTGGTGTGGGAGAGCATCTAACAGGTACCAATTACCTTACACAACACCACCGACTTGCACTTAATTAGTTTTCAAATGCATTTTTTCTCACATTGGTAGAGTGAAACACTTTCAAATGGGCATGGAGCTTTTCATTGGATGTGTAATCCTCAGGCACTGCTGAGTTTTGTTTGACACTGTTTATTTAGTTTATTTGTCCTCGTTTACTGAAGTGCAGTCTCTGTGAACTTATCATGCATCTCTTGAGCTGCTGCAGTTCCTTTGGAGAAAAAGTGGTAAAAAAATTCTGACACAAGCAGTAATAATACTGGCATTTAAATTAGTAACTGTGAATAAAAGTGCAATCTCACAGGTTTACCATAGAGGAGACCTCTGCATGGGCAGAGGGATGTGAGAATGGAGATCTGATTCCAGATGCGGAGGCTCAAGTGATGTTGACAAGTGATCCTCACTGTGCTGTGTCATTGTATGGAACAGCAGCAGCTCTTGTACTGCTCTCAGTATTTAGGAATTGGAAACAACTTTTGACTAATCCAGTCATAAAACTTTGTTTACATAAAGTTCGTATCTGAGTAAAGAAAGATCCCATACTGAGTAGACTTAGAAACACATACCGTAAAACAGAGATGTATCTGTAGAGAGATAAAACTTCATATAAGACCAGGCAGGAAAAGACAGATCTTGATGGAAAAGAGTGGGCAGTCTTTTTTGAGACACAGTGTGAAAGAAATCAAATAATTTGCAATATTTTTTTTCTAAATCAAACACTATGCATATTAGAAAACTGCACCAATTTAAATTCAAACAAAAAGTCTTACTAATGAGTTCAATCTTTTCTTTATTTTTATTTTTAGTTTCATTTGATACCTGTCAGTATCATCACAGTGTCAACAAGAAGGGTCTGAGACTGAACATTTTCTTTTGCATAGCGAAATGCAAAAAATCTCAAGTCCTGAAGCATCTTCTGATCTAAGGATTTTACACCGAGTTGACATAATTCTTAATGATAATAACTTTTTTGTTTAAGGGGTAATCACACTTATCTATTCTAAGAAATATATTTATAATCTGAGCAACAAAAGCAGATACACTGTATGTACTTTGTATGCCTTTGAGACATTCATAAATTGCTGCTCTTTTTTGCTTGAAGCACATATAAAACTTATCCCAGTTTGTTTTATTAAATTAGATTTGTTTTTGATAGGGACTTTGTTCCTGCACTCTAAGTTGCCTTATTTTCTGACTACTTAGACAGCAGAAATGAAACACACTTCTTCAGAGAAATTCACTACATTTATATATATATATAATTTGTTTTTGGTATCTGTACTTGTGAACTAAACCAAAAACTAATCTGAAATTATTAAAATTAATTTTTCATTGGCATGTTTTCTCTTACACTTTCTGTTAATATAATCATCAAATATATGACATCAAGCTTTGCATCTGTATTGTTCAGCAGAGCTACTGTATGAAAGAAATGTTTAAAGCAATTAAAAAACTCCACAGAACAAAATACCTATTCCTTTATAAGATTATCTGTTTACAGAATGATAAAAACAATAAACTAATCTCAGGCATCCCAACAACCAGGGATGTTAATTTCCAATATTTATTTTAACTGTGAAAGCTCTAGCAAATCACAGCACTGAAAAGAAGAAATCTGACTCAGGAGTGTCATTTTGCTTCCTTTGTTTTGTCTGACAGCAATAACCTAGACCTTAAGTAAAGGATTTATCTAAAGGATATATCTTCTGTGACAGAGGCAAGGATTTTGGAAGATACATTTGTCTTTCAATTTTCTGTTCCTGTTTTCCTCCTTAAATATTTTAACTTGGATCCACAATATTCTCCTAATTTTCTTCTTATGAAAACAAAGCCAAATATGAAATCTGGGCTTTCAGGTGTGTTGTGGTTTAACCCCAGCTGGCAACTAAGCCTTACACAGCAGCTTACTCCCTCGCTCACCAGCAGAATTGGAAAGAGAATTGGACGAGTAAAAGCTGGAAAACTCATGGGCTGAGATAAAGGCAGTATAACAGGGACAGCACAAGCCACACATGCAAGCAAAGCAAAACCAGGAATTAATTCCCTGCTTCCCATGGGCAGGCAGGTGTTCAGCCACCTCCAGGAGGGCAGGGCCCCATCATATGTAATGGTGACTCGGGCAGACAAACTCCATCGCTCCAAACATCTCTCCCTTGGTTTTATCCCCAAGCTTTATGTACTGGGCATGATATTGTTATGGTCTGGGATATCATTTGGGATCAGCTGTCCCTGCTGTGTCTCCTCTGAACTTCTTGTTCAGAACCACTGGTGGGGTGCGGAGTGAGAGCAGAAAAGCCCTTGGCTCTGTGCAAGCCTTGCTCAGCAGCAACAAAAATATCCCCATGTTATCAGCACTGTTTTCAGTACACATCCAAAACAGAGCCCAATACTAGCCACTGTGAGTAAAATCAACTCTAACCAAGGCAAAATCACCCAAAGGTGGTAGTTGATTTTCTAGGCCATTGCCAGAAAAGGAAGAGAGAGAGACTGGGGACATGCCTCTTTCCAACAGAGGCAAACAGTTCCACTTAGTTTCTCATTCTAGAGGATGGGGACGGAAGAGTCACCAGTGATTTCAAAAGCCCTGCGCTAGAAAGGAGTGTGGTGTGGTGAAGCTGTGCATCATACTGCCTGTGTGACATGTGCCTCTAGCAGCATCAGCTGTGCCACTGCTCTGTTGGTCTGAGATGTGACGACACAAAATGAAGCCGACTGGAAAAGTGCAAACATGGCTCTCTGATGTGCAGTTCTTGACACAAGGACAGCTGCATGCAAATGGTACTGCTTGTCTACAGGACTACCTGTCTTACAGTCAGAAATTCAGAGACTGAGCACGACTGCCTGCCTGTATGGAGACGTGCCCAAAACTCTCCAGCCATGTACATGCAGCACTTCAGCGTCTCATACCATCACGTTTCCCGCTCCACAGCAATAAGTTCATTCTTTTTCAGTCACACATATGAGTGGCACACACTGTAAAGCAAGGACAGTAATGGCTTTTTTTTACTTTGGAATTGGGTTACTATATTGTTTAATAACTGTTTAGAATCTCCCCATTTCCCAGTTACCTCCAACCTCCAGTGCAACAATAGTACTTCTAACCTGAGTGTGTAACTCCATGTTCAACTTCATTTAGAGGCACTGACAACCTTGGCAAGATCCAGGGGAAAAAGTACAGGCCTGACAAAGGTTCAGACTAAGCTTCGTTCTTTTATTCTGTTGGGCCTGTCATCTCTGAGCGATTTCAGGTTCAGAAGAAACTCTGTCCTACTTTGACCTACATCAGGAGTGATCCAGCCTACACACCAGCAGACAAAACTGCTATAGGCACCTTCTCATGCTTTGGCTCTGCAAACTCTTTGCTGTTAAGAACATCTGCTGCCTCTGTAGAATATTCTTGCCTATTTTATTGCTAGGTTTGGCAAATGTAATACATGCAGTGGATTGAGGCACTGCATTATATGTCAGAGAATTGTGTAAGAATTGTGCAAAAAAAGACATATTTGAGAATGTACAGTGCCTGCCCTATTATTAGCTTTTAGCAATAGATGATTTGTATCTCAAGCTATAATTGATGACTCCTGTAAAGCTAATAATTAAAATAAGCTATATTCACTGCTTCTAAAATTGAGTCTGTTAGATACTTAATCAGGTTTTGTACACGACCTTTGAAGGGTAAATTTATCCTCCCAAATCTTCCCTGCCACTTATTTATATTATTCATTATTTGTGTTATTTATTATTTGTATGTTAGTGACAGTTGCATATTAGGTGTTGTCCCAGCTTTGAAAGACAGATGCTCTGAGGAGTGTATTTGGACTCCACGGTGCTCAGAATCAAAAAAGAGACAAATTGCCAAGGCAAAATTAATAAGTAGTGGAATTTAAAACATACATATGTACGTGTGTGTGTGTGTATGAATTGGCTAGTTCAGTGAAGGCTGCAGAACAATATAATGGATTTTTTTTAAACAGGTGAAAAATGGTTTAGAAATATAATTATTCTACTCCTGAGTAGGGCTCTTTTTCATTTTTGTTGTTATTGCCTTTAGTATGCATTCAGCCCTTGGGGAAAATTGTATCTGAGCTGCTGCATTTTCATGTGTGCAAATAATGAAGTAGCTTGAATATGCTACTGGAGTAAAATTTGGTTTTGAAGTGAACTTTAACCTGAACAAATCTCCTGTTCTAAAAGTTTTAAAATTAACAAGAAATTAATTTAGAATTTGAAGAAATACAAGGTAGGACAATGTCTTCGATTTTTGTTCATTAACTCTATATTAGGATACTTTTAAAAAGGCTAATCCTGGAGCACTATATTAAATCCTGCTTACACTTTTATCTCCTATCCATGGGTTCTTGCATGGTGTCTGTGCACTTAGTAACACTTGATGAAATTCCATTTGTATCTAGTAACATCTAGCAACATCTAGCTCTCAAATGAGCTTCCATTTCCAAGCCACGTCTTTAATCACATGGGTTTTCCATGTACAGGTAATAAATGCAGAAACTGAATTGCTTTTCTTTTTTTCTCAATTGCCTGTACTTCTTTTCTCCATGCCTGTGCCTTCTCCTTGTCTGGGTGGGAATTTTCTGCCTGGTGCTGGTACTTTAACAACGTTATTCTGAGCCCAGATAGTGGTTGCTTTTCTATGTGACTACTCTTTATTCTCTTCTGCTTGTCAGAAACCTTTGGTAGCAGCCTGTTCATGTAATTTAGCTTGGACATATAACAAAGAAACAAGGGAAAAAAAGAAAGGTAAGATGATTAGAAAGTGCTCACTGTGTTCTTTTTTGATTATCCACTGTTTTATATCATGCAGGCCAAATAGTGATCTTCAAAACCTCCTTCAAAATGTGTCTTGAATGATGCTTTTTAGAACATAGGTCTGGCAACCCTGGCCAGTAATAACTGTGTGTAGATCTCTGTCCCTGTTTAATGGTTATTTTAATGTAAGATCTTACTAAACCTTCCACTGACCACCAAATAAATGTCAGTCCAGAACCACCCAAGGATATTGGTCATCTGGTTAAATATAAATGAGCCAAGCCAACAGGTGTGCAGAAGAAGATGAGTTAGCTATTCAGAGGTACCAAGGAAAAGGTAGTATTTGATACCTCAGCTAAATACAGCCTTCAACTGACTTCATATATGAGATTGAGGCTCACAGCCTGAAAGACTTCATAGACTTTTATTCCTAATGAAATTCTTTGCAATTACTTCAGAACTGAGAAGCAGAAGTTTATAGTGCTTCAAATGATCCAAGGATCATTTTTCTGGCTGCCATATACCCTTCTCTTCAGGGTTACTACTTTCATTGTTAATTTTATTTTTCCTGTGAAATTGTTTATGATTTCTTCATAAATGTGATGAAAGCATTTTCTTTTCTGGAAAGTTCAATATGTAATTGATTCTGGACACGATATTGCTGTGACAGTAGTGGTTTGTGTGCAGCCATACAATATGGAGACTAAGTCATTCATTCTTTTCATCAGTGAGTGTCAGGTCACATTAATTTCTGTTGGAGACTGAGACAATAGAAAAATCATGAAATGCCTATACCCAGTGCAGTTCTTAAGGCTGACAAAATTGCGTAGATCCTCTTCATTGCTCAGGGATTGATCTAATTTGTCATGACAAATGGCCCCATAACCATTTAGTGATATGTTTGCAGAGTGGAAATAACCTTAAAAAACCCTAGAATTTGCATATATAATACTATAATGCTGCAAAATTTAAACACTGATAAGAAAGTGTTAAAATATATAATGGAAAATAAAACCTGTCAATGCTTTAAAATCAAACTTAAAATGATGTGTTGCTTTCTGTATGCTGCTGAAGTATTCTTAACAGAACATTGTTACTATGGAATCTGTCTACCTTAACATCTGGTATATATAGCCTTTCACTTCATCCCACATGAAATCTATATAGACTTCTCTGTAAAAACACCTTTTAAGTCTGAATCTCAGAAACAACTGCTTGCATCGTCTCTACAGACCCCAACAATATCTAACAAAAACTAAGGCTGATCCCATCTCTTTTGCATTTATATTGATAGTTATTCTGTTCATTAAAAATGCAAAAGCACTTTCTCCTTATCCTTAAAGCTTTAGGTGACATCAATGCAAATCTTGTGGACTTGTTACCCTATTATTTTCTCATGTACCATAGACTCTCAGCTGTTATTTAGCCTTGGTATTGTATCAGTGCTCAAACTTGATATGTAATTTCGGGTTCAGAACACCTATTTTCACCAATGCAAAAGTACAGCTAATAAGCAAGAGGTTCCTTGTAAACAGGAGCACATGTCCTGGCTGGGCCAGGAACACACAGGAATCTGGCATCAGAAGTAATTGCAGCTCAGTGTTTTCCACTCTCTCCAGCATGAACCAGTTGTTCAATATTATCTTTCTCCCTAAGGTGGTAGTGTCTTTTCAGCCAGTTTTGTTTTGTACATGCAATGGAACACATTTGCCTACAAATACAAATGCTTCTGACTCTCCATGTGAGAGATTCTACATGCAAGTGGAAATTTCTTAACTAGTTACAGGAAAACCTCTTCAAAAAATGCACATTTTGTTGTTTAGTCCTTTTAACTGTTCATAGATTCATGCAATCATTTAGGTTGGAAAGGACTTCTGAGGTCATTGAGTCCAACCATTAACTGAGTACTGCCAGTTCCACTACTAATCCATGTCCTTAAGTGCCACATCTACCGTCTTTAAAATAACTCCATGGCTGGTGACTCCACCACCTCCCAGGGCAGCCTGCTCCAGTGCCAGACCACCTTTTCAATGAAGAATTTTTTCCCAATATTCAATCTGAAATTCCCCTCATGCAACCTGAGTCCATTTCCTCTTGTCCTATCACTTGTCACCCAAGAAAAGACATGAACCCACACCTGGCTACAACCTCTTTTCAGGTAGTTGTAGACAGTGACAAGGTTTCCCCTGAACCTCCTTTTCTCCAGGCTAAACTCCCCCAGCTCTCTCAGTCACTCCTCATCAGACTTGTGCTCCAGACCCTTCCCCAGCTCCATTGCCCTTCCAACCCCTCAGTGTCTCTCTTGTAGTGAAGGGTGCAGAACTTAACAGAGGATTTGAGGTGTGGCCTCACCAGTGCCCAGTACAGGGGAATGATCATGGGAATGACCAAATGTCCTGGTTCTTTTTTCTTTCTGAAATCTAAGTCAGAAACATCATGTTTGCAATTATTGAATCACGATTGTTGCTCATAAGTAAATTCTGTTTGTTGTTTGGCTTATTCTGACAGTGTTTTCTGTGACTAAGTACAATAGTCTTCATGAAACTGTAATGGGAACGTTGACATTTTGCATTATCCTTTTTCTGCCCATAACAGGATGGAAGATACCTTTTAACTGTAATTGTTTCTCTACCGCTACTTGAAACTTGTCCCATTAACTGTACCTTCATAGTTTTGATTACTTTTATCATTATTTCTTTTCAGGTTTCTGCCTATACATATTTTATTTGTATTTCACATTACGGTTTCTTCTGTATAACAGCCTGCATCTTACAAGATGAATCATTTTACTGCTCTTCTGGATGTGGTGCTAACCTTCTCAATGCCTCTGTCTTATATGACAGTCTTCACTGATGCTTGCTACATTTGTCAGTCATTAATGAAGATACAGGCTAAAACTTGACATAATATTGATTTTTCCAAGTGATTTGCTTGAAATGTGTCCAACTTGATTCATGGATGCTTCAAGTTTTTCTTGTTTACTTGTCAACAGATGATGACTAATCATTTTTCTTCCTTTTCTACTACGCTAACTTGTATATTACAGTAAGTCTAGAATGCTGCTGCCAAGAATATCTAATACCTCTCTTTCAGCAGATGTATATGTTTAATAACTATTAGATCAGTTCTCCCCCATTAGAATGAAATGTCATTAACTGTAAGTTGGTCTGTTTACTACTGCTTCAAAATGGAGTGCAAACACCACCAGAATACTTGGACATTTGTTGCCAGACTCCAGATGCAAAAATACCTTCACCCCTGCCAACAGTCATTGAGCCCAAGTAATTTAAGTTTGAAGACTCTTGTTGTAATGGCCCAGTCTCCACCAACACAGCAAAAAGTGTCTGAATAACCTAGAGTAGTATTCCTGAGCTCTAGCAGTGAATTATTTATTATTGAAGCAAACCAGAGTGAATAGGGGGGGTAACATGACTTAACAGACACGCTCTTTTTTTTAGCACCCTGTTGTACATTGCCTATTCCTGTAACACATCTAAAAAGAACTTCGACAAATTAGGATTTTTCAGGGCATATATTTTGCCAAACTTTCACACTGAGTCCAATAAATGTCCATAAAAACTCAGCACACTTCCATTGCTCTCTAGACTTTGATTGTAACTGACTCCAACAGATACCAGCATTTCCTGAATCTAATTGTTTGGGGTTTTTTTTTGTGAATTAGTAGACTAATTGCATCTTAATAACAATTAGGTACGTATTTTAAAAATCAATTATTTTACTTAACTTTAAAGTTTGCTTCCCTCCCCTCTTTCTGTTCTGAAATATATGGATTGGATTCAGCACTATGTTAGTTCTTGGAGATGTGGCCAAAATTAACTTGTATTGTTTGAAGATTTTAATGGACCAAATAATAGATTTTATTTCCACCTCACTGCGTATTCAGAGTCAGGTAAAAGTGGTGAAAATTCAGATGTAGGAGGAAGCGTGTTTGTTAGAAATTATAAATTGAACAGAAGCAGAACATTTATTTTCTGTGCTGTGTAAAATCAAAGGTCACCTGGACTTTAGCACTTTAAGATGGAGTGTAGAAGAGAGGCTAGTTATTACAGTAGAATAAATAACTGAAAAATAATTCTGTGTTCCAGAAAAAAGGAATGACAAAATGGTTATTTCCTCTACTAAGTTAGTTGCTCCAATTACTTTGAGGAGTTAACATGAATAAATGTGACATTAGATTTTAGTACAGAATTCAAATCCCACTATGTAATGAAAAGAAGGCCAGTGGTGTCCTGGTCTGCATTAGGTGGAGTGTGGCCAACAGGTCAGGGGAGGTGAGCCTTCTCCTCTAGTCAGCAGTGCTGAGGCCACATCTGGAGTGCTGGGTCCAAACACTGGACAGACTTGGAGAGACCCCAAGGACTGGACACTCCAGCAAAGGGAACAAAGATGTTAAGGGATTGGAGGATCTCTGATATGCAAAAAGGCTGACAGAGTTGACACTGTTCAGCTTGGAGAAGGGAAGGCTCAGTGGAGACCTTATCAATGCATAAAACACCTGAAGGGAGCATCCAAAGAGGACAGAGCCAGGCTCTTCCTAGTGGTGCCCAGTGACAGGACTAGGGGCAATGGGCACACACTAAAGGACAGGAAGTTCCTCCTGGGCATCAACAAACACTTTTTCACTGTGAGGGTGACCAGGCATTGTTGTAGGTTGCCCAGAGTGATGGTGAAGTCTCTATTCTTAAGAGATACTAAAAAACCAGGTGGATGTGGTCCTGGGCAACTGGATCTATGTGGCCCAGCTGGAGCAGTGAGGTTGGATGACACAACTTCCAGCAGACCCTTCCAAACTTTCCACCTTCCTAAACCTCTGTCAACAATACACTTAAAAATTTTAGGTAGCTGAGGTAAAAAAGTCTTTAATGTGAGCTTTAATAATGTAACAGATTTTCTAGATGTTTGATCAAAGCTTCGCATTACTTCTAACAGGAAGAGAAGTCTACCAAAAAGATCTGTAATCCTGACCCTGGGCAATAGGCTATTAGTGCATATCTGTTCTTCAAGCTATTTGTTTAAGTATTCTTACCTCAGAGCTACCAAAAAAAAATCACACAAACCCCCACAAACAAACAAACAAACAAACAAATGAGCAAAAAAGCTTTCTTGGAATTTTGTGATTGTACACACCCTGCAGAACTGGGAGGAGTAGGAGGAGCAAGTTTTTCCAAGCTTTTTCAATACCGCCGTCCAACTGAGTTTAAGTGCCTAATAGGTCAAAAGTTAATTTCTGCCACTTTTTCACTTATGTTAATATTATAAGCATTATATAACAGTGTGAAGAAATCCAGGAGCAGAAAATAGACTTTGGTGTTCAGCTTTCCTTTTCCAGAGAATTTGGAGGGATTTTTGTATGTAAGTCCCAAAATGCTGGAGCTTTTATCTAATTTATTCACCCTAACAGTTTTGATAATGCAATTTGCTTTTTAATGGCAATTCTATAGCCCAGTTTTATTTTCAGATTTAACTTTGAATATGAACACTTTTCAAGCCACAGGTTGGATGATTTTATTTTTTTTTTCAGCTTGTAATACAAAGTATGCTTTGACACAGAGAAAAACAGTGGAAGTAATGCATACAACTATTATTTAAAATGAAAGAATAATTCTGATTTCTTGGAGTTAGTTATTTTTCTTATTGTCAAGGGTGTTATTGTAACATTTTTTGATATAGCTAAGAAAAAAACTGTTAAGCCATATATTGATTTTTTTTCTTTAAATCAACTCTTTTAAGATTGTAATTATTGGTCTGTACTTTTAAGCTATAATTTCAGCATGGCTGTCAAAGAAAGTTAAGCATACCTACAGCAAATATAGGGTCACTTACATACAGATTGATTTACTACTTCCCAAGTAACAGTCCCCTTATTCCAAAAATAGTAGATACACCTTTCAAGGACAGGTTGAGACATGTGAGAACAGAGCTCTTGCTCAATGCATTACTCACTACTTAGTTCATTGCTAAATGAACTTCACAAACAAGCACAAGCTCATAGGAGTCTTATACAACATGCAGTGAAGCCAGTGAAAAGGCTTCATCAATTCAGTAGGTTATAGCACCACATGCAAATGGTTCCCAAATACTTAGTAGTCCAGTATGCATTGATTTACAGTGTCTGCTTTGTCTCAGTAAATGTTTCAAAATCTAGGTAGGAAAGGGAAGCAGAATGTATAGAGAACCATGGACAGTATTTTTATTATGAGCCACGGTAATTACACTGTAGTTATTTATTATTAAGATCAAAGTTCAGCAACCTGATCACTACAGCCTATTGGCAAGCTTCTTACCCTTAGTTTTAGTAATCACACTTTGATTCTAAATGTTATTAATTCTCATTAATACAGTGCACAATCTACTTGTATAAATAATGATATATACTCATGTGGAAAGTACTTGTCCTGAAATGATAATTTCAGGGCACTTTAATCGCAATTAACACATACATTCCAGGCCAGGATTAAGTGAATAAGGAACGAAAATCAGAAAAATGAAAATTCCTTTCTGCATAACTTATTTTGTGCAAGTTAACTTCTTTCAAACTGATCTACACTGAAAGAACAACTAAGGCTTGGAAAAATTAATTCTTGCTAGAAGACTCTGAATTTTAGAATGACTCTGGATATATAAGCTTTAAAGACATACAAGCATAAAAAGTCCTACTTGTTTTGAAATGCTGGCCAACCTGTTTAGGTACAAGAAAATTAATTTTAAAGAGATACCACTTCTATAGGTGTTGTTCTAGAATGTGGAGTTAATACACATGACTTTAAGCCACTTACTCCAGGTTCTTACCACCCTTAGACCGCTCCTCTTGGTGTTGAACCTGTGTCTTGGTTCTAACTTAAGCTCACTTTTTGATTGTTTGTTTATTCATTCCAAATCTTGTTTGTATTGAGAACAATCAGCCTCCCTCTTCCAGAGCCAACAATCCCAATTCCTTCAGTCTTTTCCCAGAAGGCATCTGTTCTGTGTCTCTGATCGTTTTGATTTCTGTAAACTTAACACTGTCATGTAGACTAAACAAATGATTTCCCATTGTGTTTATGTTTACTGGTTTGTGCATGTCTCTTCCTATGACACTTGACTGTTTTGCAATGATACGATGTTGATGACTCAGTGACAACATCTGACTGTCAGGAACTGCCAGTTACTTTCTGAAGAACTCATTGCTTGGCAGTGCAGCTGATTATTTCTACCTGTTTCACACAAGCTGCTCCCTCTTTCTCTTACCTGTCAAGGTCATTCTGTGTTTTTGTCTTGTAGAAGACATACTTTCCTGTCTTGCTATCGCCTGAAAATGTGTCAAACCTTTTCTCCATCAGCCAAATGACTAATGGAAATATTGAGTGGCATCAGATTCAGTACAGGGTCTATAAGACTTCACTTGAAAGGTGCCTCCATTCTCATTCTTTGAGAAGTAAATCAACTCTAACTACAACTGAATGTTATACTGTAATTCTTGTTACTTATCCATTTGTATTTTGCTGTTTTTCCAATTATTCTTTTTTTACTCTGCCTGAGAATTGTGAGCTTTTTGATTATGTAATACAGGTTGCCTTCCCTCTTTGTATTTTTGACTGCCTCAAGGTTACTGACCAGAATCAAACCTGCAAGAATCTCAACCATAATTGATAACTTCTGACAAAATTGTGCTATGTTTGTGTGGTGCCTAGCTCAATAAGAAAGACTCAAAAGTCCTACAAAATACCAATATCCTGTTACTGATGCAAAGTTTTAAGTTATACTCCTGCCAACAGAAAATGATAGGTTGTTATTAACCCTTTTGAAAATTACCTGCATACTTCAGCTACCATAAGTTAATACAAAAGTTTAGGATCCCTTATTTATGGAAATCAGCTTTGTAACATAATAATTGAGGAGAACAGGTCTGACACTCATCATCACCTTTCCTTAGCAGTAATTGCAGAACTCCAGTGGGCTGCTTATTAAACCCTAGCCCAAAAGATGGTTTTCTGAATTTACATCTGAAGTTCTACAGAAGAATTTTTCAAAAGATAAAATCTCACTGTCAAAGGAAAGTGTAACACATTTGACAGAATGTCACATCGATTTCTGAAGGTTAAAAGAATTGTGAGTACAGCTTTTGATATTATATATTCCTCCATCCTTTAATCCTTCAAGAAAAGTTAACATAGAGGAACAATTGTGATAAAAGCAATGCTTTTGTTTTCACCTCTGTAACACTGTGTGAGATAACATGCAAAAATTCAGCCACTCTGGTTTTCTCTTCTTATTGCAGAAAACAGTTTGATATTCATCCTGAATCAGTTTTTAGTTTAGGACTTACAGCATAGATATCCTATTTTTGAAATAAAACAGAGGTCAAAACAAAGTTTATTTCAATTAATGAGTTAATTTTATTATAACACTATGAAGTACACTGCTGTCAGAGAACATAGCTCTACAGGTTAAGACTAAACAAGCATACACACAGATACTATTTTTAACTGAAATAATATGTCTCAGTGAAAATAAACTTACAGTACAGACAAACACAATCCAGTAAGGCAATTTTCTCCATAACTGTTTCTGTTTTCTGCATTCACATTTCATGGTCTGCACCACAGAAGCCTGCAGAGAGGCTAGAATATGAAGAATTTTACTTGCAAACAACAGTTTCAGCGATAGTTTTGTTTAAATATGAGTAGTAACTCTGTTTTTCTCATGAAATGCAGCATCGGAGTATGTTTGTTGTATCCCTTGGAGTGAATTAAGGATGTTTGCGGTTAGATATAAAGAGCTTTAATGATCTTTGCACTGCTGAGAGTCCTACTGCTGTAAGTGGTCCTGCCAAGGGTTTGCAAGGAAGTGTCCTGAGTCCATTACTTACAGACACTTGCACAACACCCCTCATGAAAGCACCAGCATGGGGCACTCAATCCCTGGTGTTGGTTCACCCTGCAGTTCCTCCTTACCTCCACTGAAAGAATTTTCAGACTTTTTAACTTCACCATGTGTAGCAGTACTTTCCCTTTTTGAAGCAATGCACCATTGCTAGAACAGTAATTTAGACCATGATGTATTTTGTAAGGCATTAAAGCTATTTAAAATACTACACAGAATATGGAAAATCAAAATGCTTTCCCTGAGGACTTACATGGTGAAAGGAGAAAGGGATAACAAAGTAGGGTATTTAACTAATGAAGTACAGAACTCATTGGGTTAATTTCATTATTTATTGAAAATTTGTGTGGTAGAATGTGGATTGCAAGGCTTCTGGTTATGCAAACGAGTTATATTTTTCAAATCTGGATATGTAAAATTACACTTTAGTTAGTGACAAGTTATTTTAAAGGCCACAACCGTTCAGAAGGATTTTGTTGGGAGCTTTTCTGTCTTTCATTTCATCATGAGGAATTTACATATGATGACACAATCAATTACTTGCTTAAGAGAGGCAAAAATTCATATGTACTTGTTGAGTTCCCATGCTGTTTCAGTAAAAACGTGACTACAATACTTTGAATCGGGGTACATGTGCATTAGAGTTAATTCCATCTGAAAATAATTTTGGGGACTGTTAATGAAGACAGATTCAAATACCATTTTTATCCTGAGTTCCACCCTATGTATAAGGAGAACTCAGAATCTGCAGCACTACGGTAAAGACAGAAGAATATTTCTCATTTAAAACTGACTTCATCTAGGAACTGTTTTGGCTCTCTGATACAAAGAATTTATAAGCTGAAATTAACCTCTCAGTTCCTGGGTTAGGTGCATATTAAATTAGTGGTGATCTATTGACCTCAGGTAAACAAATGGAAAACTGAAAATATTATTTCGAGTCTCTTTGATATCTAAAGACTTTCCGGTCTTACTTTGCTTCCTCCCCTCCCCCACTACTCCTAGTTAAGGACTCCTGATGCTAAGCTTTTTATATCTTTGCCAGAATATCACTTGCTGAGATGTCCGGGGCATATTTCCTTTCAATATATTTAGAACACTGTTTTTGACAGCTGCTGCCAGGTCACCAGCAGACGAGTGCTTTGTGATTCTGTAGGGCACCTGGGTGAGTAGTTCTGGAACAGCCAGGCTTCCAAGCAAATGCCTAGATATGGTTATTACACTTGCAGTCCACCTTTTTTATGACAAACCAACATATTGCCATCTGTCTTTATAAACAGATTGGAAGGGGAAGAATTAGCTGTGTGACATTTGAGCGTGATAGATTCTCTTCACAAATATTCTTCAAGAAGCCTGTAGCTGAGTTTAGATCAACTAGAGAAGAGCCTTATGGCTCTCTTATTGAATCATCAATGGCTTTTAAAAGGAATTGTGATTTGATGGAACATGCTTGACTGAACATTTTTATTATTTGCAATCACTCTAATAGATTTTCAAGTAGGCCACATTAGATTTAAGACTTTTCTACCAAGGTTCTAAAATATTGTTATTTATTTATACAAGATTAAGAGTATGCAAAGAGAAAGTTTGTGCAAAACAAACTTCTATTTTTATGAAAAAGAGTGTACTGGTGAACTTCACTAAGATATTAAACTTTGCAAACCACTGAATTTAATTATATTGTTAATCAGTAGAGTGACACAAGTTCAATTTTACATCCCTTTTTAACCATAGGCCTGACTGACTGTGTTTGCTCTCCTGTCAAAGCAGCACAATTTTTTTCCAAGCTAAGAAAGCGACTCCTTTCTGTGTTCATAACAGGGTATAAATAAGTTGCAGTTAGTAGCATAACAAAAGCAATGCATAGAGATTTGATATCATTATGAGACTTCTAATGCTTGTTACTTTAGTAAGGCAGCCTCTGTGCTATTCTTCCTCTTCTGATGTCCCCCCTCTTTCTGCCCCACCTTTCAGCAGCAACTTTGAAAGATGTATTTTGTCCAGTCTATCATGTATGTCTGAAACCTCACTCTCCACTTCTCACCACATAAGAATTGTTAAGTAAGGGCCACCAGTTCCCATTGAGACTGATTGTAAATCTTCCTCCTGGAATTTGAAACCTTCACAGAGTTGACTCAAACCCTTAATAGACCGTGTATCTCCTAATCTTTTACTCAGCTCCCTCCTCAGATTCTGTACTCCCTGTCCTGACTGTCTTGAAGTGTAACAGGGTGGGCGGACAGCCTTCTCTGCAGTTCCTGCCATCTGGGAAGAACTTCGTGTGCCTCTTTGCTGTGTTTCATCAGAGGTGTCTCCACTTAGAAAAAAGGAAACAAAACACCTTTTTCTAAATATATTTATTGTTCTCTCTGTTGCCAAAATGTCTGTGTTTTTCTTAGCAGCTCTTTTTGTCTATTACTTTTGGTATGATAATAGTTTATTTAAAGCTACAAAAATATCTTGCAGCGTATTTTATATATATAATTCTGTAGAAAGAGGAATGGACTGTGTGCAAGCCATGTCATACATTACTCATTCTTATGCTTTGTGTGACATCTTGTTCTTAACTAATTAATCTTCCAGTGGTTGTTCTGTGTGCCCTGCCTATGATTACCTATCATTCTGGATTTTTCTCTCTATTTCTTCTCTTAGCCATTTTGTTGCCTGTGTATTTAATTCAGAATTTTATGATGGAAGGAACAAATTAACTACCTGCAACTGTTTATATTTACGTTAAACACTTCCAATCATTTTAGTTGTTGGTCTGGTTTTAAAGGTCTTCACTAAAAACTGGTTAAGAACTTACTAGGCTCAATATTATGTCTTTTATAGTTCTTTACAGTAGATTAGTCATCTTCAACTTTAAACAGTTTTCTTTAAAAGTTCTAGGCAAGATTCTGCTGGTGGGACACTGGAACCATGCAACACTAACAAAATCTGAGTTATTATACTTCTGCATAGCAGCTCTAAATTTTCTTAGGTTGTCCCTGAAGCCATGCATAAGTTGGGTAATGGAGTTGTTTCTTGGTAATTGATAGCTTTGGAAATTTATTTCAGTTGGAACAAAGTACTCCTACTTTATTTAGAGCACTCTGAACAGAAACTCTGATACAATACTGTGCAAATCCAAAATTATTAAGTTCAGAAAACCAGAAATGGTGTTTGTTGGAGCTAGTCAGAATGATTCACTAATACTATTTACATACCTAAGTGTTTTTTCTTATGATTCAATTTCTCTTTTGCATGGATAGATTAGTTTGCTGGGCTGATATGCAAAAGATTACATATGGAAATTTTATTTCCACTAGCTTTAAGCTATGCATGTTTTATATTTTAATACGGTATGTAGGTTCCAACTTCCTCTAAATTTAAACAAGCAGCAATAACTTTCTAAATTTATATCTCTAATTCAGAACATTTCATATGCAAACACCAAAAAAATCCTCTAGGCCTCTTTTTTTAAACTCAAGCATGATTATGCAGTGACCTTCACTACTAGCTGTCTAATCCAGTTGTACAGGAGGGTGCTGTGTTCTCTCTTATGACTCACCAAGTCAGCTGCAGTCAGGGTGCTTTCAACAGCAGTTGACAATGCTGAGCATCTTTCAGAAGACATTTTTGCATGGTGCAGGCTCAAGCTGGTAGATGACTAATAGCTGCATGTTCATATGCAAAATATTCTCTTTAGCAGTTTGAAGGGAGCCTTATAAAACACTAGTTTTTAGGGAAATATTTAAGAATGACTACTATAACTTTTTTGATGGTTTTGATATAGCAGTGCTCTTACAATTCACCTGATTTCCCTCTGTGTTTCAAACAGAAGAATATTTTTTTCCCCATAACAGCTCAAGAACAGTTAACTCAGATAATTTTAAAAGAAATATTTTTTGTGATCCTAGGAACTGGAACAGAGACTGATTTTCATTAACAACAGGCATAAGTATCATCTAACCTCCCTCTGAGCCTTTCCTCCTCTGTTCCACACATACATAACACAGTTTTCTTGGACAAACTAATTTTCAATAGCTTATGCCAACAAAATTCACGAGCTGTGAGATTTGATTCTTCTGTTTCAAAATTAAATATGCTCTGTAGGAAGTCTCAAATCACTAAGCCAAAGCTTTTTTCAGCTCTGCCCACAAAGATCTGAAAACACATTTTGCTGGTATTGTAAAAAAAGCTTTCATTTAATGAAAGGTTTCAATTTCTTTGTTATTCTCTGAAATGTATTCAGCTGATAGCAAAATTGTTGCAAATCTCATGCAGCAAATTGTAATTATTTGCAGGTGAGGACCTATTCCGAGTTATTCACTATGGACTAGTTTACAGTTTAACTATGATTTTCTGTGCACTCAGAGGAGATGTGAGTTGAGAAGGATTATGGCATGCAGTATGGAAAGCCTTATGGGAAGAGAATCATGGGCAAAAGACAGCAGAATTCTCTGCTAGTAACAGTGGATGAGGTATTCTAGAGCTGAAATCACCCTTTGGAATGCTAATTGCAACTCATCTATTGAGTGGCAATTGTTTTAAATGAAGTGAGGAGGTTGTTTCAATTAAAAGAATCTCATCTGAGTCATGACTAGCAAGGACACTGGTTAGTGGTATACGTGCCATTAGCTTGTTTGATTCTTGTTAAAATATCACCATTTTATGTGATGATTGGTGTAAAATATTTACAGCTTAAGTGACCTATTTTATATTTGCTTTGTAGGAGACACTGGGGATTTTAAATCCCCAGATAATTCAGTTGAATTTTTAATAGAGGACCGTGGGGTTTTTGCTATTCAAAAATAACACTAAACTAATGAAGTTTGTCTTCCCTGCTTACTGTCAAACAATTAACTACTGATAACTTTGTGTTCCACTGGTATTTGTAATGCCAGGTGGACAGAGAAGAGTAAAAAAGCTGCTATGCAAATTGCTGCTCAGAAAGAAAACTCACATACATAAAGGGTTTCCTAAAATCCTACCTAACTGTTCTGGAAATGAACATTCAACCTCCACTGACCACAGTACTTTGGGGTTCTATATCGCCTTCCCTGCAGTGTTCTTTGGAGAATCCATTCTAATCAGTGTCTGCTAGCAAGAGAACAAGCCCAGAGGGAGAGAAACATGCACATATATATATATGTGTGTGTGTGTGTGTGTGTGTGTGTGTGTATGGATTATCATGTTTATACTTGGAAATCTTCCTACAGCACTCCAATATGTACCAGTTCATTGGAAAGGGGTGTTGTGTTTCCTGGCATATTACATTCTTAGGGTTTAGCTATGTATGAAATAAGTTATTAACCATGTATTTACGTAGTGGGAACCATACAGGTCAGGACCAGGAGTTATTAGCAGCTTTTAAGTGCCTTGTTTTTCTGAGAAAGGCTAAGTTCTTTCCTTGGGTAAATGAATAATAAATGAGCACAGGGGAATTTTTTCATCTAAATGAACCCAAAGATTGGTGTGTATTACAAGGAAATTACATTTTCTCCTAGCCTGGTCTTCCTTCTGCAAGAACAGCTCTAAGCTGCAAGTCTTGGAGAAAACCAGACACCTGCCATTTTCATATAAGGTAAAAGAAAACTGACACAGCCAAATTAGGTAATTTCTCTTTCTGCTTACACATTTTAGGAACACTGAAAACTTATTGTCTTGATTTTTAAAGTTATGGTTTGCAGTAATATCATCTTGAGAACAAGTGAAAACTGCATGATTCACTTTCCTTTCTTCAATACTCCCATCCTTTCTTCAGTACTCCCAGGGATATTTGCAAGCATATTCTTATTTAGCAACCATTGCAGATTAGGGATACTAATGCAGGAGTCAGTGATGTAGAAGTGTTTCCAATAACCTGTATTAACTAGTGACACTACCTAGCATGTAGGATTATGCAAGGCAAGTAGTAGTACAGAATTACAAACATATGATAACCTAGAAAGTTTTTAAAAACCCCGAGCCCTACAGCCTTCTTTGGGAAATTTTCCAGCCCTTCACTATATTCACATCCTCAACATTAAACACACAACATAATCTTTAACACCTAATCTAAATCTTTTGAAACCTAAAATTGTTATTTCTTATTATGTCCACCATAAGGTGGGGAGAACAATTTCTTCCGTGCTTCTTCTTAGGTTGAGGAACTGCAGTTTTTTCAAGACTTTCTCATGCAGTCTTTTTTTTAAGTATTGCTGATAATTCTTACCATTTATTGTGAAATATTTTCTAATTGGCTCAATTTTTCTTGAAGTACTGTTGCCTAAATCTTGGACACAACACTCTAACTAGGCTTTGCCATCACTGAGTAAAGAACATGAGTAATTTCATGACCTTTCACAACAGAAGTCAAAACAGAAAGAAACCTCACACCTTTTTTTCATAGGTTGGGGAGCAGAGACCCACAGAGATAAGTGTGTGGCCTGGGAAAGGCAAAAAAAGAAAAGTTTTGTGAAAATCAGGAAATTAATGCAGGCTCTTGAATCCCAATTAAATGCTTAAATCACAGACCATTCATTTTCTCAAAGATTAAGCAGTAAATGAATGCTAAAATATAATATAAAAGTAAAAGCTTAAAAAGGAAATCATTGATATTAAATTCAAGTCAACTAGAAGATGAATCCCATTTTGTGGTAACCTTTGTCAATTCACAGTTGGTATTTATTCTTCAGTGGATTAAAAAAAATTACTTTCTGAGCTTCTTTATGAAAATTAAATTCTA
>JAWWTY010000088.1:13607454-13629402 GCA_035222235.1 Margarornis squamiger
AGGAAAGGAAAGGAAAGGAAAGGAAAGGAAAGGAAAGGAAAGGAAAGGAAAGGAAAGGAAAGGAAAGGAAAAGAAAAGAAAAGCGCCCTTTGGTCATATGTTAAATACTATTTGCATTTTTTAAAAAACCTTTGAATAAGTAAAGTCCTAGAACCAGATGGGTAGTGCATTTTCCTCTCCCACACATGTATCTATTTCTGTACTGACTGATGTGCACGTGTATCTTGTAGAGGTTCTGCTGACACTATCATATGCAGGGATTTTTCAACTTTCTTTTTCCTCAAAAAAAGGGTAGAACTAAGAAGACAGTGAATTTGACAGAGTGCCTCACTCTGCTACTGGAAAAATGAATAAAATAGAAAAGGAGGAAAAGGTAGTTTATTAAAATAATTTTATATCCTAGACAAACAAAAATCTGTTTGGCTCATTTTGATTCTCTTCTGTAGTACGTGTTTTTTTTTTGTTTTGTTTTTTTTTTTCTGGTTTTGTTTTGTGTTTTTTTTGTTTGTTTTTGTGGGTTTTTTGTTTGTTTTTGTTTGTTTTTTTTTTTTGTTTGTTTGGTTTTTTTGTTTGTTTTTTGTTTTTTGTTTTTTTTTTAAACACTCTGGAAGGATGAGGAAAAACAAACCAAACCAAAGCAAAAAAGCACCTACAACCCTTTGCCTTGACTGATCCTGATATCACAAGGAAATAAAAACTGCCACTTGTTCCTTTTAAGCCATAAGTTATGTATCTGCAGAGCACAGCTAAACCTGCACAGCATCTCCCTCAGATATGGCCCATTGCCCTGCTGTCTCCAAAACAGAAAGGAGCCCAAGTGATGGTTTCTTTCCAGACTTTCAGCATCTCACTGGCTGGCAGCAGATTATAACCAAACTTGCATCTAGGTCAGCACAAAATCTAGAAGCATAGACTTAAATCTAATTTTCTACAATTACTTTTGGGTCTGAAAAATTGAACAAGCAGGGGAAAAGGATGAAGTACTGCAATCCACTTCTTCAGATGACATGTCTTTCTAAGTGACATGTCTTTAGTGAGGTTGCCTTAATTTCCTGACATTCCAGTGACTAATAGGTCATTTGTTTAATTAGATGACTGTGCTCAGAATATTTTTCTTTGACAGAGATAATATGCACATAGTTCTGCCTGACAGCTATTACAACAAAGTCTTTGGTCTTGTTTTTTTTTGAAATCACTAGTAAAATTTCTGTTGACTTCTGGGCAGGAGACCTAGTCCTACAAAGCTTCTCTCATTTTGTTTTACTTCCATAGATTTTTGTCCTCATATTTTGGTCTCATTTTTTTGCCAAGTTGCCTTCTCCCCACACCATTAAGCTAAGCTCTGTAAAGCAACACAATACCTTTTTCTTAACTGTGATCTCACTCAGATGCATTTGTAGCTCTTCCTTAGTGGAACTGTGCTTTAATTTCCAATTCGCCTTCATTACAGCACTCAGAAATTGTACTTTCCGCTTTTCCAAAGTTCTTCCCCTATGCTTCTCCAAGTTTACCTCCCCCTCACCTGCAATTCCTCCTTAAAAGCACAGAACTGCTTCAAATGGAAACTATATATCTTTAATTAACTGCCATATTCATTTATCTTCTGAGTAGGTTCCTCTTTCCTCTCCAGCTGCACTACTGCAATTTAAAGATCAGTAATTGTAAAACATCCATCACATGCAAAGTGAACTGTCCTGAACTGTTAACAAGAACACAGTGGCCACAGCCTGTCATTTTGTCTGAGTGAAGAAGCAAAGCCATTATGCTGAGATATGCAAGCAGAAAGTGAGATTTTTCTGCCTCGTGGTTTCAGTGGCCCTAGGTAGCAATATGCTGCTTATAGTCTTGTTTTCACACTGGGGTGGGGAGGTCTTCTCCATGCAGGACCTGTCCCACCACCTCCCACCCTGTATGCCCTGGGGAGGCCCCACTCCTCCTGGGCATCCAGCTCACACTGTGCTCTGACAATATCCAGGCCCACATTTTTGCTTGCTCTTTCTTCAGTTTCAAGTGTGACACTCTAAACTCATTCATCCAGTTAAATAAATTGTCCATTGGGTATTTTTACAACAAGGATACAAAAGCAGAGCCAGCAAAGACATGTCACAGAGCAAAGTATGTCACTGGAGGAACTGAATTATTTCCCAGCATCTCATTCTTCCTTTTAGCCCCTCTCCTGTCTTTTCTTTGGCTTTTGCAATTCAAAATAATTTTTATTCTAGATAAATCACAGTGGAAACTACTAGAGAAGCAACATTAGTTTAATGTTGTCAGAGCCAAAGGGAAACTGTAACACACTTTTCATGTTTTCACATGCCATTAGGTCCTTAGATATGTGATTCCACTTATGTGAATAGTAGTCCTGCACACTGTACCCACCTGAATCCTGTATCCTGTCTGCTGATCAGCTGGGAGTGGGGAACCACCACACTTCACTGAAATGACTCAGCCAGCAGAAGCTGAAGTCTATCAAAGAAGCATAAAAGACCATTTCAAGACTCATGGCTGAGTGTGTCATAAAGTAACATACAATGAACAAGGAGCTTTTCCTTGCAACAGCTCCTTGGTTTAATTTGTTACAAAGGATTTCTTATTTTTAACCCTTAGTCAGAACATGGTGCTGGAAGTTTTACAGTATTGCAGGTAATGGTTATATTAATCACAACTCAGGGTGGCAGGAAATCCACACTGTCACTCAAGTAGAGAAGTTTCTCATTCAGCTTTCTGATTTTGAGCATGCAAGTAAAACCTTGCCCTGGCACACATCTTTCCCATGAAAAGTTGTCTCTGAGCCCCCTTGTTGTGCAAGTGAGGCACAGCCATATAAAGCACTTTCTCCACTTGTTAATTGTTTTAATTTAGTTATCAAGGAACTAGATCATGATGTTCTTCACCACAAGTCTTTCTGTACAACCATAGCCAGTAGTGTTAATTCTCAGTGGCTACTCAGCCTTATTGTGGATTATAAATTCTGGACCTTTACATGTTTGCTGGGTATCAAAGCATATTTGTTTTGCAGCTTTGCTGAAGTGAGTGAAGGGGAAGCCTTGCTAGAGCAGAGCTAGTCAAGAAAGAGTTTCAGTACTGCCACTGCTACTTTTACTTCAGACTCTAAAAGGTTATGCTTCCCTTTGGTCTGGCATTATAATGAATTATTCTAATCAGCAGACTATTCATTTTACTTAAAGCAGTAATATTTTAACAGAGGCAGTTATTTTAATTAGTGAGGGAGAGCTATCTTAAGGCTCATAATGTAAAAAGAAATGGCATTATAAATGTAAGGAGCAGTTAGTAAAGAGCAACAGAATATGAGATAAGGATGAAAGAAACCCAGCTCATATACAGAAAGAACAAATAATGCAAACTGTTCCAAATAAGGTTCAAGCTTTGTCCTCATTTTTATAACTGTAATGGAGTATCCTAGTGTGTAGAAGGAGCCTTTTATGGTTCCTGCTCTAGATCATACAAAATTAGATTACATTTTTCTGCTACTGCTTGATAGTTGCAGTACAGAATGAAGTATCACAATAAGGTTAAACCTCTTGTATTGGTTTTAGAAAATGCATATATATAATTATTACACAGTTGGTTATATGACAATTATGACAAAAACAGCTTAGTATCAGACATTTCATTTTGCTTTCAGCCAGGTACACATCTGTTACATTCTTTAATGTTTTCTCTGCTACTTATGTTCACCTCTTATGTGGCAAAAATGTACTACAGAGCATACAGCCAAAAAAAGCATTTTCTTCTCAGGAGGACTCTTGAACAGTTAGATGGTAAACACAGATGCTGCCAAAGACACATTTTGCTATACCATGGACTTGTGTTTTCTCTTGAGGCAATTTTGGGTCTGCAGTCAAAGAGAATAAAGTGACAAAAAGGTGTAGCACTGCTGAGTCAGGAATGATCACTCTTCTTAAGAAACTATTACTGAATCATAGCAGGTACCAGAGCCAATGTACCATCTTTTATATAGCTTTTCAGGGCTTTTAGCCCATTGGCATCATTAAGCTCCAGTAGCACATTTCATAGGAGGCTGATCATCACCCCCACTCTCTTGATCTAAATCCAGAATGCAACAAGAGGACCCAGGGCAGATTGGTAAGGGGGATGATGTTGTGGGTTTTTTCTCCATGCTACCTTATCAGGAAGAGAAAGTGGATGAAGACCTTCTACAAGCAGCTTGAAGAAGCTTCAAAGTCACAGGCACTAGTTCTTTTGGGGGCCTTTAATACCCTGACATCTGATGCAGAAGCAACACAGCAAAGCACAAACAGTCTGGGAGTTTCCTGGAAAGTGCTGTTGGACAAGAGTAGTGGAATATCCCACAGGGAACAGTGCCCTGTTTGACCTCATACTAACAAACAAGGACCTTGTTGGAGATATGAAGGTTGGAGGCAGACTTGGCTGTAGTGACTATTAGATTGTGGAGCACAGACTCAGGTGAGGAGGAAATAAGGCAGTAAGAAAGATTGCAGAATGGAGCTGAATGGGGATCTTCTTGGAAGAATCCCGTGGGAGCAGCCCCTGCATGAAAGAAAGGTTCAAGACAGCTGGTTGATATTCAAGAATCACTTCCTCCAGGCTCAAGAATGGTTCATCCTCATGAACAAGAAATTGGGCAAACAGGGCAAGAGACCTGACTGGATGGACAGGAAAATTACTGAAGCATAAACAGGAAATACACAGGAAATGGAAGCTACAGGGCAAGTAACACAATTTGTGACATGAATCAAAAAGGAGTGCCAGTGATAAATCATGAAATTCTGAATTGCTTCAAGCTCTGTAACATTCAGTGAGCAAGAACACAGTCTCTTTTTTCTTCCATGTTGAACTTCCCTAGAAGAACCACAAAAAAGGAAAACGAAAACCAAAACCAAACCCAAACCAAACACCCAACAACGCAGCAAGCAAACAGGCAAACAAACAAACTAACCACAAACAGAAAACCCCAACCAAACCAAACCCAGAAACCTCAGATGCTCTCAGTGCCACAGTGCTATGAACTGATCCACCTGCAGGCATCAGAGCTGTCTCAAATCCCTTTCTACATTCACAATCTCATAGAACTATTGCATCTCTTTCCCTCCTGAAAGAAAAGCTAAAATCCCATGCCTCGGTAGCATTAGTTACCACATGGATTTCTGTTCACAATTTTGACAGTGCTTGGGGGTTAGCAGGCTGTACACAACAGCTGCTACCTGACTCTCCCCATCTGTCTTAATGATTCCCTACCCTAGACCTGTCAGGACCCAACTGCACAGCATCTGTTGTGGGCTCCCAAAAAGGAGCAAGCTGAACCCTCTTCCAGTTGGCCTTTCTTCTTAAAGGACATCACCAGGCGTTCCTGTTATTTCTTTCTGTTCCTTCATGGCACCGATAGTTTCACATTTAATACAAAATAAAGATTTTTTTGTTTGGTTGGTTTTGTTTTTGTTGTTTTGGATTTTTTTTTTTATCACATGAGGCTTTCGCACAGTGATTGGCAGTGACACACATGTAACTCCTAGATGACCATACCCAGCGGTGGGCATGCAGCATGGTGTGCTTTGTGGAGAATGACTGCAATGGGGATGAGAGGACCTTTGTTGCTAAAGCTCTGCCCATCACCTTGTATGTGATTGTGCTGTTCTTTGGGAGCTCCCCTCCCAGCTGGAAAACCACAGTTTCCAACCTGGAAAAATCACAGTCCTCCTCTCCTCCAGACTCATAAAACTCTCTCAACTTGTTAATTTTAACCAAGGCCTGATCAGCACAAAGATGCTTTTCAAGGACCATCAAGACCAAAGCTGGAGTCTTTCTCTGGGCAGCTTTTCCCTCCACATGGAATAGACCTAATATACATAACACTGTATATGAGTACATATGTACATATGTACATACTCATATGAGTACATATGTACATACTCATAAGAGTACATATGAGTACATCATCTTAAAGGCTAGCAGCTATGCTCATCTCTGAGCTGTGCCAGCACTCCTCTAATAAAATCATCAGCAATTTTGAAGTCCCAGGTGAACAATCACACACACCTGTCTCACTCAAAAAAGAAAACCAAAAACCAAAAAACAAACAAAAAAACCCCCCCAAAACACAAAATAACTCCCCAAAACCCCAACCCAACCCAAACAACGAAACAAAACTACTGGAAGAAGAGTTCTGTTGGTTTTTAAGGTTATATGATTTACATGCATGAAGTCTAGCCCTCTTGTCTCTTCACCACATTGTTTTAAAGAAAAAAAATCAATATTGTACAACATTTCCAAGATTTTATAGGTTTTTTGGGGAAGCAGTGCTTACAGGCTTCTTGGCAACTGTGAAACAATTTAATTTTACGGAGTAAATCTTGCTCTTCTTACATTTTTTATCATTTCTGTATAAGTGAAACTGGCTGAGTGGGGCAAATCTGTGGGATTGGCTTGCATCATCCCCAAAGGGGATTACTATCAAGGCAATTGGCAAGATTTTTCAGTGGTACTAAATTTATCTTTAAGAAAACAGAAATTTAATGGCAGATGCAAGAAACTATATATGTCTAAGAACAGGCTTTGTTTCTTCTGTCCAGAATATGTAGGACCTAATTTTTCAAAACTTTAAGACACCATGCCAAAAAAGAAAACCAAGTATGCCAAATTTGAACAAGAAATTTCATCTAGTTTTTAATACTTTTTACTAGAAATTAAGAAAAGCTAGAAAACAGTCATGACAAATTTTTAATTTATAGTAGATAACAAATCTGGAAAACCCATGACAATACTGAGTATTTATGTAATTAATATGAATCTGCATCAAGGGATTATTTCCTTTTTGGCTGAAATATGTATGTCTTCAAAAGGTTTCACACTCTTTTAACCTTGTCTAAAAGAACAAGGTATTAAAAGAACACGGTATTTAGTGCAAGATGACTCTTCTACACTTTCAGCAATCGAATTCGTACCACTAGATGGCCACCTAAAGCAATCGTCTATAAAAATGACGTGATACATGATGTCTGCATGGAAATGCTTTCGAAATACTTCTGTTAAACCCATGGTGTGAATCTATTTTTTGAAATAAACACATCAACATCTGAAAATTCTGAAAGGAGTAAAAAATACAGCTATTTCTAAAATCCTTAACATAACAGTTGAATTATTTTGATACGGAAATACTTCCAATGCTGTCTGAATACAAGTAATGATTTAAGAAAGCAAAACTAAAAAAAATTCTATTTGGGCAAAAAATTTTTTTTTTTTTTTTTTTTTTTTTTTTTTTTTTAAAGCAGCAATAATGTTCTTAATTGAAATATCCAGGGAGCTATGCCTCAAAATGAGTGTGACTTGAATTCTTCAGGGAACATTTGCAAGTTTCCTAGGAATTAATTTATCAGCTATTGTTTTATATGATTCAGAACTAATGCAAATCTCCTAATAATGCAAAAAATCTGACATTTTTCCCATGTGCAGCTTTTCAGCACTTTAGACTTATTTTCATTTCAATAAGAGATTATAAATAATTATATCCACTGGAAGCTCTAATACATGATCCATTTCAACAGTGAAATGGAGCTAAGGTATCATATACTGTTTCAGTGTTTGCATTTATCTTAATAGGAGATTTGGATTACTATGTGATTATTGTAGTTCGGTGGATGGTTCATGGAGGGAAGCATCCAGTTAACCATCTAATAGCAAAAGAATTCAGATTATCCTCAAAATAGTACATCTGAAAGCAACTGCATGTGTTATCTGATTCAGGCCTACAAATACACCTACAGCTGAAGCAGTGAAGCACCACAAACAATTCTTAGGACTGGACATTGTGTAATTAGAAGAAGGTGAATATACGAATGAATATTATATTGTTAGATTTATTATGCCCATGATTCCACAGTTTCTGCCCATTCAAACATATATTTGCAAATAATCAGACCACAGAATTATACAGGGAAATAATGAACTGTATGAAAATATTAGGAAAGTGATCCAAGTGACCAGTATGGATCCTGCAATAGCTATGAATATTTCCAGCAGATGTTAGACAGTAAGAGCTGTACTCAGTGAAAGAAGAAATCAGAAGTCTTGCCATCTTTACAATGCACTAAGAACTAAATTACAGAATTTCAAACTAAGGAATGCTAACAAAACCCATACTATGGTACAGAAAGCACACAACAAGTGCAATGACAAATTAAATAAAATAATTTGGGAAGACCCCCTGTATTTATTAACAAAACATCCTCTTGAATAGGGAGAGTAGGAAAAAGAATAGAAAAAAAGTGCACTTGTTTATTCAAACAAGTTATTTCTTACAAGAAGTTTACTCAGCCAAATCAGTCCACTTTATAATAGGTCTAAGTAAACATTTTTTAAATCAAAAGTATATAGAGTCAAGCTGATAACAGACCAGAAATCTCTAGGCTTCTGTCTGCAGCAGTAACACCAAATACTTTATCTATGTGAATGCTGCTCTCATTTTAGTCTGCAATAGTCACTGATCATGAACCATCATATATTTTTACAAGGTAAGAAATTCATTCAAGCATAAAATATTTTAAAGCCAAATTACCACTGCAGAATGTACATACATTTTAACCTACTTTAAAAAGGAGGATAGATTTTAAAGAACTTTATTTAATTTTCCCTGTTACTTTTTTGCAGTATTCCTTGAGGCAGATGACGGCTCTGAAGAGGGTCAAAGTCACCTAGTCTTCTGCACTTAGCACTTAGTGATTTCCCACCAGACTGATTTGAAACATTGCAACTAGTAATCTACTCCCCCTTCTGCCTGTCCTGTTCAAAGCAATATGGTTTGATGAAATATTGAAGATGAGTATATGAGAATATATGAGAAAGGTATTTTAGGGGAGTTAGGCAAACACCCATCTCCTCAAAAATCAGCAAAATAATGCACATCCAGGACTCCCAAATACCCACTGTGCTTTGGTGTGAAATACTAGTCACATAGCAGAGCTGCATTAGCTGGGAAAGAGGTGGAAAATGGGATATTCTTATATGCAGGATGCAACACGAGCTTATCTTGCAGGGTGAAATTCCTGTTGATGCAGTCAGTGGACACTGAGCCCTGAGAACAGATCCAGTTTCTATGTCATGAAGACAGACAAGATTTGAGCTAAATTGTAACAGTAAGACCTGGGGCAGCCTTTCTGCCTTTTATGAATTTCAGGACTGAAGAACAAATGAAAGAGGAAAAGCAGGACAGCTGAAGCTCCCCTCAGGATGCCCTGAAGAGGCATGTTGGAGTAAGGAGAAGGAATGACCCCATTTTTACATACCATCTAGTGCAAGTGTAAAGCTTGTTAGCACACCAGGTGTAAGAATTTGATAATGAACATTCCCTCCCCACACTTGCAGAGTGCCTCTAGCTTCCCTTCCAATAGCTTTCCTCTGGAAATGCAGATTAGAGCTCTAGAAGAAAGAAAACTCGTGAATACAAACAGAATTTTCAAGCTGGTTTTATACATTTAGGTGGAGGTGACTGTAAGATCTAAGAGCTGAGGATATGTGTTAAAGTCCTGTCTGTAATGGCTGATGTACAGAATGAAAACAACTGCTTTATGAAATAATAAGGCATGAGTCATTGCAGGATAACAGATTGCAAAAGCATATTATAAAGCTGTCTGAAAAGAAACCATATGAGAATAGTCAAGTATAAAATATGTTAGATTTGACAAAGATTGGGCATTTGTAGAGAAAAAAAATCGATTAAGAAATTTTAGCATTTTCTGTTTTCTTTAGGCCAAAGTAAAAAAGACTGCATATTTCTTTTTTATTATCTTTTTTCTTCCTACTTTATAGAACCATAAGGACTCTGAAGCTGTGGAGTGGTGTCTGTCATTCTAGGTATATATCTCTTTCTCTCCCTCTCTTTGCATGCATGCGTGTGTGCAATCACAAGTACCAAACTAAATACTTAAACATGCAATGGTAAAATATGTGCAGTTATTTACATAAGCACCACAGCCTGCATATAGAAAGCAATTTTAGTTGGTTCAGGTCCGGGAACGTGAAACAACCATAAAGTAGGATGGCTTTGAAGCTGGAGTTGTTATGTTGGAATTTGCTAGTTACTGTTCTAATTATAGACCTTTCTAGTTTGTTAGCACTACCTGAGCAGTTCACCATATTATCAGTGTTTTAGGAAATATTTTTTGCAAGAAATCTCAATGGTAATTCAAAGAAGTGAAGATCACTCATGACAGAAACAGAAATGTAGATTTATACAGCATAGATTCCAGTTTCTCTCTTGGTTCCTTGGATTACGAGATTATCTCTATACATCCATCAGCTTTTGAAGTCCAGATTTTCCTGTGAAGGAAATACCCTTCTGCCCCTCCTCTTTCAAAAACCTTAATACCTAAGCCACCTAACAACTTTAATACTGAAATTCTGCCACCCCAGATGTATCTTGAACTCAAACACTCTAAATTGCTAGTTTTTCCCCATGTTGAGTATAGTGCATGACCTCTTTATTCTCACATCACCTCCTATAAAATGGAAATATATGTACATTTTTGATAGTTCTTGAACTTATGTATTTTTACTAGGCTGAAAAGGGAATACAAAATTTAACATTTTCCATTGTTACCAAGACTTTTAAAAATATACCAGTAAGGGAATTTTCCTTTGAGAGTGAGAGAAGGTCTTTTGTACTCATAAAGATTTTTCTAAAATATGGATTGTGCATTTCAGTGGACTAATGTACACTAAGATGTAAGGCTGCATAATTTATGTATGACAGTCAGATACAAACAAATGTTTGTGGTGCTGATCCTGATTGCCTATACTGCTAAATTGTGTGTCTGTTCTCTGTAAGCGAATATTTTCCAATAAATAGCTGCAAAGTAAGCTTATATTGCTCCTTCAGAATGTGCTTTTAAAATCTTCCTTTGTTGCAGTGCCTGCAAGAAGCTTGACAACAGTTGTTAGGATGCTGGTGATCTGAGACTACCAGCTGTCAGGCTGACTGGTGTTGTCAAAGTGTTCCTTGTTCCATCAGTTTGTCTTTTTCCGTCTGTTGCAATCTCACTTCCTATTGCACTCTTATGAGCTCTGTTTTCTGATATACAGCACCAAGGTCAATGACAGCTACTAATGAAAAACAGGAAAAGAAGGGAAAAAATAGGTATTGTGCTTAGATGAAATCCAAGAAATCTTTGTGGGATGTGTGGAAAAAAAAATAAATTCCACAACTTGTTAACAGAGAGACAGAAACATTTTCATTCTTCATATACCAGAGAAAAATAATTACCTTTCTGACTTTTTGTGAAACATTTACTTCACTTACATAAAGACAATCCTCTTTCTGTGTCACCTATTTGAGGGTGTTTTAGGGCAGTGTGACCCTTGGCATTTGCTTCATTATCCATCAACAGAGAAGGACCACCAAGCCACTGACTGGGACAAGTGACTGTTAACCTACTAGGAAGAAAACCCTAACAGGCAAAGTTCTGCAACCTTAACTACCTTGTTTGCCATCTCTGGTACAGCAGTGGGAGGTTGAAGCTGACATTCCAGGGTAGAAATCTTTGTCTTTGCAATGGAGGAACTCATTTCATGTGATGCTGAAGGATTTATCATTACTAGATCTTTCTTCTCACTGAGAGGAAAGGAGTAAGTCACACGTTATTGAGATAATATTGCTTCTGCAAATAGCTTTGCCCTCAGTGAAAACATTTTACCTCCTCCTATTCAAGTTCACATTGCAAGCAGCTTAGTTCAGATACTGGCACTACTGAAGCCAAACTGCCAGTGATCTTAAAGTCACAAGGGCAACATGTGTGGAAATGTGAATTTTTTCCTATTGACCTTCCTGCAAAGCAAAAAGCATCCTAGCACTGCATCTTGACTGTTAAACCAGATGTGATCTTGAGCAGTTACTTATTAAATCTATCAAATAATGCTGGAAATGAAGAACACATTTGCATAGCACATCATACTCCATCAATGTGAACACTATTTAAAACTAAATCAAAGACAATTTGTTGAAGGTTTAGTTAAGAGTTAACCCCTACCATCAAAGGCTTCATTTTTAGGTTTTACTTATCTGAAACCCTTTATTCATTGGAGTGTGATATTGACTTCTTAACTTATTCAGTACTACTAGTACTGTAGAATTTATTTTTGTTTAGTGTTCTTTTAGGTGTCAACTCATATTTGTTTCTTGAAGAATAGGGTTTCTTTTTATTGCTAGACATAAGAGGGTGATTTCTTTGTTGTTAAACAACTGATGTAAAGTAATTATATTCTGGTTGGCTAATGGAGTGAGACTGGATCTGTGAATCATTAATGCAGAAGTAGAAGAATTTTGTTTAGCAGCAGTGCAATGTGTGTATTTGTGCTTTAATATTCAGATGTGAGATGCAGACTCATTTCAGACAAGACACCATCTCCTGGGAAGGATGTGCCTTGCATCACCTGCAGCCTCCATTGAGCTATCTTAAAGAAAAGAGAAAATTTATAAAAAAGTTTATGAGCTGCATGTTAGGGAAAAATCTGGTGTAACAGTACATTGTAAGAGCATGCTGAAGTCTGAAAAAATGCATATATATAGTAAAATTTTCAGATTGAATTATACAAACAAAAACCCCTCATTAAACCTAGTGGTATTCACAGCTAAACATTTGGCCATATAAATGTATTTTAACATTTTCAACATTCCTTTCTGACTTCTATAAATTTCTTATATTTTGTTTTAATATGTTAGAAAATCGCAGTTATTTATGTAGTTTCTGTCAGTGCAAACCAGAAGATTTAACCCCAGAATGAAATTTTTCACTCTGACAGAAAAAGTTCTCACATGTAAGATGAATTAAAATAAACTATTATTAAAATAACTACCCAATAACAGGTCCATGTTGTTAGAAATGTGAGTCATCACCAACTTCCATAAAACAACACATAGAAACCTTAGTCAGCAACTACCTGGGGGCTCCAATTTTCCCTGTAAAACTCCAGGATCTCACTTACACAATTTACTAGGGAAGATGAACGGCCACCATATCACACTTGCACTTTTTCCTGCTGTAGTTTCAGTTTTAGAAGTGACAGTCTGGGTATGGGTTATGACCACATTATAAATCATGGGGTACAAAAGAAAGTCCTTCCAAAGAAAGGCTTTCATGTTAACCACTAAATTTTGGGCTGCAGAGTAGTTACTGTGTGAGTAGAAAAGCTAGTTAACTGACTACAAAAAAATAGACCAACGAGGTTATACACTAGAGGAACAGAATTGTCTTTTCGGGCTTCAAAGGCCCTGCAACAATAGTTCATGCTGAAGAACTATTTAACAGTCAGGGCAATTTAATGAAGTGCATTACATATCATGTACACTTGCCTAAGGAAGGTCTATGACAGTGTACATTAGCAAATGAACGGATGATTTTGGTTTGTGCAGATGAGGTTTGATGTGGGTGTCTGGTTTCTCATCAAAAACAGTATGGAAAAACTGTTGATCAGTATTGAAAATATTTCAGTGTCCTGTACTTTCTGAGATTGACTGGGAGTCCTGCAGCTATTTTTCTGCTTCTCGATATTTTAAAAATTAACTAATAAGGAAGAACCCTGAAGTGTATGTCTGAAGCATCACTCCCCATTAAGTTATGTCAGGTTTCATCATCCCACATCACTTGATGTATATTACTCAAATATCATGCATGGATGATAGTCCATTACTAATTTGAGGAGATACCATCTAACATTTTCAACATGAATAAAATGATGGCAGTTACCAAAATAATGAAGTCAGCAGCAGTAATTTTTGAAATTGAGAAATAATGGTTCAACTCATTCATAATTTAAAATGAAAAGTTTTCATGGGTGGGATCTAGCTATAATAACTCAGTAATAAGAAGACCAAGAAAACAGTATTTATAAGGGAATACAGAGAAAATCAGGAAACATACAAAATATCCATTCATAAACAGAAAAAATATCTGGTCACAACTGAAAACATCAGTTCACAGAGAGGGCACATATTATAATTCTTTTATACACACAATTTTGGAATAAAACCAAAACCAATGCACTAAGAAAAGAATTACTCAGGTGTAAGGAAAGAAAAGAAACAGCTAGCCAGCTATATTATATACACCACAGTATAAATGTCCCACTTCAAAAATATTTCTTCTGCAACCAGCTGGGCTTGCTAGAGTACTGCTGCACACTCTAGAATTAGAAAAAATATAATAGGGCCACAAAGAGAGGTATAAGACAACATTCAGATGGAAGATACCTATACTTACACTACAACATTCAGCATGCTTTCATGATTTTGCTCTGCTCACTGAAAAAGTGTTTCTGAAACCAGACATGTAGCAAAGTTCTGTTTTCAAACTTCCATGAACCATAAGTATGGATGTGTTTAGAAGAATTCCCCTACTGCAGTACAAGTCTGATTAAGAAGCAGCAGGTTAGTTATCACAATTCACTAGTTAAGTTGGAAACCTAAGAAATCAGAACAGTATCACAAGGATTAATAAGTGAAATTTACAAGACAGGCTGGTAACACTTTCTTTTTATTTAAGTTTTAAAGATTTTATTATTTCGAATACTATGCCCATTTATGATGCAATAACATTTAGGATGTTTCACTTTACCTGTATTCAAATAATACAATATTATTCACTGTGATGGAAGTGGCTTGATTTTGGCAATAAATCAACATGATTCCAGTAAACCAGATTAAGCTTGTTAGCCCAGTGGACATTAAACTCACTCAAATTGTTGCTTTAGCCTCTTGTGTGAAGTTAGAGTGGTTTTACATTAAAGAACACTTGATGCTTGGAGACATGGCTCACACCGTGGACATCTGTGGGGAAGACAGAGAATTCAATATACTGGTTAGCTCAAAATACTGCAGGTGCACCAATGCGCTCAGATACTATATCAAACCCTTTAGAGGCTCTGCTTCAGGCAGTAATTTCACTTCCACTTTATAAGGTGTGTGATTGCATAACCACAGAGTAAAACGAAAGTTTGAGGCAGATTTCACAACAGTGACTGCAAAGTTCTTATCTGTAGAGGTCAGCTTTTCACTGTTTCTCATACCTAATTGCTTCAGCATCTCAGTGTTAGAGGGCTGGTGAATATTAGAAGGTGGTAAACTGGTGAAACTGCTGTTTTCCTGAGAGCAGTCTCATGGTGTGTAAGACACAATTGTTTTCCCCCTAAACTTTGACAGCCCCAAGGAAATGCTTAGGAATGGTTGAATTGACACATGTAGTCCATTCCATGGAGAGAGCAAAGTATAATCTGGTACATAATTCAACATCTATTTTCACTATAATTTTTTTTTTTTTTTTTAAGTCAGAATTTATATTACCCTTTCCAATTTTGGTTTACTATGCCTTAAATTGATTTAGTCAGACCATGTCCATCCTACATCAGTTTTGGGGTGCTTAATGAGCACATTCAACTAACTACCATTTCTGCTTCAGATGCTGCAAAATCAGTCCCAGGATCACACAAGGAATCTGGATAATTTCTTTAAATTCAGTTGTGCTATGTTGCATAGATCAAAATCCATAAGGAGGTGGTGTAGGGCTAAGGAGGGGGACATGTAACCAAACACCAGGTCAGAGATGGTACTGACTTGCAGCGGTGTTAAATATAGGTCTCAGTCAGTTGGGTGCCAGATTTAGTTACAACCTTTGTAGCTGGAGTAAAAGGGCTAAACTGACAAGGTTAGAAAACACTTTTAATGAAGAACAGACAAACAAACAAACAAAAAAAAAAGCAAACAAACAACAAAATAACCCTTCCCCAAAATCTTACAGAATTCTTGCCTTCTTTTAAAAATTTATGATAATATGACCAGTATATTAAAATTAAAATTGATCTTCCAGTATAAAGAAAATTTTATTTTCATTTTTTCTCATCTAGATAATAGAGTCTCCGTCTATCTTGGGCTCTGGTCATGTAGTATTTCTAGAGTGCAGTGGAAATTCTCAACATTTTCAAGTTACAATTATTTAAAGGATAAGAACATTGGGGTGGGGGGAGGTGTGTGATGGGAGAACATATCTTTCTGCATGAAAGACATTAAAATAGCACTATTTAAATGGATAACAAAGTACACGACTCTTTGCCACCAACTTGAAAAAAAGATACATTATTCCATATTTTATCTTATCAGACAAGTGATACTTTTTAATTTACAAAGACAAATTTTGGAGACAGTCCATTCAGCTGTAAAAAAAAGTAGATTAATCATCACTGACATGAAAGAGGCAATCAATAAATTCTTAGAAATTGTTAAGGCTTTGAACTTTCAAAAATAAGCACCTTCACAAAGAAACAAGTAAACAAGGTAAAGGATATATCTTTAAATAAAAACTCTTATAATGGTATTTAACTTTCATTTCTCACATCCTTTAAGCACTGCTCTAGTGACACTCAGAATGGAGAAAACACTCCAACCTTCCCAAAGTGAAGGTGATCAATCTCTCTTCATTCTTACTAAAATTTTTATATGTCCTATTATTCTATAGCAAAATGGACCTCTCTTAATATGGATCATATGTTCACCTTTCCCATAGGCAACTTACTGTTAGACTGAGTTTTTACAGCTCATTTTTAGTGGGAAAATTAACCTCATTATCTATAAATAAGTTATCTGAATCTGACCAAATGACCAAGTAAAATACATGTAATTCTTCTGTTGTACATCTGCTTTCAGAACAACTAGTGTAGCTGGCATATGATTGAGGCTTTTGCCTTAGGTAGACAATTAGATCAAACAAATTGCAAATTAATAGAAAGGCACTTAAAGGCTTTAGCATTCGTCATCTTTCTATGCAGTGAGTGCGGTGATGTCAGGATAAAACATGTTCACTATATTCATCAGGCACTCAATTTTGTATCTGACTTTTGTGTGGAAAGCTACCTGTTGAGGAACAGAAAGGAAATGGGATTTAAAGTCAAGGAAATTCTGTGCTGAAGAGAGTCACTGCTGGAACAATCCCTATTTAACACCACTAAGCATTTCAAATCTGTCACAAAGTTCACTATCATGCTTAACTTGCATGACTTTGTGACAAGATCTAGTCAAAGACAACGATTCAAGAGAGAAGAACTCTTGCATCGCCTCGAAAATTTCTGACTGTCTAGACTGAAGTTTTTATGACAACTTTGAAAGCCAAGTAAAAAGCCTTCTTTATTTCAGACATTCTTCTTTCAGCTGTCTAAAAGCAAAGACTATGTTAATACCTGATCTACCAGCACTGACTGTCTGGATATACACATCCTGCAAGAGTTTGCAATCTCTTGAGGCTAATTTATACAGGAGGCTTGCCAGAAACCCTTACAACTATCTTCTTTGTATTTACATCATTATGAGTTATTATTCCTATATCTTTGCTCCCCCTAGCAGTCAAGAAATACACCATACAGATGTTTAAGCACCACCTGTCTTTCTAGGTTCAGTGTTCATTATTTACTGCAGGCTTCCAAAGTACAAAGGAATGTAGGCATAATTACAGAAAAATATCTATTAAATGTCAAACTTCTTTGACAGATACAATAAAAAAATAAGATAAAGGTATTTAGGCTGAGAGGGAAAGAATTTTTTTTTGACATAAGAAATGTCAAAACAGTGGAAATAGGAGGGTCAGTATTCTTACTTACTGCCTTCCTTCTCCTGTCTTTTTTACCCTTCTTTTTTCCTTTGGTCAGCTGCTCAAATTTCTGTATTTATGTACAATCACATTATATTCTTTCAAATGCTATTGTAACACACTTTTTTCTGAGGACAAACATGAAGGAATCATAACCCTGAGTTTATAAGATGAAAATTGATGTAAGGAGATCTCAGTTTTTTTATTCTCTCCATGTGCATGTTCTTCCTTATTTCATTGGTGTGCTGTGAAGGCTAAAATTGATCATCTTATATCTCTGAGTGCAAAATACAACATCAATTTGTTTTTTCTTTATAGAATGACAGCGTTCCTTAAATTTCCTGGAGTTCCTTATTTCATTTAACTTCTGCCCCTTTGATCTGCTACATGCAACTCAGATGAACTCAATGAGATACCATGTCTTCCCACCCTACCCTTTATGGCAGCAGGATTTTTTCCTCATTGGAATATTTGACTTTCTAAGTGTTTACCAAGATTGAACTCTGACGCTGCAATCTGCTCCTAGTGCGGTTTCTGAGGGTGTAATAACTGCGTGTAGCATAGAGAATGACATGATGTTTAAGAAATTTCACTCACAGAGGTAATGTTGCCTACAGGATGACCTTGCTACAGCTGTCAGTGTTGCTACCAGGGATGCCCCTACCCTGGCAGTAAATTACAATAATGGAGATTGCTAGTGGAATTATTTCATTCTTGAAAACTATTATCCTGCTTCTGTGTCTTGTGGTAAGTGTCACAATTTAACTCAGTCAGCAGGGTTATGCCAAGTGTGGTTTACGCGCTGTCTCTAGCTTTAAAAATAAAAAAAAAACCCACCTAATTCAGTCAATGATCTAGCAGGAAGATTGCTTTTTAAATCTAATCTGTTGTTAGAACAGGTGGGAAGACAATGAAAAAAGATTTTTGTCAGTCCCATCTTCCCACTCTATCCACAAAGAACCTAAGGACAACAGCACAAGGGAAGGTTGTTTCTTAGAAGAGGAGATAGGAGAGCCTTTTTTGGCAAGCGTGATAAAAAAACAAACCATTCCTACTCAGCTTCCTTTAGCAACAGAGATGTTAAAGAAGAGCCAATTATTTCTGCCCTAAGAAATCCTTCTTCTTATTTTCAAACATAAAAAAAATAGTTGTGATCTAATTTGAAGAACTTTGCCACTTAACAAATAAGAGTTAAAAAATAATTGGCACTCTCCATTGTCACAAGAAGGAAAACCCCTCTGGGACCACCTGTGCACTCTCCCTAATTTTATTTCATAACAAAAGGTGTGGAGGATTAATTCTTCCTAGTGCAGGTTTCTGCAGGCCTTCTTTTATCCTGAACGCAAGATTTTCATTAGTTCGGGTCAGGGCACAAGTCACAATTCACTGAAGTCAAGAGAAAATCATGCATATTAAGGACCTAATGACTTCTAAAGTGACTCAATTTTTCCTTGTCTGTTCACTGCTTTATCCTCTTTGCTATATTGAAGACCTTTCATCTCTTGCCATAAGACACTGACTATTTTTGAATATGGTGGGTTTAATCTTTCTACCATTCTGGGGAGGCACATGCCTGCATTTTAACTAAAATTTAATTTCAAGAGTCATCTGCAATGCAAAATTTAGTATTTTCTTGCTCTAACACCTTTACTTTATGTGCACTAGCCTTTGGATAAAAGAATTAAGAGATAAATAATTGCAATAACATCAGTTCAGATCCCAATCCATACATCTCCTACTGTTTGCCTAATCGTAGTCAGACAGCCACAATATTTGAGCTACACTTAATATCTGGTGCTATGTAATAACTATCAATGACAGCATTAGAAAGGCAGAACAGGTCTAGATATTTAGTTCAAAATACCTCTTCATATCCATTCTGCAACTGTTAACCCAGCCAATCTACACAGGCACTGGTTTCTGAATTCCCAAGAGAAAATCTGTCATGGATGCAACTGTAGAAAGGTAACTGAGATTTAAGAATGTGGATTTTGCTTTTATTGAAACCCCCAAACCAACCAATCTCTACTACAGTTTGGGAAAAGGCATGTACAGTAAAGGTTGTCTCTCTCTTTAGTCAACAAAGGAAGTAGAAAGTGTAGCATATTTTTATCTATCCAGGTAGCCTTGCCCAGATCAGCATGGTGCTGGAACAGGTTACACAGAATGAGGTACAGCCTTTGTTTTCCAGTCTTGTTTTGCCTTTAGCAAACAACTTTTGTAGTTTCAAGTCCATAGATCTCTGTTGGCTGCAGTGAGCAAACCTGAAATACATGTTTTAATAAACATTGAAATACTATCACAACTTTAGCCATAAAATTTCATTCTTATTCGCTTTACCACAACTGCACACAGATTGCCTTTCTAAGTCATCCCAGTCATCCTGTATTAGCAGCATTTTTTTCTGTCACAAATTTGACTTCTGAGCAGAGAGTCCTGATTTCCTCTGATGTGTATTCCTAATGGTAAAACCTAAATCCTATGACTCAGTTTTCTGGTGACCATTCTTCACCCTTGACAAATCAAAAAGATTTTTATTCGCATTGTTCTTGGTATGATTTAAATTAGCTGTAGAAAAAGGGCCAGTCTGTTAAAGTAATGCATTAAACCATTACACTGCATTCAGACAGCAGTTTCTATTTCTAGAAACATGCCCGTACATTCAGGATTGGGTTGTTACCTTTTTTTTTTTTTTTTTTTTTTTTTTAGTTATTTATTTTGAAAGGCAGTTTTGGGTTGACCTTGAAGTTCAGTGGGCAGGATGTCAGTGTTACAGAGGTAACTTTTACTGTATCTTACCTTGATGTGGAGGTCAGGTCTAGTTAAGGATGAGAAATTGCCAATATACTTTGGTAATAGTGCATACACTCAATGGATGTCTACTGTACTAATAATCTACATAATATCATTCAGCTGTATCTAATTATTATGTTGCTTCTCTTTATTTAAACACACTTTAAAGAGTGTTCATCTCACACAAAGAAGTCTCCCCTTCTATTTAATTCCACACTGCAGCATTAACTACAGTTTATAGCACAACATCATTCTAAGCAAACTAGCACTTGCTTAAAAAAGCAGTAGAATTCAGTAAATAGTAAAGTAAATTTTAGCAAATAAATCCTTTTGCCATCAAGGTAAACTGGGAGTATCCAGTGGTTTCAATAACATGAAGGTCCCTCTGAAGTCATTAATGTGTACTGAACTTGTAAATTCCCAGTTCAGAGATGACCTTTTTCTTTGTTAATGAAATCAATGGCAAATCCGAATTCTACACTGATATGCATTTTGCATTTCATTTAGATCACATGAGTATGAAGAAGACTAGAGCTTGACTTAATATTATCAACATAATTTTTTTTTTTTCATGCTTGCAGAGTAAGGGGTTGAGGAGGTGTGTGGGTGCTGGTTGTATTACAGGCAAGTAAAACTACAATGATTATAACAGAGATTGAACTCAAGTTCAATCCTAGTTACTTCCAGGGAGGTATCTTGCGAGTCCTAGGCTCAGAAACATTAGGTTAAGAATACCCTGAGCTGTCAGGTACAGTCTTGTGTTATTGTAGGCATCATAATGCACCACTGTTTTCATAAATGAAACTTAATCTCAAAAGCAGTAGTTTTAGAGTGGGGTTTTTCTTATGTTACTCTATTTTGAGAGCCAGCCTTAAACCTCCCTTCAGTACTATTTTAGGATTCCTTACTGTTCTGTAATTTATGATTATTCAAATGTAGTTCCACCTTCAAGTTCTTAAAATAAACAAGTTCTAGCTTAATTAACAATTCTCCCTTCTCTGCTATTTGTAGAACCCCAGAGGATAATGGACTGGTGTATATGTCTCAAACAATGATAGTCATGGAGACAATCAAGAATTGTTGGTGAGAACTGTGCAAACAAGCAAGAAAGAACAGGGTGTGACTGGGGAAGGAGGCCATATGGAGGTAGGGTAGCACTTTTCTGGTCCAAGTTCTTCTTTGGGTTCCTGGAGGTAAGACCAGCACAGTACAGCACAAGCACAGAATTGATGTTGAGAAATGGCCATAGGGTGTTGACCACAGATCGATCCAGTAGAGGGAAATAAAGACCACCAAAGACCCCCAAAGTCCTTCAACCCATTTCCAGGAAGGTCCAGAAGAAGGGATTGTGCATGCCAACTAGTTTGCATAGAGAGTAAGAAAATTACCCCCAGGACAGGAAAAAAAATTATAGATAAAAGGTTATCCCCCACAATGCCCAGGTGTGAACCTGCAGGACTCTGGACACCCCATCAGCTGCATCAACACTGGAGCGAGGACTCCCCTCCCCTCCCCTCCCCTCCCCTCCCCTCCC
>JAWWTY010000088.1:13629502-13655913 GCA_035222235.1 Margarornis squamiger
CTTCTCTTCTACCTCTTAGTCAAAACTCACCAATATGCGTTTATACTACGAGACAGGGGACTAAGTTATACTAATTTTCATGCTGTGTGTGCAATTTACTATTTGCAGACCCTCTGGCTTTTGTCATTCCTTTGCCACCATGGTCACTGACACACCTGCATTCTTTCTTCCCTTTCAGGATGGGATGCCACACTCTTTCACACCTGTCTACAGTCTTTCTCAGTCTTCTGCTCACTAAACTAGCCAAGCTCCAATCTTCTCCATTACTGCATTTATTCTATTTTCAGTCTGAACTTCCCTGCCAAGAATTGTACACGGATTGCACATAACTACTCTCTTCTGCTAAGCTTTTTCTCTTTTAGCTAAAAATACCTTTCCCATATATACCAGGAACTTGTCATCAGGACCTGTCTCTGCAGAAGCATTGCAGAGACATCCACTTCCTTGCATATTTACAAGGGTGGGCTTTAGTACATACCAGATATTTTTATAAGTTCATGGCTCCATCTTTTCTATTATTTATTCCCACCCCATTTTCATTAATTAGTTTTTACCTTTCTTGTCAAAATATCCCAGCTATGGCTGATGTAGTATTTCTTCAAAGAAATTCTTGAGCAGTAATTTGTGAAGTAGTAATGGTGAAGTCTAACGAATCCATCAAAGAAATCACCATAATTTTGGAAGTTTTGAAAAGGAGGCATTGCATATGTGTCTTCCATATCTAAGGTTATTTTATCTTTAAGAAATAGCTGTGATTTTGTTTTGACAACTTTGTCACTTGAATGTATTGCAGTCCCACATTTTGCTGTATATCGCCAAATCATGACAGTAGGCAAAGAAAGGTTTTGGTGTGAAAGTGTTAGGATTATCCAGAAGACATGGTGATATGACAGGACTAAGTCAGTTAAACCTTTGATAGGGGCAGAGTGCTTCAATGCCTCAGAACTCAGTGCTCCAAAACCAGAAGAGTTTTTATAGTAACAGGTAATATTTCATTTCAACAGACTACAGAATATAGTATAAAGATAAAAAAAGGAATTTCAAAGTCTCTTCCTCTTACTCCTATGACTTTGCAAGGCAAGTCCTTTTTTCCAGAGTTTTTCTCAATCCCTGCTCACTGACTGTAAATTGTGACTCAGCTTACTGCCAATCATACACAGTTTTTTCAGGTCCCTAGGAAACATCTCTCTTTTAACAATAAGGAGCATTCATATTGGGTCATACCCAAGGCCCATTCTACCTTTGCCACTTGCCTAAAACAGATAAGCTTAGAAAAAAAATACAAAAATAAGGAAGGCTTGTGGTGGTATTTAGCTTATATACACCCCAAGCTCTAGTCACACATAATATTGAGACTTCCAGAAATAGCTTCTCTATATTCAGCAACTCTCAGTGGTTTTTTCTACTGTGCGTTTGAACTCTTGAACCCTTTTCTAAACTTCTGGCATTTACAGCTTCCTGAGATAAAGGAGTTCTTCAGGTTAACTGTAAGTGTGAAGATCTGTGTCTTTTATTTTGTTTTCTGTAAATTGCAAGCTCTATTATCTTCAATGAAAATAGAATATTGGAAGAGAGAGTGAAAAATTAATCGTGTCCTATTTTTCCTCACTTGCCTCTTTCAAAGTTGATAGTACTAGCATACTTTATTGTTCCTCATGAAGACATTATTCTAAATCTTTGCTCATTCTTGATAAACTTTGCTGATTTATTTTTTTTTTCAGCTCTGTTACACACTGTCTAAGGACACATAACACACAAGATGGAGTGAACCATAGATTTTCACTGTAACTTACATTCTATCCTAGTTTCTTTCTTAGGTAATTTCTGACATTGTTTTTTACATATTTTTTTCCCAGCTGCTAAAAGTTAAGCTGAGTTTATAACAGTTCCATGAAAATATCAAGGTATCACCTCCACAGTAATGGTTTCCTTGGATAATGTTGCGTATGAAATTCAGACTGTTTTTATTTGCATGCATCACTTCACAATTGCCCATGCTAAATTTTATCTAATTTTATTGCCTTCTAAAACTTACACATGGTTGTCCTGAGTTTGTCCCCAGGTATCATTACAAATCAGTTTGTCATTCTTTTGTTTTTCTAGGTCACTTGTGACTGAAGCACACAGCACAGAAAACCTGTTGAACTCTGCTAGAAGTATTTAGTCACACCCTTTGATCTTTTGTACATTTAAAGACCTTCTCCTTAGTCCAGGACTGCTTGCAGGTCTTAAGAATCTTTGTTGAACTGACTTAGAAAAACCTTTTATATACCCAGGCTGACTTCATTAATCAGATATCCTTGCTTCGTGTCTTAATTAGGTTTCAAAAGACAAAGAGTCAAACTAACCAAACAGTTTCCATAGATGCACATGATAGAATTTCTTCTTACAAAGCCTTGTCAGCTCTTTCCCTATATCTTTTACCTCATGTACACTGGTTCTATCCTTCAGCCAATATGGGTATCAGTGGGTCTGCAGCTCAATTCAGCTGGTGCTTCCTCCGATCTGCCCCATAACTCTTTCATAAACTGCCAGCACTTCAGCCTCCTTCCCTTCCCTTAGTACGAAAGTAATTTAGCAGGAGACTGCATGCTACAATCATCATTCACTTCCCCTTACCCCCATCCCCACTTGTCTGAGTGCCTTTAGAACTAATGAGCATATAACAAGTTCTGCACTGAAAATTGTTAGCATTTACCTTGGCCACATACTGCTCCAGATCAGTTGTGCACCTGTTGGGTTGTCCAAGCAATATCCATCTTTCTCTGCTTCTTGGCAGAACCTTGTCCTCTGGAAGCTTCTCTTCTGCTCAGGCACACTCAAGTGCTCATCGGGAATGAGCAATCATCTCCTTGGCCAGGAACATGCCCTAATGACACTGAGCTTGACCTTGTAGACCATCTACATAAAATAAATCAGAATCAAACAGTTTGCTGCCAGGTTACACATAGTGTTCGGTGTTAATCATTCAAGACAGCTCTTTAGGAAGGAACACAACAGAAGTGGTAAGTCCTATGAGGCTAACATGGCTTTTTTTTTTTTTTTATCTGTCTAGCAATCTGAACAAATAGAAAGAAGAACATTATCCAATTCCTTCTAAGTTGAGGCATTGCTCTATTAGGCTTTTAAGGTTGCCTTGCCCACTCTTCAAGTACAACTCCAAGGCAGTGCAGACTGCTATTGGCTTTGTGTTTTATCTTGCAGGTCCTTGGAAATAGCTTCAGGTGTCCAAATGGCACTGGAGGGTTCTGTGCATATGGCTGAAGCAAAATGGCACAGGTATTAAGCAAACATGTCTGGTTTTGCTGCCATCCAAAACAACCATTGCTGATCAGGACAACAAATCAGAAACATGCTTAGTAAATTTACAGATAATACTTTTCCCTCACTTTAGTGCTTTCTTGAGGGAAGAATGGAGTTCTGGATGGTACCTAAAGACATTACTTCAATCCGAAGATGGGATTGAGAAAAAGTTAGATCTTTCTTCCACAGGAAAAAGTGAAACCCATGAGAAATGTGAGATATATGGTGAAGGAATATCCAAGAGATATGCCACGAGATGCATGGTGAGGGAAGGGATTACTGGGGACATGATGACCTGCTGTTGTGGGGATAGGTTATCAGGGAGAGGTTTGATGACCCTTACTGTTGCAATCAGCCAGGTGGGAGATGGCATGATATTTGTGGGCCATGGTACTGTTCCACCCTTGCACAAGACCTCAGCCTTTGTAATGTTTCCCTTTGTAACTCTCAGTATCTCACATTTATATATATACCGGCTGTCCCCTCATCTCTTATGATATCAGTAACAGGATATTTGACTACAATCTCAATTCCTTTTCTTCCAAAAGTGTAAATTCATATTTGAAATCCTCCATGCCAGAGGATAAGACTACAACCACCTTGCAGACTTGCTCCTCTCTCCTCCCCAATGCAGTGACGTCTCTTTGCACCTTGGATTGTGTAAGAAAATACCTGGGAACTCTTTTACATAGTGGTGTTCACTTATATTTCGCAGGTCCAGTGTATTTATTGCTATCAATGTAACAACAATCTATACTTTGTTGCTTTAATAAACATTATTATTTGTGAATCTCTGATTCTAAAAATTTTTATTGAAATCTAGCAGACTTAGAGTGTCAAACTAGTAAACCATACTATTGGTGCATCTGAGATCTTATTGAACTCGACCAGATGCTGAACTAGTTATAGGCAGAGATTAAACCCAACTGCACCCAGCCACTCTATCCTTGAGGACCAGCTGGAAAATCGAGGGGATTATTCTGCCCAATTTCTTTAATGCAATATTACTCCAGTGCAAAGACTCAGTGGGCTGTATTCTCAGAACTGTAGCAATGTCCTCCTGATGCAGAGAATGCAAGGTATATGCTGGGAGGCAGAATCAAAAGCAGAGATACTAATTAATAATAAGCAATCCTTTTGCTCTAATGCAAATGCTGTGCCTTAGCTAAAGTACTGTACTTTGTCTTGAGTGTCACAATTCCAGGAAGATTGTGGGCCAGCTAAAGGGAGTCCAGGGGAAACAAGAGATATTAGGTCTAGAGGAAGATTGAATGAATTAGGATTGTTTAGCCTAGAAGGGAAGACTTCTAGGGAAAGAGTTGTAACAATTTTTGGATTCATAAGAGGCCTTTGCAAAAAGGAGGGGGATATTTTTTTCAACTTCATGCCAGTGCTGTATAAGACAAACATAATCAGTTTAAATCACAACAAGGTAGAGTCACATCAGACATTACGAAACATTTTTAGCAATAAGGGTAGTGAAGGACTGGAACACACTGCCTAAGGAGGTTTAGCAAGATATTCAATAATCGTCTTTCAAAGGCATAGAATAGATGGCCCTTTAAGCTCCTTTCAAGTTTTCAAGTCCCTCATTTACATTCCTAAAGACAGTGACTTGTGTGAGGAATGAACATAAGATACAGGTGACTGTTCACATAAAGCTTTACACAAGGTGGTTTTTACCTTAGTTTTGAAGGTATAGATCCAGATTCCAACTTCAGTTCTCTCAAAGTAAAATAGTATATAAATAACCCTTCTTTCCAATTCTAATTAGAAGGTCTTTTTGTTTCTTTTGACTTTCTAGCCCTATTATTTTTCCTGTGTTCACTTTCCTCTAGTAAATTTGAAAACATTCCTTAACATTTTCCTATTTAATTCACCTTATTTGGTGAAATGTTTATTGTTGATTTTACCAAAAAAAAAAAAAAAAAAAAAAGTTTTACAATGAAAAAAAGCACTTGTCCTGTATCCAAATTAAATGATATATTCTTAATTGTTTGGATTTTTCTCTATGCATTAATCTGTACCTGCAGTACCTTCAATATAACAGAAACAAGACTACTGAAGAAAAATAGGAGATTATAAACTTCTGCTTCTTTGTTACAACATTTTGCCTTTTCAGTTTTTCATCCCAATGACTTTAATTTTAGCATTCCCTGTAAAGACAGGCAAAGTGAATACCTTTTATGCACAGGTTTTGTTGGTTCATCAGCACACAAAATGTAAACAAGACTAACAGTATGATATCTAATTTAGACCTCAGTAGGAATTGAAAGGTGTTCTACAACAGCTACACTTGCTATGTTCCAGGTTCATGGGTTTCTTTCCTATGTTAGCAGCATGAAAGGAACCTCTGACTGGCAATTCATAACAGTCTTATATCAACATGCTAAAATATCATCTCTAAACACTGCAAATAATTTGTCTGAAAAGAAACTTGTTTGTGCTGTGTTGATGGATCTATTTCTGTACAGTTCCTGTATTGTTTTTTAATTTAAAAATAAAGCATTTTCTGAACAGTTTAGGAAGAGCTTTGGAGAGGACATAATGAAGTGGATAAACTCCTGGAGGAAAACAGGAAGAGCACTCGAGAGATATTATGAAAATATGAGAAAAAATATTCTGCAAGAAAACCAAACTGTATGAGTTGCCTTGAAAAAGCAAAGATGAGAATTCCATAAACCAGGACTACTCAGCCATTAATATTTTGATAACTAGTATAAATCATCATTCTAATGCCTAGGTTCAATTTGATTCTAACATTTTCAGTGTTTGTAAAAAATAGCAATTCTAAATGGTGGCAGGTTGTGCTTTCTTTGTAAATCTATAGCAAGAGACTTACAGTGTGAAACCGCAGGCCTTGAGGACACCCTTTGGTCAAGGACTGGAGTGACAGAAGGTGTTACTGAGTTGCTGATACAGGTGTTGGTCATTTCTTCTCATAGTCCAAATCACAGACCCTTTTGGTGCAAAAGAATGTGTCTGTAGTGCCATAGCCCTCCAGGAATCCCCACTCCAAAGTGACTCTTTAAAAATTATGGACAATGCCAAGAGCTGTGAAATAATCTAGAGATTTATTAATCTTTCCCAGAGAGCCCTGAGGAATTTATAGTCATGGCACTGTGGAAAGCGCAAATGACCCTCAGTTGTGCTCTAGATCTCGGCTGTAAGCCTCTTGTTCAATTCATCTTGACACATTTAGGAAGACAGTTCTTAGTCCTTGTGAAGCTTCCAATTCCAGCATCCTCAAATACCAAATAAAAGCACCCATGTACTACTTGACTTTTGGTCCAACACCATAGAAATTGAAAAGATTTTCTTCATCTGGTCTCAGAACCATGAACCAAGAGAATTCACGTATCTTCCATGTTTATTTTGGATTTGCTAAGGTTTTTGTACCTAGGTCTCACTTGGATTCGATGTTAAGCTTGGCAAGAGAGTTTATTAAGTGGTCTAGAGCATCAGTTATTACCTACTCACAAAATGTTCATGAAATCACGACTTCTTTTTCTACTCTTTTTAGAACAGTAAATATAGCTACATCAGCAACACTAGAGTGCATTTCCTCCCTGTTTTTCTGTTCTATAATTAGTGTTTCTTCCAGTTAACTTTTGAATTATGATCACACACTGTATTCCATTTCATCATTTATAAATAGAAGTAGCTGTTATTCATTGCTAAACAATTAAATATGAATTAGTTGTAAATCTTTTATAAGAAACATTTAAGAGATACCTCATACAAAGAGCAGAAATGTCAATTAAATCTTCTCTTTATCACAGGGAAACTAAGAAGCATGAGGTTGACTATAACATCTGTCAAGTATTTTATCATGAATTCAAACATTCGCAATTCTTGAAAGGCTGACATTTTTAAGGGGTCTGTTATAGTGAACTAGAGATGTAAGGTTCTTCAAATCCATTCATTTTCTCAATGACAGTAAGTAGACTCATTTCCTGGAGCTGAATGCCTAGCTGGTCTATTTCAAATTTTTTATGTGATCACATACTTTCATTACTTGATGATCTAGGTCTTCTAGCATGGGACCTCTGAGATGAATGAAGTGGTTGTTACTTTCTTAAGCACACATAGTTCATGCAACCCAGCACAGTTCTACCCTGATACCTTGAAGAGATTCATATCCTTTAGTTGGAGAATTATTTTCATGGGCCTGTGCAAGCCAAAGTGTTGTCAAAAACTGTGAGGAAAGCCTAGGAATGCCTATAAACCAGGGAAGGCACAGCAACTTCACAGCATTCCCTGTGTTCCTGCCACCATCTGCTTCCCTTTTTTTGCAACACAACATGACTCTGGCAGAAGTCAGTCGGTGTCATACACCAAGGCTAGCAGCTGTCCTGAGCTTTGTCTTGAGGCACAGAGGGAAAATCTTCTGTGGCCAGTATGAACATGAAGGACTTCATGCTGACTGATTCAATTATTACAACACCAATCCCTCTGTGAAAATCCCAGCAGGGTATGTTTGTAGTGCTATAAAACATGGTTAACATGTTCACCTTGTCTTTCCAATTGTGCAATTCTCCTTCCTCACAGCTGTGGACACCAGAATAGACAATAAAGCATTGTCTGTCAGGTTGGAGAAGGAAAAGTTTTACATCACAATGCCTGCCACAGTGACATAAACAGTGACATTTGGTCTGGTGTAAGAGGAAAACTCAAGTCCTCTCATAGAGGTTCTTCTTGTTAATATCAAAGAGAATTACATCAAAACAATCAACTCTTTAACAAAGTCTCCCAGCCGTCACCAATTCTCCTTCTGTTATGCATAGCAGAGGTACCACTAAACAGAGCTTAGAGTGCCTCACTTTGGTGCTGCTGCTGCTGCACTGATACACCTTATTGTCACTGCTCTCAGGGATGAAAGGGAAATATTTGTTTGCCAGATTCTGAATCTCAGTGCTCAGAAGTATTTTGTTTCTTTTTTTTCCTTCTTCCTTTTTTTTTTTTTTTTTGTCCTTATGGATTCAGTTCTGATTCACTCTATAAATCATAGATTGAGCACCTGAGGTTTAAAGCACTTTAGAAAACTCAGTATTATAATGTTAGTGGTTTTAAGTTCTGGCAGAGTGTGCACTTTTGCAATCTTGTTTATTAACATCAAAGCTAACTTTGAAATGTCAAATTCCCTACTAGAAATTCAAGATATTCATTGAGTTTCACAAATGCCACTGGTGATGCTTTTACTTCTGAGCAGTCTGCAATTTTCTTAGTGAGGTATCAGATTTGAAGGATCATTTAGCTTCAGTACTATTTACGAGCATTTACAAAGCCCCTAGCTAAGGACAAATTTCCATATTACCTGCTGCTGTACTGCTTCCTTATTTCCTCTCATTATTTGGGAAAACCAGCAAAAATAATTTAACTGTTTTAGTTAAAAAAAAAATAAAGAGGGTAAATATGTTCTGAGGAAGCTGTTATGCTCTGTTTGTTTTCTTGATTACATACATAGACAGATTTACATCCTCTCTCTTTGTGGTGAACACAACTACTGTACTCTTCTACTGTTCTTGTGCCAGCAGATCTCATCCTTTCAGTAAGTCTATTCTGGCAACATGAAGAAGCCACAAAATCTGAATTTTGTTTCTGTAAAGTTAGAATTAAAGACCTTTTACTTTTCAAATATTTACCAGCGGCCAATTGTTTCTCCTGTTTTCTCACCTCTAACATATCTGAAGTGACTAATCCCCTCCTGTTTCAGACTGAAATTAGAATGAACTGACTAAAAATTGCCTACACAGGCCTTTTTTTTGCAGCAGGGAAAAGCAGGGCTTTAAAATTAAGTCTCCTGAAGAGGCTTTAATCCCTCTCACTTTAATCTGCGCTTTAATCCTGGCTCTAACCACCATTCTACTAATGGTTCAGAGTTGTCTCCATGTTTCTCCAGTTTTGACTAAATATCCCAGATCCAAGAAAGTTATCAGGTTATCTAAAGTTTTTCACAAACACCACCTGTAAAAAGTTAAGGACCTAGCAGTCCCTTTGTCTGCGATGAAAATTCCACTCAGGAAAAACTCACAGCCATTGAGAGATTTCATGTATTCACAGCAGGTCATGCAGAAACAACTGTATGTTAGAGATCAAAACTGCTGCCCTGCCTCCCTTGTTAGCTAAGTTGCTCTGGACATGCTGGAGAAGACTGTTGTAGAGTAATCTGTCATTTGTAGTGATTATATGAATTTAACAATCAACAAGAATTACATATTCACTGTGGTTCAGAGTGATATTAGAGCTCGTGATGAAGGCAATGTGTTGACTGACTCAGAGCCCCAAATGTGTGGAGTGAAGCAATGTACTTTGAAATGGAGCATAATAACAATTTGCACTCTGACAGTAATGACATCAAAAGCGTAGACACAAGTTCAGCATTTCTGTTCACATGACTTTCTGTTCCATGGAAAGACATAGTGTCATCTGGTGATACAACATTGGAGATTATCTCCTGCAAAACAACTTGTGCTTTATGTGGTCTCCGGCATTTCTCTTTCACTCACAGTAAGACATAGTAACTCAAATCCATTTGTTTTTACTATCCTTTCTTCGGCAACTTTAGTGCCATTCAGTGCTCTGTCTCTATTGGTTATTGGCCTCTAACACAAGCATGAACTTGCTGTGCCAGGGTTCACCATGTTTGTACTTTTCCCCAGTAAACTTCATACAGGTTTCAACATTTCATTTGAAATAATGAATTTTGGGAAACAGGCCATTCAGTATTTTATCTGGTGAACCTGTGGTCATTTATACAAAAGTATAACAGGCTCATGTTGACCTCCAGCCTCATATTAAGCCATTTTCTGTAGTACCATCAGTGTGTTAAGACTGTAAGTCCTCCTTGCTCATACTCAGAAGCCATATTTCTGAGGATGCCACTACAGAAAACAAAGCTTTTGCTGAAATCTGACTAAAGAATATAGCCCCTAAAAATCTTGCTTTTATACAATAAAAAAATGTCTTATATGATATAGTTTTATGAAACCCTCTCCAGGGGCTACAGCATTGACTTGTAGAGCTGTACACAAAAAGGTCCAATACTGTTTTGAGGAACAGTTTGAAGGTTTTATGAAATATGTAACGCTTTATTTTCAAATTTACTCCACAAAGTCTTGATTTTGTTTTCATAAAAATCAGTCAGTTCCATTAAAATCTTTTTAGTAAAAATAGGAATTTTCTTTGAACATGTTTTTGGGAAAAGATACTTGGTTTTATGTGGTGCCTATCACCTAGTCTCTTTGTTATTGTTGTTGTTGTTGTTGACATACTTAATTTGTGTTCCCAACTGCAGACAAACATCTGCTGCAATTTCAAGCTAGCCATTTGCATGTATAACCCCAAAATTATCCATCTTGCATATTTTAAAGTAGACTTGATATCTATGAAGCTGATATAGTTGTTCAAATGCATATTATATATAACGAATGTTATATAAAATATACAGTATATGATATGATTATACATATAAGTAGTAAGTCTACTATATATTTACACTTAAATATTTATTTTGATATATTATATATTAAATATGCATTTTATATATATATATATATATATATATGTTCCGTTATTGTTTTGTTGGCAGTTGAAGATCTGATCTAAGACTGTCTAAAATCATGCTTTAAAATATTTAATCCATATAATTAATATGGATTAAAATTAAAATTATAATTTAAAATATTAAATCCATATATGCTTCTGCATAGTCATTTTGGTACTGGTAAGTAACTCTTACTAGTTTTTCTTTCTTGCTTTTTTAAGTGCTTCAGAATGTCTTCAGTCTGACAGGCTCAATATAAAGCCAAATTCAGTTCAATTTAATTTTTAATATATCTGTATAAATCCCTGTGAGGTCCTATTATAATTCTTCCCTCCAGCATAACTTCTTTCTCCTCCTTAATAAAGTTTGCAGCTGTGTTACAAAGTCACAGATTCTGAATACTGTCTCATGGTACAGTTTTAAAATCTCTCGGGTGGCTGATTGTTCCTCTCTCCCAGCTGCAACACTGACATTATAAATGCTGACATTTCAGCAATAGAGGAATCTACACAGATCAAAACACAAATATGGGGCATTTCCAGTTAGCCCACTAAAACCCAATAAAAGAGATTTTCTGTATCTGGAGGCATAGTTATGGATTAGCAGGCTTTTAGCTCACAAAGTAATGTAAAAGGGGGAATTTCACACAGAGGAAGACTTAAAGAATGCTGAAAACTTAGGTTTATTCCCAGTTCCAATGCTTTGAACAACTTCCCTATCTCCAATACACTTACTAATTATCAAATAAATGTGCAAATTTTCTTCAGCAGTGTTTTTATGCTAGATAAGTAGCATTTTATATCTTGAGGAGCCCTTACTCTACTGCAGTGAGAACTCAGAGTAAATGAGAGCTGGCATCTTCATTCTCGGAATGCTGTTAATCTATCTTTGTACATAAATGCAAACATTCACTTAAACAGCTCTGTATTTTAAGGTCTTTCAAATTAAAACTGTCAATCATTATGACATAACATTTGAAGTATTTTTCTTTTCTTTACAGCACATTTTGAAACAAATCATTTGCAGGTGTAAATATGTCAGTTCAGTCAATGGAGCTGTACAGATTTACAGTCCCTGGTGATCTGTCCCTGTGATTTGAAATCACTAGTAGGGAACAATGACTAGAGTGTCTGGTTTAAAAGGAAAGTAGATGGATTCTGTAATACTGACAACTTGCTGATACTTGGTCAAATTCAGATGGACTTTACAAAAGGCTTTACAAAACATAACAAGTGACCTATTGAAATAATAGAAAAGACCATTTGACTTTATACAGTCTGTAAATGAGAAAGATCTTATTCTGTTGTGGTTTTTTGTTGTTTTGTTTGTTTGTTTTAATTTTATTCATGTTTCAACAACACTGTAAGGACTAAAAGCAGAGAACTTACTGTATTTTTCTTTATACACCAGAAGTGCTGAATATGTCATGAGGGTTCACAGCAGCTTTGTGAGAAATCATATTATTCTGATAAGAAGTAGACTGCTGAATTATTTTCCAAATTTCTTTTCAATATTGAGTCTTTTCAGAAACAGTTCTTGCTTGTTTTACTCTCTTTCATCACTGATAAGAAAAATCTCTCTTTAGAGTTATGCCATAAACAAAGGAATAGTTTCACAATTTTATCTGCAACATACAAATTCATAAGGTGTATTGCCTAGAGTAGAAGACTAAAAAAAGGTAATTTTCGTGAAGTTCAAAAAGTTCTAATCAGTCTCTTGAGAAGATCTCTATTTTATGTGAAAGTTTTAAATAGCTTTTAAGACGGTATTCAATACTTCACTCTCCCACTTCAGCTTCAAAAAAGATTATGCAACAGAGTTGTTCAGTCTTACTAGAAGCACAACAGCATTGTAAGTATCAAAAGAAATGTTTTTATATATACAAAATATTAGCTATCAAGCACATCAGATCCTGTATCATTCATACACAGTAAGTTGGAGGAAAATAACTGCAACCTGGCTGTTGTACTACTTATTCCAGTTCATTAGTTTCTTCACTTACTCCAGCAGAGAGCTTATCCTTCAGTATTAAGGGGTAAAATTTCAAGAGGGGTAGCTTCAGTAAACAGACTAAGCATTCAAAGCAGAAATAGCAAAGTTAATGTGGTTTTTCAGAATCTAGACTACAGTAGTTGAGAGAAAATTGCTGATAATCAGCCCTATAGGTTGCAGTATGTTAACAATATTTATGTCTTCAGCTAAAAATGAAAAAAAAAATAAATTGTTATTAGGTAATAAGTAGGGAAACAGGAGCAAGGAGGGACATATTCACTGTGAAATTGTCAAAGTAAAGCAAATGTTTAAGAAGGCATTTTTTTGCTGGGGGAATAATCGTGATGGTAACTCCTAACTAATCTGTCATCATTTTAACTTTCTATTTCTATTACTAATGGGACAAATGCACCAAAAAATTTTATAATATCAGTGTTATTCTACAAAACTCATTTATCCATTTTAATTTGGTTATCCTTTTCTGGTATCACTGGCTGAATGACAAAATACTGTTTCTCCCAGTGAGCAGGGCAGTAAGAGGCAGGGGCTGAGGAAAGAAGCTGAGATCTTCACTATCAAGACACTGCTAAGAGTAACAATGTGCACAAAAGGAGTTGCAGAGTGATACAACCTTAAAGTTGAGGCATTTTTACTTGTTTCAGTTTAAGGTACTGTGTGTTGCTCTCCAGCCTGCAGTCCTTTTACTGTGGCATCTGCTGAAATCCTGTCTCCAATCTTTAGTACGAAGTGGGACTCAGATAAGCACGAAAGACATCAATGTTTAGATTTAGAGTTAAATTACAGACACTTTGGAGGCACAGTTACTGAACGTGGTGGTTATATTTACACTTAATAGCAAAGAAACCATTAGACACCTGTTTTATCCCAGTATACAGACTGCAGTGCAGTGGTGTGTGCATCCAGCCACAATGTACTACAAATCAATAGGGATCATAGAACAGAAGTGATGGTATAATCAGTGCCCAGGGTGTTGTCCATCTGCAGCTTTGTGTCAATAGGTGTGAATTACCTGGATTCTGAAGTATATGGCCTCTTGAAAACCTGATTCCTGAAAGACATTTTTTGGGAAAGAAGTGTTAGAAATTTAATTTGATTTCAAATCCCAAAGGTAGCCATAGAACACTGTAGATGGCTTTCTCCATTGGAGATGTACCCTATAACAAATTGCTGTTGCTGTTAGTATTTTGTCCAGATTTATGAGATATTTCGTGTCCTTTTATTGTACTGTACTAAAGACACATTGAAAAGAGTGCTATAAAGACTATATAAAAGTAAAAGAAAACATTCACAACTAAAGCAATTCTAAACATTCTTTTTTTCAACTAGAAAATTCTGTCTTTAAAGTAGGTCTTCCTAAATTTGTCTTTTGCCTCTTCAAAAACCAGATGATACTTGGAACTAATGAAGGTAGAGGGTGGTGTTCCTTTGGAATTTTTTCCTTTGTTTGTTTGTTTTTGCTTTGACGTAATGCAAACGGAGCACAGACTAGTGTATGATCTCCTAAATCTACTTTTCTTTATAAATAAGCCAGATTTCTTCAATGGCATATGAAATAAAAACCAGTCTGAGTGCAAAATATTTCATGCCTTAAAATTTGCATCTCACTACAAAAAAGACATTGAGGTGCTGGAGCATGTTCAGAGAATGGCAATGGAGCCCGTGAAGGGTCGGGGGAGCAAGTCTTAAGAGGAGTGGCTGAGGGAGCTGGGGGTGTTTAGTCTGGAGAAAATGAGGCTCAGGGGATGGCCTTATTGCTCTCTACAGCTACCTGGCAGGAGGTTGTGGTGAGATGGGGTTCGGCCTCTTCTCACGAGTAACAAGCAACAGCACAGGAGCACATTGCCTCAATTTTCACCAAGGGAGGTTTTCACTGGGTATTGCTTCATAGAAAGGTGGTGAAGGCCAGAAACAGACTACCAGGGATGTGGCAGAGACACTGTCCCTGGAGGTATTTAAGGGATGTGTAAATGTGGTGCTCAGGGACTTTGTTAGTGGTGGAATTGACTTAGATTTATGGTTGGGCTGAATGGCCTTAGAGGTCTTTCCCAGCATAAATGATCTGATGTACGTTCTGATGATTTTAGCTTAACACCTAAAAATAGGAAAACACCAAGTTACTGAGAGAGTTTTGGATAAATTAATGGCAAATGTAAACTTCATACAGCCTCTATATTTATCCTTAGCATTTTGACCACAAGGAATTTATGGGATTTATAAATCTCAGTCTTACATGCTTCAGAGAGGGATTATCTTCCTGACTGAGGATCTAATGGCTTGTTTCATTGAATATCAGTTTATTTTTCCCCATCATAAATATTGACTTTGTCTTCCCCTTTTTCCACATTAATGTATTCCATCAATAAATAATGATATGCATCTCAACAGAAGTCAACATCTACTTATTACAATAGTTTTCCTAGTACCATAATAATCAGAAAGACTTTTTAATCAGGATGACAACAAGATGGTTATGGCTCTTCATGGGGAAATAAAAGGTTCTTTTATTTCCTATTCTATTTTACAATGACTGTCAGTTGGAGTTTTTCTGTTATAAGGTATGCAACAAAAAGGGACAAATCCTTGTCATAATCCTTTGTTCAAAACGTCTCAGAGCTGCTTTGGGCCACCATATAAGTATAGCTGTACAAAGATGAAGTCAGTGGAAAAGATGAGGAAAACGCTGGTCTTAGTTCCTTTGAACATGCAGAGCTGAGAATGTATTTATTTCTTTATAAAACACAGTATCTAGTTTTCATCACTTCATTCAGTGTTGTAATACGTATGTATCTATATATATCTATGCATCTCTATGTATATATATCCAGAGGTAGGAAGAAAGCCACTCTGAAATAAACAATTTAGTTCTATAATTCAGTGATCTTGTGTAATATGAATGAGGAAGAAGCAACAGCCTGGGGAAAGCTCAGGCTGATATTTCAAATTCCTAATAATTAACAATAGATGTAGTCTGGTTACACTATTTTTAGGCTGTAATCTGAGTTTTGAGCTATACATGCTACCAACACTGGCAAATAAACTAGAATGAAAAACATCACCTCACAGAAGAGAGGCAGAATGGGATTCAAAAGACACAGACCATTAATTAGCATCCTTAAATAATTTTATTTGCGGCAACATATAATTTAAGAGAATGGATCTTCTACAAAATACACTGTATTTTTTTTACACATGCTACCGGTGTGGAAAACAAAATATTGTAGCTCATATCATGGCAAAAGGACCTAATGAAAAAAATAAATAATAAACTAAAGAACATTTTTTCACATTGTATCAGAGAGAGATGAAAAAAAAAAAAAACCACAAAAAACTTGAAATAACGATTCTCTTCCTTTAAAAGATATTCAGGAAAGGTACTGAAATTTTATCTTCTTTTACTTTTTCAGTTTTCAGAAATGGATCTTTTGTCTGCATTTGGTATTTTACCACATCCAGCTGATTACTTTCTGTAGCACTTAGAAACACTTCTGGCCTTCCAAATCAGAACCTCTTTTTAAGAAAGTAATCTCTTGTCAGATTTTTAGGACACAAAAATTTCTGTCTCTAGTGTGACAGTGATGTTTCTATTCAAATCTAACCAGCTTGTTTTGGGTTACATACAGTCTTATTACAAGGGGCTTTTAATCACTGTGGATGTTTTGTTCAAATAACATCTTCCCATTGCAACAGACAGCAATCCAGGCTCTGCAGAAAACTTTATGCTGTATTTTAGTTGCTGGGAAGTTTACATGTGTCACTGTCACTTTGGTATCTAAAAAAAACGAAAAACCAAACAGAAAAAAAAAAGAAACCTCAACAACAAAACCCCCCTCAATAACAATAACTTTTAATTTAACTGAGAAAAAAGGGATACAAAGAGAACAACACTTATTCATCCAAATGGTTGGTTTAACACATACTGAACAAATTGATGCATAAATTAGCTATGATAAATGCTTGTGCTACATGTGGTTATTTATTATGTGTTCCATTACATAAATTGGTTGCAGAATTATAACAAATGCTCTTTATTAATCTTACCTTCCCTGTGGCTGGAGAATGACTTCAAGCAATTATCTTCAGTATGGAACTCAATTCCATTATTGCTGACAGGCAAAAGAGGCCTCCTAATCCTACACAGACAGTTCAAATCCTCCTGCTTCTGCTCTTTAGCATCCTGGATCTCATCTTTCCTTTCTGTGTTGTCATGGTGTGCCACAGCATCTCTTGCTGGTACTATTCCCTCTGGTTGAGGAACTTTTGAGATTGTAGTTTCAAGATAAAAGAAATCAGAACTGAAAGAATCCTGATAACCTTTCTTTTTAGTATATCTGTATTATAAGACAAAAGAAATGTGGCTTGGTTTTAGTAGTTTCACCACCTACTGAGTGCGGTTGCACTACCAGTTGTATTTTACGTCACTATTTCTCTCTAAATTTCCCTGTGAAAATCCTGTCCTGGAAAAAATCTGGACTGAAGGAGTGGGTTGTTTAAAAAACCAAAATTCTGAAAACTTTTATTCCTATTTGCACTGGTTAGATAAGAACTGAGACCAAAATGCTAATCTAGATTATTAAATTATGTAAATGATGTGGTTGAAGATTTAATGGCCCTCCTTCTAACTTGTGCCAGGTTCACAGAGTGCAATTCCACTGACATAAATGAAAGAATTTCTGATTCATGCTTTGTGGGAAGAAAATATAATACTGTAACTTTAACTTGCTCTAGAAGGGTGAGACTGTCCCAAATTCTCATGCTCAATCCTCAATTCACAAGCATAGTGCAGATGAGAGTCCTTCTGGGGAGCTCCTCCACTTTTTCTCTGAAGAGTTTATTAGAACAAGTTCCATGAGCATTGTTGTCAGGTCACAAGAAGGACCATTTATTAATCTGCTGAGATTAGTCTGATGTGAATGACTATGAAAGCAAATTAATTGTGCAAATTCAAGGGGGGAGAAGAAGAAACAGTTTAGGAAGATCTATTAACAGAAGTGAAGAAAAATGTAACTAAAAACTGACACACCTTTGATACAGTTTTTAAAATGCTGTTTCTAATACTATTGCTGTTTCTTTTGAGCTGTGTTTCCTTCCATTGACAGCATCATACACCCTCTGTGTTGCCTAGGGCAGCGAGGATCTGCTATTACCTGCTTCCAGATACCAGCCTAAGAGACCTACCATAGGGATACTCCAAGGTATTGCTCACACCTGTGCTGAAAACACAGCTAAGAACTCCATGGCAAAATTCCAGCAGCTGGAGATGTGTAGCACTGTGCAGGTGGAGGACATACCAGCCATGTTGCTGCCTCAGTGGGAGTAACAAAACAAGTTTCAGTGCAGTAAAGATGCAAGAACAGTGCTTGGTAGTTTTAGCAATAATGATAACTGGCTAGTTTGACTGAATTTAAAAATCAAATATCCTTTGATGCAGAAATAACATGGAAAAAGCAGTTAAACCCATGTATCATCTTAGAACTGAGCAAAATTTCACTTTCAGGGGATACAAAATTCCAATATATGACTATAAAACTCAACAGAAGCCTCATACTTGCTTTTGCTTATATGTACTTTTTTTCACCTTAGAATATTGTGCTTTATGCTACTTTTTCCAGGTCTGGGGAAAGGTGTCCCAACACCAACAGAGGAGGGTTGGAATTAGATGATCTTCAATGTCCTTTCCTATTCAAACCATTCCATGATTGTAAGATTTATTTTATAGACCTGAATGCTAAGGAGTTTTATCTTTCAGTAGGTAGTCTTGTGTATTCCTCTGTGACTAATTTTCTGGTGTTTTCCTCATAAGTGTAATTGAAAATTCAGAATTAAATATATCCAACAAGTAGGGTAATGTCACATGGTTCTTGAGCTCTTTGCTTAAAGAAAGGCCAGGGATACTTGGTAGCAACCCTCAAATATGCTGGTTAGCACTTCGTAGTGTCACTGCATTGTCTCACTTAAACTGCAATGAGATGATACAGGAATTTAGTGGAAAAGTAACCATGAATATCCTCAAACATTCTACAATATTAACAAATCTGCCTGTTCAAGATGTCTGAGATTAATAACCTAAAATACTGAGTATATTACCAGAGTTACCTTATGGTTGCTTCTCCAGGCAGACTGAATGACATTTGTATTTTATGTAGTTATAAAGCTGCAGCACTTGGTAAAAGATCAATAAGTGGATAAATGTCAGTAAATGGAAGGAAGAGAGAAGAAAACAGAAGTTTTTACAGATTCAGAGCAAAGAGACATTTATATGAAACTTTTACCTAACATGTCAAAGAGAATGGAATGGAAGTGGTTCAAATACATGGGAAGTGCCTCTAGAAATCGACAGGCCCTTTCGGTAGCCACTAGTTATAAATCTCTTCTATGCATTCTCTCCCTCCTGCCTCTCCTGTAGTCTCATTTCAGGTACATTTTTTGGACTACAAATGTTTCCATAAGAGTCTTTCTTTGGACCAGCCCCATTTCACACGACAATTAGCATTGGCTTTTCATTGCACATGGTAACAAAGTGAGAGGCAATAATAGGAACACTAAAGAGTTGAAATGGCAGGAAAAAAGTACATAATTTCATGTAACCATCTGCCATTATTAGTACTTCAAAAGTCACTCCTTGAAAAACAGAGTATCAGCAAAAGAGCAATGCTGAACTACACCAGAATCAAGTTTTACAGGACAGTGGCCTAAAGAAGAAAAAATACTCATTTTAGGTAAGGTAGGCCTAAGAAACTGTTACTTTAATCAAATATAGAGATGGTTAAATAGGCAGTTTTATTAAAGGATTAGCTTTCTTTTTGTCTGTTCCTCATTCTGTTATTATAATAAACAATACTACAAAACTCTTTATTACAAAATGTTTAATTCAGTTACATTAAAATAATATATAAGAAATTGTCTTATCTTAATAAATATCAGAGGGCAAACCAAAAGATAAAACAAATTCTGTAAAAATAAATTCCAAAATCCTGTCCATGATCACATGACAATGTTACCTTGAGACATTGCTGGTTGAATTTAGAGAGTATCACCTACATCACGAAGACCGCCTTGACACACATTCACCATGTGACAGGTAAAAGGCAGATTCAAACACTCAGGGAAACAAGGTTGGTGCAGCTGATCTTACTGCCAGGTTCAGGCCAAGGGTAACGACTGACTGAATGCTTTGATGCATTTGGTTGCTGCATTTAGCTTAAAATTACTAGGGTTTAATATTCATGCTACACTCAGCAGAGAAAATCAAAGTCTTGCAGGTGTCAGATAACCAACACATGCATGTGGACCCAGTGTGGTCTTGAGAGGTACAGAGCCATGTGTGCAGACTCTAGCTTCTCCATGGGGTTCCTTTTGCACTGATTTCCACAAGGCTTTGAAAGGTAATGTCAGTTCCAATTCACATAATTAAAACTCACAGTTCTGAAAAGTGGCAGATGACCATTTAAATTTAGAAGCAACCAGTGAGCAATGAAAACCTGACAAGAATTCCTCTAAAAAACTGCCCCCCTCCCCCCCCCAAGGCAGCAGATTATAGAAGGCTGATTCTTTTTGTAAGAGGTACAAATCTGAAATTTGTATTGTCAGAAATGCAAAGCAAGAAATCTGAGTCATATTTGTCAATTCTGAGATGTGGAGAATGACAAGATATACACCTTTCCTTAAACAGATATATTTGTCATGGGTTTTTTTAAGCAGCTTATCACTAATGTTTCACCTTTCATCAAATACTTCCTTTTTATACACAATGCATGTAATTTTCTGCCACTTCTATTGTTATGGTTTTTAAGAAATTGTCACTTTTTAAACTTAGTCAACACGTATATACACTTTGACCTTTGCCCACACTTGCCTTAACTCCACCAGCGGGTCTTCAGGCAGAGAAGGGTGGGCATCTGCATGAAGAACCTTCAAAATAAATTGACAAGAACTGAGAGGAACCTTGTAATGGTTTACCATTGGACCATATATTTTAAATGCAACTTTTTTTTTCAAAATACTACAGCTGACTCTTCCTTTCTAGTGAAGAATTCTCTGAGTTTCATGCTGCCATTGTGCTCCCTTCTGCTGAGATCTCTAACCTCAAAAGAAAAGGACTAGTCATCTACTGCCTGCTCTGTGAAGAAGAAAGAGACCACAACTGAGGGCACTCCAGCCACAGGTGTGTGTCCCCTCTTCATACAGGTAGTCCTCCTAATCTGGAGGCTGGAGTTGGAATGCTGGCACAGGTTACTCCAGCCCTCTGTGAGTTGGAGCACCCTGCTGGAAACAGGGCATTCCCAGTGAAGAACTATCCACCCATTTTATGCTCTCCACCACCAAACAAACATCTGGGAAGCCAGTTTCTTTTGCTGTTCAGCACTGTTATTCCCAGTATTTTATGGCTTGCTTTTTATAAAATGCATTTACAGGTCTTGTTATGTACAAATAATGAATTCTTTGATATGCATGATTTCTGTGATGGGGAAAACTGTTCTTAGAGTTACTTGTATGTCTTTCTAGAATGAAGTTTTAGTTCATAATAACTCCACTTTCTCAATACTACCTTAGAGCCCGGACTTGTACTTTAAATGGAACACTTTATTCACTTTATTCTGCAGTGAAATGATATTTTACTCATACCCAGACAATTTCAGGGATATTTGGTGAGCCATACTCCATACTTTTAGTGGATCACATAAAAGGATAAGTCTGCTGTATAAACCTTTGCTGCGTGCTCCTCAGTGCAGCTCTATATATTCTATTGCTGAAGTGCTCTTAGAAAAGGGAAAACACATTTCTAGGCTTTAGAAAAAGTACATTTGTTCTTTTATAAACAATCAATTTTTTAGTAAGTTGTAAGAGAAATTCAGCTTTAGCATCAGCGCAAAAATTTAAAATCCCCTTTACAGACAACTGTAGTGGTTTTTTTTTGTGTATGTGTTTTTTTTTGTTGTTGTTGTTTTGGTTTTTTTTTGTTTTGGTTTTTTTTAAGGAAATAAACAAATACATTTCAACTCATTTGCAGATTTTATTTTTTTTTTTCTTTGTCTAACAACTGGTGGTTTCTCTGCTCATTCAGAAATAATTAGACAACGGGTTTGGGCAGACAAACTAACACATTTGGAACACCAATCAATGACATTGCTCTAATAGTATTTGCCTCAGCTTTCAGAGTCTTTCCAATAGTAGGGGATTAGCAATTGATTTCAGTGAAATATAGAGCTCTGTTTTCAGCAGTATAAATACAGCACAAGGCACAGAATAAAAAGTGTCAGAAGAGTAGGGAGCTGGAAGTGCTGATTTAGATGGAGACAGGCAGTAGCACAAGATAAAGAAATAGCTACTGTTCGTCCACGATGGAAGTATTTTTATACATTTATTTTAGATGTATTGTAGGCTCCACTCCACTTCTGATTGCTCATCCAACTCAAACTCTGCTCCTGCAACAGATTTTTACCTCTGGTTCATTACTTTGTCATAAGAGACAGACAGGTCGACTCAACCACTAATGGCAGTGTATGAAAGGAGGTCAAAACTTAAGTCAGGACTGGCATGAACACAGCTGATGTCTTTCAATATAAAGCAATAAACACTTCCAGCTGTTGTATAAGCATGGCATACAAACATAACCTTAGAATGATGCAGCAAATACTTCCAACTCTCTTATAAACCGAGCCATACAGACACAGGTATAAATGCCAACACGTTTCTTTGAAGGCCCTTCTCTCCCTTCACTATAAGTTCCTGAGTCAGTGGGCTTTCTTTTATTTCCATAAATGTTCTTGGCTTGCTTTGAGATCTCTGCCATTTGGCAAGAAGATTCTTGATGTGTCATTTAGCACTTTAACATGTAGTGGACACCATAAGATTTTTAACACAATCATTTAATAATATTTTATCTTTTCTACCATAGTTTCTGATACACACATCCATTTATATTTAATAAGTTTTACTAAGCAAAATACCCATTAACATGTTCTATAAAAGCTATATAGGTGCTACCATCTTCAAGTGGAAAGATATCAGAAACTACCTTATCTTGTTTTAGATTCCATATACAGTTTTTCTTCAGTAAACCATAATACACACAGAGAAAGTGTTTGGGCAAAATATTGTATAGTTATTCTTGACTCTGCATGAATTTATATTATCAAAAGGCATTACAGAGTTCAAAAGAAGATAGCTGTTTTGGTTGGTTATTTACAGGGTTTTTTATCAGAATGCAGTACATAATGTTTTTATGCTCACCAGACTGAATTTTAAGTGAATGAACTAAGTTAAGACAAGTGCACATCTCACCATGCTTTTTTTTGTTTGTTTTTTTTTTTTTTTCTGAAAAGTGGCACAGATAGCTTGTTTTCAAAACTCTTAATGAAATTCCTTCACACATTGAAAAAATAGCATTGAAGTGAATATGCATCCTTTTATACCAAGACAACGAGTAATACAGAAATGATTGGCTACATACTGTTCCCCATTATACATCGGCAACTTCTCCTAACGCATCTGAATAAAAATGTCATGATCTTTCAGGAATTTTTCACATATTATTTTCAGTAGAAAATCCAGAGTAAGATTCTGCTTTCATTTTTCAGTTGTTTAAACAAATTCTTAATTGCACAAACTTTCTACATTTCAGCTGATACACAGAAATAAAATCCACATCACATCTTTCTTCTTGGCACTTCACTGTCAGAACTTCATTAATGCAGTAAAAAAGGTAGTGGAATAACAACTTAATTGCATCATGAAAATAAGCAGGGAAACATCTACACACCCAGATATCACATACTTCAAGCAGCACTTTCCAGTTTTTCTAGTCAGCTTTTAAATATGACTGTATTTTAAGGATGTACTAAAATGCTTTGGGCTAGTTAGCTACCTACAAGCATGGATTCTCTGCATGCTGAAGTTACAGTAGCCATAACCTTGATTTGCTGCATCTTAAACTAAACCAGCTGCCTTCAGTAATATCTTGGTATAATCCTATGCTCAATTATGTTTTAAAGCTTTTTTTATTTTTTTTTTTTAAGTTTCTGTTCAAAGAAACTGAATATTCACAAGATCTATTGCAAATAATTTTGCTACACTTAGAAATCAATAAGAATATCAAGTCTATTCTTTGCTGGTCTCAAACACCACACATTAGAGAGTGCCATCCTAACATCCCATACAATAATCTGAAATGAGTTTTTTCACAAGCACACATCCAGCTGAGCAATAATTACAGTAAAATGTGCTGTCATCTTTCCAAAGAATAGTAATTAGGGATATGAGCCTGGATGTCTTGTATACTTATGGAAACATTTTTTCTTTCCAGCTAATGATCATCCAAATAGTAAATCATTAAAAGGAAAATGGCAAAGAGTGTGGGTAGTGATTGTCGTCAGCCTTGTGCACAGCTCCAAAGTATGTCATATTCCTTTGGAAGAGAAAACATGATCATGCCAAAGTTCAAATTCTTCATGCTTCTTTGGAGAAGAAAACAAGTGCAGGTAATTCACCTAGTTATTTTTTTATTGGTAACACTTAAAGACAAATCTCCCATATTTACCTCCCCATTTACTGACCTGGGAAAACATCTTTATATTAAACAGACTGCTCCTATTATGTGGGGCAAGAGGAGTCAAAATCATCTCATACAAAAAGTAGCAGTGAATCTTTGACTGCCATAATAATTCAAAGCAAAACCTAAGAGTGCAGGCATGCACCTCTCTGAAGCTAACTTAAAATGAACACTAGCTTCCATTTTTCTATTCAGACCGATTTTTACTACTCACATACTAGTGCAAACTGATTGCGAGGATGAACGGAAAAGCCCTCCTGGGATGAATTGCTGCTCCATTTCACTGGAAACAGAAATCATTCCTATTGTGTACACAGGTAAAAAGTACCTAGTGAACAAGAATCTAGAGCTGGTTTTGGTTTAATGTCTCAACATCAAATAAATAGTTAACAAAGTAATTATTTCAGACTCTTGGCATTATTTTATTATTTTCCAGGTAAAATTATGAAGGGCAATTGGTACCTTCCTTAGAGTTTTTTGAGTGATACACACCAATCTGTTATATGACCAGTGCACCAGTAACCATAACATTTTCTTGGGACTTAGGAGAACCAGCTTCCAGAGACACAGTAAAAGCTACTTCAAACCTAACAGTGTAGGTGTGACTTTAACTCTTATCTCCTGAGTCGTATGTGATCTAATCCTAAAGCCCGTACAGCAAACTTTTCTCCTCTTCACCATTTAGATGAAAAATTGTAGTGTTAATTAAATAATCACCTCTTTTTTTTTTTTCCTCCCTAATCTCAAGTACATCACACTTCTGTGAGTTTCCCACTCAGTGAGTGAGCACATTCCAATGAAAACCATTATTCTCATTTACTGCTAATTTTCAACTTGTTCAGAAAAATAATTTTTAGAACATAGGAGACATCAGCACAGAAAGAAAACCTGATAAAAATTGTGAAGAACATGACAGCAAAGCAGGACAGAGAGATTTATTGTTTAATTAAAAAATGCTTCCCTCTTTTCCAAATACTGACCTATCTGGGTTTTTTCTTTTTTCTTTTTTTTTTTTTTTCTTTTTTTTACCAACAAGTAAATGTCATCAAATCTATTCAAAATTATTCCCTTCCAAGTATTTGTTTTTCTTCCTCCAAGCAGTAATACATTTCAGGTTTTGCATTTCTTAACCAATATACTGCAGACAAACCACAGGCAGGTTAAGACACAAAGCAACACATTACATTTCATCAACCTCACTGTGATGAAGCAGGTTCGTACATATTCCTGAAGTATGTTATTGCCCACGTAGAAGAAATTCCCAAGGTGTGATGGCTGCCATTCAAGCTCAGGATATCAAAAAATTCTGAAACTGATAACCCTCCACAGCAATATAATATAAACAAAACCCCAGTAAAATACAATAAAAGATAGAACACAAGATTGGAACAATAATGTGTTAGGACATTATGCAAGATTTACAAACACCTTAGTTACAATCTGCATTAAGCACTACAAGCAAGTTAATAACACACAGCTCATGGTTTAATCCCAACACAATAACCAGAGATATATATTTTTTCAGATGTTTGATGTTTGACATACAAAACTGTAATTATAGGGGCATTACCATTTAGCTGTGCGTAAGTAATGGCAAACACATTATAAAAGCCTCATGCGCAGAAAGAACAGGCCTAGCAGCACCCCAAACAGCATGTCTATCTAACATTTGTCATTTACCATGGTCAACAAATCACTCTTGCAGAACAGGTTACACATTTGTACTGAAATTCCACTGCTTTCATTATGGCATCAAAGCGCTTCCAATCTAGGAAAACATCAGGGCTCATCTGGATCTTAGACCTGGTTTGCCATTAGGACAGTATTTTTCTTTAATAGTTTGGTTTTTTTGGGTTTTTTTTGTTTGTTTGTTTGTTTTTCGTTTTTTTTGTTTGTTTGGGTTTTTGTTTTGGGGGTTTTTTTGTTTTTTTTTTTTTTTTTTTTTTTTTTTTTGTTTTTTTTTTTTTTTTTTTTTTTTTTTTTTTTTTTTTTTTTTTTTTT
>JAWWTY010000088.1:13672039-13694997 GCA_035222235.1 Margarornis squamiger
AGTATCTTCTTTTCAACGTGGAAGAAATTTACACTGAAGGTAACAGTGGCAGTACGGTTCTTCTAGCTGGCTTTTTTGTGTTTGTCTTTTTTATGGCTTTGATCACAGAAATAAAATTGTAAAATCTACTAGAGAATTTGGACAGCAGTGGTTTAAAACAACAATTAAATGAGCTGGCATATTTATGATGCTCTGAGTGCCATCTTGTTGAATGTAAGTGAACATTAACATTCATACATGCACAAAACCTATAGAGGATAACATTAGACTTTCAAATAATGCAGTGAATTTTATATCTAATGTCAAGCTTGAATGGGTATTTCTTTCAACTGTCTCAATTGCATTAATAATGTAAGTTGCAATCTGAATGTATTTTTTGTTAGAACAAGATTATATTGTTTATATTAAAGTAAGTATTTGAAACCTCTCTATCCAAAATCTCAATATCCATATATACTTAGCATGGTGTAAATGTTCTCAGTTATTTAAGAATATTTGCTTTCATAGTTGTATGATAACCCTTTAACATAAGGAAGTCTGTTATATTGCATTTAAACTACCCTTACAGCATCAAACCCTGTTTTTTAAAGCCCAAGATAGCTTAACAGCAAAACTTTCATTCCTCCCCCACAGAAAAGAAAAATCTATGAAACACTGACTTTCAAATGCTTTGCTTAATAGTGGAATGCCAATTAAATCAATCCAAAGAGAAAACAGAAAATCCATGCTGTAATGTGCAAGTCAGTTTTATGTAACCAAAAATGAACTAAATAATTTCAGCTGCATCTTCTGATGTTCTGGTGCAATCCTCTACCCCTAATTTCTTAATGTTTCAGGTGTTCCTAACTACAGCGCTGCTAACATAGCAAGATTTTTTCATAGTTTACTTCAGACTTCCTCAAAAGAGTTTGCCTTGTGCTGATTTTTGCTGGGGTAGAGTTAATTTTCTTCACAGTGGCTAGTCTGGGATGATGACTCTGAACTTTTCTTCTTGAACCTTGTTAGAGTAGTAACAATGCATTTGCACGAGTGCGAGTGCTGAAGGCATATTCTTGGAGTCTAACACAGACAAGCCTCAGTAATTCACTAAAAAGCAGAGCAACCAGTCCTAAAGCAAGCCTGTTTAGGCCAGCCTGGGGATCTTAGCCATGCATGTCACTGCTCAGAGCTAGCACATCATGAGGCCACCAACTCACTTTATACAAGTGTTGGTGATGGCAGTGATTCTGAGTCACCTTCTCATTAAATCTGAATTTAAAAGCTGCAAAAGGTAACTTTGCAATGAAAATCTATTTTGCAGCATAAAATTTTACACATTTATCATTTGCAGAACAGGAAAGAGGCTCAACCACTTCTAGAAGGGTCAGCGGTAGAGCCCAGTTATCAGTGTCTTTGAGCAGGATTAGAAGCAAACTGAAAAACATCAGTCAAAAACCCAAAGTCTTTAATAGTACTTTCCAGCCTGAAAATGTGGTCTGAAAAACTGTAGATCAGAAATGTGTGAATGCAATTGCATATACAGAAAAGACCATGCTGTGTTGTAAACTGAAGGCTTACTGCTCTTATCTCTGCAGATACCATGCAGTTACTATAACAGTTCTGAAATTTTGCCAAAAGTTATCTCTAATATAAGACAATCCGCCCATTGAATCAAGTTAGATTTTAAGACAAGATCAGGACCAAACAAAATATTTTGTCTTGAGGATCACAATTTACACCAAGCGCTCTTGCCATATCTCCATAATAGTGAGTTGTCTATAGGGATCTTAATTTAAATTTTTTAAATTTATTTTTTTTGTTGAAGACTCTAAAACAAAAAACAGAAGGAGACAGGAGCACTATCTATCATTAGATAAAAATGGACATCTTTTATTAGCAGAAGGAACATACAAGGAATATATTAGTATTCATTTGACTAGATGTTCCATGGAAAATTTCTGTCAAAATCTACATGGTTATCAGTTGCAAACTCAGATTTGCCTGCACATTTTTTAAATATTTACATGCATCAAACCCACAGTCAGTGGACAACAACAAAAAAAGGACTTCTGTCAGAGGAACGGGATAGGGATTACATTGTAAGGACTTTTATTCCTTTCCTTACCATAGATTCAGATGTATCAAACCTGACTTAATATGCATGGATCTCACGTAGTTGTTTCCATCTCTCATTTCATTGGAGCAGCATCCTTGGTCCCTGTATTCTTTTCACAGCAGAGCAGTCTCTATCTCTCCTAGGACCCAACAGGGTAGAGAAAGTGAGTCAAAGGACCAGAGATCCATCAGCCAGACAACTCTGGTACACAGGGACTCAGGACAGGAGGGGGCTGTGACACTGTGCTGCATCCAGCTGTGTAGTTTTCCACAGGGGCAGGTGCTCAAGGAGGCTCTGATGGACCTGCAGCTGACACGGCATGTGCAGTGAATATGAGGCCACATCTTCAATGACACAGCTCTCAAATGTGTTCTTGCAACACTGTTACACACAACAGAAGATTTTTATCATTACAGAGTTCAGTGCATGGGAGAAACATTAAGATACCGAACGATTTATAGATTTTTGTCTTTTCCTGCCTAGGTAGCTCTCTCAGTTTAAACAAGCAAACAAACAGACAGACAGACAGACAGACAGACAACAAAAACAAACCCCCCAAACCTTAAAAGGCTTCTTAGCACCTTAACAAATCTACTTAATAAATAAAATTTATTACTATTCTCTACTTATAACCTCTGGAATCTCTGCAGTGCTTGGTTCCTATTATTAAAAAAAAAGTAAAAATTAAGGACTGTATTAGAAGGAAACAAGAACTGATATTAGTTCAAAAGATTCTTTCTCATATAGAAATGTCATTTATTTGTATAGATACACTTACTATGATTTTAAAATGTAGCAATAGACTTTTACTTTTAAAAACATTCTTTCTCAGTATTGCAACAACATAGCAATTATGACAAAGCAACATAGTATCATATAACATTTTATTCATTTAATTTAATGTCATATATAGGAGGAATAATAAACTGCATGATGTAAATAAAAAAGATTTTAAAAATGCAAATCTAAGACATCCCAAGTTGCTACTAATGGCAGCTCTAATTTTATCAACTTATATAAATATATTACCTTAACAAGATACCAGTAATACAAGACAGGGTGACACTGTGGCATTGTGCTAACACAGACTAGCACACTCATTCTCATACACACTTTCTTAAAGCTGACGTTTGCCAGAGAGATGCAAATCTCTCCACCACATTGCTTCAAACCAGTCGCCTCTCCTGTCTCCACCACTACAAGCCTACCAATCTATATGACATGGGAAAATGAAACACACTGTTCAGATACCTGCTCAGGTAACACTGCCTTCATCAGAAAAGTGTTGGAAAAAGAGTAATGTGCTTAAAGAGCAAGAGAGAAACTTTATTTTCTAGAACTTGAAGTATAAAAGACACAGGGAGTTCAAAGAGCTAGAACATGCCATTCAGGAGATCACTCCACACTTCCTCAGGACAGCAGCATGGGAGGAATAACCCTTTTTACATCCTATGCCAGTGATAGCAACAGGAAGGGTGCATATTTGACCTGCCTGCATGACAGGGAAGGTTTAGACTGACTACAGGGAAAAATTTCTTCACTGAAAGGTTGGCAAGCACTGGAACAGGATGCCCAGGGAAGTGGCTGAATCAGTGTCCTTGGGGGTATTTAAAAGACTCATAGATATGGTGCTGAGGGACATGGTTTAGTGGTGGATGTGGCAGTGCTGGGTTAATGGATGGGCTCAATGACCTCAAAGGTCTTTTCCAAATTCAGTGATTCTATGATTGTATAGTGTCTGTAGGCAGCAGCTTTTCACAGCATGACCCAACAAAACCTGTTAACACTTTCAAGTCCTTTGAAGAGGAAGAAAGATAAGTTTGTGTGATGCAGCATCTGATCCTGAGTTTTTGAATCAGTTGAAAAAAAGTTCTGTGAAAGTCAGACAATACTTCCACGAGGACTGAACCTATTGCTCATTTCATACAAGGCCAGGTAAACAGTGGTAACACATATTAGCCCACAGGTAATTTCACTCATTGTGCTAGAACCCCCTAAATAATAATAACAACAGCAACAATATCACTAATAATTATGCTTTGGTAGTTAAATACCATGTAAATTCTGTTTATGAAAAAGTATGAGAACCCTAATTTGGAAAACGTTACCTCAGTATCCATTTGTGTGTTAAAACATGTTACAGCCTCAAACTGTTGTTCACACCACGTGGAGCTGTCCATTTTCATTTAATTACAGACAAAGCAAATTACCATGTGAGTTTTTGAAGTATCAATCACAAAGTGAAATTGGACTTAAATCCCCTGATAGCACATCTAGTGATAGTTATAATGACAACAGTGTTAAAAATTGTAGTAAGACCACATCAATAAAAACCCCTAAGTAACAGGGTAGTAGTTCAACAACTCCTTCCAACATAAACAGCAATTGAAATATTAGATACTAAAATTAAATTACATATTATCCAAATATATTGAAATTAAATGTTATTCAAATAAAACTGATTACATATATTAAAAACTCAAAAAGAAACTGTCAACTATTTGGATAAGAATATCACCAACAGTGTATAAAACAAATGCTTTGTTAACTCTGGTAACTGTGAACATTTGTACAATACTAGTGAAATTCTAACACATTATTGATTTAAAGAAAAATTCAAAAGTTTTTATTTCAGATCTTCAGATTCAAGTAATTTTCTAAAGACTGTCTCTGCTAAAGTGCTCAGTGAATTGTCTCTACTCTTTTTATTGAAAAAGAGACTCCCTTAATAACAGAAAAAAATATTATTTTGAGGTTGCGTTTCTTACATGTAAAAGGTAGATCAGAGCAAGACTGTCTCAGATATTGCTTGCTATTTCACCTCTCTCTGTTCTATACACTCCAGTCCAATTCTAATGTCCTTTTCAGATGAGTTAGGGATCACAAATACATTATTTGATGCTTTTCTTCAAGTGTCTGTTATTTGCAACACTCTGGGAACTCTCAAAATGCCCCTGAAACACCATGGTAAGGACTTGTTTAGGAAGATCCTTTTTTCTTAAGAACTAAGACATGACTTTCTATTTGAGGAAGTGTATTGTGCTGTGAATGGGTCTCTGGGAAATCAGAAGTCATGGTCTGAAGCAGTATGATTTCAGCTGCTGCTGTCTTTATTCATACTGTGCAATTTCCTCTCTTGTGCTTGTATGTTTCTTTCAATAGAGCTTATGGATCCTAGAGTAACTGAAGCTGCCATAAACACTACTGATATTTATTGCCTAATGGCATCGAAAAGCACAGGGTTTTGGTGCTGGCAACCATTCCTCCATCTACCAAATAATGTAAAATACACCTGGTGCACTAAAAGCAAGAAACTTCCCATAGCAGAAAAGTTAGCAGATACAAAATAAATAATATTTTTCTTTGACATAGAAAAAACTCTGTTGTTTTCTTCTCATTTGCTCTACATTTGATATTTTTACACTTTCTCTTCCTTCTTTCCATCTGAGAAATATAAGAAACTCTTCTGATGCACAAGGAAAGAAAACAAACAATATTCCCAAGTCTCATGACAAAGCCTTACAAATTATCTTTTATCCTGCAAAATTTTGTTTGTAGCTGATAGAGGGACCTCAGAACCTGAGCAGAATGAGGCATTTTATCTTGTCAAGGAAAAAAATATATCCTCCAACCTTACTGATATTAAGACAAGCCCTAGCAGTTTAAAATAATTTAACCATGTATCTAATTTTTGTTTTATTCCTACTACAAAATTAAAGAAATTGCTAGCATATTCTTAAACTATTATTTACACAGAGTTTCAAGCTCAGTTTTCAAGATGATAAGCAATTGAGAAGTGATAACCAATCCTTGGCATTCTTTGCCTCTCATCTTTGCTCTCCAATAGAGAAAAGACACTCTTTGTAATGAGTTTTTTCCCTCCTACCAGCCCTCAGTGGTATCCAGGGAAAACACTAAATTAAAGGTTGTTCCTGTGAATTACTGAGCACTTCCAACCTGGCTGAGGCAAAAGAGATTTATGCTAGGAAACCATGGCTCCTTGCAGCTTGTCTTTACTGTATATATTGTCTGACACAATAAGATATGTCTCTCAAGCTTTCTTTCTCTGTTATATAGCCTATAAAGGTCAGAAAAGCTAAATCCAAATGTAATGGCATGGAGAAATGTCTCTATTGCTGAGTGACTACTAGCTGCCTATAATAGCATCAGTTTAATAACACAAAATAAAATTACTCAGCCCATATAGCTAGCCTACTATGTTTCAACATGAAGCAAAGAAATAAACTTCAAATTAGATTCTGTTTACTCTATGAGATAAACTAGTTTCATTTTGGATTGAGGTAAAGCAGTCAGCCTTTGTTTGTGTCCTGCCTTTAAACTCTAGAAGGAAAATGTTTGGGTCCAATGTAATTCTAATAAAAAACCCTCCTCTGTCAAACCAATTATTTAATCCTGACATGAACTGTATCATTGTGTGATTTCACATGGCATAAGCATAGAAATTAAACTATGAGATTACTCAGGGCTTAGTATATAGTAAATATGTGCTCCCCTGGAATCCATTTTGAGAAGGACTTTTGTCTTTCCTAAGAAGTCTGAGAGACTATTTTTTTCTTTTTTTTAATAGCATAAAGTTAGAATAATGTTGCTGAAGCCAGAAGAGACAACACAAGTGGGTAAGACCCAGGAGAGGGTCTTAACACTGGATCCCCCCAATCCTGTGTGTCTTACAGTGTCAGCCATAAAATCATTCACAAAATAGCCTGGTTTGGAAGGGACTGAAAGATACAATTTTGACACCCTCACTGTGCACAAATACACCTTTCATTGATATTGTTGCTTGGAGCTCCACCCAGCCTGGACTCAAGCACTTCCAGGGACGGGGCAGCCACAGCTTCTGTGGGCAACCAGTTCCAGCACCCCACCACAGTAGAGAATTTTTTTCTAATATGTAATCTAAACCCACTCACTTTCAGTTTGAAGCCATTCCTCCTTGCTCTGTCACTGCATACTCTTGCAAAAGTCCCTCTCCATTTTCCTGTGGACTCCCTTCTCTTTTCCAGGCTGAACAATTCCAATTCTCTCAGCGTTTTCCCATAAGAGAGGTTCTCCATTACTCTAACCAACTTGGTGACCTCCTCTGGACCCCAGAGCTGGAGGCAGCCCTGCAGGTGGGTCTCACCAGAGCAGAGCAGAGGGGCAGAATCCCCTCCCTCGACCTGCTGCCCACCCTGCTTGGGATGCAGCCCAGGACACACTTGGCTCTGTGGGCTGTGAGTGCCCACGGATGGCTCATGTCCAGCCTCTCACCCCCCAGCTCCCCCCAGTCCTTCCCAGCGGGGCAGCTCTTTATCTGTTCATCCCCAGCCTATGTTCATACCGGGGATTGCCCTGACCCAGGTGCAGCACTTTGCACTTGGTCTTGTTAAACCTCATGACATTCCCATGGGTCCATTTCCTGAGCTTGTTCAGGTCCCTCTGGGTGGCATCCCATCATTCAGGTTTGACAACAACACCACTCAGCTTGGTGTCATCTGCAAATTTGCATACTTGGTGAAATTGTAGGCCAATATGTTGGAATGGCAACATGCACTTTCCTCACATGTGAATGTGAGGAAATGATGAATATGAATGAGTGAATGATGATACAAGGTCCAACGACATCAGAATTCAACCTCAGCTTTATCATAGGCTATGTCACATGAACTGATTTCTTGTTTATAGAACCTGAAATCTGTTAGCTGAAAGGTACTAGAAGATTCATAAATTATGTCCTGAAGCTGTTGGAGATGTCTTAGCTAATCTCAGATGTGCTAATTAAAATAGAAGAGGTGCATAAGATATTTCAAAAAGACTTGGTATCTTGGGCACAGCTGCATGTCTTAGGGTTGAATGTTAACATGTCTGTAGACAATCTGTCTCACTCACAAGCAGCACAGGTCTCTCCATGTAATCCAAATTCAGAAGTTCAGCTGCATTGGGGGTGCAGGGAGGGAAATTTTCTTTTTACCAAATTTTACAGAATAGTTACAAAATTTACCAAACTCCTCCTGCTAGAAACAATTTTCAGTATCAATATGAAAACAGAGTGTGGGGTGTTAAACTCACAAGGATGTTTTAGTAGCACACAAAAGGCCTTTTATTCTTTTGTTGCCTGCTACTGCTCACAGTCTACATGCACACCTGATTTAATGGTACTGTAAAGGCTGAATAGTTACGTGCTTCACAAATAACACATTAAGCTGCAGTTCTGGGAGAGGAATACCTTAAAATAAACAATCCCTTTTTGAATAAATCTTTAACCCCTACAGTAAAAGAAGTATAAAATGGAGACAAAGATAGATTTTGTGTCCTAAAAATATATGCACCATGTTAAATACTTAGAGTAGGAATTGTATCACAAAGCCAACCCAAATTATAACACCTACTTTGCTTTTGCTGAATGTCTTTAGTTATGATGTATTCAGGTTCTCAAGGAAGAAATAGCAATAACACACCATGCTGAGGATGTCATAAGTGGAAATAGCTCTTCAGACACAAGTGAAATAATATTACAGAATTTTGAATTTGCCTCATAAATTGAGTAGTAGTGTTCTGGTTGTTTGGGTTTTTTTGGCGGGGGAAGTTTCTGGGGTTTTATTGTGGGGGAGTTTTTGGTTGGTTGGCTGGTGGGTTTTTAATTTTTCTTTTTTTTTTATGCACAGAGAAATGTTACTTGGTGCCTCTTCTTTTATTAACAATTTGTGAAGACTATCAGAAGGGGTTTTTTTCATTATTTTTACATTTTACAGTGACCTAGCTAATTGCCTGGCATAGCTGCCTGCAGAATGGGGGGACATGATGAAAGCCATTGTCAAAACATCTTTACAAGAGTGGGAAAAGCAAAACCCTGGAAAACTAGGTTTGTTTCCCTGGCTCAAACACATGGAACTGCAGACATCTGACAGGAGTTATCATCCTCTTTAATGCATCTAATTGATACTTTTGACAGTACAAAAGGGTTTTCAGAAACCAGTATCAGCTTTTCAGTCTCTTTTCTACTGCTGAAGAACAGAAGCCTGAATTTGAATGAGCAGACTGAGAAGCAAGAAAAAAATAGCCACAGTTATTATCCATACCTTAACTCGTCACTTAGCTTGACACAGTCTCAGTTCCGATTTCATTTGGTTTGGCTCACGCTGGAAGAGTTCCAGTGTGTACCCACATCTGATTGACACTGGCAACAGTGATACCAATGGCAGGAACAAAGTTTTCCTTTATAATTTATAATTGTACAGCAACTTTGACCAAATGATTTATTTTTATTTTTTTTTTACAGACTACTGCACAGATGCCACAGCTTCTTTTTGCATGTAGATATATGTTTGGGTTTATTTCAGTAGAAAATAAGAATCACATAATTCAAAATCAGGAAGGACACTAGATTTTACTGCTAGTCTGGTCTTCCACATATTACACTTGCATTAGCAGCATGCCCAAAATTTGACAGCATACCCAAAAAATTACCTGCATTTTAGTCCCCAGTAAAAATAAATCTGAAGTGTATTCCAGGATGAGGACAGAAGAAACCATGAAGCCACAGTATGAGAACAGGAGGAACCGAGACTCCATTAATCTCCCAGGCCTCTCTAAAAGCAGAGACCTGATAAGGTAACAGTGGCTGAGAGAACCTCAGGAGGAAAACTAAATCTACTTTGGTGTGGAGACAAAAAAGAAGCCTTCAAATCCCTGTGAGTCACCAGGCAGCAAATCCCAGACCTTCCTACACCATGCTAGGAGCACTTAGTTCAGTATTCTCTTTCCATAGACAATAATTTTCAATACTTCAAAATATTTAAATTATCTAGTGATGCAACAATGGAGCAGACAGACTCTAGCCGCTTGGAAAATACATCAAGCAGCTGCAATACAAAAGAGGTAACAAACAGAAGTATGTTCAAACTGTTTGCATTGTTCCAGTCTGGTTGCCCAAATGGAATGAGACTTTTCACCTGTTCTCTTACAGATAGGTACTGGCTGTAAAATCCATTTGTCTCTCAGAGAGCCACAGAGGGTGAAAAGACCAGAGACAGTTATGGCCTTTTTCTCCTGAATGAAAGTCTACCCTAGAATCATTCTAGAGCACAAACATCACCTGTAACATAATCAAGGTATTATGTAATTGAAATTACCTAAAAAATCAACCCAAAAACTGCCCACGGGATTCCAGTCAGTCATGCTCCTCCTTGCAGCAGAAAATATAGCTGGTCATTGCTCACAATAGAGATTTCCCCACTTGTTTTTTTACCCAACCCAAGGACCAATTGCCTTGTCTACACAATTATATACATTTTTAAAATTTATTTTTAGCAAATCCTGAGCAGTTGGAGGACTAGACAACTAGACACTTTACCAATAACGTGCAATTTCCCAGCTGCATCCACAAAGACAAGTGTGCTCAGATGCCTTTCTCTCTCTCTCTCTCTCTCTCTCTCTCTCTCTCTCTCTCTCTCTCTCTGCACATCTCTTTTAAGAGGAAGGAACTGCTACAGAACTTTGTATTATGTAAATACACACATTATATATATATGTATGTATGTGTATATGTATATCTCTCTATATATTTCTATTGTATTCATATAATGGAAAGTTCTGTAGCAGTGACTTCCTCCTGAAGTTAAAAGGCTTACTCTTTCCTGTCTCACATTTATTTTATCTTTTTCAAAGCAAGGTATATCTTCTGTCTTCCAATATAACATTTTCTTAACAAGGGTTGAGGTCTCTAGACTCCAATTAATACCTGATATCTTTTATCTGATATCTTGATGTACAGGGAAGGTTACTGAGCTCTACTACCACCTTGAGAGAATTCCTATATTGGATATGATTGTATGTGAAGATGCTACTAATGGTTGCTTTAGAAACATATGAAAAAATAAAACAGAAATTCTGGTTGTGCCTTTGAGGGGAAACTTAATTTCAAAGCTTGTGTGATGATATAAGGCACAAAGTTGAAAGGCTAGTCATTGTCATCATCTAAGAAGATAAAAGGAACTTACTACTTCACAGAAAGACACTACTGCTTAGAGTGCCATAGCTCATACAAAATTGAATTTTTAAGGAAAAACATTGTTAACAAGGGTATGAAATTGCTGACAGTCATTCAGGACATTCAAACAGCACACAGCTTTCTAAAACCATGTCACTGGAAGGGCAGAGAGAAAGTAATATAATTATGTATTTTTCACCTTTAATTTCTATTGTATGAAAATATATCTGTTTCTGTAATGAATGCAATGGCTTGCCACACATGGAAGTCATTTTACAGCATAAATATATATTCCATGCTACAATGAATGCACCTTCCCTGAATATACATTTTTTACAAGTCATTTTCAACTGAAAACATTCAAAATTTCTCTGATTCTTGGAAATCTGCAAGGGTTCTTAGTAACTTCATCAAAGGCAAATCTATTCCCATATTAAAAAAAACTTTGTGGGGCCATTTTTTTGCCTTTGCCTTCAGGACTGCTCAGACTGAGACAGGTTTTCAAAATCTTTCCACAAGGCAGTTTCACCCTAGATGGGGCTTTCATTCTCTTTCAAGCTCTAAGCAGTGAATATTGCTCTGTACAATCTCTTCAAGCAAATCACAAAAGCAAGGCACTAAGATTTCCTGGATGAGCACAGATTAGTCTGTTGCATGGTATTTTGTTTATGCTTAAACCCAATAATAATTTAACCAAAATACATCAATTCCCCAAATATTTAACTTATGAAAACAATAATAAAATTTTGCTCCTTTCTAGGTTTGAACCTCAGAGATGTATTCTACAAAAATCCTGAAATAATGAGCCTATTTAGTATGAAAGAAGAATTAATTATTCCTGCAGTTTTTGTCATGGTGAGTAGACCATGCATTAACTACAAAATAAAGATGTTTCCATTAATTTACATATCTGAATAAAAAATAAAGCAGACTGTAGAAGGTGAAGACATTGCTATATATATTTTGATCTGCAACTGGATTTCTTGGTTAGGGTTAATACTACAAGAAATCTTCATGTGAGGGTAGCAAAAGTTGAAAACACAATGAATGGAAGCCCCTGACTGTAACACTTATACTGAAATTTTGATAAGCCATGCTTTTGTTCCCAGTAGAAAACCTTTCTCGTAGTTCAGACCTTTTGAGCAACTGAGGCCTGAAGGTACATTCCTCTAGTATTGATTCAACTCCACTAATTGTGCTGATGGCAATGTTGCCTACATCAGTTTGGGGTTTTCCTTTTCTTTCATTTGGGATGCTTGAAAATGCCTCCTGGTGCTGCTGTTTGAGGTACCTTTTCTGAAGCTGAGTTCTTCTTTTGTCTCCTCAAATGGACTACTGCTGAGCAAACAGACAGCACTTTCTCTCTCTCACTTGCTTTCATGTGTGACAGGAAAGCAGTCATCCAAGATGACAGATTTAGTTTTATCTTCTGCTGAGTGACAATATCAGATTTATAATTAACTTTTTTCTTTTTTTTTTTTTTCCACAGGGAAAGAAATAATCTGACATCTTCTTTTTCCTTATAGGGCAAAACCAATTAGCTTTCTTATAAAATTAGAAAAGGAAAAGAAAATGTTTTTCTCTTCAATAAGGATGAAGTCAAAGCAAGCAGGCAGTGGGTAATGCAGCTTGAGTGGCTGTGCACTTTGCTGAATATTTTAAGAGTGTCTTCCCATGTTTTCAGTGTAGCAGGAAAAACTGAAAGGGTAACTTTCTTCAATAACAAATAGCTTTAAAGGTGAAAAAGGCACAAATAGTACCACACACATATTTGTAAAGACATCCATACATTCCATCTACAAGGAAGTGTCCTCTAGACTTCCTTGATTTAATATCTGACCTCTGTTTCAAGTTCTATTTCTGCTCTTTGTCCATTCATTTAGTCTTTCTATCTGTTATTTAGTTAATTATAATTTGAGGGTTTGTGTATTGCTGGATAACTGAATAGCTGTTGAAACTTTTCAAAGCACAGCACTCAGCAGAGGGACACAACTTGCTTAAAACAATTTGTGGACAAAACAAAAATACCTGTGAGTTAAAGCAGAAAAAAAGAATATACAAACACTTGAGCAGATGAGACACAGGTCAAGAGTGTTAAACTTTGACATTTTGTAGTAGTAATAGATTCTTCTAGGATGATGTGGTGATGTGGAAATAATAGTGAGACAGTTGGTTCCTAAGTGTCAAGATCAGCTCAGATCTATTTAAGAAGCTGTGCAAAGAAGGATAATCACCTTCAATATGGTCCTGTATTCATACTTTTACCATACATCATGCTAATGGAGATGCATTTTTCACAGGTTTTCTGTGGGATATTGCCCCCAGTACATATATAAAAAAAAAAAAAAAAAAGCAGTATGTGCTCAAAAATATCCTGGAGATCTCCTGAATGGCCTCTGGTGATTAAGAACCATCCTGCATTTACCTTGATTCATTACTTCAATCAGATTACCTGTGAAGTAACACCTTATCCACAGTCCATATAAAACCATCACAATCTTGCCCTTTTAGGCAGAAACGAATATAATTGAAGAGGCTTCAGACAAGTACTCAAGCGTTTTACCAAAATTCAAAGGAAGCTATGAAAAATTTGCAATTTGCATATCATTGGTAACTGATTTTTATTTTATACCCACACATCCACCCCTTGTTTCAAAGCTGCAGATGCTTCTCATTTAGCTCAAAACATTTTGTATGACATTTTCTAGATGACATGCCAAACAGAGAATCAAGGCTTACAAAAGGTACTCATAAAAGCATATTTCCCTCTGAGATTGAAAGTAGCAATTTGCATTTCACATAAACTGAAAATATGTCCAAGGTCAAAAGGGACTTCTTACACTCATGCAGTTCAGGCTGTCTGAAGCAAAGAGTGTTGGAGGCTAAGAGGAAGAGAGAATGACACAATGTCAATTACAGAGACAACAACAGAAATTAGAAAATACTTCAGAATTTGCTTTATCCCAGCAATAGCAATGTACCTGAGAATGTTTGAAGACAAAATCAGAAAGCTTTGGCATTTGTTCAGAACTAGCAGTTTCATTAGACAAGAATTTATTTCTTTATAAATTAAAGTGCGTTCTTGCTCTCTTATAAAGGGTCATTCATGAAAAGGCCTAATTTGTGCTTTACATAAGGCATGGCATCCATGTAGTACAGCTGTCAAAGTATTCTTCAGAGGAGACAAGGTCCATTGTAACTGATCCACACCTGGAAAAGGAAACTATGAGGATGAAAATCTTGGCTTGCATTTCAGAGGTTAAGTCGAGTCTTGTTCAGCCAGAACTCCTGCACCTCCTGCTCAGAATGCTTCTAGTTTCTCTGCCTTTACTACTGGGTTTGCTGACTTCAGGCTGAAAATTACTGTGTTGTTTTTCAAACCCACCTCTTTACATTTGGTCTCAGTGCAGAGAAATGGTCCAACCCCTTCCCCTGGCAAACAAGGACACAGTTCCTGATTCCATTGATCTCTTTCTTCAGGATCCCACCCAAGACATTTAGTAGAAGGCAGAAGTGAGGCTGAACCACAGCATTCTGTCCTGGCTATGACTTGAGATTGAATTTCACCAGGAGCCCCCAAAATGTTATGTTCATCCAGACTGGATATCAGCCTCATGAATTAGAAAATGAAAAAGAAAAGAAAAAGAAACAAACAAAAGCCCTCAAAAAACAAAGTAAAAAACCAAAACCTGCAAAAAAAATCACTGTAATATAGTCATCTCAGTCATGGATTTGATATCTTCCTCCTTGTCCTGAAAGAAAGAAATGCTCTTCAGCAGGTCAAAAAACACTGATGAAGCTGCCAGTGGCCACTATGGTGGCACTTTCAGCTTTTGAAAGTTGTGTTAATTGAAACATAGACACAAGTGTGTCATGTGTAGAGGAAATAGCCATTGACACAAGTGACAGCTATTCACTGTTTTCTTCCTACTTTTTTCTCCAAGAGCAAACACAGTTTGATACATAGATAGATGATAAATAGATAGATAGATAGATAGATAGATAGATAGACAGACAGACAGACAGACAGACAGGTTGCATGGCATGAGTAGATGTACTCATCACATGATCTTATCCATACAGACAAGTTCTTCTTTGCTTCAGAAATGAGGCACAGTTTATTTAATCAGAACAATTTTGAAGTCGGACAAGGCTCTATTAAACCAGTATACCCTGGCTTCTTCAGCCACCTTCTTACAAACTGTTGCCCTTGAAGACATTTAAAAAACAAAAAAATAAACCACAAACTAGCACAAAATCTTTCAAAGTAGGTACTATCTGCCCGGTTTCTACATTTGACTGTCTTAATAGAGATGACAGTGATGATTTCTGTACCTCCTAAAGAAGACATTATCACAAAGCCATGAATATGTGGAACACTTTTGTACAAAAGAAAATTAGGCTTAAAGCATGAAGATGGTAAGCATTACCATTGCTCCTATCAAATCCTAGGGCATTATTGATCATTTTAAAATACATCATCATAAACAATACTCTAATGCTTACAGACCAATGCACTCACAGCTTCATGGAATAGTGAGAGCAAAACCTCCTTTGTTGATTTGAACTGTCATAATATTAATTTTCAAAACAAACCAGAAAAAAAAGAACCCAGTTACACTAGGGACTTTATGTTATTAACTCCATGTACTGATTTTTCTTCGAAACTATGATCTTTCAAATGTGGATGTTAGAAGAGAGTTCAAGTGGTCAGTGAAAATCTTTGATGTGCTTTAACCTGCTTGGCAGGTTAGGCAGGTTCTTTCATACAAACAAGCTTTGTCAGAAGCCACCTTTTTATCACTCTCTCTTGTTTCAAAACAAGTCTCAACTCCTGCATCTACAGTCTCTTTCCACTTCTCATACTCTAACCTGCCACCACTCAACTTTCTTTTTTTTACTTCTGTTTATTATTATTTGTTTCATTACACACTCATCCCAAACGAACTTCCACTCTGTGATCTCCAGTGACACTTTCATACACTTTGCTTTGAAATATGGGGGTTTCTGGACCCAGAAATGCATTAGATAGGCAACATTTATGAAAGTGTTCTGTGTAGCTGACTTTCATGGAAGGTAGTTCAAGCTGCCTTGGGAAATTATGCAAAAGGTTATCATTTGTTATATTTGATGAAAAGTTCTGTGAAAAAATTAAAGTATTAAAAAATATTTTCTTTTTGGAAACATCTAAAAATTTTAGCTTGGAATTTTCAAACTGGAAGAACTTTTCAAGTTCTCATATCTATTTTTATTGCCATTGCTGAAAAAGACATGGATGTCATTAATCTGTCATAAACATAGCTGGTTTGTTTTTTGTTGTTTTTTCTTTTTTAAATTTCTATGTCAGCAGACTTAATTAGTTTTTGAAAGAACAGTGTCTGGTTTAGTGGCAGAAATGTAGAAAACTTAGAAAGTTTGTACCAAGTTTTGTCCCACTGGCTCTAAAACACATTTATTTTCTATGATTTTTATTGACAGAAAATTAAACCATCAATACAACTTCTCAGCTAAAACAAAAATCTTCCATGTTCAAATAAGTATGAAGACATTTTTTTCAAGACAATTCTGTCTATAAGATCAACTATTGAAGATAAGTGGATCAGTCTCTTTTTTAATAAAAAACCTTGGCAGCTTATAATTAGGTAACTAAGTGGATAGGCTTTCAAAATTCTTATGTATTCTGTTTCCACAAAGAATAAAATGGTAAGTAACGGGATGTTTTATACTCCTCTTCTAAAAATTTTGTATTTTTGATTTTTAAAGTTGCAAAGTTCGCTTCTAAAAAATTCAGTTAAGTACAACTCATATAAGAAATATAAGCAAAGCTCTTCAATTAGAGTCAGAGACAGCAGAGAGGTGTAAGGTAAGGATAATCAAAAGATGTGTCTTATTTTACAATCAGATCATTAGCTAAAAAATCTTGGGAAGGTGTATCCCACTATACATCAATCAATGCTAGATTATAGTTAGTCTGGCTGAATGTATGGCACTGTGTGAAGATAACTGGGTTAGCTCAGAACAAGACTCACTGCACACCAGAGGTCTTAAGGTCAGACTAGTTCAGCACTTTACTGTGGCTTCAGTAAAGTTAATTAAATGAAGAAGAATATTCCTAATGAAACTATTCATCTTCTGATATCACTTTGTTTGGAGTAAAGCTGGATGTGTCTACTAGCAACCAAATACAGTTGGGTGGGTATACTTCTCTGTAAACTTCTACAATGAGTAAGTGAAAAGGCCTCCACTCTTTGGCCTCTAGACAGAATTTTGGGCATGGGGTGAAGCAAAGGACAATGAACTGTCAGTTAGACCACGAATTGTTGTGTCTCTGAGCTAGTCTTGAGTGAACAAGAGAAAATAGTGTGTAATTTCAATGGCTTTTCATAAATTAAGTAGAAACCATAAGAGAAGAGCGAACACTATATTAAGGGAAAATAATAAGGAGAAATAGAAAACACATGAGCAAACATACACACACACACACACTCTCTGAAGGACCTAGGTTAAAAAATTCTGTGTGTCTCTTTAACAGTGTTTTGGTTTTGACATGAGTATTCTCAAAATTTTAACATGGTCCAGACTCTATGCAGTATTTGTGTGGCATTATTAGTCAGCTAAAAATACTTTCATACATTTTTTTTTTTAATAGAGTTGAACCTGTATTTTTCAAAACTGTGTTTTGCAAAGATCAGTCTAATATAGTTATGAATTTTCAGAGGAACCCATCACTGCACAAAAGACACTAACAACTACAAATAAGCCCTTTATAATGGTGCAGAATGCAGTACAATGCAGTAGAGTAAACCTCTACATTACCTGGGGAGAACCCAGACACATAAAAAACAGTATGTTGTGCTTCTTTGTTTTTCTTGTTGCTTAAGGTCATCCCCCTAAAGAATGGTCTGCTAAAGAAATGGTACTGCTGCTATCTTCCTTTTTTGAAGGCTCTGCTGAGAAAAGAACAGCTTTAAAGTAAGTTGAGCTCCAGTAGGAGCCTGGCCAACAGAAGCTGCTGAAGATAACACTGATTAGCCCAGGTCATATTTCACAACCAAGATAAATGCTGGTTTTAGCACATGGGACTTTGAATCCATCATATTTCCATCCATGTCTTTATCTTGAATTCAATGCATATTATGAATACCAATTACGTTACGTGTAAGAGCTGAGATCAGACTGTGTGCTGCTTAGCTGGGCTCATGTCTTACCCATCTCACCTTCCTCTAGCTCACGAGAACTGAAGACCAAGTACCTGCTCAGCACCTCTGAGTGTGCTCTGCGCATTCAGCTTCCCTGGAGGCCAGGGTAAGTTTCCCTGGCCTTTCTATAAAGATTGTGAAAGTCATCAGAGCTACGTATTGCTGAGAAGAAAGGCAATCTCCTCACCTCTCCTCAGGCTGGTCTGCTGATACCCAAGTGTGCCCAACCCTGCAGCATGTTCAGCATTTCTAGGAATCTCTGTCATGATGGCCATGCCACTATTTCATGGGCTAATAGTAGAACTGGGGGTGGTTATTCTGCCAGGCATAAATCCTTTAACAGTCAGCTCATTTCCTTTCAGTTACAATATGTAGGTCAAAAGACATCTAGAGGTGTAGTCATACAGACTCTATTTTTTTTTTTTTTAAACTCAGATAACACCATACTTACATGCTATTAGTTGGAACTTAACCCTGTTTCAAAAGACTGCAGACTCTGTATTGCAGTATATTTTCCAAATTCAGATAATGTAGAAGATTTTAGGAAAAAAATACCCAAACCTCTCCTCACAGAAGCAGCTGCTCTACATTTCCTGTTACATAGGTACTGCATAGGTGACACACTATCCATATGAACCCCTGCATGCATTAAATGCACTCAATCCTTTTGTTTAACAACTCAGCTATTGCTGTATATCATACAGATTATTTTATAGCCCTCAAGGCATGAAGCACATAAATTACTGAGTGACTGCAGTACTACTTGCTGAGACACTAGACTGCTGGCTGACTGTAACTGTGTCAGACAGACAGCACCATTTCCTCTGAATTCCTTTAGGGGGTTCTCCCAACAAAGGAAAATGGTTTTGAAGTTTTGCTTTTACCTGCTTGCTGCCAAGAAAGCTCATAATAAAACCCATGCTGTTAACCCATGTTATAGCTGAAGCCTGCAAGCTCTGAGCCAAGCAGTGCTTATAAGCTGGATGAAGGCTGCTGAGTAAAGCAAATATGCTCAACTATATGCACACCTGCAATAGATTAACTATTTTAAGGTAATTACTCTATCAACTACTCTAAATCTTTTCCTAGCAAGACAGTATAAAGTAATTTTTCCTTCAAAATGGTTGTAATTTCTGTGCACAGATTCAAAACTTGAGCTTTTAAGTAGAGGACTTACCTAACCACTAATTTTCAAATAGAGATATCTGACCAAGTACGCAGATTTCTCTTATTTATTTTTTTCTTTCTGAGCATCTGTGACTCCCACCACACGGCTGAAAAAAGTATTCAGGCCTTCTGATACCAAAACATGCAGGCCCATGTTTTCAAAGGGAATTCTGCCACAAATCCCCAAAGGCATTATGCAGCTGGTTCTCCAAGCAACATCCTAACAATATTTTCCATTGTACTCTTCATACTCATGCTTCTGCTTTTCTATAAACTCCTGATTGCAATTTCCTACTGTTTTCCTTTAACTCATCTTTTTAAAATATAAACAGCTAATGATATTATGTGTGTGCTACCCAGCCCAAAATCTTGTCTGACTAAAAGAAAGAAATTCACAAAATGAGCTGTGATATACAATGTCAGTCATATTGCTTGTCTGCTTTGCAGCCATGAGCTGTGATTTAGAGCTGTATGCCTGAAAATAGAAAAAAGAACATAACTTACACCATCTAAAACAAACAAACAAAAAACCCCAAAAACAAATCACAAGCCAAAACATGGAAAATATTATTTGAATTCTCTGTTCAGCTGTTCTCCAATCAGCAGTTTTTCTTTACCCATTTTGGCCCTATGATTTGTTGTCATTTCTTGTAGTACATGTCTAATTCATTCCAACTACAGCCTCCAGAAAGAGGTGGTCAAGAAATTTCCAAGCGAACAGTTTTTCACTGAAAAAATGTAGAAACACTGAACCCAGAATGTTTCACAGTCACTTTATTTTCAATGAACTCCCTCAAGATGCCTGCCTGATTTCTGCCATCTCAGCCATTGGGTCCTTAGGGCTGCAAAGAAGCCTGAACATGCAGATGAGCTCCCAGCTGGGCTCTCCAGGGAATCCAAGCTCCCAAAGTCAAGAGCCCCAGGAGCCTCCATCTCTAGCTGAAATGTTTATTTCAGATGACTGGTTTTGCAGAAGGGAGAAAGCAGTCTGCAGTCCTAAAAGCTGGCATTTGAGATGTCCTTCAGGGCTTTCTACCACTCCACCACACGCTCTGATGACAATTTTATACTCACGGAGTCCCTGGGGTTCACATTCAGTCAAGGGTCTGCCAGCTACTGAGACTGCATTTTTTTTTATGTGTTGCTCAGTCTTATTTTCTGAAAAATCAAGCCCAAATAGTTCCTTTATGTGGAAAAATTCAAATTGTGTATTTTTTTCCCTGTGTCTTTCTTATGGCATTAGAACTTCCCTGGAGAGGGAAATCCTACACTTCGAAATGCCATCCTCCAGAGATATTGGGAGCTATTCCAGAAGGGTGACATTCAGAGAATAAGATGTTACACCATGACGGGCACGGTCAGACCTCCTCATCTGAGATCCAGCAAAAGTATTTTAAGTCATAACTATTTCCATCCCTGTGGAACAGGATGAAGATATCTCTCCAAACACTCTTTCTCTGTTAGTACTCTCCCTAGGCAGACAAATCCCAGAGCCGGCCTGTGACCTTAATCATTCAAGAGACATATAGGAATAGATTTAATCACAAGGCAAATGTCTTTTTCTTGTTCCACAAAGCTGCATGCAAATGTATTAAATCCATGAATCTTGCAGAGGAGATATTTGTGTCCATGGGCAAATGTCTGTACACTCAGATTAGGAACCTGGATGTACAAAGGCATCAGATAACACATAATTGTTCAATTTGTTCATACAAATGCCATTTCCATAAAACAAATGTGAGGAGTTTAATTGTGCTGCAGGATCCTTTATATCCCAGTAAAATGGTCGTATAATACCTATAAGATATAAATCTTACTCTTAATGTTGTTCAGAATTAGGAAAACATAAGTTTCCCTCTTTTGAAATCAGATGCACACACGCGCACACACACATATTTGAGAGTAATGCTGATTTTTAGGAAAACTGGGCCATGTCCTTCCTATCTGGTTTACATTTTTCTCAACTATGAATTCTTATTTTGTTGTTACAGAAGAATTGGCACTGAGTGAATCAATGCCTGTTCACAGGAAATAAGCAGTAAGCAATGATGTTCAAAAACAAGGCTCTGAAAATTTTTAGAGCTAAAAATGCCACTCAGCCCACTTTCATTTTCATATTTCTAACATTTTATTGAAGATAACACCAGAAATTCTTTTCTCATGTTTTGAGGAAAATCTCCAAATGCTTGTGTCAATAAACTGTAAATATCAGAAAAAAGCCTTTCATTCAAAAAAAATCAAGAGGAAGTATAGAATTTTCCAGCCAGATCTAACTATAAATTTACATGTGGTAGCTGAGTAATCCAAATCTCAAGGGTCATTAAGAAGCTGTTTTTGCATATGACCAAACAACAAGTTATTTCAAATTTAAAACAATATTTGAGATGTTTTTGGCAGGTAATTATAGGATAATGATTCCATTCACACCTATTTCATATACAACAAATAGTATGCCTCCAGTGTTTATGCATAGGTAAGCAGTGTTCTGGGTAAGATGCAAATATGGAGCTATAATCAGACGGTAATTCATCAGACGCTTCTGACAGGTAATCTAATCTTGTATGACAGCCACTGTTTGCTCGGATAACTATGATGACTGGGCCAGACTCCTTTCTCAGCAGTCCCAGTGGTTGTCTAATGTGTTCCATTTATCCATTTATAATTTTTAGGTAGATAAATTGCAGATTACATAGCACCATGCCTTTAGGAAGTTGAACGGACAGCATGGAAGCTGCACTGTTACTGCTGCCCTTCCCTGGCTTTCTGGCAGCTGGGAAGCTTCCTGTCTTCTGAGCTCCCAAAAATGTTTTCTTCTTTTTTTTTTTTTTTTTTTGTTTTTCTGTTTACATGGTACACTCTATTAAGGTCTTTTAAAGGGTTCATCTAGGTCTTGTACTACTTTTCTTCCCAAACTTCGAAGGAAATTTCACTGCCAGGTCTATTGTTTTACTGAGAAACTAACTTAATCAAAAGACTTATTAATTACCACAGTAAAACAATTGGCTCCTCTATTTTTGAATGGTATCGTAAGCAAAAAGGGAAGAATTCCTCCAGTGTGACTTCCTTGAATATGTTAAATGTCCCACCATAAAATATTTCCAAAAGCTAGTAAATAAATTGCCCTCCATATTGTATTTGAGCCTGTATTGTTTAGTTACCCTTCAGATTCAAAGAATTTAACAAATTTGAGGGCAACACATACCACTCTAGTTCAGGATGTTCTGTGTCCAGCAGTAGCCAACAGATGTCTAGAGAAGAGAACAATCATGAATCAGTTCCCTTAACACCCCCAAAAAATTACAGTTAGGTTATTTGTGAATAAAAAGGACCTTCCTCTATTAATAATGAATTAATAATTTCTCTTTAACAGACTGTCCTAGTTTAGCAGGTGGGACCAGTTATCACTGTGTGGGGGTCATCAAAGCTATGTGTTCTACCCCCCTCTATTCATTTCCCAAGAACAATGGACCATTTGCAGCAGCTGTCCAGGGAGTCGCTAGCACCTTCA
>JAWWTY010000088.1:13695097-13731433 GCA_035222235.1 Margarornis squamiger
GCACAAGGGCTAACAAACCCCTTTGGGCTTGTGCCCCGGGACACTGGGTTATACTGCTGGGTTTTGGTGAGTTGAAAACAGTTTCTCTTTGTGTCAGTGTATTTATTGTAATATCTTTCATTAAATTATAAGTCTGACTTATAATCTCTCTTGTGGTGGATCCATTTCTCCTGCCGGTTTACCTTTAAACCAGCACAGAGACTTTTCCAGTTTTCCCTTGAGCTCATATGTGCCGCAGATTAACTATGCAATCTGTGGAGAAGTACCTCTTCCTAAGTGTTTTAGATCTGGTGTGTGATAAAATCACCTGATTTTGGCAGGTTCTTGTACTAAAAGCAAGCAAAAGAAACTCTCTAAATTATAATACATATATGTTTGCTACCATTTCCCTTAAGATTGCATGTGTTCATTTTAAAATGTATTTAGTTACACTTTTGTGTCCTCTTCCAAAGGAAGATCCTTACTCAATTCTTATCACTTTTCTTACAGAAGCAATTACATACCTTTGGGTCTTCCATAGACTCTTTGCATGTAGTTCTTTTAATTTATTTTACCACTTTTTGGAAGAATTAACAAATACCATGGAGAGTTTTCAAGGCATGGATGTGCTGCAGCTTTATAAACTCATGTGACAATGATCTGCCTATTTTTTCCTAATAACTCCCTACACACTGTTTGTCCTTCTCTGTTTATCATTTGGAAACATAATTTGCCATTTTATTACCCATTCCCTGCAGATTTCACAGCCTTTTTATTTACCTCATTACTGTCGACAGTAAACTTTGTCCCCTTCCTGGTCATCCCTTTTCCCTGATCATTTGTGGACAAAGTTGACCCAATGCATATACTGTCAACCTTCTCCCTTTGAAAATACTGGCCATTTATTCAAGCTCTGTGATTTCCATCTCCTAAGCCAGTTATTTAAAATGTCGTGGCGTTCCCCTTTATGCCATGACAGCTGAATTGCTCTAAGACCCTTTGAGAAGGGACCTTGTCAAGTAACTTTTACTAATCCAAGCAGAGCATATCAACTTGTCATGCTTGTCCCTTGTGCATATGCCTACAATCTTCTTCAAAGAACTACAGGAGTTTTTCAAAGCAAAATCTGCTTAACTCTTCCTTAATGTCTACTATTTATTTATATGAATGATGGGGTTTTTCCTTCAAAAGAGTGCCCAGCAATGTTTTTTGTACAAGTAGTCTGAGTACCATGATGTCTCCTGGAACCTCCCTCAAAACCTAATCATCTAATTCTGTGACACTAATGCAGCTTTAATCATGAGACTAAATATTAGAGTTTACTAGCTCAGCTCTTTGGGTTCTGAACTCCCTCAAATTCTTAACAAATTTGTGTGATTTTTTTACTAAGCATTTTGGTGACTTATTAAAAGCTGGTTTTTTCTATCGATTCAATTTGAAACCATTTGATATTGCAATACATCCACAAAAAACCAAAAAAACAAAAACCCAAAAAACCAACGAAACAACAACAAAAACCCCCCAAAACCAAAATCAAAACAAAAAACAAACAAACAAACAAAAAACAGAGTCCCTAAAAAACACAGTTCTTCAGCAGAAACCAAGGTCTTTCAAGATGAAACAGGGGTGTAAAGAATTAATTTCATTGTTTTGCTGTCTTGGTCTTTTTCTCCTATATTTTATCTGCCTTTGGCTATACAGAATGTCAGGTCTACTTCCTATTACTAATGGTCAAAAAAAGAAAAAAAAAAACTAGATTTTTTAATTAGTTTTTGTGGTGTTTTTGTCACATTTTTCCCCCTAAAACTTTTTTTTAATTATTATTTTTATTTTTTAAGAAGGAGGAGGCAGTCATTATTGTGACAGCTTCACTGCCTGAGTACAGCTTTTGATGAAATCGCCTTGAGTCTAAGTGTTTTTAAAGCTGTGCTACTAAAAGCTTCTTGCCATTGGAAATACACAAAAACAGAAAAGAAGAACACTCAAGACTCAAGAATTTGTCTTGGTCAGGTGTCACTCTGGATTACATTTTGAAACGTTTTCAAGCTAGTCCCACTTTGTCAACACTCAAGATTGCACATGCACTTTCCTGGAAGTATCATTTGCATGTGATAGATTTAGTGTGGTCACAGTCAGACTGCATTGGTCTTCCAGTATCAGTGCTCAAGAAAAGTGAATGCAGGTCAGGTTTCTAAACACCAAGCAGCTACTATTCAAAATTTTGGCCTAAAATGTCCTTTGCTATTTTTTGTAGATCACTGAAAAAAGCATGGGTTAGGTATTTAGTTCCTGCCCAGTCTGAAGTGTCCTAGACACAGTTTGAATAAAACCTCACCAACTAGTCATATGTAATGCCAGAGCCTCTGTGGTAATGTGCCAGTTTATCAGCAAGAACCCGCTTCAGCCACCTGAACTATTCAGCCTTCTCTCAACCATGCACTTTTGAAAGCTCTCAACAATATTTTGCAGTGGACAGAAAATAGGTCTGCTTTAGCAGCTTGCCTTATATGACTTCACACTTCAGCTGCTTTAAAGCACATAGGCTAGATCCCAAAGGTATGAGAGCAACTTTTAAATGACAATAAAAGAACAAGAAAATCTCCCCAGTGTTGTAGATTTGTCAAGCTGCTCAGACAAAACATGAAATGCATCTTAGGGGCCAAACAGATCAGCTGCAATCAGTATGAGATGCTCACCAAATCTATCAAAATCTTGTCTTTCCTCTTCTGACAACCCTCTGTGCTTCTGAATGCATACAGCTACCTGCCTGTCAAATCCTTCAGTGTTCGCTGTTTTCTCTGAAGATAGTTATTTGCAGTCCTTACATGCAGAATGTTGATTGCTGCTCAGTGTTCAAATGAGTCTTGGAAAATGTGGTTTGCCTCTACTGGTGACTGTTACAATGCAGGTTTTCAATAGCCAAAATATCAATCTACATGACTCAGTTTCTGAATCTGCTGAAAGAAATAACCCCTCACTCTTATCAGTTGTTTTATGAGTCCCCAGCTTGCAGATGTGGCAAAAAAATTTTTCAGTCATTCATCTATAATCGTTTTTCTTCAGTACTTTTTTGGGCCCTACACTGTCATTGAGCGCAGAATTCAGAGGCCCTCACTTCTGCCACACAGCCTTATTGTCCAAATCCTTCCAGCTTACTTGATCAGTGTAGAGAATAAAGCTAAAGCTATTAGAAACTGCTCTTAAATTTGCTGAGAGAGAGGGAAAGAAATGGACAGGAAATAATTTCTAAGCAGAGATCCAGTACATAAGCTTTTACCTAAGAGCTGAGGTTTCCATTTGATTTGCCCACCACAAGTGAATAGCTACTCCTTTAGATAAGACACTACAAAAATTTTAATTGCTTACTATTGTGCCATTCACCCATTAACTATCTACTGACTGTTCAAAGCAGCACAAGGAGTTACAGTAAAAAACAGATAAATAAAGCATCTATTTTTCTCAAAATTGTAAGCTATCCCCCTATATTGGTTATGTACAATGTAAATTTGTAATGATAACATGTTTTAAGATTAAAAGGCATAACATTAGACAACAATCAAAAAAAAAAAAAAGAAAGTATTATAAATGAGCAACTATCTGAAATCATCAACAGCTAAGATTATGCAAAACAGACTCCTCCAAAATAATGAAAGAAATGTCTCACTATCACGTAAGAAAGAAAAAATTCCAGCACTCCTTCTCAGAGGTGTAAAATTTGTGAGGGTCAGAGGACATGGACTGAAGGAAAGAGGTAGTTATATAAAATGAAGTCATCATGATTTTTCATGATGACTGTCTGTAACTTGCAAAGCTTTACTGTTGGAAGGCATACATATTTTTTGAGTAGTCCCATTACAGCCAGTGGATTGTTCATAGCAATATTTGGAGGAGCAGGCCCTAAATTAATTTCAGAATAAGACTATTTATGTCACAGCAATCTGGATGGAAAATTGCCTTTAAAATGCCTAAAAATACCCATTTTATTTGTAGTGAATTTTCAGCTCACTGTTAACATCACAGTAGCCCCAAAACTTCTACTCAATTAGTGAATGCTTCATCAGTCCTTCACTGATATTTGACACTCAATAAATATTTAATTGTGTTTAAATTAGATGCTTCTATGAGATGTTTAAGTACTTAACATTAATAGGCTTGCCAACAATTGATTTATTTTTTTTTTTAAGTTGTTAACTATCAAGCCTTTCATCAAACAAATCTATTGTAGTAAAATAAGGGAAATTAGCCAACTTAGCCCAGCTTCACCCCACTACATGACCTCAAGACCATGTACATCTGTAAGGCATTGTGATTGAAAGAAATCCATTTACCCATCCTGCTGTCACCTTCAGAAACAAAAGCTCTAGAGAATGTTTAACCACAGGGGTCTCTCACTTTTCACAGTGACAGCTCTGTGGCCCTTGCTGAAGCCTCTCTGTGAAATTTCTAAAGGTTCAGCTGTTGTGCTGGACCATTAAGCCTCTGAGGCACCAAGGAAAACACAAAAGGGTTGTCAGTGTCAGGTCCAAGACAGGAAAAAAGCTTTGAAATACATGAGGGAATAAAAAGAAAAGCCTGAACAGGTATGTCATCCCTGGTAAGATAAAAATACCAGCAGAACAGGTGATAAAGCAAGATTTGAAAAGCTGCTGTCTCTGGGAGAAACCCAACTCTTTTATTTTTACTGGGTACCTCACCCATTAGTTTGTTGCAACTTAAAATCTTAAAAGCCCACTGTGGCTACAAGCGCAGCAAGAAGAATAGGAGAAAATTCAGAGAAGCAATAGGTTTAACAAGCTCTCTGGCTGCTGGTTTTATGCACATTTATGCACTGTGTATCAAAGAGAAGATGACACATTTCACCCAAGTTGCTGTTCAAAAGATGACAAATTTAATTTGTTCTAAAGGTTCCATAGAGAATGTGTAGCCACAAATGATGTCAGTGAAGAGATAGTTTGATATTTTTTGGATGCTTAAAGTTGTTACTGAGGAATACTTGTAATAGAAATGTATTTTTGAATTGACAAAACGTGACATTTGTACCAAAGGAAAAGAGTGTATCTATCCCAATCCTGAATTCAGCTGGATTCCCTCCCAAAAAAATTCACCAGTTACAGTCTTGTAATGAAAGGTGTGAATATTTAAAGCTTTTAGTTCCGTGGCCTTTTGGTACATCTGGGACAATTGTGTATAAATATCCAGGATTCTACATCCTCAATAATCATAACTTTTCCCAGTTTACAGAATGACATGTTTTGGGCTGTCAGTCCCTGTACAGTTAATATTTATGTTTTAAAAATTAAATGAGAGCAAAGCAAAACAAAAATTATGGTGAAAGTCTTTTCCTTACTTAGTAGCAGTTCTAACTCCAACCAAAATAATTTTAGATCATAGCCCTTAGGAGAGATACCAAACTTTGCACATTTGAGAGGCAAGACAAACCCAATCAAAACCTACAGAGGGAATATTGTTCTGCCTGAAGCATTGTAGGTGGAGTTTGATGGTAATTTGCTTGATTGGAATATTCTCTCCACTCTGAAGTCAGACTAAGAGCAAAAACAGTGTTTTAGGGTGTACTGCATTGTGATAATTCTTAATCTGTATAAAAGCCATTGCAACAAATGTAATTTAAAAGTCATTCTGAGATTCCTGTAAGGGCATGGGATGTTTTGATCCTGGTGAAGAACATTTAAAGAAGACTTTGTCTGTTATATTAAATTAAGGAGAAAATGTTTTTCACTTAATGTTACTCTTGAGTACTTAGATATCTGTAGAGTCTGAATTAAACACACTTTACATTTGCATATGTGAATTGCAGTGAATATATATTTGTACACCACGAATGTAAGAAAAATCATGAGAGGATTTAATAAAATGCTTGTGTAAGTCCAAGGTGTTAATCACAGAAATATGACAAAAGCAACACTAATGATCTATGGACACAGAGATTGCCATCCAAAACATAACATATTATCCACATCCAGAGATGTCTATCTAAAAGAAGGAGTAAAGCAAGAGGTTTATAAAGTGGAGACCCTCTGGAGTTTTTACAGGGAAAGCATAGACATGATAAATATGCTAGTAAGAGGTGCGATATGCCTGAAGGACACTGTTGGTAAATCATTTTAAAAAACTAAAAATGCCAACAATGCTTTATTAAACTGTAACTGGGCAAAAATCATACTCTCACTGGGAAAAAAACCCAAACAAACAAAAAAAAAAAAAAAAAGAAAAGAAAACGAAACAAAACAAAAACAAAAAAAAAACCCAAACAAAACAAACCAAAAACCAAAATAAAACCAAAACCAAAACAAACAATAAAACCCCTCTTTTGAAATGTAGATAAAATAGGAGCGAAACAGACCAGCTTAGAATAGACTAGAATATTTCAATTTAAAGGGACCTACAACAGTCATCTGTTACAGCTGCCTGGCCAATTCAGGGCTCACCAAATGTTATAATATGTTATTAAAGACATTGACCTAGTGTCTCTTAAACACTGGCAGACATCAGATATCAACCGCCTCTCCAGGAAGCCTGTTCCAGTGGTTGATCACCTTATGGGTAAAGAAATGCTTCCCAATGTTGTTTGAACCTTCCTTAGTGCAGCTTTGAACTGTTTTCACACATTCTGTCACTAAATCCCAGGCAGAAGAAATCAGTATATTGTCCATCTCCACTTTCCCTTCTCAGGAACCTGCAGAGAGCAATGAGGTTGTCTTTCAGTCCCTCTATAATTTTTGCACATACTCAGCTTAGATTCCAAGGGTCTTCCCTCATACCCTTTTTGTAAACTGGAATAATGATAGCTAGCTTTCAGTTAGCAGTAGCACTAGAACCTTAGTCTGGCTTTCTTAGAGTGGATGTAAGGCTTTAACAATGTCCTCCCTATCCTTGCTTTCCTTATTTATTCTGTTGTTTGGCTGTATTCTTGGTTGAAGTCTAAAAGTCCCCCCTTACCTTCCTCCAGGCAAATAGGATTTTGCATTCAGTGGTGGCAACTTCTAAAATTATACTGGAAGGGAAAAAGCAAATTAACTTCTCTTTGTTAGCCATGCTGAAGACAAAAGAAGAGTCATGTGAGACATCATGTGAGGCAAATGCATCTCCACACGAGGTCTTCTGCATGTGTACTCCAAATATATAATTTAAGCAGGTAATCTTTCTCAGTCCAAGCTGCAGAGAATGGCACTGAACAGTCCTGAGCACACACCCCAGGTGGTGAACTTGCCAAGCTACACTGCAGCTTCATTTTACCCATCACAAATTAATTTCCTGTGCACAGAACTGAGGCATGGAAAGAGGAATTGTAAGACAAGCTCAAAGCACAGCCTGCATGCACATGTGAGCTTAGGAGCTGAGGTGACCTTGTCTTCTTATTTGAAATTTTGTATTAGTGGCCATTTTTCTCTCTATTCACAGATAAATTAGTAGATATCTCCTTACTTTCTATGCCTTTAATCACAAGGTTTAAAAATAGATATGTCAAGATTTCTCTAAACAATAGTAGATCTTAGAGTAAAATAATTTGATTTGTTCAGTCATTTTATTCTTTATTTGTGAAAATCTAGACAATCCTGAAAGTACCTGAATCCCATCACAATAAGTATTCATTTGAATACCTAAATCAGCTGTTCTGCTCTTTTTTGTAAAAATTTCAGTCTACCAAAGAAAAACAGTGTGACGTAAATGACTTGTAATGCAAGGTGAACAATGAATACTTATTTCTCTGTATGCTAAACAGTATAGAGACTGTATTAAAGTATTAACCGAGGGTGTTTATTGGCCAATAGCTCTTACATTCACAGTAGGTGTGACTGATATGTGTAGAATTTTGTCCCTCTGAATGGGGTAACACTAAATGAGTATTATCCTAAATGAAGAACAAGTTTCTTTTTACTATTCAGTCAACAAAATAGCAGCTCATGACAATGGTCCCATAGCAATGTCTTCATTTTGACAAGTTTTATCCAAATAGAAAACTAATTCCAAAACAGGAATTTTGGTTATTTCAATGAAGTTCTTAAACAGTCCTTAACCTGTTCTTTGAATAGATTGCAAAGTACATGTCTTTGTTAGCCACAGACATATTTCAGCAGAAGAGAGAGATAAACTCATATTGGCAGACACAAATCTGCATTTCCTTTATCATGTTTTTCTTTGTCATTTATACACAACTTTAAGAAAGTATCAAAAAATTTAGTACACAATTCTTCTTTCTAAGTGTCTACTTGGAAGTCATACAGAAAACACAGTTTATAGGGGAGATAAAAAGTGAAACCACGTTTACAGGTGGCATTAGTAAGAATAATGTGGTAAAAATGCTCTCATATAAGCATACAATTATAAGTTGTTTTTTTTTTTTTTTCAGGTTGTCTCTGGAAACTTTTTTGAAAAGCTTCTATAAAGACAGGTTTTCAGCAGACACAGCAGTAAAAAATATCTCTGCTCTTGACATTGAACCATTATTGCAAAAGTACATGGAGCTTCTTGAAAAAGATGTTCAAATGGGCTGTATCTTCCTCCTTGAATTCTGTATTTCCACAGACTAGGGACACCCTATCCAACCTGATAACTATGAACACATCTGTAACTTTTCCTGCACACTGTTGTAATGGACATGTTTTTTGGTCATTGTGAATTAAGGTTGCTAGGTGAGTTTAGCAACATACATTGCAGCTGAAGTAAACACAAAATGTCATTGCTAAATACGACAGCTAGGTTGAATGCTCCCCCTTCCCCTCCCCCACTCCACGTGGTCCCAGAGATATCCCAGGAAAGCAGACCACGCTGGCAGCAGGGCAGGAAGCAGAGAGGTTTATTCCCAGGATCTGGGTTTTTATAGGGTCACAGGGGAAGTGATGTCACACCAGTGACAATCGAGGGTTTACAGCAAGTAGGGAAAGGGTTAACAACAGGCAAGGGAAAAGGGGCTTCTCACAGAACCAGTTTGGGCACTTTCTTGCATTCTAATGAGGGTGTTCCTAGTATTTTCTGGGGACAAGACAGTGACAGACTCTATTTTAAAGTGGAATAAAACCATGCCTTCAAAACATTATGGTGAGCTTTTTCCATCTTCTGAGGTTTATTGCTGCAGCTAAATAGTCATAACATCTTATTTTTGACAGTAAATAAAACACAGAATTCCAAGATGAAAGCATGTCTGGAGATAGTATCTTGGAACCTCCAGAAAAATAATCCAGAGTTCTAACTTCTTGAGTGACCTCAAGTCACTTAAAATGCATTCTCCTGCTTGAAGCAGGGGTACTAATCCCAAGATTTTGGCTCTACTGGGGAAGACTGATCAGCTTCTCTGCTCCCCTCCTGTCTTTTACAACAGTTATGGTAATTTTGTTTTTAAGGTAGAAGCTGTGGTTTGTAAAAGCTTCCAGAGTGCCTTTTCCTAACAGGTACAGTGCTTTCCCCAGTTAACTCATTATATTAAGCAAGCATTTAGTTTGTCTTCTCCAGCATTCCTTGTTGATTAAAGTGAATGTTTGATCAGCAAGCTTTCAGACTGTAACTGCCTTAGCCCTTTTTCTGCTTATTCTACAATTATTAGTAGTAATTTGCTAATAATTGGACTAACAAGGGAAGAACAGGGATTTTACCAAGGAGTGGGGAAAGAGTAGATGCTCAAACTTCACAAGTCACAGTTTTTTACAGATGAGAAAGGAATAACTCATATAATAGAATGGTTTGGGTTGGAAGGGACATTAAAGGTCATCCAGTTTCAACCCCCTTGCTATGGGCAGGGACACCTTTCACTAGACCATGTTGCCCAGAGTCCCATTCAACATAGCCTTGGACACCTCCAGGGGTGGGGAATCCATGACTTCTCTTAGCAACCTCTTCCAATCATTTGCCTCAATACCCTCACAGTAAAGATTTATTTTTTTTCCCTACCATCCAACCTAAAACTACTCTTTCAATTTGAAACCATTTCCCCTTGTCCTGTCACTACATGCTTCTGTAAAAAGTCCCTCTCTGTCTTTGATGTGGGCTCCCTTCAGGTACTTAAAGGTGCCTTTAAGTCACCCTGAAGCCTTCTCTTCTTTAGGCTGAAAATCCCAATTCTCTCAACCTATGTCTTTTCTTACAGGAAAATACATGAACTTCTGTTAGCCAGTATATCAAATTATCATGCAAAACCACACTTTCCAGTGTTTATAGATTCATACAGATATTCAGATAAGATATTATAAATGTCAATACTATTTGAGACAACAGTGTATTTGAGTCATCCCCTGGCAGCCAGGTGGGCCAACCATGTCCTGAGACCATCAGGCAAAGCATCGTCAGTGGGTCAAGGGTGAGGTTTGTCCTGTTCTTCTCCTCACTGGGGTGGCCTTACTTTGTGTTCTGTGTACAGTTTTGGGCGCCAGAGTATAACAAAAACATTAAACTATTAGAAAGTGATCAAAGGAAGGCAACAAAGATGGTAAAGGGCCTTGAGAAGAAGTGTGTGAGAAGCAGCTGAGTGCTCTTGACGTGTTCAGCCTGGAGAAGAGGAGACTGGGTGGGAGACCTCACTGCAGTTACAACTTCTTCAAGACAGGAAGAGGAGGGGCAGGCACTGATCTCTTTACTTTCATGACCAGTGACAGGACACAAGGAAATGGCAAATGAAGATGGATCAAGGGAGGTTTAGGTTGGACATCAGGAAAGGTGTTCTTCTCTCAGAGGGTGGTTGGGCACTGAACAGGCTCCCCAGGGCAGTGGTCACAGCACTAAAGCTGAGACAGTTCAAAAGATGTTTGGACAACACTCTCAGGCACATGGTGTGATTCTTCAAGTGTCCTGTGCAGGTCCAGGAGTGGGACTCAGTGACTCTGATGGGTCCTTTCCAACTCAGCAATTCTACGGTTCTGTGATTGAAATAGCCATAAAATATTTTTAAATCTAACTGATATAAAGCCAGATCTGAAGAGCTCTGGTCCTCCCCAACATCTGCAAGTGAGGTTTTTACATTTATCTCAGTGGACTCTACAAATTCTTGTAGCTTGGATTACTGTAGAAATGGTGGTTTCCATTACATAAGCAGACAGTAACTCAGAAATGCAGGATTTAAAATAATAATTAACTCCAAAAGTTTTTACACCGATGTTGTATTTTCTATCTTCTTTTTAAAAGAAATAAAAGTAATTGTGAAGTAGTGTAGATTTTTATCAGTAGTTAAAAGACAACTGTTCCTCTCATCATCTTAGATGTGAATGCTCACCAACCAATTAAAAAAAAAAAAAAAAATCAAAGGTATTAATTTTTCATAAAATATGTATTTTTTATTTTAAAAGAAAGATAAAAAAAATCAATTTTAGTTTGAAAGGCACATTAAAAATGTAAGCCCAAGAGTATGGGATATGAGATTGCAACTCCTAATATTTTTTTTTTACCCTATCAGAAGAAATCAAATGAAACTGGTTTTCCCCTAAGGTTTTAAACATCATTATAATTCAACTTAATAATGAAGTTAAAATTAACAGAAAGAAGACAAAAAAAAAAAAAAAAAGAAAGAAAAAAAGAAAACCAATCACCACCAATCCTCAGCCAAAAACCTTTCCCCCTTGCCACCACACAATTATATTCAAGGAAAATGGATAAAAGTATGCCTGCTGCATGTATTTATGAAGAGGGAGATATCAAGAGCATAGGTGTCACTGGATTAAGGAAGTGCCAGACTGCTTATGCATTCTGTAGATTCATTTTTATAAGCAATAAATGTGTACTTTCTAAACAAGACACAAATAATACAAAATATAAGAACTAAGATATGAAGATATGTTATAATTAGGTTGATAACAATACACTGAAAATATCTGTTTCCAATGAAGCCTGTTTATTTATTTATCTGCAGAGGAATGAAAGTATAGTGCAGAGGTCAGTAAGGGCATGTAATCTATCCAGGCCCCCCATAAATACTTTAATGAGTTTACTTGCATTCACTGACCTTGATCATAAAGCATGCTGAGAGCTTTCCATTTCTGCAGTGTGTGAAAAGCACCATACAGTATTAAGCCTGCTGTCTCCTATTCCCTTGGAATGTGCACTAAGCTTACAAGGAATGTTTAAGATCACAAATTAAGTCTTTTAGGAGAAAAAGGTTGTCACATCCCAGCTATGACGACGATGCTGACAATAATGGATAGTGCTGTAAAGAGGAACAAAGAGAGAGTGCTGATGGTTTCTACAGCTGTCAGGAAAGATCCCCACCTTACTGTCATTTTACCTTGACTGTCTTCAAGCACTACATCCTTGTGGAGCCATTTTAAACATGTTGCACACTTTAGACAGACCTGTGGAAAGAAACCACACATGTACACTCCTGCTTCATGAAGACTGTAAACAGAAAAGAGTCTGATCACAGGAAGTATTTCCACTTGCCCTTTTGCCCTTGATGCCTAGAAGAATTTTTTTCATCTACAACAAAAACTGCACAGATGACAGAAATAGAAGTCTAGCCAGAGGCCAAAGTTTCTCCACAGATTCTTTCCGCCTAAGAGTTGCAGAGTTACAAAGTGACTGAGTCAGCCACAGTTAAATCTGAAATTACAAATTGCGGAGAAGGACACATTATAGCTGAGATAACACCAGGGGCAGTCACTGGAACTGCCGTACTCTTCCTACACCTCCTCCTCCTTTTGTAGCAATACCATATATATACAGAAGCAGCACAAAACCCTTGAGTTTAACCCTGCCGGCAGAATGTAGAGATGTAGAAAGCTTCACAGACAGTCAATGCAAATGTTTGTTTTGCTACTACCTCCTCACAGTCTGATTGATCCTGCAAACTGCTATGCCAGTAAAGACTGTGGCCAACCTTCCCCACTCATTTGCCTACTTCACACCATTCTGCAACATGTGACTCTACTCTTTTTCAAATCTCCTTGTGACAACAGTTCCTTTAGCTATGCAGGATAGATAGCACCTCTGTAAAATTCCTTGCTTTGGAATGGGTTGGATGATGTAAGCTAATGTGTGCCAAAAGAGGAGCCTGGAAAGTTTATGAAAGAATAATCCTCCACAGTCTATTAACATCATGACACCACATCAGAAAGTTGAATTACTGAAGACCAGAAGAGTACTCTGGGAAAGTATTTCCACAGCTGTTCCTTATTCTCTTCCCCATTCATGGGTGATTTGGTACTCTCTGAAACAGGATGCTGGATGGGCCCTTGGATTGACTGGGATCAGTTGCTTTTCTTTTCACCTGTGATCTTTTGAATTGTTTCTTGTTGTTACTGATAAAAACAGAATTAAGATAAGTGAAAACTTTTGGCTGTAAACTGTGTCCAGTTTCATTTGTCTCTCAGGATTACTAGTTTATCTGTAATACTGACATGACTTTTGCTGGGGTATTAAGTGCTTCACAACACTAAGGTTTGCTTTTGTAATATATATGCCCAGCAGCTACAAGGAATCCCAATCTTATTCTCACATCTATGTGCCATTATAGTAGAAAAAAAAAAAATACAACTATAAGATGCTTTCTTGTTGTTGTTGTTCAGATAGGTCAGAGTCTAATTCTTCTGAATCCTCCTTGAAATTGAAAATAAAACTTCAAGAAACACAGATCACAGGTTTAGCCAGTTTCCCTCTTGAGAGGGTGGGCAGGCTTTAATGGCCCTCTTTGAAACATCTTCTGTCCTTTTAGATTTTCACCTTGTTCACTGTACTTCTAACACTTTTATGGTTTGTTTCACAGAGTGAATGCTTGGAACAGATCTGCAAATCAATGAAATATCTAGGAGTATAAAAAACTTGCATTTCAAAATACCCTGATCTGCCTTTTTTTTTTTAATTAAAATACAACTTTTTCTCTTCTTTTTTGACTTTACAGAAGTAAACTGGTTATGTTTTTCCCTAATTAGGTTTTTCAAAATCTTTATTTTTTTTTTTTTCCCAATCCACATTGCCTACAGCAAAATACTACCTTGAAGATCTGAAGAAGCATAGCAGAGACCAAAGAGTAGGTCTCTGTGGACCAAGAGTCTGGGCTTTGATAGAACTGGCATAATGAATGACTATGTCCCTACAGACAGGTACTCATTTGCAGAAAATATGCAAAGTAGTGGTGACGTCTTAGCAAGTGTTTTACAAGAGTGGGATCTCTCAGTACACAGAGAAAAGAAAGGCATGCCTGCAACACTGACAGTGTTCATGCTAACAATAAATAATAATAAAAATACTTCTTTGTATTTACCAATCCTTGCTAAGTGTATCAGCATAGTTCTGTCATAACTTCCCACCAACCTCATTTTAAGTAGTCTGAAAGTGGGTGCACCTCATGACTACAGAAAGCCATAATTTCAAACAGAAATAATGCTTCATGGTTTAAGTCATCTATTCCTGGGCAGTTATGCATGACAAACAAAGCAACAGCAATGTGTGGACCTCTTTCATGATAACTAGTTTATTGCTGTTATCTACCTTGAAATGTTGGAATGGAGATTCTAAATTTTTTGTCAGAACTGTTAAGGATATAAATAAAATTAATGAGAAGTGATGTTGTTCTGGACATTTCAGAGGCCCATAGTGATCTTTTAGAATCACAGAATCAATTAGGCTGGAAAAGACCACTGAAACCATCTAGACCCATCTATGACAGAACAACACTGTGTCAGATATGTTCAGTCTTCCCTTAAACACCTCCAAGGATAATGACTCCACCATATCCCTGGGCAGTCCATTCCAATGTCTAGTCACCCTTTCTTTGAAGCAATTCCTCCCAATGTCTTTGACAACCGTACCCTGGCCAAGCTTGAGACTGTGTCCTCTTGTTCTGTCACTGGCTATCTGGGAGAAAAGACCACCACCCACGTGGCTACAACCTCCTTCTGGTAGTTGTAGAGAGTGATAAAGTTTCCCCTGATCCTCTTTTTCTCTAGGCTGAACAACCACAACTCTCTCAGCTGCTCCACACAAGACTTGTGCTTCAGACCCTTCCCCACCTTCATTGCCCTCCTCTGGATTCAGTCCAGGACCACAGTGTTCTTCCTGAATTGAGGGGCCCAGAACTGGGCACAGTATTCAAAACATGGCCTCACCAGTGCCAGGTGAGGAGCTGAATCACTTCCCAGGTCCTGCTGACCACACTATTTCTAATACAGGCCAGTATGCCCTTGGTGTTCTGGAGCACTGCTGGCTTGTGTTCAGCCACTGTCAAATGGCACCCCCAGGTTATTTTCCACTGGACTGCTGTCCAACCCTTCCATCCTCAGCCTGCATGGACTTTTGTGGCCGAAGTGTAGGACCCAACGATTGGTCTTGTTGAAACTCACCCACTTGGCCTTGGCCTATCTGTTCAGCCTCTCAAGATTCCTCTGCAGAGCTCTCCTGCCCTCCAGCACATCAGCACTCCCACCCAAGTTGGTGTCATCCACAAACTTACCAAGGCTGGACTCAATCTCCCCATCCAGGTCATCAATACAGATACTGAACTGGACTTCATCCAACACTGATCCATGAGGGACACCACTAGTGACTGGATGTCCATTCAGCATCACTCTGGACCTGGCTATCCAGACAGTGTTTAATCCAGTGGAGAGTGCACCTGTTCAGACTGTGGGCTGCCAGCTTTTCCAGGAGAATACTATGGGAGATGGTGCCAAAGACTTTGCTGAAGTCCAGACAGACACATTGACAGCCTCATCATCCAGGTGGGTCACTGGGTCATAAAAGGGAATCAGGTTTGTCAAGCAGAATGTTTTTCCCAAACCTGTGCTGGCTGGGCCTGATACCCCAGTTTTCCGGTTTGTGCAGTGTGATTGCACTCAAGAGGATCTGTTCCATGACTTTCACTGGCACAGAGGCCAGGCTGTCATGCCTGTAGTTCCCCAGATCCTTCTTCCAGTCCTTCTGGTGGGCCAGCCTTCAGTCACCTGGGATCTCCCTGATTAGACAAGACTAATGATAAATGATGGAGAGAGCTTGGCAAGTTTTTCTGCCAGCTACTTCAGCACCCTCGAATGAATCCCATCCGATCCCATAGACTTGTGAACATCTAAGTGGCATACCTTGTAACTAACTACCTCCTCCTGCATTACAGGGGGTCCATTCTCCTCTCTGTCCCTGTCTGCCAGCTTAGGGCACCAGCTGGTCTCAGGATAATAGGTCTTACTGTTAAGACTGAGACAAAAATGATGTTAAGTATCTCAGACTTTTCCTCATCATTGATGACTAAGTTCTCCCTCCCCACCACCTCACATCCAATAAAGAATGAAGGTTTTGTTGGCCCTCCTTCATCCACCTCTCCTATAACAGATTCCCATCAGGAGCCTCCCCCCTGATTCTCACCTGTATGCACTCAACTTATTGTTACTATCCTTGAAGTCTATACAGTCAAAACACTCCCTTAATATACAGAGACACCACCCACCAGCTCTCCTTCCTTGTCTGTCCCTTCTGAAGAGTATATAACCATCCATTGCTGCACTTCAGTCATGCCAGTCATCTCACCCTGTTTCTGTGATGGCAACTACATCACAGTTTTCCTGCTCCACAATGACTTCCAGTTCCTGGTGTTTGTTACCCATACTGTGTGCATTGGTGTAGATGCACTTCAGTTGGTCTGCTGATTTGGCCTCTTACTCCGGCATGCTACCCTGGTCTCATCCCCTTCCCTCTTCAAATCTATTTTAAAGCCCTTTCAGTCATCCCTGCCAACTCATGAGCTAGAACCCTCTTCCCCCTTGGAGACAGCTGAATCACATCTGTCTCCAGCAGACCTGGTGCTGTATGAACTGTCCCATGGTCAAAAAAACCCAAAATTCCACTAACAGTACTGGCCTTTAAGCCTGGAAGTCCTTTTTGATTAGTCTGGTACTTCTCTCATCAGCCTCATCACTGCTGACCTGCACAACCAGCACTGGGTAATAATCAGTGGGTCAAATTAGTCCAGGGAGTCTCCTAGTAATATCCCTTACCCAGGCCTCTACCTGGGGACACGACAGACTTCCTTGTGGGATGGGTCTGGTTGGCATATAGGTCTTCAGTTTCCCTCAGAATAGAGCCACCAACTACAATTACCCTTTCAACTGTGTGTAAACCATTGCTGGATCTATTCTAATTAGGTCCAAAGGCAGAGGGGACACAGTGTTTCTGTAATGATCAGTTCTTCTGGTACTCAAATGTTACACTCATGTGGCTGACACAGTCAAATCTTCCAGGAAAGGTGCATCTAGTGTTATTCATCTTTAACATGTACAGTTCAATAAACAGAATATAACAAAATCAAGTCAACAGCCTATCAATATTTTCACTTCAGTGGGCTCTGGGTTTCCTCCAGGCTACTAGAAGCAAGGAAGATGCTGATGTAGGAAGGAAGCCATTCCCACATCATTACTGAAACCTGGATTCTGTATAAACCAATGTTATCTCAGAATATCTAGTTGCTGTTGCACTTCTAAGCATAGGTGAGCAGAGTATTCTTTTTGACCAGTAGCTGGCTCAGCATGGAAACAATTCTGACTTGAGCAGATAATAGCTTTCATAATATATATATCCAATAAAAAATAATATAAAAAAGTTTAGCTTTGATTGTTTACTACGTTGCCTCTATGTATCAGTGTTGACTTCACCTTCCTACTAAAAGAAATTGTTAATGCATGGCAATAACTAAGGGCATGCTTAACAAAGCAGAGATGATTATTCAGTGAAAAATTGACTTTTCTTACTAATAAACTAAAAGAAATTCAAGTACTGCTTTGTAAAAACCCCATGATCTCAGACATAATATTTTAAAACATTGTATGCAGTGCACTTCACCATCTTCAAAGAATTAGTAGTCTTTTGCATTACAGTAACAGCAACCACTGTGGCAGCAATGACTTGAATTTTTCTGTTTTGGACTTGAAAAGGACTTTTGTGCCTAAAAGCCTGGATGTTCTTCTGGACACATTGCTTTTTCTAATAATATATTTTTCCCTATAGGTGTCACCTGCTTTGTAAGTGTTTATGATATACACTAAAATAACATTGGTCTTGTGCATTTTAATCTACTTTTTTAGTGCAAAATATCAAGTTGATCACTGCTCAGTAAGTCAGACAAAGAAAGGAAAAGAAAGATTGCAAGAAGAGGTCCCCATCTGTATTTTAACTGGAGTCTTAAAGGTAACATATATAGGTGTGTACATATTCATGTACAGGTATAAAAATATATGGGACTTAACTCCTGAAATCCTGGTGCCTGTGGGCATAATGGGAAAACAGAAGTCTTAAAGGTTAGTGGCACCAAGTAATTGAATCTAGTGGAGTATGAAAGATTTTAATGCTGACGCTTTCCATTGCTCACTGATATATTTCTGTTATTATAAACTGCCAGAAATTATGTGAAAAAGCTTTACTGCACAATGTAGTGATTGATCATATGGAGAGAATTTTCTATATTTTCTATTCTTCAGAGGGTGAAACTGACATTGAAATCACCATATTTCTATTCAGTTGTTTAATCCCTTGATTTACATTTAGAAACTATAATATCAGTACCAGAAAGGAGTAATAATGGTGTTTAGTTTGCTACACATGAATGATTTCTGCACGTGTACAAGAGTGTGATGTGCTTTAGATTTTTCATTCATCAGTAGGAATTTTAGAGCTTTTCATTTTATGACTGGTTTCAATCTCAAAAGAAACACAGAAACAAATTACCTGCCTTCAAAGCCTGAGATATCTTCAATATTACTTATGATTAAGTTGCATTGAATAAAAATTTAATGGGTTTCTTCCCTGAATAAGTTAACGTATGTGATTGGTATTGTAAGCAAGAGAAGAACTTTCAAATAAGCACAGGAACAGGAAGAAAAATTCCAAAAGTCTCCAGAGTCCCTTCTCAATCTATCCTAAGTATAATTTTTAGAAATTAAGAAAAGTGTATAAATCTATCTGAAATATCAAACTGAGTATGATATGGACAATATTAATTTGAGCAATAACCATATTGCTCTCTCCGGGTTATTTATGCCTTTAAAATAATATTCTGAAAGAAAACCAAACAAGTAATGTTACTTTCAGCAAATTCTTGTTTTAGTTGCCAAACTGGTAACAGTAGTTTGTGAGGTAATTGGGTTATTTTTCCTGCAGGGATATGAATACTTATTGCTTTTTGTACTTCATATGCTTGAAAATCAATGATGTAACTTCAAGTATGGGAGTTATTTACTGATTTGAATTCAAATTATCTTGTAATTTATGTCCCTGCACTTTTAAATCAGTTTACAATTTGCTTATCTTACTTAAAGTGACCACAATTTTGGAACATGAACTCATATGTATATATGTTTTGGACAACTATATGAATTACTTTTTGCTGCAAACAAAGTTACTATGTGGAAAATAATTATTTTTCATTGATCTAAATGCAGCTTTTTAAGCATATGTATTAAACATTATTCCTCCATTTAACATACATTCTAGAGTTGCATTCAATTTCTTTATTTTATCTGTTGTTTTCCATTATCAAAAGTAGCAATTGGCAGTATTAAATTCAGTAGAAGATGGCATTTTAAAGATTTGGCACTGTTTATCAAATTACTTTGGTTTGAATGTGTTATAAGTATTGTACTTAGGCATATTCTTAAACTTTTGTTTGAATTTACTTACCAACTACTAGAAGGATGTACATGCAGAATATATTCCTGCATGGAAGCTGAAATATTATCCTTTTGTCTTTTGTTTTGTTCTAAGTTTACAGCAGTAAAACCAGTTCATTACCTGAGGCTAGCCTTCACAGTTCATTATTCTTAAAATAAAGACTGCAAAAAATGAGTGTACTTTATCTAGAATTTTAGACAGAGGAGAAGGGGTCTCCTTTGCTGCTGTTGTGTTGGATTATGTCCTCAGGTATGTTGTTGAACATTAAATAACACCTTGAAAGATGGAGAGTATTAAATAATGCAGGTTTGCAGGGCATGTGTTTTCTTATGTTGAGATATCATTCTCTGAACAGAAAATTGTAACTGGAAGAAAAATCTGTCTTTGCTCCAGAGATTTTTTATTTTATTTTAGTCAATAAAAACAATTCATTAAGTTTTCATATTAGCTATCACACATATATACTAGATCATAAATGCAGGCAACTGTTCAAGAATGCATTATGTATGTATTTTGTATTATATATCAACATGTAAACAAACACAGGAAGCTAATAATTTATTTTGTGCCCTACTAGAGTTACAAAAGACTTACGGGAGAATGTTCCTTCTTTATAATTTTATTAGGTAGCTTTGATAGCTTAAACATCCTTTGTTCTAGACATTTGAACTTCTCTGTACTTTCCTATAAATATGATCTCATATCTCAAACCTAGTTCATAACTCAGATAAAATACAACATTTAGAGAGTTAATTACAGTAATAATGTCTGTATTTTTATTTTTGAATAAAAAACCATGAAATATGGTATCTAAAAGATTTTTTTTGAGGGGGTTGTTTATGTTTGCTTGTTTGTTTGTTTGTTTCTATTAGAAACATAGGAACTAGCAGTGATAACTGACTGAATCATTACATTCATTATTCCTTTGAATGTAACACCTAGGAGCTCATCAGAGTGGACTCTGCTTCTGTTTTAAGAGAGATGCACTTCACAGTCCCAGTCTGTGTGTGTACCTTGACTAGTTCAGTTCTGCAGAGCAAGTCTGCTCACAGGGGACCTCTTGGAGAACACTCTGCCTGAGAAATGGGGAAGAGCACTCACCCAGCTGGTTTCCTGATGGACAGCAAGGATGTGCCCCAGGACAGCACAAAGGGATCAAGAGTGCTGAGCACACCTGTTTCAAAGTGGCACAACATCTATCTTGACAGCAAAATCAGGAAGCTCTAAAGGTGAACTGTGAGGCAGCATTAACCTGCACTGCAGACAGAACCTCAGGGAAAACATTTCCCTTTTACTAAGCAGGATTCAAAACTGCAATTTTAATTTTATTCAGGTTTTAATGAAATGGCAACACCTTTTAATTGATACTGATATCCAGGGATTAGAGCTGAAATCCAGTAGGTGTTCTGCAGGGCTCGTGACACCTATACCAGTAAATGAAACAGAACCTGGGCCCCGAGTGCTGATCCATGTTTAGCCATACTGTTAAGCCTTTAGGACTCCCCACAACAGAGTTTGGATGTATATCAGCTATCAGACAGTTGTTGGGCAAAGCTGGGGGACTAGTACCTACCAGGGATTTTGGTGTGAGCAGTATTTTGAAGCCTGCTTTTGTGATCAGACAATGATCTCTGCCTTGAGGTCTCTAGTAGCCCTTGAGTCTAATGCATCAATTCAGCAATGAGCTTCAGTTGTTTGGAGACCAGACCCATGATCTGAAGTTCAGCGTTACTAAAATATTGACTCAGTTTTTGCAAGTATTTGATTAACCTTTAAGATGTCTCACTGATATTCACAGCTGAGCTTCAAATTCTGTGTTTAAGCTTCTGATGATGCTGACATCTCTTCCAACTTCTATGTTCTGTTTATATTTGACACTTCCCTCCTTAATTTTGTTAGGGTAACACCTGAATTTGAGTAATTTTCTCCTATATATTCCCATCCATCTGACAAAAATAATACTAAATATTTCACTCCCACATGCTTTGCTCTATTTCTAGGAGGCAAAGTTTTTTTAAACATGTTTATCCAAATCAAGTGTCATAACTTCTAGTCCAATAATTTTCCTATTAGTAATTCAGCAAGCACACATTTCTAGACTATGTGGTGTTGTTTGATAAGACAGCAGGAAAGTAGCTATTTTCTGATTTAAAGATAGTTTATCTTCTTTGACAGTTTTCTTGCTAGTTAAAAAAACATCTTGGAAATACTATCTTGTCAAATACAGCACAGATTGTGGTAGGCAGATAAGTATCTAAATATTATTGATCTCATAACTTCTTCTGTGTTCATCAGGGTCAATTAGCAGAAATCAATTCACATAGTAACACACACATTCACAAAGTTAAGTCTTAAAATATAGCTTGTATGGCACTGACAAACTATAGATAACTCCTGCCTATGCTGATGATGAATCTTCAAAGTGTCAAAATACTTTCATCAAAGAGAAGACTGCCAAAAAATCAATATAATCTACTTGTCATGGGCATGATGACAATTTCAAGCAACGTCCTAGTACACAGATGAGATAATTTATGCAAAAGTCCTTTTCGGTCTTCTTCCCCTTCCCCACGTTCCCCTGGGCATAGTCAAATTAAGAATGACACAGAACTTCAGGTATGGTACATTTCTCAGAGCACTAAAAATATCCAGTGACTATTAATACAATTGAATAACTATACCCAAATGGATAACTGTTTTGGTTGGGGTTTTTTTTTTTGTTTTGTTTTTTTTTTTTGATAATTGTTGCTCAATTTTTTTTTATATATTAATTACCCTAGATCAGGTTAGAACAGCGAATAAGAGGCATATATTTTTTGCTATTTCAAATCATTAGGACACTGAGAGGTTTATATTGATGTATTTGCAGTAACTATGTGCAGTACATATCATTCATGTTTTTCTTATGTTGACTTGCATGTACTTACCTGTGCTTCAGATTAATCTTTGAATTATTCTGTGCCTATCTGGTCACAAAGTGGTAATACTTGACATTCAGCTACTGCATATTTTAAGAGAGGTGGGAACTCTACTGCAATGGGTAGTGGTGCCTGCTCTGCTCCCTTACACAGCTAGAAGCTGCTGGAATTCATTAAAGCTGCACTGTGAGATAAGTGTAGCCATGCCTTGCATGCTGGAGCATGTGATTATGTGGTTTCCAGAGCATCTGTATGTCTCCTTTCCACTGAAGGTGTCCAGACCAAAAGGCATATCATGTCTCTGGCTTTGAATAGAGTTTCATGAAAGCCACATTTTAAAGCCACTGAAGATGCCAAACAGCCTGCATGTTTTCTCTGAAGCCAGCAAAGTGTTTCTAGGAAAAAACACAGTGATGCTGCTCTGTCTCATATTTTATACCTGAAGTCATATATCTCATAGGACATTCATGGGTAAAAGGAAATACATTTTACTTAACAAACAACTGATTAATTAAAATTCACTGATGTTTATTATTATTATTATTATTATTGTTATTATTATTAGGTATACTGAAGCAGTTCTTAGACTTGCTCTTTTTTATGGCTCAGGATTTGTAACTTTTATTTTCATTTCAGATTACAACACGTGAGATCTTTTGCAGGAGAGTCTGTCCATGAGTGTCTGCTATCCTGACTGGGATGTGTGGAAAATTAAATGGACATGAACTGAATGTCACTCCAGTGAGTGAGGAGGGCCTTCAGTGATTATTGGTTGCCAGCCCTGACAGACACAACTAGAAAACTGTGGATCTGAAAAAAACACAGTACTGGAGTTGGACAGAAGGGACGACAATGATCAAGCATTAATTGTATGAGGTTGAGCACAGTTTTCAGAGAATGTAGTGGCTGACAGCTTGCAGTTTTACTGGTGATGGGGTAAGGAGTTTCAAAGCTGTTCATGTACTGCACAATCCTGGGAGCTCAGTTTTGTTCTTGTTTCACAGAGATGATAAAACACAGTCAAAATACATCAGGGTTCTTCTTGCTGCCCCACACTGACTGATAGCACCAAAGGACACATAGGTAGCTGTTTTACCTAGGAAGTTCTTAAGCCTGGAGGCAGCTTATGAAGAGCAGAGCACGTCTTGTTTCACCCTGCCCCACTGCTCTTTTCTGTAAAAGTCAATGCATGAATACAAATGGTTACATTTTCTTTCTTTCCTTTTTTTTTTTTTTTTTAATTAGGCATATGCTTAAATATGTCTAGAAAATATTACTGAAGTGACAAACATAACTAAAAGAGGCTAATTTCCCTAAAAACTTGATGAACCAGACAAAGATTTTCCTTCAAAAAAGACTACAAAATTTACCCTAAGAAACGGTATAACAAGATATTTTTAAATTGTTGCAAGGCTTTCTGTTTAGTACCATGCTTGTAATTTTTTTCTAACTCAGTTAAACTTCATGACCAATGAAGACTTTCATTTTATATGCAGTGAAGGTCTTGGCACTGAGTTTATAGATTGTCTTCCTCAAAGGGTCCTCTTCCAAATCAGAATTTCAAATGGGTTCACATTAAAGACAGAATTCAAACTGGTAAGTCTTCCTGTAATTAACTGTGATAACACAGGGAATGTGGAATGCCCTTTAAAACATAGCTGTAGGCTTGCAGCTGTCTTTCTGGGATGCAGTACTGTTTAGTCATTGTAGTGTACATTATGATTTAACAGACCAAAAACACTTTCAAGAGATTGACGTGTGATGTGGCAAAATGGAATCAACTGACAAAATAACCAGCTATTCTCAAGATTTTTGAAAAGCACCAGAAGTCATATTGACATTGCTGGAGTCTGGATAAAAGGTTATAAATTTGAAACTTTGCTAGCTGTGAGTGAGGGTTAAAAAAACAAAGGAACAGCCAGTCAGCTTCCACTTAGTATTTCACAGAGTAGTGCACTAAGGTACAAGACAGTGATTACAAGAAAATGGTTCCTTTGCCTCCAAGCTTCCTCCTCCACTGCTCACAACAGACTGCCCTCAGCTTGTGCTTCAGCCTTATCAAATCTGAATGGTTTCTCCATTCAGAATAAATAATAACCTGCAGGATGAACTTGCAATTAAAGTGATAGGTGAACTTGTTTATTTAATCAAAGAAGCACACAGCTGTAACAATAAAATCTCCACAGGGAGAGCTGGAGAGTATGTTGAGGATTCATGAGATAACAGGAGTTCACATAATGAACTTCATGTTATTTAAGCCAAAGATGTCCTGAGCATGAAGAAAGTGTATATGCTTTCCTGAACTCTGCAGAGGGAATCTCACAAGATCATAGCAGGCTGGTAACAGAAAAAAAAGTGTCAACAGTAGATGGATTAATTGGCCATAACACACTGCTCCATAAATGTCAGGGGACAACAGCAATGTAGCAATTGCCTTGAGGTTCTTGCCCTAATGAGGACCTGTGGAATAAGTTTCCCATCTGCATTTTCCTCATAGGAGTGCCTCACTCTTTTGTGCTTCCAGAGGCTGAAAAGACAATGACTGATAATGTCTAACTTTAATATAGATTCACAGGTTAGAAAGTGATACACAAGTCAAACCTAAGCCTTGTTTTTCTACCTCATTTTGATTACAGTCTTGATTATATTTATTTGTGACTTCTAGAAAAAACAGCTCTGAAGAGGTCTATGTTCTGTTGCATACATATATACAGTATCATCAATACTGAGGGAATAATGATTCCCTAAGAGAGAGAGGTCAGTTAATGCGTAGAAAAAATCACCATGAGAACTGTCTGCCTGAGACTCGAGTTGCTTTTTTTCTGACCTGAGATACTGTCACATGAGATACTTTCTTCAGTCACTGAGTTAGTGGCTTAAAAGAAGAAGGGCTGAGAACTGGTCTGCCCACTTGTCAGTGTGACTTTTTTCTTTTTTTTTAAAAATCAGGTGGATATCCTGCATCTTTAGGACAGCACTAGTCTCTGATGTGAAGTTCATAGTGCTATGTGGAGAGAAAGTAAATAAAATTGAGGTAGATACTGTCTTACTCAGGCATTCACTTCAGAAGAATATCTCAGATAAGTTTTCCCCTTTATTTTATTTATTCTGCTCACTTCAGGTCCACAGTTACAAAAGTACTTATAGGTAGGGTATTTTCTGTTTGTTTCTTCTTTTTTTTTTCTTTCTATTTTGAATCCTATATACCATTTTTATCCACTGAAATTTTGACACAGCTATGATTAATTGCAAGAATATAAATTTTTTTCCTCTGTTGCACAATATTGTTTAGTATTCAAAGAAACTCAGTAGAAACAATAAAAAGGCAATTACATATTTCCAGTATTTATTTGAATACAGTTATATCTTTTAATGATTTTCATAAAAATTAGACATCTGTATGGATAAAAGTAGTACTTACAGAATAATGCAGGGAAATGAACCACTATTCTGCATTACAATGTTTGATGCGTTTATTATGCAAAACATCCCTAAGGAAATATTATATGAACTAAGATTTTCAGAACACCCTAAGTTGTATCTAAAAAATGTAAGCAAGCATTTTTAAGGGAACCATAAAAAAATAACTCTTCTTTTTACCACTTACTAAGATGGCAAAATTAGCAACCGACATTTCTCTAAACCTTTATTTGGCTCCAATTTATTATGTGACAAGGTGTTGAGTTTTTATTTTGGGTTTTTGGGTTTTGTTGGTTGTTTTTTGTTTGCATTTTTAGGATTTTGGTTTTTACTTTTTTTCTTAAATGGAAAATGTAGGAGTTGGAAAAGCAAAGCATAAACAATAGAAAATATTGCAACTCTGGATGAATAAGCAGACCAGTTTTATAAAGGGTCAGATAAATCTTGACATGCATTATCCACTACCATTCTAATATCACAACATCTCTCATTATGACAAACATACAAGCTGCTTTCATTTTTCTAAACTGTGGCCATATTCTACACGTGGTGAATTCTGAATCACATGTGAGTCTGTAGAAAGCGTAACCACTGCAGAACATGAAATCAGGTCCTGCCATCACAGAGACCAGTAAAAGGTTACGAGAGATTCAATGATATTTGAAATATCTGAAAATTGAAAACATCACTGGGAAAGTTTTTAAATGCAAGTTCTGAATGCAGACCTTTCAGCACAGAGGTGTACAGCTGCATGCCTGGAAAGAGCCTTTTAGCACCCTTCCCCAAGGGGCGGTGGGCGTCCCCATGCCACTTCCAAGTGCACCATTTCTTTTGCCTATTAAGAGGGCTGTAATATGTGCTGACTACTCTTTGGCTTGACTAAAATGTGATGCACTCTTTAATTTTCACATTTCTTACCTGTTCCAGTCTTCTCAATTTTCATATTATCAGGTTACTGTAGAGGAGGCACAGGAAAAACACCAGTGGAAGAAAGAGGGAGTCTGCATGATGGAAGGGAACTAAGAAAGAATTTGAAAAAAGGTGACAATTGTATTTGAAACAGAAAGAGGAAGGAAAAATAAACTTTCCTCCTACAACCTGTCAGAAGTTCCATTCAGTTTCTCACTCACTCATCCTTCTTATTAGGATACTAAAATTTATCTTGTATCTTTCATGACACACCCAATTCATCACACGTGTGTGTTGAGTGTTCACAAAAATCCATGTGCCTGCAGGTATGCAGGTGTATTCTCTCCCTACTTTAGGAAATGTGTGTCCATTATTATTACTAAATATCCCAATGTGAATTTACATTACAAACACTTCTATAATTTCATAAAATGAAGCCAATTATTTTCATAAATTGATATCCAAAGTCTCAGCCAAGAAATACTGTTAATTAAAAAAGACATTAACGTGTTAAATATTTTGTCAAAGTTCACAAAGATCCTAATTTTCCTTGATGGTCTATTTCAGTGGCTCATGTGTTATTTGTGCTCTAATTAATTGTTTAATTTTTTAAAATCTGAAATATAGATTTTCTAAGGCCCCAAAAGTCATATTCATACACAATTTTAGCTTGTTGCTTTTAAGTGTTTATGATCCAGGCATTCAGAAGTATTTGAATGTCTAATGATGGATCAAAAGTATCTAGATACATATGGTGCCACTGAAGCATAATCTGTGAAATAGGCACCTACCACACTTATGCATTTCTCTCAGTTCTATTATGGTGATGCTAAATACTTTTGAAATCTAGTCTTGTAATAGTAAATTTAGGGTTTTCTAAGAGGAATTTTCTTAAGGGCAAGCACAACTACAGAGTATTTCTACAGATCATAACTATATAATGCATGATCTCATGATTTTCGTTCCTTGTAGAGAATAAATATTTTAAAATTTATTGGTATTAGTTTGTTAGTAAGCAACAACTTTACAGATTAACTTGTCTTTTATGTATTTATCACAAAAACACAGTTGTCAGACTGCTATGCAATAAGTGACTTACAAGCTACTAGCAGAGCATTGGTATAAACCTGATAACAGGCACTTGTCCTCTAAGGTCAATTTTTACAATATTTATCATATCTAAATAAAATCATAATATTTTAGTTAAATTATATGGCAATAATATCAATGGCTAAAGAAACTATATGGTATCTGCTGCTGTGGTTTATATACTTAAAACAAGACTAATATTGTCATGGCAATTTTATTTTCATACACAGAGGGGTAAGCTTTGGCTAGTTTAGGCCTTTTATTCAAAGAAAGAATTCATGGAAGTATCTTTTTCTCTCTGCTGATGTTTTAAAGTCTTAGAATGTTTTCTTCAAGGAAGCTGAAAGAGAAAATCTGAAATACAACAAGGTTAGTCTTTTGTTTTGGGTTTTTTGTTTGTTTTTGTTGTTGTTGGTTTTGGGGTTTTTTTGTTATTGTTTGGGTTTTTTTATTTTTTCTTCTTCCTTTCCTTTTCTCTGACAGAGGGGAAATAAAATAAGAAAACAAAACTTAGTAATACTTAAGCATAGAGCCTGTTAGGGATTTTTCAGACTGTCAACAAACAGATGTTCAAGACCCCACCTAAGCAGAACATGAGCTCTTCTCTACCATATTCTATTGTGATCCTGATGGGCTGCAGCTCCTGTATGCTTTCAATCCCACCCCTACCAGCATGCAATAAAAACCCCAACTCCATTCTAAATCAGAGATAATGAGAAACTTTTGGGGGAAAGACAGACTATGAAGCCAGACACTGACTTCAGAGTGTGAGGAGATAAGGATTAAGACCAATAGTATTTGGAAACAGTGATATTTTGGGAACTAGTGAAGGAAAAGGTCTGAGATCAAAGTAGCAAGTAATGGCAGAAATGGGAGAAAATAGGAAAACCAATGTGTTAGAGGGGTTAACAGACAAAGAAGGCAATTAGTATGAGAAGTGTCAAACTGAATGAGAACAGCACAGGAAAGAAGTGGAGTGGGAAAATGGATTTGGCTGGTATGGGCAGTAAGGGCTCAAACTGACTGAAGTACATTTTCCAAAATCTAATGGAAGAATGTGTCCTGGAACAGACATTCAGAGTCTTATACTTTACTATTGCCATGTCCTCCATGATACCTGAGAAAAGCATGGAAAAATCATGGGTGGAAAATCAGGTTGCTTTTCCCATGTCTCAGCTGTGCAGTGTGATGAGGCTCTCTGTGGCCTGCAAGAACTAAGTATACATACTGCCCTTCAACATCCCCCCAGCTCTGCTCATAGGTCCTTCTGGAGACATGAACAGGTACTAAACCTATGATGACTTTTTTCTCTGTCATTGTGAACCCCAGGAATACATTTTTGGAGGTTTGTTTCCATTTTAGTTTTCTTGAAAAACCCAAACAATAGGTAAAACTGTATTGCCTGTCAAGAAATGAAAGTCATTGTGATCTGAGCAAACTTCACACAATTTTTTGTACTCTTGCATTACACATCAGAACACAGATGGATCAGACCTGCTGCTGAATTCAACTGTATAATGAACAAAACTGACCTGTAGAGCACCAGTTTCTTCTGTTACAGGATTAAAATTGTGTTGCAGTGAATGGGAAAGATTGAATTCATAAAAGCAATGATAAGGACTGAAAGATGAAAAATGTGCTAGAAAAAAATAAGAAAGGATAACAAATAGGAAATGTACTTACATGAGAAGATAAGATGTGGGCGAAAAGCAGTGGCTGAAGTAATTTCAGAAAAAAGACCCTAAACCTTTGAGGTGTACAAGAAATAAAGAAATGTCATGGATACTCCAAAAAAAGACATAATGAATTGTAAATATTGATACAGAAAAAAATTGAGTCAATATTTCTGCTCAGGTTTCTAAAGGAAATATGATAGTTAACTAACATCACATTACAGGGATCCAATTAAATCTATTAATAACTGGGTACAATTTTAAAGAGAATCTATTGGAATTATGTAGTTTCACATCAACAGGCCTGTATAACCTTATACAGACATTTTTAGCAAGTGGGTTGGAGGATTTTCTGGGTTTTTCTTAACTAGTATTATATTAGTTAGCATACTGAAGACACTCCAAAAGATTTGGAAAATTTAAGATTACTCTAATGGGAAATTCCAGATAATTATGTCATACTAGGAAGAGACAGAAAAGCTAGTATGGAATTATAACATGTAAAAACTAAATGAAAATAATATCATCAAAGTCATCTGATACCATACATGTGGAAAAAAAGCTGTTGTAAATCAAATCAGATGCAGTCTTTGGTGAGATTAGAACTTTGCTTAGTGAATTTATTGTATAAACAAAACTTTTATGAGGCTTTTGACCCAGCATCTCTTATCCTTTAATTAGCAATTTAGTGATAAACAGTACAACAAAGCATATATTAAAAAGACAGATAATTAGATAATTGATTAGCTCTGAAAACAACTTGCAATAAAGATTCATTATTAAACTTGGGCTCTTTCAAGAAGTGAATAGTGTAAACCCCCATGTTTCTAAGTGTAATTCAGGAGTATGTATTATATTACCACAAAAGAAGCCCATGAAGGTTACACAAACTTAGTAGACAAGGGTAAGGCCAAGGAGACCAAAGCTGGAATGGAAATACAATGTTTTTTACAGAGAAACAAAAATTCCATTCCTTCTCTATCACCTAAACCCAAAATGCAGTACATGTTGTACTTTACAATGGCAAAGTATTTCCTGATAGTAGAAAAACCTGAAAAAGAAATTCAGGATCGTCACAGAAAAGCAAATAAAAATTAATTCTCAGTAAAATATAGAGACAACAGGATTTAATGAAACCTGAAAGGAACAAGCAAGGAGGGGGAGTAATGAAAAGCAGTGGTGGTTTTCTACCTCTAGATGCTACTGGTGAGATTGATATTGGCAAACTGCCTCCTGTTCCCCATACTGCACACAGTTAATTTTTAAAATCTCAATGAAAAAACTGGAGAAGTTATAGAAAAAAAGCTGCAAAATTATTCCAGACTGCAGAAAATCAGGTGAATGAGGACTTAAAAATATCAGTCTGTTTACCTTAGCAAAAAAGAAAAAAAAAACAGACTGGCAGTCAGCTTGATTGCAGTGTATAAGCTCCCTCACAAGGTACTGAATAAGTCTTTAATCTAGCAGGGAAAGACAGAACCTAGTGGTTAAAAATGGAAGACAGGAAATTTCAAAATAGAAACAAGATAAACAATTTAACAGTGTAGGTGACCACCAGCTGTAACAAACTCCCAAACAGAATGGTATATTGTTCATTACTTGATGGTCTCAAATCAAAGATATGCATCTTTCCAGGAAATGTACTTAGTCTTGAGTCGCTGAAGAGAAATATGCCCTGTGTTATGCAAGACATATGTGACTAGATGGTCTAATGGTCTCTTAAAATCTGTCAGTCAAAGGTAAGGAAGTTATTGCTTCACAAAATTGGATTTTAACCTTCCTTTTACCATAATATGCCTAGATAATGTCTGTCAAATCACTCAATTCAAAATATCTGCAATCAGTTGCTGTCAGTGTTTGGTCAATGTGCTTGGATCTTGGTGCTTGGATCCCCATCCTACTGTCTTGCATAGTGATGGTTCCTGTCACAACCAAAGTCAGTAAAAACAATGAAGAGTAAAAACAAAACAAAAAAAAATATATATATAAAATCTTCACTAAAAGCCTATGAGAAAACTAGTGATTTTCATACTCTCAGAAAAGTATAGATTTCTGTGACTAAGACAGAAAACTGTATGGTGCATGACAACAGTTTAGTGACCAAAGAGTCTTTCAGTTAGTTTGTAGATTACTTCATTCAATGATCAAGGAAATGAAGCTATAGATTATACTGCACAATTACAAAAGACTTTGTAAAACATATGCCCAAAAGTGCACTAAAAAACTGATGTTGCCTCATCTCATGGTATCTTTTTTTTTTATTTGCTAGTAATACAGCCCCATCTTTAGTGGATTTCACACTGCCCTGGGCATACCTGGAGAAGCAGCCTCTTCTCCAAATCTTCACAAATTATAAAAAGTCATAAAGAAGGAAATATCATATGGATCCAATTACACTCTCTGGGATAAGATGTGATCTAACTTGTGAATATTGGAGAACTTTAGGCACAATAACATAGCACCTAGTGACCTACACACCTTGCAGTGTACTCTGAAAAACCTCTGAGCCTCCCTGCTCAAGATCTTATAGTCCTTGAATACATGTCGATGGATAAGGAAAAGGCTTGAGAGAGTATCAGCCTCTGCTCATAGTACAAGGTATAGTAATATAAGCCCACCACCACTGCTCTCTCTGGACATAACTGATAAGTTACCAGGTATTTTGAATTTACTCAGTCTGCAGGACTTCAGAAGATGGGTGAAACATCCATTTGGAGTGCTTCTGTTCTGGCCAGAATACTCTAGAGATAAAATTAACTTCCCAAAGACATGTGGGTAGGGTGCATGTAAATGAACTAGTACAGTTTTACATCTTCATCACAAGCTAAGAGAGTAGTGGCTTCCATCCTGCTCAAACATGAACATAAGGTAAGTTTTAAACTGTTTTCTCAGCATCTAATATTATCTATTTTGTATGCAGATAAACTCAGGTGCAGAAAATTTAACTGAATTACCCATCCATTTGTGGCAATTTATGGGCAGACACAGGAACGGATTCTCAGATAGTGCAAGTTTTCATCAAATGGTAGAGGCAGAGTTTGTCTTTTACATGATGTTGGGACAAATTTAATTTCTTTTCACTTGAATGTTATGTTTACAGTTAAAATTAACTGTGTAAAGAACTGTCTATCCATGAAAATTTAGCTTGTGTCCTATGCACATGTATCTCACCTGTCATGTTCTGTGACATAAATATGAATTAAAAGTTCATTTTTTTAATTCAACATATGACTGATATAATGCAATTGCATTTTTTTTCTGTCAGCTATATTTTCTAATTCTGCAGGTGAGTGAGACTCTTTGTAGTTTCACATGAAGACAAATATTAGATGTTCCATTAGCATTCTCTAAAATCCACTAAAATCAATTCTGAAGTCATGGTAGTGTATCTTTGTCTATTATCTTGCAAGTGACTTTTACTGCCATCCCTTTGTCTAGAAATCAGTGTCATCCTTATGGGAAAAACAAATAGTCATTACTTTTTTGTGCAAAATTACACTATTTTTAATATATATGTCACATATTTAAATATTTTTGCTGAAATAACAAATTGCACTTACGCAGCATTATGACTGAGACTGGGTCTGTTTTTCAAATTCAAATATTCTAACAATCTTGTCTTAGGCAATGATAGACTTGTAAAGGGAGCCCAAGGAGACATAACAATTGTTTTATACTTATTTTTTGCAACAATCAATCAAATCATGGCAAGTACACGTGTATAAACCTTCTCATTAGTCCTGAATCAGGTGGATTATCAGCATTCTAAGATCATCACTTTTATCACTAAATTCATCCAAGTGCAGGGTGTTTTTTAACATGTATCACTTTTTTTTATAACTTGAGAGCCTTATCTATCCTTTGATCGTAAAGTGCTGTTTGTGTGAAATGGGACTGATTGGCATAGTATCTGAAAATTCTCTTGCACCTTGCCAGGCTTTAAGAGAAGACTATTCCCATCAGTTGTTTGCTCTAATAATTTAGTTCTCTTCTAAGAGGTACATTAACTCATTTGTTACAGTTAACTATGTCTATTTTTTCATAGTAATCAGTCCTACTACTGATGCCAGTACAGAAAACAGAGTATGAATGAGAAATTCAGGCATCATGTGAGACCTTAGAACAATAAAGCACTCCCTTACAGGTTCAATTTTTAGGAAAACAAAATCCTGAAAAGGTTGTATGCAAGCTTTTGACCACACATTTCTACACTGCATAGCTTTGAACACATCTAAAATGCATAAACCATTATGTGTTTGGGAATAAGATAGAAGTAATTTCACCTAATCTGTTACCTGGGTACCACAAAAATTTCCCATACTGATCCCCTGCTCCCACATGTCCTATGGATACATATTCTGGTTTATCAATAAAAAATTGTCTTAAATTAAAAAATCAGCCTCCTTTCATCTTTTCAGAGTACAAAATGCCAAGGCATTTAGTATCAGCTAACAACAATCACATCGCAACCTACTTACTTTGGTGGAAGCTTTTTCATTATTGCCTCTAAACCAACCTTTTGCTCATTTCACAAGAGTGCTTTATGTAAAGGTTTTAGCTATGAAAGGCATAAGCTGCAAGGTGACAAGAATGCCGTGCTTCAAACCAAAATGTTAATGACATTATGTAAGAGACTCACAAAACCATTTTGCCCTAGCAACAGCATGCACACCCTTGAAGTAAGACCTTAGTGGCTGAGACTGGCAAAGAACACTGGTACATGCCGAGTTTCCCTATCTTTTTTTCTAACTTAAGCATTGAACAGCCTAGCCCTCCTTTGATGTCATTCATCTGCTTCTTCATTTTTAAAATTACATCATGTAGCAGAGTGACAGATAGGAACGAACATGGAAGTCTAACCACATTATTTTCCCCGGTTTCCTGGCATTTATAATTTTTGTTCTCATGGTAGATACATTACAACAGTAGGAAGTGAAACCTCAGAAGAATAAGCCTTTCATTAGGAGCAATGGTGATATTTTATCTTAGCCAGCCACCAAGCACTGGTGTATTGGTTTTGCTAAGTAAGAGTAACAGGCAGCACAAAAGCCAAGAAAAATACCAAGCCCTAGTGTCCCTTCCTGTCTTTTTAGGTTGTTACACTTATGATGTGATAGAATATACTCATATGGGAATTAAAAACATAATTTTGTTATAAGAAATAACATCTGGTTTGCCTTGTTCTTATAACCCAGAGGGTTAATTTGTTTGATTTTGTTCAGAAATGGAAGAAGCACCTGCATTTGAAAAGGCAGCAGGAAAACGATCTCCTGGATAGTTTCAAAAGTAACACTAGTGAGTAATCACTCAAAATTTCTTGTTTCTGAGACCTCAGTGTGCCTGGGTATCTCTGTCTGCCAACAAGCACTGACAGGCTGCAAATGCACTTGGCCTGAGACCTCCCTCCAGAGAGCACAAGCACAAGTATAGCTCCTCCATATATATCAATCTTTATTCCTGGATCCTTGGCATGTTGCATTGCAGGCATACACCCCTAATAGTAAAGGCATGCCCCAGGGAACAGAGTGTTCAGAGAAGGATATTAAAAAATCCCCAACTCTTTCTGAAGATGCAAATTCCGTGTCTATTACTAAAGTAAGGGGATTCAGTGAAAGCAGAAATTTGAATTCCAAAGATATGACAGAATGTGCTTCAATGCAAGCAAGTGCCTCTACAGTGCTGATACTGTAGACCCACATATAGGAAACTGCCAAGTAGCAGAAGAAAATAGAACTGTCAAATCACTTCCTGTTTTTAAAATAGTATACTTGGCTATTTTTATATCTAAAGGTGCATGATATTGAAGATAAGAAAACCCCACCCACAACAATTGAAACACATCTCCTGCTTGTTTGGACTATAAGCATTTCGATACAGAGATTTGAAAAATCCTAAACCTGATCAAACTGTTGAGTGAAATGTTTTCTTCTGTGTCTTGATACACTTGTCATAGAATTACTGCAATATTTACTTTGCAGTTTTAAATGGTATAACAGGACAGCCAGCCATGTGGGGAAATGCTCACCTGCTCATCTGCAGAATTCAGATTTCTCCTCCCTCTTTACTTTTGTGAAGGTAGTAGTAAGGGAAATGATAGTTCACAGTTCTTTTGCTATATTAGTAGGATGTACCTGTACTTTTCTACCTACCTGCACTGACAGAGGCAACAATAAAACAGAACTTGAGTGTCAGTAAGGGTGAGGAATTTTGTCTTGCTTAGAGTCAGCGAAGTAACCCTGCAGAAAAGAATCTGCAGGTTTTGGTGATCATACCAGTCCTTCAAAATGAAAAAAAAAAAAAAACAAAAAACCAAAAAACAAAACAAAGCAAAAACCCAAAACAAACAAAAAAAAACAAACAAAAACAAAACCAACACAAAAAACCCAACCAAACAAACAAAAAACCCAACCAACCAAAAAAGAAAAAAAAAACACAAAAAAAAGCTGTCTGTTTTTCAGTCAGCCTGGTAGTCAGCCTAGCCCAAATTCAAACTCTTCAGACCTTTCAGATACACTAAATAATGCATCTACTTCAAATGTCACACTTCACACTGTCAGAAGTAAAAAGCTTTTGATAATTCTGAACTTTAAAATCTTTGTTGCATTACCTCAGCACAATCTTTAGTTTCATACTCTTACCTTAAATAGGAGAGCTTGAGCACTCGTTGTCAAAGCGTATGGCTTGAGATGTAGCTGCAGTACAAAAAGAAAGTGTATTTAAAAAAAAAAAAAAAAGGGCAACAAAAAAACACAAAAAGCCTAAAA
>JAWWTY010000088.1:13738648-13768897 GCA_035222235.1 Margarornis squamiger
CTAAGACATATGGACAACAGGGAGGTGATTTAGGACAGCCAGTGCAGCTTCACCAAGGGCAAGCCCTGCCTGACCAGCCTTCTACACAGTGGACTACACTGAAGAACAAGGGAAAGGCTACAGATGTCGTTTATCTGGACTTCTATAAAGCCTTTGACATACCTCCCTACAACATCCTTCTCTCTGAATTGGAAAGAGATAGACCAAATGAGTGGAGAGTTAGTTGGATAAGAAGGTGGTTGAACAGTCACATCCAAGGGCAATGGTCAATGGCTTAGAGTGCCAATAGACTTCAGTGACCAGCGGTGTGTCCCAGGGGTCTATATTGGGACCAGTGATATTTAATATCTTCACTATTGAGATAGACAAAGGGATCAAGTACACCCTCAGCAAATTTGTTGATGACATTCTTATCCCTGGAAGTGTTTAAGATCAGGCTGAATGGGGCTCTGAGCAGCCTGGTCTAGCAGAAGTTGACCCTGCCCATGGCAGAGGCATTGTAACTGGCTGATCTTTAAGGTCCCTTTCAACCCAAACCATTCCATGATTCTATGATTCTATAAACATTTTTCCTGTAGTTTTGACTTTCTTGTTTTCAAAACCATTACCTTATCCAGACTTTACAGCAACTTTCCACCTATGGATAAATTCTCTAAGAAAAAAGAGTTTCATAACACTAAACAAACAGTTCTCATCTCAGTCAAAGAAACTGCCAAGAAATGCTCCTGGAAAAGGGTGAGTATTACAACCAATTTGAGCTAGTATATTCCATATAGACTGCTAAGTGACAATACAGTAGTTTTGTATGCTGTATATAAAGAAGTTAACTCTGGCAGATACAGAAGAGTATTTCAATGGAGTTGTATAGGAAGCACACTTTCTATCTGATTACTGCAAAAAAACCCCAAAACAAACAAAAACATAAATCTGGTTTTGGTTTACAGACTTAGTGATAGGTAAGCATGGAGAGCTGTTGTTCCTCGCAAATCTGTTTTCCCTTCTGTGATATGAAGATGTTCAATTAAGAAGATACAGACTAGCAGAGCCAAAGAGTGTCTAAATAATGAGAATCTTTACAAACTACTATAAAACTGGATTATCATAGACTATATGCTGTACATTTCATACTGTGATCATGTTTATTATTTAAATTTTACCATATGGCAGCAACAGAGACATTACAGAAATCGAGAGACTAGAACACAGATGTTTCTTCCACTCCTTTAATTTCAATATCAATTATATTTGCAAAGGTCTAGCAATTACATTTATGCTAAAAGATACTAAATTATGCATGACAAAAAATAAAGACATGCTATAAATAACAAATCAGTTTTACTACAATGATTTGGATAATATTTATAAGGCACTAAATACCTTCCAGGAGTAAGAGCTCAGGAAAAACAAGGGCAGTTCCTTTATGACAGACTTTTTTGCTGTTTTCTCACAGAATTAGTCAGTCTGAGTCAGGTATTCAGACAATTAAACTGAAGAGGGTCAGCTGCAAATAGCCTCAGTGACATTGCATTCTGTCAAGAGCAAGGCCCCCAACATTTTAATTGCTTTTTTAAAAAATAAACTCTAACACACAAAAATTTATATGCACTGTATATAAAAGATTGGATGAGATCAACCTTTATCTATAAAATCTTGACAAGCTTCAATTATCAACCTTTACATTGTAAAATGTCAAAATCCTTTGTAGCAATAATTGCATGCTCCATGGAAAAGGAAATCTACTGTCAATACAATTTTAAGTTTTTCATCAAAATGGGCTTTTTCCTGTTTTACACAATTCCTGTTTGGATTAATATGTCCCAAAGAGCACCACTGAGTGAACTTGTAGATATTACTTACATGGCTTTTGTGTGTATATGTTGACTGCCCAGAACACACTTGGCCAGGCAGGGCCAAGACTGGCTAAAAAGCCATGCAAGGTGTGACCTTATCAGACCTTCATATCAGAGAGTCTTTGCTAGAACTAACCTAAGTCTACCAGTCACAATTCACAGTTCTTGGAAAAACAAAATACCACAAGAAAGCACATAGAAATACAGTCCTATTGAAAAGAAGATACCTGAAAGTCTTCACTGTGTTTGCTGCATGTAACAGAAATTCCTTACTACAGCAATGCTTGTTAGTCCTGGTAATCTGTTGTAATATTTTTGTGAAGCTGCATGTTTATTTCTGTAAAACACTTTTTGCCAAAATGCCTACCTTCTCACCAAATTAAAAGAAATCTCTTAGACAAAAATGTGTGGTTATTTGCCAGATGTTAGCTCAAGACACCAGAGAACCAAAGGCTTTACAAGAGTTCCTATGAGCAAAATCTCTTGGAGCCTAAAATTAAAGTGTAACACCCAGTAAAAGTTGATCCTTGAGGACTGGGGTGCAACATGGTCCACAGTAGAAGGTGCTCTAGCAGTGGGGGCATCTAATTACTGAGCAATTTCACATAGTATCTAATATTAACTCACAGCCTTCTTAACCCCTTTGTCTTATATTTCCTTTCTAGGATTAAGTCTTTGATGTCATCCATGCCTGTATATCAGTAGACTAGACAAAGTGAGCTCTTCTAAAGTTAAAAAACTTAATTATTACTATCCCAACTTTCCAAGGAACCTTCTTCTACACCAGCCTAACCTTTATTTATTTGTTTGGGGTTTTTTTAATATAAGAAATGAACTGAACATGGAATCCAGAGAAGCCTCTCACTCAAACCTAAACAACAACATTGATATGTTAATACTTTTTTGTTCTCTAAGGATCCTTCTCCCATCATCTTAGGGTCATACTTGCCTTTTCCAAAGCTACTTCCTGCTGACAGTTCACAGTTATTCTGTGATCAGTCAGGATATCCAGCTGTTTATTCGTATCTTCCTATTTTTTTTACCCTTCAACTGACGAAACCCTATTATATGGCAAAATCTTCTGTTCTGAACTCCCAACACAGACATCAATAAAGGGCCTTAGGTGTTGTGATATTCAGCACTGGAAAGATTAATAGATATTTAAGTCAGGGACTGGAACAAATGAAAATGAGTTTAGTAAATAAAAATTCTTGCACAAAGAGTGGGCGTAAGTGAGGGGGCTGGTTCAGGAATGTAAACAGATAACAACGGGACCCCAGAGAAATCCAAGAGAAAAATGTTAAAGATTAATACACATGTGAAATCTGGTTTTCTGCATGGACTTATGTACGTTTCTTGAGGCTGAAAATGAGAGTAGTGGGTAATAGAAATGAAGCCTAAATTCACTTCACCAAGTAAACCTACATAAAATTTGAGGTCAGAGGAATTCTTCACATTTGGCTTCAAGGGAGAAACTCCGAATATTCCCATGGAAGGTCCTTCTGTTGTGGATCTCGCATCACAACATCTGACCTTTTAGTGAAGTAAACAACTGTGGTACAACAGGGAAGGTTCTTGCAAAACAAACAAACAAATTTAAAATACAAGAAACAGAAAAGTAATAAAAAATTGGTTAGTTTTTGAAATGGAGGGAGGTTACCTGTTTCACATGTGTATGTGGCTGTCCAACGTTTTTGTATGAGTCCTGAAAAAGGAGGGATGGAATGGAATGGAATGGAATGGAATGGAATGGAATGGAATGGAATGGAATGGAATGGAATGGAATGGGAAAGTCTGCTGCCAGCTCTGTTGTTCAGTATCATAGGGATGAGGATCGATTGAGATGAACTGATCCATGACCAAGAAATCTATCAAAAATGATAACAGAGGTTGAATGTGACCAAATGTAAAACTAGGCAGGGGTGGTGTGGGGGGGAGATTCCCACATGTGAAAATGTGAAGACCCTGCTCCTGAGTAGTATGATAAGCTGTTTGCTGGTCAGTAAAGATAAAAACAAAGGAACAAGCAAGCAAATCAAACTTCAAGAAAGCATTAGAAAATAATGTGGAGAACACAACTGCTTTGCTACATAAATCTGTGTTGCATATGAATCATGAATATTATCTTCAGTTTTGGTCTCTTTATTTCAGAAAGGATGTGACAGACCTGGAAAGTACTCAGACTTCCTTGTTGCTTTATCTGAAAGCATAAAACAGTTTCCTTTTAAGCAACAGTCAAGCAGATGCAGACATTTTAGAAAAATAGAGGACCTTGAGGGAATATGACAGAAGTCTAAAAAATCCTGAGTGTACAGAGAAGATGGATGGATGCTGACAATCACCCAATCAGAGGTATCTGAATTTTAACATAAAATGAGAGAGGTTGCTGTTTTTCTTCTGTTTATGGTGCGTCATTCTTGAAGCACGCAGGAGCTCAAACAGCTGAAGTCTCTGTTTCTACCAGATGATGGACATCTTCATGTCACCAAGCGTCTTCAGCCACAGCAGGTAAAACCTTTCCAAAGTGTTCCCAGGCATAGCAAAAATCAGTGGCACTCTGAGATCCACAGGGTTATTCCAAAGGGCTTGGTATTTCTTTTTGCAAATAAGAGCCTCTTCCCTACAAAATACTTACTTCCTCACCTAGATAGGGCCTAATCAAGCTATTTTGGTGGGATGTTCTTCAGTAGCCAGAGTACTTGTAGAGAAGTAAAGGCAGAATTTGCTGCTTCTCCAGCAGAATTTACTGCTTTTCCAGCAGATTTAAAGTAACAAAGCATCAAGTAGCAAGGACTGCAACAGGCCAGTCAACCATCAGAGAAAGCATGTAAAGGAGACAACCAGGAGAGTAGTTAATGCAAACACAGTACATTTGTATTAGGCTGACAAAATAAATGAAAACTTAAACTTGTTATTGATTACTTTCCCAGATAACAACACCTTCATTTCTACAAAACAGCTTGCATTGTTCAGCCCCATAGAAAACTGAAACACACCACTAAATGCTACTAAACAAAAAAGGTATTATTTTGAGTAAAAATATAATAAAGGGATCAAGGAAGCATATAGGGAATAAATAAAAACTACAGAGGTTCCCGTGGCTGTTTGAGAAAAAGTTAAAATACAGTATTTTTGTTGTTTTTTTCAGAGTGAGGAACACAGACCCTTAATCATACTTAACAGTGTCTGGGCTCTGTGTTCGAAGCCAAGGTTCACTCACGTGCTGATGTAAAAGGTACATTTAAGAGGTACATGATGTGGTGTCTCCAGTAGCAAGGAAGAAATGAGTCTTAAATACAGCTTCATCCTGTTTTGATTAAAAAGGCTTTCAAAATCCACAGAGGTGCTGTAATGCCAGTCTGCCACTCCACTGTCAGATAAAATAAAACAAGTCAAGTGTTATGTTTTCACAATGGCACAAACAAAGAACAAACACACTATTCCATTTTGGACAAGCTGTAAGTGGTGTAGATACTGTGATTCTGGAAGAAATCACAAAAATGGGCTTCACAGTTAAGCAACTAGACATTGCATCACAACTTTTTTGTGAGAGTATTAGTATTAGGCTGACTGTTTGGATGTATGGAGCCAGTGGGAAACTCGTATATGATAAAAAAAGCCAGTGCTTAGGAATACCCAAGTTCTGAATGAATCTCAGTAGTGATGAAAGTACCATCCTGAGAGAAGAAAATCCCTTCCTGTCTTGCAAATATTTCTTCTCAACAAATAGTGTCCTTGGACTCACTGATGAGGAATACACACGTTCAATCCGGAAGAGCTGAACCACAAAAATAAGTAAATTAAATAAGTAGATTAAATGTTTACCCAATAGTATACACACTATCTAGGAATGAGTGAGTAGCCTTTTTTTTTAGTCATTTGTGCACAGAGCAAAACTTTCAAATGCCATATAAATGAAAAAATAATAATAATAAAAAAGAAGCTGGAGCATGCTTCTCAATTAAAACACTGTTAGGTGTTCTGAGATGCTCAGAAAAAAGACACAATCTTTCTCTTTCTGGAAGGTGAAAAAAGGAGCTGATGCCAATTCTGTTTTATGTAAGAGACAAGAAGGAATCTAAACATGTGAGAGTTAAAGTTAGATTTCCTTTCTGCTTGTTCTTTGCAGATGTGGGGCCATGAGAACATGAGAAAAGGAAGCAGGTACTTGTCCCCTTGGTTGCACAAGGTGAGAATGGGCATACACTTTGAAAGCAGAAAAAAAAGACATATGAAATAAATCATAGAAATACAGAGGTGATATACTGTGGAAAAGAAGGATGAAAAAGAAGCAAAAGAGAAATGAGAGGCAGAAAAAAAAGTTAGAAATATGACCTAGGGCAAAAAGTACAACAAAAGTTGAAGAGAAAGGCAAACGAAAATGACAAGAGCAATAAAGATACTTTGTGAGAATTATTGTGACTAAAATGTTAGAATAAGCAAAAATAGGTATCTCCATTAGCTCAGACAATAGATGTTTTTACTTTTATTTCTAGAATGTTCTTTCATCTCTGTGGACAATTCTCATATCTGGATTTGTAGTGTGACTGCATTTGCACCTAATTTGGACAGAAAGTATAAATCTCTGTAGAAAGGAAGAAAGAAAGAATAAAAGGCCCATTTAAACCCATAAAAAAACCCAAGAACTAGGAATTACCTCCAATTGAAAAATAAGAAAACAAAACAAAGCAAGAAAAACCCCCAGTGAAAATACAGGAGAAATTCAACTCTGGTTTGAATTAGTAAACTTAAGCTCTTTTATGTGGCATCTCCTTTGGGGTTTTTATTATAAAAATGCACATTAAACATCAGACAATCTTCTGCTACTGCTGCATATGCATATCTTTTTAAAAATATCTCTGCACTCTACATACCTATTCTATCTTCAGCTTTCTTTCCTACAACAGGAACATCATCAATTATTTCCTAATGGACAAAGACACATGAGCAGTCACAGGTAATATGTGGACATATAGACGATCTGACAAGATGCTTAATTAAGGCTTAAAAAACCCTCAGATCCTTCTAAGAAGCTGTTTCGCTGCCAGTTTGGACAATGCCAGTAATGTGAGGGTTAAACAATGCATTTAGAAGTGACAAGTACTCAAACTACTAAATTATTAGAAAAAGATTCTGGGCAGCATTGACATGACACAAACACAAGCACTGTCAAAGATGACAATAAATGACTTGTCACAGGAAAAGAGCAAGAAATGTTTAATGCAAGCAGATGCATCTGTGATTGATATGCAGCACTGCTCTTCTTCAAGAAATACAGTGAATAGGAAACGGCATGAAGTTTGCTGTCACCAGGAAAGAGAGTGCATATCCTGCAACCATGAATGAAGCAATTAGACTATCTATTGCACACGTTTATGGATAGCAGCTCTCTACAAATACTGGCAGGATTAATGCTGTCTTTAGAATGACAGATCTTCTTCTATTTTTTTTCCACAGCTTATGCAAGCAGGGTTTCATTTAAAATGTGAACATTGATTTTTGCCTTTTTTCTCTTAATTTTTAAAATGGCACGTTAAAACCACAGACAATAAATAAGATAATTTCAAATGACAGGTACATCAGGGAACAAGAGAAAATTGTTTTAAATGGTTCCATATTATGCTTCTTGATGCACATAAAGTTTTTTTATCTGTGGAAATATTTCTGCTATTTCTCTCCTCCTGTCACTGTACGTCATACTCACTTACAGTGTTGCTGGATAGTAGCTTAAGAAATTACTCAAACCAGAAAGCAAGCCTGCAATTTTCAGGCTAAATTTAAAAAGCCATTTGTCTACATTACAAAACAACAACAACAACAACAACAACAACAACAACAACAAACAAAAAAAACCCCCAAAACAAAACAAACAAACAAAAAAGTACTTAGATACCACGTAAGATTCACTTACTTAACTCTTTCTGGATTTGACCTTAAAGGTTTAGTAATTTTTGTCTATCTGAAGTACAAAGAACTAAGGACAAAGAACTTGATATTTATTTTATCATCTACCATATAGTGTGTTACAGAGATAGACTCTGATCAGAGGTGCACAGGCAAAAGTTACAGTAATGCAAATGCAAACCAAGGGAAAAATATTCCACAGAAAGAGCAGGTAAGTCCAAGGACATATTGCTCAAAGAGGTTATGGAAACACCATTCTTGGTTGCTTTTCAAAACTTCATTGTGTAACTAAATAATTTTGTGATCCTAAACAAGTCTTGAAAACAGAATGGACTACTAAATCACACAAAAACTTCTTGGTTTTTTTCCATATGCTTGTATTGTGTATGAATGTGAAGGCTTGTAGATCTCAATTTTGAATCTACACAGACAAACCTTACTAAAGTAATGACAACAATTTAATTGTAACTCTTCTTTTTAAAAATCCTGAATCATCCACATGTTCAGTAGAAAATGAGTGAGTCATGACACTGGTAGTTCTGCATTATCATTTAATTCTTCAAATTTAGCTTAATTCAGTGGTAAGTTGTGGATTCTTACTGTGAGAAGGCTGCTTACAGCCTGAACAGAAATGAATTAGCCACAGAGTAACTGCATCCATGCCACATAGATTTATTTTCCTTGATAGATTCAACATTCACTCCTAAATCTCAATGAACACGAAATACTCTTATTTAGAGATTGCGGTTTCAGACATTTCTTCAGTTCTTCAGTTGCACAAGGAAGCCAGACAAAAATTTAATCTCTTCCTGCATTTTGCTGTGTGTTTTCACTGAATAGAAACCCTCTGAGGATATTGATCTATTCATAAGCACTAAAATAATATTTTAAAGGATGGTATAAGAGCTTTTTCACAAAAAAAGAGCTTTTTTTTTCTTTGTGAAAATCAAAGAAAATTAAATGTGAAGGGTAAAATCTCTCTTGATACATGCATTTTTTCAGTAGGAGGAAAAGGATTCTATAATGGAAGAAGAAACGCTGAAATCTGTAATAGCAAAGGTATGGAAGACAAAAAAAGCAATTAATTTTTATTAATACTAATGACTGAAAGAATGTGGGGTTTGTAAAATTTAAAACATACAAATAAACACTAAATTATCACAATCTCTCATTAGATACAAGCTCTCTTCTCAGATAAACAAATATAAATTCAGAATAACCCTACTCCACTCTGCCAGATGATTTAACTTAGTGTAACCCTGATGTAAAATCAAAATCTGCCTACTTGTCAAAATCAGACATTTAAGTGACTCCCACAAACACCGCATTTAAGGTCAAGGCATAGAACTATATTTCAAAGAATGCATGTCAAATGAGACATCCAAACTAAGAGTTGTAAGTAATAATGACTTAAGCTGTCTAACTTCAGGGCTGCTTTGTACAGCTATAGATAAAGCACAACTTCATGGAGAAATTCCAGTTGTCTACATTCCTTGATTGTTTGAAAAATGAAACAAAACAAAGCACCCTTTGATAAATTCTTTGGATTTGCTATGACTGTAGTGGAGAACAGGAGTCTAAGGGGCAGCACAGTTTGCAAACATGTTCAAGAAGAAAAATGATTATGGCACAAACCTGACTGAATTTGCTGGGTTGTCAGTCTGGAAATCAACCTCATTTAGTATATTATGTGAACATTTTAGCCACAGGAACAGCAGACAGAATAAAACTCCAGAGTGTTTATTTCACAGTGATTTTGTGGTAGAAATCTTCAGTATTGTATTACTGCTGGAGCTGAAATACTAAAATTCTATGATATGCTTCAAGTTTAGATTATTGTCTGGGGTTGGCCAGCACTAAACACCAAGTGGCAATACAAAACTATTCTAAGGTAAACCTCCTATCAGAATAGGAATTGAATGCATTTCGCAGAGCAAACATTTTGTGCAGATGTCACACTGTGAAAGGTCATTCCACCTTTGGAGTAGTCATCAGTTCCAGTGGTACTCATCTTTTAACTACATGGATTCTCTCTCAAATGTAGCAAAGCAACCAAAAAAGAATTAGCTTTTTAGTTGCAACCACTGTACATCAAATCAGTCACTTTTCAGTGAATTACAATGAGTGTACCAGCTATTGAATCAAAGTTATCACCTTGTAAATCATACCAGGATCACGTCAATGTCAGATACACTGCATGGTTGAGTAGTTATTTCCCCGGTAAATTAAAATCCTGATATCCTACAGCTGCTAACATTTACAAAAGCAATTATACTTGGAACTGACTTGCGAGGAAAAATCCCGATATGGTAGATTCTTAGTTAGTTATTGTAATTTTTTTTAGCAGGAAGTCACAAACACTGGAGGCACATGACACCAGAGAGAGCAAACACTCTGAGTTTTTATGTCCTATATAATACTAATATTTACACGGTCATGATGCCTTACAGAGCAAATTCCCAAAATCACTTGCACCTGGAAAGTCCTTCTGCTTTATGAGTTTTACCATAAAATAAAGAAACTAGAAGAAGTATATTTACTGATTCTTAAAGAAATAGATTTAATAGTAGAAATGCTAATTTAATATGGTATAATGAAGGTGTTCAACAACACAAAGATAATCTTGTACAATCAGATTGCCTATAAGAGTCTTTGTAACATCTATATAACACTTTATGGCGTTTTCATTATATTTTTGAAATGGACAATTTAAAATATATAATTTGATTTACAATTGTATAAGTTGCAATATGTATACACTTAAGTGTACACAATATGATATGTACATAATATGAGTTTTCAGCTAATTGAAAGAATCAGGAAAGGTCAAAATATTCCCATATTAAGAAAGCGTAGTATTGAGAGTGCTATTCTTCTTTGCTTTAAAATTTTGTATTTATCACATTTTTCCTTGTGATTTACCACATAAAATTTAACTCAGTCACTCTAGTCTACCCTAAAAAAAAAAAAAAAAAAAAAAGAAGTAAAAATGCATTGCACTTTGGGGGAAAAAAACACCAAACAAAACAAAACACAAAAAAACCCAACAAAAACCCACAAACAAACAAACAAATATCCCAAAAAGCAACCAAACTCTTCCTCCTATGTAATTAGTCAAGAGAAATCAATTTGAAGTAGTATTCTCAGTGCCTTCCTATCAATACCTTTAGACTAAATAACATACATTTATTTCTATTTTATTCACCAAAAAGCTTTTTTTTCTTTGATACCACAATGAAATGTTAAAACATGTTGCCCTTAGAAACCAGACTTGCTATATTGTTCTATTTCCCAAAACGTAAAACACAGAATATGAAACAATTATTCCTTGTAGCATTATTAAAAATATTGTACTTTCAATGAAAAGGAAGTGAACTTTCCAGAATGAGAATTCTAGTGACAAAAAACTAAAATGATAAAATAGTGGGTGGTTTGGGTTGATTGGTTGGTTTAGTTTGGTTGTAGACAAAGAAATTTTAACTGTAGAGCTAAATGAAAAAAACAGCAGTAAATATTGATCTATGTCTTTTGGATGGAGGCATGGGGGAAGGGATAATTTTCAGGAAAAACAAGCCATTATTTTAAATGTTATTTGATATAAACTGAATTCTGAAGTTGGTGGGAACTCTTTAGTCAACTCTGTCTCCCTAAAATGGATCTGGTGTCTGTGACAGCGAGAAAAGCACAAGACTTTATGTAAAGAACTTTGTCATCTACCTTCCAATTATTCATATAGACAATTTTGAAAGTGAAAGCACAAGACTTAAAGAAAATTACTGCACAAACCAAAATGATGTAAACCCATATTTTTTTCAGAACACTACTCCTTCAAATTTTGAATGGTTCCTTAAGTTATAAATTTGACAACCTGTGTTGAACTAACAACATACATTTCTGTTTAAATCACATGTAAGTGTGATAGAAATGGTATTCAATCTTACAGGTTAAAAACGTCACTGAGCCAGCAACTGTGGGTTTTGGGACATAGACCAAGTTGAAGTCTACAGCACTAGGGCATGTCTGCTGACATGCCCAACTACTGATTCAACACTTCCATGTTCACCCCTAACCCATGTCCCTGAGCATCATGTCAATGTGGTTTTTGAACATTTCCAGGGATGGTGACTCTGTGACTTTTCTGGGGAGCCTCTTCCAATGTTTGACCACCCTTCCAATGAGAAAGATTTGCCTACTATCCAAGCTAATCCTCCCCTCATGCAGCCTGAAGCCAATTCCTCTTGTTCTGCCATGTCTTACCTAGGAGAAGAGACCAAGTCCCACCTGGTTACAACCTCCTGTTAAGGAGCTGTAGACAGGGATAAGCCTTCTTTTTTCCCAACTGAACACTGCCAGCTCCCTCAGCTGCTCCTTGTCAGGCTTGTGCTCTAGTAGAATTACTATATAATTATATATCATATACTTCATCAAAATAACACAAAAGAGTACCAATTCAAATAAGTCCATAATGTAAGCCATGAAAAAACCTAATTGTATTAAATGCTTCACATGTCTTAACATCAGAATATAAATATTGCTCCTTAGAAACTACTGCTAAATAATGATTCCACATCATCTGGATACTTATTTTTGTTAGAAGGTGAAGCATCCTTCTATTTTTATAAAATCTATATTGAGGAAATCTTAAGTCTGAAGTCTCCAAAATAAAAGCAGACTGGTAGTCTGAGGGAGCTCAGGGATTTTCAAAGGACAGATTTATTGAAGCCAACTGTACACCCAAAAAAAACATACCATATGATTCATAATGAACAATTTATTTGACAAATTTTCCTGTATCTTTGCAAATTGGCCCCTAACAAATGATAGTGTTCTCAGATATCCATTATCCAAAATTATTGGTGAACACAGTGAGCTAATAATTTCTGCTTAGCACATTGTTTAAACCACTAAATTTTTATAGTTTTGCTCATGATTAGTGCAGACATTATATTGCCTGTTTCCTTATATCAATATTCTTTACTTGTGTAAGCTTTTCACTGTGCATCTGAATGCCATACTCAGTATAAAAACACTACCTTTGCAGATTGAAATTAGTTTTGTTGTAATATTCAAGCTCATTTTTTCAAGGTTTCCTTGAATATTTGTGCTAATGAAACTGTGGTGCTTTTGAAAACCTTGGAAAATAAAACAAACAAACAAACAAAATAATAATTAAAAAAAAATCAAATTTCTTGCATGTCCAGAATGACTTCACTGAAAATTAGTAGTCATCAAATATTGATCAGCAGCTTTGCAGCATGTGTTACATTCCAAATGTAAAATTGGAAACAGAAGGCCCTTTCTTCTCAAATTGGGAATCATTATCTGAGAAAGTGCAGCATACACCTCAAATAATAAATTTGAACGCATATGTGCTTTTTCCTCCACAGAGGTAAACAAATATTAACAGAAATTTTTCCAGAGTTATGCTCGTATATTGAAAAATTAGAGTTTAATGAACAAAAGAAAGTTGTATGTTACTCTCAAGCATCTAAGGAAAACATGAACATATTCCCTTTTATTAAGAATGGAGAAAAATGTAACAAAGAACTTTATTTACTACTAAGGTATTATTAGTTTTTTATTAAATACTTTTAGAGGGGGAAAAAGTTGACTTTTTGGGAGGTAATACAAAACAAAACTTTTTCCCAGACTAATTACTCAGTATAGTCCTTATCATATTTTTCTAAACTTTTTTATGTAATGACTACAACTCTTTAATCTGGATAAGTGATTTTATTTAGAAGTAGTTGGTTTGGGGTTTTTTTTGATTAAAGTACTGCATGGATATCTGGTATCTCTGACTGTATCTCAAAACAGGATGCAGAAATACATAGAATGGGTACAGACTTACCTATTATTATATTTATTTCTTCCCTTGCAGCTCCTCAGGGACAATTTATATTTCAAAATTATCTATTTTAAGAAGATTAAAATACAAAATCTGGTACATCAGACATTAAACCCCCATTTCAAGATGGGAACAAGTGCTGACCAAGCAGAACTTCATGAGCATCAAATATTCAAATTTTCAGTGAGCTTGTTTTGAAAAGATGTACCCAAGGACAGACATCATGTTACAAATATGTCAGAGGACATGAATAGATACAGCAAACCTAAGGTTTAAAGGTTTGTATAACTCTATTTAAGCAATACACGAAACTCTTAACAAGCCTACTAAAGGGGATGCAGTGCAAACCACGAAACTGGACGTGAACACAGAAGGATGAGTGTTTTTTGTGTTTTGCATCATCGACAACACCAACACAATCTTGTTACAGTTCTGTATGCTTTATGGATAATTTAAGTGTTTCTGTTCATAATTCAAAATCTCTGAGACTGTCATAATAAATAATTAATTACAACCGCTACTGAATTTCAGTATTTTTCTTTTTGTCATGCAATACAATGACTGCATCTTACGTATCCAACAACAGCATTTCGATTTTCCTCTTTTCATATAAATTCTACTGGATTCTAGGAATATGGACAATAAAACCCATTTATAATTTCTTTAGTTTTGACAACCCTAATCACCAAAACTGAAAGATAGCAAGCTGATTGTCTGCCTTCAGTTTAAGAGTCTGCAAAATTTCTGGTTATATTTTTCCTCTTAATGAGGGAAGCAACTATGATAGAGAGGACAGAAGAAGGAAAGTCATGCGAGAAAAACAGTGGTGGAACTAACTAGGCAAAAACAGAAAGAAAAATGGCAGCAAAGCGGACAAGAAAGGAAGAAAGGAGAAGCCTGGAGAGATGTGTGGTGGGAAGAAAAAACAAAACAAAACAAAACAAAAAAACCCAAACAGAACAAAAGAAAAAAAAATAATAGTTTGGAGAAAGATATTCAGACTGAAAGAGTTATAAGTTCTGCCTTGTGAAGACCTATGTGGAGAAAGCATAAAGAAGGAGGACAACTTAATTGCATGCATAAGTTGCAAAGACAGCTTTTTTTTTTTTAAAGTAGGCATAATTTCTCAGGGTATTTACAACTGGAGGTGTTCGGCATTTATTCTGCCATAAATACTTGTTTAAATATAAATTGGAGTGGAGGATTCTCATTGAAAATTAACTGTTCTGACTGCACAACTCTCAGTCATGTTCTCACATATCATTTGGATAGTAGAATCCTGTGCTTTAATACTTTTGACATTCTGTGGAGCTGCAGGCTCTGCATTAATGTTTTTTTCATTAGTGAATGACGAGTGTATGACTGGCCACATCACATGCAGGAGTTTGCTGACGAAAGATTTGTCTGAGATGAAATAACATCCCCTTTCCTTTAACAGCTGTTAAGTCACCACCGCTACCTGAGCCCTCGAATCTTTGATGCGTTTGACCCCCAAGTGCAGCAGGATGCATACAACCTAAGAAGGTATTTGCCATGTCTCTCCTAAAACTGGAAAATGGCTTTGAATTCAGATGTTTTCCTATACTGTTCCTACAGAGTCCTCTAGTCTGCCTCCTCCCAAACCAGGAAATCTTTCCTTAACAAAGGTTAGATTGGCCCTGGATTCATGTCTTAATTGATCTGCATAAGGCAGTACAGCCTAAAGAAATCCCCACACTGCCAATAGCAAGTGACAATAAGTGACAACATTGTAGAGTCTACTAATGTCCATGTCCTGTAGCTACAAAAAAAAAAAAAAAAAAAAAAGAAGTGGAAAAATACACATTGCTCTTTCATACTGTTTTTAGTCTTCTAACATACTGATAGTGTTTTTCTCAATGGCTTAACTAACTTTAATCACAAACCAAATGGCCCTCCAGGCAGAACTAATTCATGTGCAATGTCATGTAACTGAGAAAGCCAATTGAGATGCTTTGTGATCTGTGTATCCTCTGACTTCAATATTTCAACACTCATCACTTCACTATGAACAGCAAAACCACAAGTTTAGACCTTTTCCAGACAAACACATTACCTTAGCTACCAGTTCAGTCATGGCCTGATCTCAGCAGAGATAGTCAGGAGTCCTGTTTTCCAACTATGGACATGTAGTGTGCCGTTTCAAGTCCCAGTCTTCATAACACTGCTTGTCCTCAGCCTATACAGCATTGTTTTGCTCTGTCATTCCTGAAAACTCTGGGCATTCAGCCCCACAAGCCCAGCTGGCCTCTATTTGGTAGCAGTTACATGAGGAAGAAAATGACGCCGTTAACTTGAGTGAAGGCTTTTGTTTGTTCAATTATTGACTGAACAGGCTGGTACAAATTTTAATAAAGATTGAAGTGATTAAAGTGTAAGAAAATCGGTATTTGCAATTACAAGATCAAATGGCTTATTATGGGTTGCAATAATAAATTAACAGAATTAGCAGCTAACCTTATCAAAAAGCATTTTCTCAACTAACTATAAGAATATTGGCATTTTTCCAGACTGACCTCAAATTAATGTTTAAAGGAGTGAATTTGCATAATACATTACACAGCACATACACAGAGTTACTAACAGCTTGTTGAAGCCATCATGTTTTCTCACTTAGGCAGAAGCAGAACAGCAGCTGCTTGCATACTAAGCTCCCTGCTTGGTACTCCATCACTGCAGCTGCTTGCATGTAAGGAACTGATCTGACTTCCTCTGAAAGTCAGAATTGGGGGTGACCTGTTGATTAATTCAGTTCATTCCAAGGTGCATTTGTTTCAGTACCTGTGTATAAGCAATGACATTCGTGCACTTGATCTATTAAATGATAATGGTACTGTAACATCCATCTCATTTTATGTTATTACTGTGGTGCAACCGATTATTGCTCTGGTTTTGGCTGGGGTAGAGTTAATTTTCTTCACCGTAGCTAGCATAGTGTTGGAAACAGTGTTGAAAACAAACACAGGGATGTCTTAGTTATTGTTGGGCAGGGCTTGCACAGAGCCAAGGCATTTTCTGCCTCTCACCCCACCACAGCCGCAAGCAGGCTAGGGGTGCTCAAGGAGTTAGGAGGAGACACAGCCAGCAAAGCTGATCCCAGCTGACCAAAGGGATTATTCCAGATCACGTGGTGTCATGCTCAGTATATAAAGCTGAGGAAAAAGAAGGAAGGGGAAAACATATGGAGTGATAACATTTGTCTCTCAAGTCAGTGTTACATGTGATGGAGCCCCGCTGCCCTGAATAGGACTGAACACCTGCCTGCCCAAGAGAAGTGCTGAATGAGTTCTTTATTTTGCTCTTCTTACATGTGTGAATTTTGCTTTACTTCTTAAACTGTCTGTTTCTCATGTATATTCCTTCTTTCCCCCCTCATTTTCTCCCCATCCCTCTGGGGGGAGATGTGAATTAGTGGCTGTGTGGTGCTTAGTTGGTGGCTGGGCTTAAAAGAGACAGCTATATTCTGCAGCATGAAATACATAAATGTTCTACAGTGGTTCAAAATGTGAAATATATGGATTTTATACCTTCCTGCTTTATCACGTTTTCTTCATTTTCCTTGAATTGGCAATTCCTTCTTTGATCTTGAAACTTGTCCTTCATATGCACATTTGACACAGTGCACAGTGCAGTGGACAGGGTCATGCTGGAGCCAGAGAGTGTCTGTAAGGGCAGCCTCCACAGCTCCTCAGTAGCCCATCTCAAAGGGGCCTCCTGCTTCAAAGCCATGCTAAGAATTAAAGAAACGCAAGAGGAAAGGCCATTAGATTACAAGAATCTGCACAGAGCTAATGCAGTGTCACAATGAATATAAAGTAAGACACAGTTTAAACATATGGTCACATACCATGTTTTTCATGGGGATCACTGATTTATTCACTGCACAGGATGGATGGTACTTACTTCAAAAGCAGCTATTCAATATTTTAATTTTTTCCTCATTGTTTTCATGCAGTTATAATATTATTCAGGCCCTTCTCTGAAGACAGAATTACCAATTTCCCTTTGGGCTCCTTTAGAGCAATCAGCACTAAATGCCTAAATTTCTGAGTGAGAGAATTTATTTATTTTCTTGAGACCCTTGTACAAGGAAAGCTTGGTTAACTCTGTTTAGCAGACAAACCAATATCTCAACTGTAGAGATGCTGAACTAGCCAAACTCAGTGCTACAATCCCCCATCCCCCCACCTACACACTGTCCAGCCCCTGGCCACCCATTCCTGCCTTCTGGCTGCTTCTCTTCGTGGTTCAGGTATTCACACAGGGATTCTTCCTTATCACATGCAGTTGGCTGTGAAGAATCTGAGTGTAGCAGGTCTACAGGAGTTTTCCAGCAAAGAGCAGAGAACAAATTAATTACCTTAGCCCCTGAAAACATCCTTTCTTCTGGCAGAAAACCTATGTAACTAGAACACAAAATAAGAACCATTGCATTTGGGAAAGCTTCTTGTGGGTATGATAAAGTGAATTTCTCAGAGCTGCAATATTACGTAACTTTACTTTGCAGCTACCAGCACTTAAAATTGACTTTCCAATAACCTGAAAGGTATGAAGTAACCTACAAAGCAACTTTTAAAGTATATCAAAATGGGAAAAGAAATGGCCATTTCCAGGCAGGCCTGACAGATCCTGGCACTCTGGTATCCTGCATAAGATTTAGACTTTGAGAGCTTTCTTATTCAAGAGAGGAAAAGAACTAAACAGGAAATCTGAGCATGTGGTAAGAATTTATTCCTCATCTGTGAGAAAGCAATAGCACACTCTTTCTTACCATTAAGCCACAACTAGATCCTCTTCAATATTTAGCAAGAGGAGGTCAGCTTTCAGATGTCTTTAGGGCATTAGAGATGTCTTATCCTATTACTGCTTTAATTTCTGTCTGGGGATTGTAGAGAGCTGGAATATTCTCATAGGTATAACACAGCCAACATTTCTTTCTTCGGCTTTTTCTACAAATGTCTCTCAGGGCCATGGGACAAAGGCAACTTAAACTATGCTACAGGTCCCATTAGCACAATGTACGTAACTAAAGGCTGAATCTTATGAATTCGTAAATTACTGTTTCTTTTCCTAAAAAGAGACATTTGTAAAACCCTTGATAAAATGCATGTTGAATTCCCCTGTAAGTATTAAAGCACAGTTCCTTAAAGCCACCCTGGCTTGAACTTTACAGATGGAAAATTCTCATTAAATAACTGAAGGCACTACCCACTCCACTGGACGGTTAAGGACTGTTCACACATCATGGCTTTTGAAATTGAGTAGTGACATTGGCTCCATTGGGACGAGATTATTTTGAATTCTTCCAGGGTCTTGCTGTACCTTCTTACTTGGCACTACTAACAAATGTAATAACTTCCATCGTTTACATCATAATAAAAATATTGATTAGTACATCACCTGGGATATTCTCTGGCAGAAGCCGGCCCAATACAACCTTTCATTAAGTCATTAATATTAATGTTTAATATTCATTAAACATTAATAATTTTAGCAAACTTCTGACCAGTCAGGAAATCCCATCTTTCAAACAAAGAACTATAAAACATTTGACCATATGCTTACTAGAGTCATTGCTTCCTTTGCAGTGTTCTATTTCATACAACTCACAATACAATGTAATTTCCATCATTCTGGTAGAATTCAGTACTGTGGATCCTCTGTTGCAAACTGGTATCTAATCTGCCAGTCCGTCTGGAAAAGTGGGCAGCACTGATCTGCAGCAAAAGTGCTGAACAGCTTATGGCTTTTCCATATTCATCTACCTTAAAGCACAGCTGCCAGAATGCTGAGTAACTTAATACTGATGCCTACTATAACACAGTGATTCCAAAAGCTAATTTTCGAGACAACAGCATCAGCCTTGGCAAACTAAAGCTGCAGTACCTGAGTGTGCTCAGGCCCATTGAGGAAGAAGGACTACATGTCCATCCATTCCTCCTGTTATGTGTCCTGTTTTTCTCCAAAATCTACAACATCAGCTTTCCCCTAACTGCCTCCTACACTCACCACAAGCAGGCATTAGTCCCACCTCCTTGCTTTCCCAGCCTGCAGTCAGTGGTACTGAACTCTTCACCCTATTTTGCCTTGCCAGCCCACCTCTGACACATCCTGAAGAGATGTGTGCAAGGGGACCTGGTTGGTCCAGGGCTCACGTAAGCACCTGCACTCAGGGAAGCACACAGGAGCTGCTGCAAGGCACTTTTCAGTGCCTCTCTTGAGCTCCTTGTCTGTGAGCCCTGATTATATCAGCAAGAAGTCTGTAACCTCTTCATTGCTGAATACATGTAAATGACAACATATAGGACTGAGGACCCTGAAAGCACCCTTAAATGTATTCTCATACGTCTAAATATATATATATATATATCTAATGAGAATTGTTCAAATGAAAAGTGTTTGAGAAACCACCACTGAAATGGGCTGTGTAGCATAATGGTTTTTTTAATCACACGTTTTTCACTCATTTTATTCCTTCACGTGACTAAAATCTGGTTGTCTGAAAATCCTTAGATTAAAATATTTTAACCTGGAGTGGTTATTCAATTATTCAATTATTTTTATGGGTCTGTGTGGTTACTCTCTAAACAAAGACCAACAATTCTGTCCTGTTAGTAGTAGTAATGATAATGAATCTGTATCAGTAAGCTTATTTCCGTAGGATTTACTAGCACAAAAGAGAACAGTTGCACTTAGGTCCTGGGGGTTTTTGTTTTAATTATATCATAAGAGTAACTTAATGGATGGTCATGTTCAGCTAAACCTTTTAAAACAAATTAAAACAGATTCCTCCCCATACCTTATTCCTATAATTAAAAAGAAGAAAAACTAAGGGAGAGAGAGAAGAGAATGCATAGACAGGTATAAAGTTTATTAGGTTTGAAGATTTTCAGGGTCAGTGGCTTCAGATCAGCCTGTACAGTGTTGCTGTCTGAAACTGATGCTAGAAACCTTGGAAGTCATCCAACAAAAAGAATATTCTCCCTGGGTTTGTTGCTATTAGTAAAAAGACTAACGTTAGTGTTGATTTCCACTCTTATGAAATTACAAGGGAAAAATACAAGAGTATAAAGTAGGTACAATTCCAACAATGAGTAATTGGCCTGAATTTAAGACACATAATAACTTTTAATGCATAAACAAAAGCAAAAATAAATTATGTAGGATTTGTTTTGTTTTGTTTTTCCACAAGGGAGCAGGATACTTTTTTTATTCCAGAATTCTGAAAGGGTTGGGAAATGAAACTACATATCAAGCAGTGAGAATTTACAATGAATCTTTCATCCAGAGAAAGGTACCATCAATCTGAAAACTAGAACATGGTTCAATAGAATATTAATATAGGTTCAGAAAAGAAGCATTATAAGGGAAATTAAAAAGGAAAGAAGTTGGGAAAACAACTCATTTAAGACAAGAGTTCAGCCTCTGTAATAGTTATAGCTCAATTTAGTCTTTAAAAAATGTGGGTAATTTGAAAATGGACTAAAAATGCAACAGGGTTAGAATGGCACGTTGTCTCATCAAGCATTTTTCACAAACAAAAATAATTAGCATTCTGGACAAGAAAAGTGCTCCAAGTCTCTTATCTTTGGGATTCAGTGAACATTTGTCAAAATGCCATGTAATAACTTAGTATTTCAAGTGAAAAAGGTGGGAATTAGTACACAAATGAAGAGATGGGTGTTTGCCTATGGGGAAGGTAACAAAACCAAAGAATATCCATAAGGATATGGTTACTGGACTCCATGGGGATTTTAGAAACAAAACTGAGGTGAATATTTTTGTTGCTATCTCAGCATAATATGCTGTTGTATGCTTCTGAAACACAGTTCAGAGACACTGTCTGTACAGAAGGGAAATCATACATAGCTCAAAACCTAAGAAAAAGTATAATTGTCTTCTGTAATTATATGACTGTCTACAGAATTACAAACTCTCTTAAGTTTAATACTGAACTCACAAAGAACTAGCAAAGATCTTATCACCTCAGGATTTGGGGGAGAAGTGACAGGATTTCAGAAAGACTAAAAAAGTGTATTTCAGAACACTATTGATATATTTTAAAAATAAATGTGTTAAAGTCTTAAATCAGAAAGACTATGCATTGCTGTTCATTTTTAAAAACAAAGATCAGCCATATGATTTTTCTCCAGATTTTAGTGCCAACTCAAAATTAGTCCTTGAGGGACAACAAATGAGCATGCCAGAAACATGAACCAATTTAAATTTCTTCACATCTACCACTGGAGATATTTGTATACCTCAGGCTAGAATGACAGAATGATCAGCAATGTGACTCTGCAACTCTGATCTGGGTAAGTATTTTGAGTCATGTAAAATTAAGAGCATTGAGGTTTCCTTCCCCTCCTGTCACTGCAAATGCGCTTGTTCAGGTTTTAAACACACTCTTGATTACCTCTGTGTATGGAGAAGCAAAGCAGGGAGGTCTTTTTTGATTCTTAAAAAGGTTTAAAGATAGGAGGCTATGATTTGATTATCTTGGCTTACATGTTTCCTTTACAAATGTTGTCTTCTGCAATTTAGCTAGACATTATGTGTACATTCACACACACACACACACACAGACACGTTTCCAGGGTGAAAAAGTCCATAGTAGATCTTGATGTGGTCATGCTTGAAAACACTAGGTTGCATGCAGGAATCATCTGGCACTCCGTTACAGAGGTGTTATTATGTTTTGTTTGTCAAGTTGAATCATAGAAATGGTTGTGAAATCTGCAGCTAATAGTTTTGAAATACAACTTCAACCGTGTTATAGCTTAGACTGCAGAAATGTTCTAGCAAATCTGAAACTAAATTTAGAAAAAAAAAATGCCCTTACTATTATTCCCCAGCACACAATGTTATATAGAATTCATTAATATAGGTGTTTATAATTCTGCTGCTTCTTCTCTCATGCTGAAGATTCATTGAGAATTATTTTGATTTAAAAATAAAATGATACAAGTTACCTAAGAGTAAATATACAGGGAAACACATCAGTAACTTCAGAAGTTAATAATGCTTCAGGAAAACAATTTATTTGAAAAATGCCTGTTGACCTTGTTTCAGATGAAGTATTGTAATTTTATTTACATTTTGCAAAGTAGGAGTCTTCTAGGGGAATGTATAAGAATTTCTTTTAGACTGCTTGAAACTGAAGATGTAGGGAGTTTGGAGGGTCCCTGGCAGAAGAGCATCCTGTACAGAGTTGATGGCTGCGAAAAGTGAAGTTGATACTGCCTCTGCTTCAGGGTTTTTTTCATTTTCGCCGCTAGCAAGCAGAGCAAAGTCCAGGGTGCTTGTAGTTCACTGCAAATTAAAGGAACATATTTTGTTTCTTTTGTTGCAAACAGTAACCACCATACAACCTGGTAGTCTTACTGCCATGCTTGTTAGCTTTGGTTCAGTCTGTGACTGGTGCTGTCATAGTTTCAGAGAGGTGGATTTGAACGTATTAGACTAAAATCACACAAAGACCAGAGAAACTATTGCTTTCACATGCTACTACACAGTTATCCAAGATAAACATGCAGAAGTGTACATGAAAAAGACATAGGGAATAATTAGGTATTTAATACATTAGATGAAGCTTTTAAGACACTTTGTAGTTGCAAGTAGGCCATACTACCAGATTACATTCTGATGAACAGGTGAAAAATACCTCCAAGCACAATGGACACCCTTCAGAAGAGGGAAAGACATCACTCTTGGATGCTGTCTTTCTTTTTGAAAAACAACCAGAGAATCAAAAGCATCTTTCATTTCTAATACTACATTTATATCAACAAGAGTTGCATAGAGTTTTTCTGCTGCAGTCTCTGTCACAGAAGGCCTGCCTCATCTCTCTGTTTTTTACTTCAGTTGGAATTCCCTTTCTCTACCCTTTTTTTTTTTATTTCCCCCATCATTTCTTCTCCCCACAGCTTGTACTCTCAGATATTCTTTGACTGGAATTTCAATTTTCTTCCTACTCATACTTTCAGACTCATGACACAAGTTTTAGTCCTGGGGTCACACAATGGCATGTCTTGATATGTTGTTTTTTTTTCTTTGATAGAGCCTTTGGACAATGAGTCTATACTGTTTAGTATGTCAGTTGTATTTAAAACACAAATCCACAAACACTAATACCAAATTACCATGCAGACCATATTATAGAACCTGTACTCTACCAGTACATTCTCCTCTACTGTTGTAGTTCACACATATACTATGACAGTTCAATGAACTCTGAAAGCTGGAAGGGATAAACATGAAATGACTGCACATTCATGTCTTAAGCAGTAATAAAACACTGCCAGAAACAGGCAGTCAAAAACATGCTCAAACAATGTAAGGAACGTATCTACCACTTAGCTTGCATTCACAGTATTATATAGTATGCATTTAAACTACTACAAAGTAAAAAATATCTCCTAACATTTCTGAGCCTACCTGAAAGATCATCAGTGAGGGAACACTAGGTAAAATGTCAAACATGAAGAAAGGAGGTATTCTTCTCCTTCTCACTTTGTTCTCTGCCACAGCAAACATCCTGTATTTGATCTACAATTTGTAAAGCTCCTTTGACATCTTGGTTGTGAATACTAGCTGTGAACATCACAGCTGCACTCAAGACACAAATTAACACCCTCAAGGTCAGGCGACTGTGGGGACAATCCACACACTATCATTACCTACCTGCAGAGCAGCCCTCTTAAAAATCTTTATTCTGCAGATAATGTGTGTAAGCAAGCCATTTTAATTTCTTTTCCAATCTAGCATTTCTAATGCTACTTGCTATGTTACACTTCAGTCTAAAACTGCCTCATTCACTAAAGGATTTTTCAGTCACTCTGGCCGTGCTTTGAACAAGGTCCCCAGGCTGAACAGCTGCAGAACTTAATCTTGCTTCTCAGTAATGAATTCATTCACCTCATTCATACGCAAGTCATGCATAAGTACCACAACTTTAAAGTAAGACCAAAACCAATCTTTTTAAATCAAGTGAATGTACAGTAGACTTAAACTGAAGAAGCTGGCACTGAATTCACAAAGGATTTGCTGTGTTAGTGAATAAACTGCACACATTGCAGTTAGGAAAAATTCCTTTCAGTGTTGCCATCTAATTTTCTTTCTCACCTACAAAATTATATCAGTTGTTGCTGTCCTTTGGGCTGGAGGATGGGTAGCTGACATCCAACAGCACCCCTTAAGCTGGGGGCCTTTAAGGAGGCTGTAGTGCAGCCATAGGTGTAATATCTTGTTTGTTGCTTGCCCACTGCCCTTCAACCTGGAGGTTAAAGTGGTAAACGAGCCCTTCTGGGGGAGTCTTCCAAACAGTTGCCAGTGTCTCCTGCCAACATGTGGCCAGCATGGTGCATTTCAGTTGAGTAAACCACCTTGGGGGTGACCTGGGTCTGTTGCAGCACAGCCAGTATTACAAGGAGGATCTCTACACAAGCATGCTCCAGGGTATACCTGGAGTACCGTCAAGACTAGAGTTTTCTTTTTTCTTATTTTTTATTCGTAGGGAAGAGAAATTTCAAGGGAAAATTGTAGGGAAGAGGTAGGAAAATAATGCCACTATGGGCAGTGCAGTGCTGGCATTACACACTTTATATATGGCCTTTCTGGAGATGGTCATTTTGCTATATTGACGTGCCACAAGATATTCTGTAATGGTCAGGTCAGTTAAGAGCACAATAACAAGGACTGTGGTAAATACAGCCCTCGAATGACGTTCTGCTCTGCACTAGAAATATAGCTGAATATATCGTTCAAAATGCATCTTTCCTCTTTTTGTTGCTGTCTGTGGTTTAGATTAAAGATAACTTAGGTTGCAAAACCAATTACATGAGTCCTAGATTGTTCCTTTATTTCTCTCATAGGGCCATAGTATACTGACAGGGCACTTCACTGTTTTGTTATTCTATTTATAATGGACTTCCTATGACTATTCTTAAAAGAATGCATAAAAACTTTGTAAGAAAGTTCAGATGCCTGAATGCCTTTGCCACTCTAGATGTTAATGCAGTAGGCAAGAGTAGTGTTTTACTTTAAAATATAATTTTTTGAAGAGTAGTATCTTCTTGACCATAAGAAATTCATTCTGCAAATTTTATGTTTTACAGAAGACACTCTTGTCCAGTATTTATTTCACAGCCAAAGCAATCTACTTGACAAAAACCTGAATTGAGGTCACCAGCAAGGCATTTGAAAAATGATGCTTGTTTAGTCCATTCCACTTGTGCAAGCATTGCTCTGTGCATGTTCCAGAAGTCCTCTAATATATTTCTCAGGAAATTTTTTTTTTTTTGTCTCAATTGTAGTGCCTCACATACTTAAACCAGTGTTTGAGCAAATACTGGAATGGAAAGTCATTGTCATTCTGATGGGATTCAGCAGTGTCTGTGCGGCTTTTGTTTGTCAGAAGTGACACTGTTGCCTGGAGACTCTGAGGGAAGATGACAAAAGACAACAAACTAAAAGGACAGACTATCTGGACTATCCCAAAACCTGCCCCTTGCATGCTAACAAATCTAGGCAATGTTCCTTTTCTCACTGACTTCAATGAGAACAAAATTGGACTGCTCGTTTCACTTAGGGACAAGTTGGATAGGATCCCATGAGGCATTGTTAAATTTCTGACTCCAAAGAGGCAGCCTGGCTGTCTCTGTTTCCAATAGCTTTTACACATTCTTTGGTTGTAGCTAAATCACCCTTGCAAGAAGCTTATAAAGATTGCTTGCCCTTTGAATGGATTCTGCTGTATGGTGTTTTCCTAATGCAAGATCTCTAGGAAGTGTAGCTATAAGACCTTCTTAAATTGTGAAGGTATTAATCAGGTTTGGTTGTTAGCATAGGATACTATTTAGATCCTGATGCTGTGCCCTCACTTTAATGAGAAGACACACTGGTCTCTCAAAGGCACAGTGGCTTAAAAAGGAAATTACCTAGATTAGAAATATGACAGAAATTTAACTGACAGAAGTGTAACTCTTACTTTCATAAAGACACATGTGGAAGCACCTTTGACTGAAAGAGGACCATTGGATTTCTTTATCGAAGTGACACCCAGAGCTCAGAGGTAGCTGGCTGTTTTTGCCATTGATGTTGGTGAATCACAGCATAAATAGGTGCTCCAGATGGCCTTTCTTGCAGCTTTCTTGCAGCTGGCACTCAGCAGGGACACAGAGAGGATGTGCCCAGCTGTGCTGTCATACCCAGTGATTTATACTCAACTGTCTATACTGTGGATCCTCTTTCATGTTCTCTTTACCTGCGATCCATTTCCTCCATGCTGCTAAATCTCTCTGCCTTCATGTGCTCACAAACTCACACAAATAACCTCCTTCAAGCCACTCAGCAGAATTCTCCCTGCTCAGATCTTGACTGCAGACCTCACACCTAGACCTGCCCCAGCTCCACACACAGTCCCACAGCCCGGTCCTTACGGGGTCTGCAGCCACCACGCTTTCCTTCTGTGCTGGCACAGTCACATTTCACACTTGCTTGATGTGGAACTCTCATATTGCTCCTTCCTCTTCCACACAAGGAGCTCCTGATTGCAGGTGCTGCTGTGTGCACTCTCCCTGCTCTTTGATGAAGGCAGCTGTTAGCAAAGGCAATCACAAGCTGTGTGTGCAGCGGGTCATTTCTTGACAGGTTGGCTGCCCCTGCAGTCAGCAGTGGTTACAGAGCTCATTCACACTGCACTCCTGTGTGTCTGCATTATAGGGCAGCCATCAGGGATAACCTTGACATTTGGGCACCTCTGTTACAGACTGCAGGCTGAGGGACTGCGTGGTGAGCATACTGTGTCAGCCCCAGGCTTCCCAGGCTTTTCCAGTGTTCTTCTTCTTCATTTTCTTTTTTTTTCAGAGAGAATCCACAGGTTTCTTCATTTTCTATGGGGGAAATACAGTCTGAGGTACAAGAGTTTATCTCAGATTGAGAAAAAATGTTTAAGGGCATACGAATTAAGCAAAAAACCCTAAACAAGAATAATACCAGGACTAGCAAGTTTTAACTCTGTTTTTCCTGTGGTTGTTATAATAAAACAAATCTATTTATTTGAATGAGAAAGGAAGAAAGAATTAGTTGCTAAAGGTAACAATAATAAGCCTCTATTTAAATATAGCACTAGCATTCAGGTGGATGATTCATTATTATGTATCTCCCATTCTTCATAAAGAATAAACAATCACAGTTTCAAAATATAAAGTTGTCATAAAGCTTCATCTAAACCTCATTGAAAACAGTAGAAAGATTCATTCTGCTTAGTGAGCTTTGTGTAAGACTCCTTGCAATAAAAAAGTAACACTTTTTAGTCTTCCTACTATGTGCTATTCAAGTCTTCTTACACAGTTTATTAAATATGAAAAAAATACATTGATAATATGAAAAAATCACAGTGTTCACACTGGGACCATTCATTAACATTTTTAATAATTCATTTTCTATATGAACAGTGTAAGATTTGGTGTTGCCTAATATATGAGTTTGAGTCATTCAGAATAGGTGTGAAAGCCTGTAAAGTGCACTTAAAAGACTTTCTTTTTCCTCGGTCTTCATCAAAAATATAGTTCAGAGAAATGCAGAAATGTGTGCGTCGAACATAGAATAAAAGCTGTATACTGATGTATTTGAAACTAAAATTGGAACATCCCTTCATGATGATTTCTGAGCTACCATTAAATTAAACAACCATGTTATCCTGTGTCTGAAGTCAGTACTTGAAATTAATATTCTGTACACTCTAGTTTTTTGTATGTAATGGCTCTACAAAACATGAAACTTCATTTCTACCACCGCGTCAATGAATTCAGTTTCCTCATACAGAACTCCAAGGCTCCAGGCTGCTTAGAAGTTGCAACTCTTTTTTTCTTTTTTTTTTTTTTTTGTAAAAACATTTCAATATTAGTGTATGACATGACTAATATTATGTAAGTTACTTTGTAAAGCTGCCTCCTTAACTGAAAACTATCTGAAGCCAAAATGCATGTGAAATTTAACTTACAAAAATACCAGTGTAACTTCCTGCAAAGGTTGGAGCAGAACAATGCACTGGGCATCTGGAGTTTAAGATCCTGTCTTTTACAAGCTCAGCTGTTATGATTGCTAGGTGGTTACTAGCCTGCTGTAAATGTGAACATTTTCAGGAACTGTGGTTGCATGTGGCATAATTTATTAATATCAGAGGGAAAATTACTAAGATAACTGAGGAAAGAAGAGCTTTGAAATTCAGAGTCTCAGACTGCTCCAAGGTCACAAAAATAGATAATAGTCCAGCCACCACCCTAGAGGAGTTTTGTGCCTCATTTCTTATATCCCCAGCTATGTTTAGAAATTAAATACAGGAGGAAAATAATTTGTCTGTATAGACCTAAGGGTACATCTCTATCATGATTGGCAGCATGCCACAGAAACTCCAGGGCAAATGTGGTGTAAACCAACCTCAGAAGCAACCTGTGTAGTTCTTTCAGATCAAGACTGTGCCAAAGCTCATGGACACACTGCTGTGCTATGTTGCCAGTCCATCAGGCACTGGATGGCATCTGGAATCCTGTGCTCTGTACTACTATCCTTCATAGTTACTCACAAAAGGCATCCACTGCCTTAAAGAATCGACAGGTGAAGATGTAAAACCTGGCTTTTATGCTGCCATCATTCTCCTGATGCTTTCAAAGCCAAAGAGTGTTATCACCATGCCCAGCTTAAAGTACATTTATTGCACAATTAATTACAATGACTCTTTGCAAAAATAGTGTACAAGGTAAGATGGGCACAATTAACACAAAACTTACTTTATCTAGCTTCATATCTTATTTATTTTATTTTACCTTAGCCATTTACAGAGTGATGTCAGTATGATAACTTGAATGTGGTGTACTGAACAGCCAATTTTGGTTTCTTACATGCTCAGGAATGATGAAGTCTATGCACCATGAGAAGAATAAAGAAAAAAGAAAAAAAGGAAAAACAGTTCAGAATAAGGAAAACAGAACTTCTTAATTTAAACCCACACCTTGAAACTAAATCTTGAAAGCTTACATTTATGCTGGGTTCTAGAAAATTATAATGTAAAACCAAAAATTTAATGGAATTTGCTGACTGAAGTGCAAGTAACTGTCAGATACCCTTCTGTAATGATTATTTTTCCCAAAATCTGCAAAGATATACATTAGTTTTATAAATTACCTATTAAAATCCTCATAAAACCAGGTTTCTGGGAAAAAGAATTAAGCAGAAAATGAAAAACTTAAGTTTTTATTTTGTTTATGGTGTGTTATGGATTTTTGCATCCTCAAAATCCAGATCAAAAAGAAATTTTACATTGCATAAATGCATGATATTAAGCATCATGCTACAAGCTAAACCTGAGAAAGATTAAGAAGCAATTGCCAGAGTGCATACTGTCACACTGGAATGAGAGAGAGGACTTCAACAGCATGGAACAAGGCATAAGCTGCCTGGATGAGGATAGGAGAAGAATGTTAAGCTTCAACAGATGCTGACTTTATGGCATTTTTAAAATATTACTCAGAGGGTTATTTAAATATTCTCTGCAGTTCACCCATGATTCTCACCAGTCTCTCACCATTTGCTCCATATTTTCTTTCTTTTTTTGAACATTGCTCCTTT
>JAWWTY010000088.1:13772664-13794970 GCA_035222235.1 Margarornis squamiger
GGATGCCTATATTTTACCTCAGATTGCGCCGTTCCTAGGAAGTCAAACCCTTAAAAGCTGATGTCTGAAAACAAAGAACGTAGAGACAGAATGAGATATTAGAAAGCCTCTTGAGACAACTAAAAGTCCATCGTCATCATCATTTTAGACAGACAAGTTACTCTTTTGGTTTCTTATACTTTTCTGAAAGAAATAGCCTCTTTACAGAATACACTGTTCTCATAGTTCTTCATTCACTCTGAAAAGGTCCCTAAAATATGATACATTACAGCAGAAAAGACTATATGTACCTTAACTGATCTCTGTAAATAGTGCCTAACTTTGCAATGCTATGCTATCAAGGGTGCAAATGTTCAGTGTTTGGCAGAACAGTGTTGTCTCACATTGACCATGTCTCTTCTCAGTTCAGTATGGAAAGCACGAATTTCCACATTCATGAGAGATTTAAAGTTGATAAGGTATCAATTAAATTGTGGTAAGAGTTTTATACAGCACTAGACCATTAGAGTTGTTCACTTTATCAACTTTCCTTTCCTCCTGAATTAGAATAAAAGACACAAATTCTATGGGTGATGGTACTGCTTCATTTATTCAGCAGTAGAATAGATCACACTTCTATGTAAATTACATGCAATAAAGACCTTTCATACAAGAAAAGTCAGTTTCTGGTCCAATTAGTGATTAACATTGCCTCTGAAAAGAAGAGGAAGAGCTTTACACACACTTAAATTTTCAGTGCCATCCATGAAATGCACATGTCCCTTGTGGTAATTAGTTTACACCCTGAAGCAAGAAGCTTGATTACCGCTACATAATTAAGTTAACTATGGCTGCAAATGTAATTAATGGCCTGAATATTTCCCAGCCTTCAGGGGGGAAAAAGAAGAAAGGGACAACATTGTAAGCCAGTAATCTCCCTGGGCTGATTACAGTGTATATAGCATAGAATGACAGGATCATAGAATCCTTTAGATTGGAAGAGACCTTTAAGATCAAGTCCCAACCCTTAACCTAATACTGCCAAGTCCACCACAAAAGTGTGTCCCAATACAAATACCTCCAGGAATAACAACTCCACCTTTTCCATGGGCAGTTTGTTCCAGTGTTCAACCACCATTTCCACAAAGAACTTTTGCCTGATATCCAATTTGAGCATCACCTGGTGCAAGCTGAGGCCATATGCTCTTGTATTCTCGCTTGTGACTTGGGAGAAAAGACCAACACCTGTCTTGTTACAACCTTCTTTCAGGTAGCTGGAGAGAGCTATAAGGTCCCCCTGAGACTCCTTTTCTCCAGGATGTACAACTCCAGCTCTCTCAGCTACTCCTCACAGGACTTGAGCTCCAGACCCTTCAACACCTTTGTTGCTCTTCTTTGGGCACATAATGAATTCTGTTCAAAATCTACTGCCATTTGACATCAGCAAGTGCTCAGCACCAAACCAATGATGCCCAGCCACTTCCATGAGTAACATTCCCCTGCCAACTTTCTCCCTGTATATCTATAGTGGGATGAATAGTATTTAACAACTTCATTGATGACATAGACAGTGGGATTGAATGCACCCTCAACAAAGTCACAGATTGTGACTCGTGCAGCTGATGTGCTTGAAGGAAGAGATGTCATTCAGAGAGACCTTGGCAGATTTGAGCACTGCTTCCATGTGAACCTCATGAGGTTCAAAAAGTGCAAGATGTTGCACTTGGGTTGGGGCAGTCCTGGCTGGGGGATGAACTGGTGGCAGTCCTACAGGGGAGGACTTGGGTATACTGGTGGATAAAGAGCAGGACAGGAGCTGGCAATGTGCACTTGCAGACCAGAAAGTCAGTTGTACCTCAGGCTGCATAAAAGGAATCATGGTCAGCAGGGAGAGGGAAGAGATTGCATTTTTCTACTCTGCACTTAGGAGACTCTGCCTGGAGTACTGCTTCAATCTCAGTATTTTCAGGGGCCTTATAAGGAAGACATAAAGAGGCTTTTTATCATGGCTTATGGTTACAGGACAAGGCGTAGAGGTTTGAAAAGGAAAAAGAATAGATTTAGATAAAAAGAAGAAATGTTTTATGATGGGGATAGTGAGACATTGGAACTGGTTCCCCAGAGAAGCTGCAGATGCCATTCACTGGAAATGTTCAGTCACCTTGCACATGTTTTTGAGCAACCTGATCTCGTGAAAGAGGATTCTGTCCATGGTGTAGAGGCTGGAACTCGGTCACTTTAAATGTCCCTTCCAACAAAGTAATTCTATGATTCTGTGTTATGTTAGCCTTTTCTTCTTGTGGAAGCCAAATTCAAGAGACAGCATTAAAACAAGCCTAGTGAATCTTATTATAAAAATTAACTGGCAAAAGATAAGATTTTTCTTGGTTGCCCATGTTGCAACAGGTGCCTCAGTGGCTGGCGAAAGAAAATTAATATGGTGCTAATCATGACTGAGGTGAAGCTGAATTTTAAGACAGCAAATCATCAAATCCCTATTAGAGGAACTGCAAGTCCCTTAATGGCATTAACTTCAGACAAGTAAATACCATGCTGCTTCTGAGGCTATAGAGGTTGTATTTGTCAAAAAGAGTTTGCCAAAGGTATTTTTACTTATCTAACCCTAGATATTGATCAGCTGCAGGAGTCTTCCATAAGCAGATGAAAATTTGTGACATTGCCTTAAGTAGGTCTTATGGCAGAGAGATAAGCTGGTGTACAGATATTTTAACCTGGAGGGAAACCTTGGTTGTTTTGTGTGGCCAGCTATGAATACAAATCACAGCACCGGGATGGCTGCTGTGGGGAAAATTCATTCCATCTTGGCCAGACCCAACACATTTGGCATCAGAAGAGTAGTTATCCACTGACCTGGCATTTGAGATTGACTTGTCCCTTCTTTTTCTAAAATTTTAAACTTATCTAAATTTATTAGTGATAACTTATTTTGATACAATATTTTCATAGACGGACATAAAGTAGTCAAGCTTTCCAAGTATTTAGAGAAATAGGATCCTATAAGGACTGTTCCACAATCACATGAGAAACTGTTGAATTTTGATACTTGCTTTCAGGTAGTAACAAGGTACTGACTGTATATGCAGCTGTTTTGTTCTCATTTTCTAACCTGATTTTAGTTTTTTAGGTAAGAAAAAAAACCCTAGGAGCAGGTAAGCTGCCTGCTTCAGTTTAGCAAGGCTTCTTCTCATCAAAATTTAGTTTAACTCATCAGTCTTGAAATTGCATACACACATAATTGATGTCATTAAAAGCATTCCATTTCTGAAAAAAAAAAAAAAAATCTCCTCTTGCTCCTTTGTAAAGAAATATTTGTTACTCTTTGATTTTAAAATACTGGAAAGATTCCTCTGTGTCATTCTCTTAAGGAGATCATTCTTCCTAAAGTATCATAATACAACCATAGTACACTCCACAATGCAAAATGCAAAGTTAAGGTACCCTAATATTGGTGATAGTTTATGCCAACATCCAATTGTATGTCTTGAAATTTAACCCTTTTTTGTTTTTTGTTTTGTTTTGTTTTGTTTTGTTTTTTGTTTGTTTGTTTTTTTTTTGTTTGTTTGTTTTTTTAACAGAAGTACATCAAGTAAATACTCTTAGAAATAATGTTGAGTTTTAGTCTGCCTATTACTTTCCATTATTTAACAGGTTTTGCCTCACTACAGTGAAGCATTTAAAAAAAAATAAAACCAAAACAAAACAAACAAAACAAAACAAAAAAACCGCCCACAGTTTTATGGACACAGTTAAGTTCTTATCCTGGGCAAATTAAATTAAACCTCTGGCATGTGGTGAAAATTTTGTTTCACCTAATTGAGCATCTAATGAGTATGGATGAATTTAAGCCACTGACAGATATTCTGTTTTTCAAAGCTTTAGTGTTTAACATCCATTCAAAAGGGTTTTGTTTTTTGGGGGTTTCTTTCATTCTTCTTTGTTTTTCAAAGCTTTACTGTTTAGCATCCATTGGAAAAGAGAAAGAAGCACATTGCAATTATGTATACATAAGCTTTTGAAAGAAAAGTTAGAAGCAGGATTCTGATCTCTTCAAGGGGTTTCACTTCAAATCGCTGTGTCCTATATTGATAACTGTAATTACTGTCAAAATACCCTGGCCTACTTTTCTTTTTGATTCATAGAACAGCTTCTTACATCTCTGGGCATTTCTGTACAGTACTGTGTACATCCACTAAGAAGCTGTGCTCTTCATAAACTTTACTATTACTCTGATAAAACTAGCATGATGGGCTTTTTCCCACTAGAATATGCACCTGAAAACTAGATACAGCTTTTTTACCATTAAAATGTCAAACAACCAGAGGAAGGGGTGGATAAAATTTTGGACTGTTTTGAGATTACTGAAAGCTTTAAACTCTTGACCTTGCTCCATTTGATAGTATTCCTCTATGAATTCTTCATTTTAACAAGATTGCAAAAGCCTGAGATGGGCACTTTATTCTTTTTTACTCATTATTACACACCGATAAAGTTCTGAACCCATCTTGTCTTTTTGGTTAGCACAAAGGAAAGAATTCTTCTAAAGTAAAAAGTTAAATATTTTTATCCTAGAGACCTTCTCATTTTGTGGAAACCCACAGGCTTTTAGACAAAGGATTGTGAATGAAGAGATTGTGTCTAAAGAAAGTTCACAGCCAGTTTTTCACACCACACAGCTTTGTCACAGTCCTGTTATTAAGAGCTCATGTGGTTCTCAACACTTGTTTCCTTCAATTCCACATATTTAAAAAAAAAAAAAGCTCCCTTGTACAGCACAAACCTGATTTGACCATGTCTTTTTGAAGTTTGCACTACCTTTTTTCCTTCAAAACATTTTGTTCTGCCTTCCTCTTCCTTTTAAATCACTAGACTTTGTGATCCTGCCTACATCCAGACCCTAATACGGTCTTGCATCACCCTACTGCTTTTATTTGTTCAGGTTTTTCTTACTATTTTCTTTGTCTTGAACCAGGTGCTTTCATTTAACGCCTTTATATCATTATCCATTTATCCTATGCCGACACTGAATTTAAAGATGGGATTGAAGTACATGGAGGCATGCCCATACAAGCCACAGTCTACCTGGTTGTGTTATGAGGTTTTTTCCCTCAGTGCAAATCTGTCAGTAATTTGAGTGACATGCTCAAGATGTGACTCTCTTCACCCTGAAATCCATGAGTCTACTTTGCCCTACAAAAATTGCCTAGTTCAGTTCTAACACTGATATATATATATATCCCAAAGTGTGTCAGTTACTTTGATTCTGCTTGCAAAGATTCATGCATAGTGTATTTTTAACCCAGAGCAATATGTGCCTCATTTCATTGGAATGGTTGTGTTCTGCACCTAGAGAAGAATTTATCTCTGTGCCCTGCTTTCACATGATTCCAGATTATGGTTTCATTGGCTAAGATTTCTTCCAGTTACTATAGACACCTCTGAAAATGATTTGCTGGCAAAATAAGCTTTTTCTATTCTTGGAAAGAATCAGATATTACCCTGTTCACTGATGTCCTGTGTTTCTCAGTTTCAGCTGGTAGCTGAAGTAAGGCACAGGTGTGAACTTCACCACTTCTGGGCTGACAGACCGGATCTTTGATGTGATGAGTTGTGTAGACAGTGAGTTCTCCCAGTCACTGGTACCTTCTCAGGCATGGGAATATTTTCACACAGAAATGTGAAACACTAAATTTAAATAAATTTATATTTACTGCAGAGGACCATTCCTTTTCAGTGGCACTAACGTGGACTTTCACTTGACCTGGACTGTTTAGTTATAACAAATTTCAAAAAACTCAACCCTATTAATCTAAGGTTCAAATAAAACAATGTTGGTCTTTCTCAGACTTTCCCATTGTTACAGACCACCATTTATCCTTTTTCAGAAATTATTCCATAACACTTGGCTAACCTCTGTCCTTTTCTCAAGGGAAATAATAGTAAAACATTAAAACACTGTCCTGTCCTCTCCAGCTTGCAACATAGCCTAGAAATATACTTTCACAGCTTCACAATGCTAAAAGGTATAATGCTTTCTTTATGGTCTCCCCCAAAGCAGTGACTTAGTCTTTGGGACTTCAAGCTTATGTTTTTTTCTTGATTTTTACCAACAAATTATTATATTTGGACTTTTCTCCACTATATTATATGCCAGAAGAGCTGCAGCTGTGCTCAGGTGTCTTGCACTTTTTCTGATGTTCTAAGTTATAATATTTACAATAAAAGACGCAGTGTGGACTAAACAGAATTTTCAGAGATGAAATTGGACTTTAAAAGAAGTGGTTGGAAACCACTTATGATTGAATGTTATTGTATTCATTGATTTTAGAAATCTTTTTCAGCCTATAAAGATGGGAAAGCAAACAACAACTAACCCTTTGCATTTTCTCTAGGGGACGGAATAGAGAAGTGTAAGAGTGCCAGTCTCCAAGTCCCCTGATGGCAATAACAGTTTGAGATTTTTGTTCTATTTCGGGTAATGTGTGCCTCCCTCATAGACATAAAGCTTTCTGTATTCAGAGAGTTCCTCTGCATTTAAGATAGTTCATTTCTGTTGCTTGCCTCACACACAGATAAAGGGTCTGCAGTTTTGAGCAGCAGTTTTCCCACCCCTGAAAAGAGGATTATGCTAATACTCCCTTTGGGATAATCTGTAGACAACTGAAATAGTTCTTCCTGGCATTGTTCCTGACCACTACTGCTTTCTCAACTAACTTCTTCTGCTCCTTTTATTTTGTGCTAAGGTTTTCATTTAATATTCCAGAGTAGAATTCTCAGATTACTGTGCTGAGCAGCTAGATTAGGCACACTTCCTGTGAAGCATATTACTCCAAGGGATATTTGCTGGAGCAAAAGTATTACTGATGGCAACAACTCTAGTCTGTGCTGCTCTTGGGCTCTCTTTTTCTGGGGGGGATTTTTGTCTCTATGTATGCTTTCTTTTATAGAGTTAGCTGTGCAACATCCATGACTGTCTTCATTGTTAATAAGTACCACTTCTGGCAGCATACTCTTTTGTCCAGTTAAAAAATCATTTAATAATCTGTTTCCTTTCAGATTTATTATGGGCAATTTGACTGTGGTGCTGTTGGCACTTTTCTCAATTTTGTGCATATTATGCAAACTCTTGCAACATAATGTAGTTATAGTTCTTGCAAAATTTAAATACATGCCGATCATTGTCTTGGCTCCTATATCCTCCTGAGCAGTTGTTATAGCTCTCCAATCCTGAGCTCTGTCTTTCTAAATTAGATTCATTTGCATGAGTAATTTCATATTTATTTATTTATTTATTTAAACCCTTCTTGTAGCCTTGGAGTTGTGCCCACATATTATATACTTCATTTTGGTCTGGATTGTTTCTGATGCCTGTCCAATTTCTTTGTTTTTTCTTTCACTCCCTTCCTCCCTCCCCAGCTATTTTTTTTTCCAGGCCTAATCAAGGTCTTCCCCTTTTTTTTAGGTTACTGGTAATTTTTTAGTTCTTAAATAAAGTCATTGTTTTTTTGTTGTTTCATTACTTTAAAATACAACACCCTCAAAGACTTTGCTGTTACATGAAATTAAAAATATTTCTTAAAACTTTTTCTGTAACTTCAGCTAGCTTCCTGTTTAACTTCTGTGCCCATCCAATGTGTCAGAGTTAGCCATTTGGTAGAAATATGGCTAATAATGAAAACAGCTTTTGATTCTTGCAAATACAGAGCACATCATCAAAAATTTTCCACTCTCCCTCCATACATACATTTTTTGGTTATTGACCACTTCAGCTTTTCATTCTGGAAATTTTCTTAACTCCACTAATTCATTGCCCTGTGGGATTCAGCAGCACCCAGTTTCTAGTGCTTTAATCTCTGTGGGCTAAGCTTCGTATCTGAAGCCAGGATGAAAATTTCTGCACAGCTGTGGATGCAGCCACTTCTCTTGCTGTGATAGAAACTCTGTAACTTTGAAATGGGTAGTGAAGAACAAGCTACCATCTTCAGAGAGTGATTCCAGCAGGTGCTACACCTGTCACAGCTACACCTACACTTAGTGCTGTGCCCTAAAAGATTCAGAAATTTCCCACGCTTCTTCCCTGCAGGGTGCAGCACAGAAGTATCTCACTCGAGACATCAGCAACCCACATCAGTATATTAATGAAGAGAAGATATGTCAGGGGAAGGACTGTGGCAGCACTCTGAGCTTGCATTTGATGGCTGTTGCCCCCACATTTCTCTCTCTATGTCTAATGCTCTCCCAGGTGATTTATACTCGTTGTCACTTGGGTCCCAATGAAGACCATTGGTTCCACATGCAGGGCCCTCAGGGCAGGAAAGTAACCACAGCAGAGCCAACTTTCTTGCAGCTGAGTGCAAGCCTAGGAGGGTGGGGGGAACTGCTTGTAAGAGTGGAAAAGACACAACATAACCTAAACTTCAGCCACACCCACAGTCTCTGCTGCACTGCTCACTGACTCCCTGCATGGACATATCTAAATCTCTTCACCTTCAGCATTACCAGTTATTACATGAACCTCCTCTCAGCCACCAGCACCGCTTTGCAAATACAGTAATGAGCAACTGCATTTCTAAGAGTTCCCTCAGGTAAAGTAGTGAATGCTTGCACAGCATCACTGTTCTCAGTAGGTTCAGTCTTTTCAGCTGGCTAATTCTCTTCCCCAAAGCAATGCAAATGTAAGACTGGAAGAGTTAGTCTCCTTATCCTTTGTTAGAAAGACTTCACAGACAGAATATTTGATCATTTCAGAGTTATGGATTGCATAAAGCTTGTGCTTTATCTGTGTGAGTAGATTGTCTTGTATCTCTTCATGTCTTCCAACACATTTCTCTGCAGAGCATGGTCTCTTTGGTCTCCTGTTCTTTGATTTTGGATATATAATAAACACAAACAGCTTTTCAAAACCACCCATGATTAAATAAAAGTACATACAAATTATCTTCTTCTTTCCAGACTAGAAACTGATAGGCAGGAAAACAATTACATACTATCTAGATTGCTGAATCAGCGTAAAGAAATATTCTTCCTCAAGAAGTCTTTTTCACTGTATTTCTAGATTTCTTGTCTAGAATGAGTCATTTCATTAGTAGAGATCCAGGGAAGATTATCTCCTTTTCAAATGATGAGACAAGAAAATGAGATTAGGTTGGTTGGCTAGAGCCTGGTGTCAGTAACACCAATGTTGTGGGTTCAATTCCTGTTTGGGCTGTTCATGCAAGAGTTAAACTCAGTGATCCTTGTGGGTCACTTCCAACTCAGAATATTCTGTGAAATCTGTGAAGCTTGTCTGTGGATTCTAGATTATTGTTCAAATGTCAAGCTAAAATCAGTGAAATATGATTGAGTATACCACAGTATGTTTTTAAATCACACTTATTTTGGGGGTTAGAAAGCCACTGATCCTCTCTGCTAGAGGAACACCTTTTCACAAAATAAATAAAATTAGGTTCATGTGTCTTTATCAAGCAATATATCTGATTTTATGCAATAGTCCATGAGAAGTACCTAGATTTTTTTTTTTAGCAAATTTCTCTATAAAAATCTATGTCCTTTTTTTTTGGTGCAAGCACATTATTTAATGTAAAATGTCTCTGCTTTTAAAATAGATTTTTTTACCTTCTTGCACAAAATATTGGTAAACTTTTAGAGTTAGAATTTTCACTTCAAAATTAGATTGCGTGAATTGGAGCAGAACATAAACTGCTTTTCTGGTCAAACCTTAGAATAAATACAGTTTGTCTAACTCTTAATAAAAAATGATCATTCTTTCTGTAAGCTAAGAGGCAACTAGCCTCCTACACATTCCTCCTACCAAACGTTCGGTTTAAAGCTTTTCAATAACTTGCACTCTAATTTTAAGACATCCATCTATGTACAGAAGAATCCCCCCATTTACTCAACACAGGCACTGTTTTGAGTAAAAAATGCACGACTACCTGCCAAAGCTGACAAGGTTCTGGTGTGCTATCGCTTATAACTACACCTCTATGTGTTTATACATATGTGCACAGAAAAATATTTTTTTATGTTTAGTGTTTAGCATAAAGCCATCCATTATTCCATGAATTTCAGACTGGGATTTGCAGTTCTTTATTAAATGAATGACAAAAATGTGAATGATATTGAGCAGGAACATTAATATAAAGACTAATCTGTTTCCTTTTTTGTATGACTTTCATTTACACGGTCTTCCTTTCTTGAATTAGTCTCCATGAATTGATTGTTTAATGTATAACCAGTCTTGAACTTGTTCTTTTCTTGTTATGGGAAAATTAAAGTTAATTTTGTTGAGGACATGGTGCTTATGTTGCACATTTATCAAATGGTGATATTTTCCAAACCTGTATGGCAGCTGTTCTGCTTCTCCCCAGCAGTACACAGAAGTCAGTTTTATTTATAAACATGCAGACCTCTACTCTGTGCCCTGTGAATAAAAAGCCCTAAACAAACATCTCCATCAATATACAGGTTTTCAATCCTGGTTGTAGGAATTGTGTTCCATTTGCAGCATTACCATAGGTTAAAACATACCACTTAGGTGGGAAGGTTTAAGCTTCTGGCAAAAAGGGATAGAAAACCAACAATAAAGGATTATTTCTCTGTAGAAGGCACACAAAAAGAGTAGATGTAAAGGTCCTGTGGTCTGTTTATTTGCTAGAGGAGTTATATTTTAATCAACTAACACAATACATGTGCCATACAATTACTCGAAATGTATCCGAACTTCACCTCCGGGCCTTTTGGGGGTACATGATGAAATTCACCCATTGTTAGTGCCCTAGTTCAAGATCTACATTTTTCTAAGGGAATTTTACTCTATAAAGCACAGGTCAGAACTACATACTCATTCAGAATGTAGTTGCTTTTGCATTTACCTTCCACTGATTTTCAACAAATGTTTAGTGAAAGTGTTATCAAACACAAAAATCTTATTCAGTCTTCTGGAGTTGTAAATCAAAATGAAGGGATAAAGGTGAAAGTAATCATATAAACAATATAAAATTCCTATTACAAAACAACTACACAGAAGCTTCAGGTCCTCATCTACAGCACAAATATAGATTGCTGACCACTTGTAGAGCTATAACACAACTGCTAAGACAATGACTAAGAAGTAGCATAAATTCAGACCTATTACACTGATTTTAAAAGTATTTTTTCCCCAGATCTTCACTATCCAAATCCCTTCAAGTCTACTAGGATAATTTCAGTCATTTGTATCACTTTTTTTTGCATGCTCAGATGCCATGGCCTTGTTTCACTGGATGAAGTGGAATTTCACTGTAATCCACCTCTCTCCTGTGCCAGCTTTGTTTTGTGCCCCAAGACACAACAGAGCATCATGTGCCAACAGGAGGATGGAAGAGATTCAATTCTGTTCACTCAAGTTTACCCACAGAATTATTCAAATGTTCTGAGCATTGAGCTTTTGATTTCCCAATCCCTAATCTTGACCACATTGTTGCAAGCAGATAATTTCATTAACTCTAATGTACTATATTATGTGAATTTCCTCTCATTTAAATAAAAGGAGGGGGTGATATTTTTTTCTTTCCTATTTTTTTACTTTACTTGTTAACAATTTTTTAGCAATTATTAATGGGTCATACTAAGTTTAGTTAAATCCCTTGACATGTGTGCTCAGGCATCATAGGAGTTTTGTGGCTTAACATACAACAAAGAAACTTTTCGCATTGTTTGGGGACAGAAAAATAAATATAGATCTGTAAGCATATAAGATGGGTGAAACTAAACAGCCTGAAAGTGCAGTATGTTAGTGAGCAGAGGGGATTAATGCATGAACTTAGAAAATGTTTGAGGAACCGAAAGGGAGATGGTAAGGAGCTCTGATGAAAGAAGAACTAGTTTCTGGAGAAAGGCAAATAGAGAATTTTTCAAGTGATATTTAAATTTTTTCAAGTGATATTTATATATTTGCACTAAGGACCTTGGCAAACAGAGTAGGAGTATGTTGTTGCAATGTTCCAGTGCCGTGTATTCCTGTTTTATCAGGTCATGGCTACACTCGAACCAAAATACATAAAAGGCCTTATGAATCTCTTTTCATTATATGATACTCTGCTGCTGCCAAAATGGTATGGTGCTTGGCCCACTCGATGCCACTGTTCTTCCCAAGCACCCATACATGCGCAAAGAGAACAGGACAGATGACTGTTTTGGGAAGGCTGGTGAATATCCTGGAAAGGCTGCAGCCTCTTCATTATCATTTGCTTTCCCAAGGGTGTCTTGCTGTCCTCATCTTGACATCTTGTCCTCATCTATATCATGATTAAATTCAGTTCCTTAGGGTTCCATATCTGACACACCACCCGAGAAATGGGAATATGCATGGATTTCAGGCCACAGGGGAATAAAGGGCATGGGTGTCCTGGTTTGTGACTCACTGACAAGCCTAGGGAAGACATGCCAGGAAAAAGAACAGGGAAGCAATCCTGTGTTACAGCCTAAACTGCTTCTGCTGCCAAAATTTGCATAAGTTAAGCTACCTATTAAGACTTTGGGGGATCTCTGAGGACAAAAGAAAAACATACTTTCTAGTTTTTCTTATTAAGTTTTCCAAGTTTAAAATTGTGAATAATCAGAAACAGGAATAGGGGAAAAAAGAGACAGTGCTTCTTCCCTTTCAGGCTTTAAAAATAACCACAAATCTTTCTTTCTCTGTATTTTTTGGGTATTTTATTTTCTTTTCACCAACGATTCAGAGGTGTCTGGACTCATACTTCTGTTCTGGAAACAGTTCTGTGCACTTATTCCTAACTAGACAGTTGTGTGAGCTTGGTTGACATGATGCACAAGTTGGTTACTCCACACAACTTCTCCTAAGTTTTTTGCCATCAGAGCGAGAGGGTGGAACAGGGTGCCCAGAGAAATTGTGGATACCCTGGAAGGGATCAAGGCCAGGTTGTGTGGGGCTCTGAGCAACCTGATGTAGTGCACGGCATCCTTGGTCATAGCAGGAGGGTTGCAACTAGGTGATCGTTTGAACTCCCTTCCAACTGAGGCCACTTTATGATTCACTGATAATATTATACTGTATTGTACATGTTTAAGTCTATAACTCTCTATTTATGAGTAAGAAAAAAAGTTTTGTTAGTGATCCATCTATTGAGTCATTAAAAAATATTCTAGTAATGATGCAGAGCGGCCACATGCACTTTTTATATAAAAGGGTCATTATGCTTATTTATAAATTATTATCCATGTATCTGAATTGTACTTATTCTCCTACAACCACTATTTCAGTAGACTCTTGCCTGAGAAGTATTCTTCATAATTCTGCATAAGTTGTTGCTATTGATAAGAATTGTCATACAGTGGTCTAGGAAGAGGAATACATGATTTAAAACTTGTGTAAACGATTTTACATAATAATTGATAAGATTGGTCTGAATTGGAGTATGTAGTATAATAAACAGTGGTCAATATATTATTTTTAAGAAGGACACTACTTCAGAACCATATAAAATAATCCTTAACCAGCTTTACTCTCCTGTCTTGCAATAATAAATAGTTTAGGAATTTCGAAAACTGCAGGTTTGCCAAGGCTGTTGTTTTTAACAGCCACCAAATTCCTTTCTGAATATGTCTAACCTCTTCATCATTTTCTATTTTGTGTTGAGCAGTCCCAGTGTTTTACTCTTTCCTCATATGGAAGCCACTCTAATCATCCCTGTTAGGCATCCATTATTTTTAGTACTTCTACTGTATCCCATCAAAGATGAAATGATTAGAACTTGAGACAACATACAAGACAGAGGCTTACTGTTCATTTGTGGAAATTCTCAACAGTGTTTTCTGGTATGTCTGGAGTGAGTTTTTTTTCCCTTTTCTCTCCTTCTAACAGTAAAGTCAATTGCTGTGATTTTATTCTTGCCTGCTATTGAGCACTAAATCTACTATCTTCAGAGAACTGCACGCAATTTTTTCATTAATAGCTAATTTAGAGCTCATAGTTTTCTGTGTATAAATAACTTTCCATAATCTGAAATTCATTACCCAGAGCATTTGTCCTGTCTCTGGTATATATATTGAAATGCCTAATCGTGAATACTATGTGTTGTGCCAAAAAAATATAAATCCATAAAAAATATAGAAAAAAACTTCAGTATATATATAGTCCAAAACGAAAGACATGCTTCTGACCTCATATTTACAAGTCAATAGAGGGGATATGTTTAAGGGAAGATACTGAAGTATTAGGTCTGCTGACATTGTTGAAAGGTTAGTTAAAATCTGGACAAAGTGTTACAGCAAACCCCAGAATTATTTCACAGAAAAGACTCTAGTCCAAGACATCCAAAGACTATGGAAATATTGACAGGATTTTAATCTTCATGAGGCCTGAAGCTACTGAAAAAAACAGTCAAGTAAGAAAGATTTGATATGATGGGAATAGCTACCAATCAGAAAAAGGAGGGAAGGGTATTTTCCCCTTCAAGACAATCCAGAGAACTCCTTATGTGACAAAACCTAGTTGAAAGGAAAATCTTTCAAATATTACAATCAGAAGAGATCAATTCAATTAAACTTTAATCTGCATACAGAGAAGTAAGTGTACCATCATAAAAACCATTAGCTTTGCAGCCTTTCTTTTCATCATGTGATGCAAATATTGACATGAATTATGCAGTAAGCCTTCGGGAAAACTAATGAATGCTTCATATGATAAATAAGGTATTGCCTTCTCTTTTCTTTCAAATCTTTTCCTAAGACTAATTGCTAGCTAGATGCCTACAAAAACATTAGCAGATACATTTTCCTATGTTATAGATCAATCCCAGAAAAGTACTATCGCTTATTTATGAGTCTAAAAAGATGAACTCAGAAATAACCAGTCACGAATCTAACAGAAATAGAATTGTCTTGTAATAATTTCTGAATATGGTTAATTTCATATTAGGGTGTTTTCTTTTAGAACATACAGGTGTAGTCTAATGACAAATAGACACAGAGGTTGAAAGAAGCAGGGGGAGAAGAAAATGAAAAAGAAATCAAAATAACTTCTTCACATCTCATTAGAAATAGAGTTAACAAAAAATCCTATGACAGGACTAAGATGGTGATATAATAAAACAGAAAGACGATTGCAATACTTTTTTTTTGGTTTGTTTTTTTTTTTTAAGGAGGAGAGGTTAGCTGTTGTAGTAGCTTTTATAACAAACTAGAAAAATGCACAAACACCTGTTGGAAGATCTGAACATGATAAGACTTCCAGGGAATAAGAGGATAGATACAACAGTCTCTCTTTTAAAGTCTCTGTGCTTTATTCTTACCTTTAAAATAAACCATACATTGTATTTGTGTCCATTTATACCCTTTTTTGCTATATGTACAAGTGTACTGATAGTGTTGAGCAGAGACTTTTACTCTCATCCTGAACCAATCAAGGCCTCCTGCTCTTATTTTCAATGTATGCAGAAATAAAAATCTCCCAGTCAGTTCCTCTCAGTCCAAAAATCTGAAGTCAGGACAAGGGAGAATGGTATGTTATGAATGTATATATTGTAAATATTTCTAGAGAGCAGTTATTCTTTTTCTTACTGTGAGTGATAATCTCTGGATGTATTCCCATTGGGGAAGATTCAAAAATCTCCTAGGTGGAGTAGCCATGACTTACTGATTTTAAACCACATATTTTAGGAGTTATGGATTGCTCTCATTCTCCTAAATGTTGTTAGGAGGAGAGGTTTTGTGGTAAAAAAAACATGCATTGCTGATGCTAACTAGCATCTCTTCAATACCTTGATCTTCTTGTTGATCTCATCTATTATGAAAGACTGGTGCAAAGCATAAAACTCTGGGGGGAAGAGAAAAAAACAAAAAACAACAAACCAAAGTCAAAAAGTAATATCTAAGAATTAGGAAAACCTGAAGAAAGCGAAAAAAAAAAGTGTGACATCAGCTGTAATACTGATGACAGAATGTTCCAAACAAACATTTAAGGAGAACTGAAGGATGGCACAATGTAAGGGGGCAATTTGAAATTATGCCTACTCTGTAGAATAAAGCAAATCAGCCATCTAGGCAGCTGACACCAGCCTGATATGTAGCAGCATACTTTCTAGGTGTTAGTCATGTCCCAACAAGTCAGGATTAACTGTGTTCAGTAGCAACATTAGAGAATGCCACTTGGATGAGTCATCCACCTTTTAGTGAATTAGAGAATTAACTTTTTCACCACAGCTCAAGCAGTTTATCAAACTGAACAACAAAGGTACATGATAAGCCCTAGGCTTTTTTGGATGGAATTCCTTTGGCACCAGAGATTAGCCATATTTTGTCACTTTCACCTATAATGGGAAAACCTGACTCACCAGCCTAACAGAAAGTAACTATGAATTATCCATTATACATCTTAATAGCCCATCATAAGTTTCTGTCATCATCCCAGATGCAGACATTCAGGAACCTATAACACAAACATTCTACCTAAATTAGATGATAAACAAGTGCAAATCTCAGCAATCCATGACACATGAGCTAAAATTACACTCTATATAAATGATAGCCAAGTCATGCTTGGGCTGCTGAAGAGCAGAGTCCCATTGTAAACACACAAGTATAATACATGTATAAATTTATTTTAACTTATATTTCTTTTTTAATGTATGTGCTACTTACCAGACTCCTCCATGTCCACCCTACTGGCCAGCACAAATTGTCACAGAACAGAGTTTTCAGTAATATCTAAGTATTGAACAAAAACCTTCCTGAGAGCCATACAAGAAACAGGATGCTCTTTCCAACCCAGCTCACATAACTTTTCATATTTCATTGTTTTCAACAACCTCAAGACAAAATTAAATGGGCACAAAAAGGCGTTTTATACATTTTTAAATTTTACATACTTTGAAACTTCATTTCCAGGAAAATATTCATGAGACAAGTATCTCCTTTGAATATTCATCTAGATGTAGGAAAATTTGCAAATTTGGATCTCTGACCTAGCCATTTGAGCCAGAATGCCTCCCACAGTTATGCTACATATGCACATTTGTTTGTTATATTATCCCTTTTTCCCTGCAACCCTAAAGCAACCCTGTGTATTCCCAACTAAGGAACAGATGTGGTTTGTCATCTACAATAGATAATATTCTAACTTGCACTGACAAAAAATTAAAGCTCCACTGTCTAACAGATGAATATTAATAGATACTATTTACAAAGACAAAAAGAAAAAATATCAGCTTAGCAATACATGTCAACATATGTGTGGTTCTGAAGAGTCATAAGCTATTCTGCTTTTAAAAAGTGGGATATTCTAAGAAAGAGAAGAGTAAATTGAATCTGCAAAATCATCAGTACTTTCCAAGTGTTTTATAGTTGGCTTTTTGGTACCAGAAAGGCTGAAAGAGATGCAAGAGCTTTGTATACTGGAACAGGGGTGGTATTTTATTGACCTGTAGAGGAGGAAACTTTCTTAAAATTCACAGTCTAACACCTTTTCTTCCAACACTTTCCTTATTGGAAACCAATTTCCCTTAAGTGTGGCGTTTCTGTTATCTTATTTATCTTACTATAAATTAAGAACAACATAAGAATGTTTATTAGATAAGTATTAATAATAGTATAAAAATTACTTCCTCATATAATCTGAAGATATATCCTGGATCTAGTGCATAACAGAATGATTTGATGGAAAGATACTAGTTTCTTGCTAAGAAGTATTCGTTGGGAAACCCTTACATCAGTTTTACAGAGTGATTTCTTTTAGTATTCATAAAGGAGATTAGCAGAATTAAACTCACTGTGAACCACACAGAAAAGCAGCATGAATAATGAAAATTAAGTTTATGAGATGGCTAAAATGAATCGTAGGGGTTTACAGTTTATTTACGCCTATGGCCCTCAAAGTTAAGAGTAGCCACATCTGAATCCCTGGAAATTCCAGCTGGCATATGGGGAGGAAATTCAAGACCTCTTTCAAGACCAGTTCAGACAGTCTTGTCAATATTCAGCTAGAGAATCCTGAAATCACAAAGAACTGGTTGAAATAGGTGAACATTTACAATTTATACTTAATTACTGACTGATGTGTGTAGCAAACTGAGGGAGCCCTCAAAAAAATGATCTGAGGCTTCTCACAAGGAAACTACATGGTGCATACCCCTTAGGATATGGAAAAGCAGACATATTCTCCCCAGGCCACTTGCATAATGACCTTCTACCTCCAGCACAGTTATCAATTTCAGCACACAAGCAGTTTTATATTGGATTCAGCAAAGTCAGCAATGCAGCCTGCATCATCTTGAAAGAACAGGAGCTGTGATACAAACAAATACGATCTAGACTTAGGAGAAGCCAAGAAAACCATGCTAAACAGCAATACTGTCAACATCTCATTTATTTGAGGGGCAGTGTGTTCCCATTCCACGCTTTGTAACTGATTACATCAGATTTAATTTTGGAGTGAAAATTAAACCTAGTCATCCCAATAAACTATTTTTTTCAGAACAGAAAATGACAGAGATATTTGCAGCACACTGAATGGAGGTGCCAAATGCTCCCAACTTCCTTCAAACCAGAACTGACTTGCTATAATGCAAGTGGCTATGATCACAACACATGAAGCCTTTCTGGCTTTTTTACTGCAAATTACGGATTTTAAATGCATTTTTACATCTAGGCAGTCAGATACAGCAATATTGAAGTGATTTGGAAGCTAGATCCTTCTATTTTTGCTGGATGTGAACAGGAGGTTAATGCTGTTGCTTTTACACTACATACCCTCTTTGTGAATCCAACACCTCATTGTGATAGCTGTAAGCCCTGAATATTCTTAAATTCTCAAGCAATTTCTAGGATGGTTTATATCTAAATGTGGTGAAAAGTTTTACATAGCTGGTTCAACTTTGATTGAAAATTTTGCCAAGTGATGATAATAAGTTTGAAAACCAGGCATAAAAATACTAGCTGAATAATTGATAACAAGCCAGATGCGTATGTCGTCCATATCTGCAAGAATTCCTGTTCTTTCCTACTGAAATGGCTGTAATACTGTACTGAATGCCCTGAATGCTCTACTAAGACTCAGATATTTTTGTCAGTGAAATGTTACACTACTTGCTAGAAGGTAGAGGACACTGAAGTAAAGACTATTAAGACAGTGAAGTAGAAACGCTGATGCTTTCTGTCCTAAATTTACAATTGCATTTACAGCCCTGGAGTAACTAGCAGAGGAATAATTCAATACACTTTTTCAGATGCAGTGATGATGTCACTGCTCTAGAAGATTGCTTGTGGGGTAGAACACAAAGGTTTAAATAGAAAACAATGTAGAAAATGAGCTGTAATAGCAAATCTCTCTGTTGTCTGAAGTGTCAACTCACTTTGGAGCTTCAGGAATGTAAATGACACCTTATATTGACCTGCTGGCTTCAGACATAAACTTCACCACATCCTAAATTATGGTGAAAATCATAAAATTTCTCACATCCTCCCCTGAACTGTAGTAGTTTTCTTACAAAAACAGAGGTGTGTAGTCAGACAAGCTTGGCAATGTGTAGGCCTGTGTTTAAAAAAATCCTGCACTCATAACTTTTCCTCAATTGTATTTGAAGGCATGCTTACAATCATACAACTTTTCTTATCTTGTTTGCTGTTAGTCTTCTATTAGCCTTATCTTATCTTTCTTCATGTAAGGAATTTGGAGCAAGCTGAGTGTCAGGCTTGGAGAAAGAAAGAAAGCCCTTCCAAGCACAAAACAGGGACCAAAGCCATTGTCATAGCAACAGGAATCAGATGTGAATGCTTCTGTTTTCTATATTCTAGTATATAAGTGAAAATAACATCACTCTAAACATGGAGGTGCGATATTTCTTGATTCAACTCCTAAATTATAGATTAACCCAGATAAAGTGCAAGGAAAAAAGAGTTAAACTGACTTGTGCACTAATTAATCTAGAGATACTGTAACTTTTAAGGAAGTGGAACAGTGTACAGGTATTATATATGAATCAAATCTTTCAAAAAAATTTTTTTTTCAAATAACCATTCACTATGAAGAGTTGTCTCTCTGTTTTACATTGAGAAAATATTATGTTTTCCAAATAGTATGTGCTAAAATTATTGCCTGAAATTCAAAATAAAATAAAAAAAATCTATATGCCTGCATAAAGCCATAAATCTAAAAGAGATCACTGTAATCACTTCACTGAATAATCTAATAAGCACATGATTTTTAACTCTATTCTTTCCATTTGTTGTTCTAAAAGAGGATTACATAGATTTCAAAAGGCTTTTGGAAGACCTCAGATCCAATGACCCTGTACTATAATCAATACTTGCAGAAGACATTAAATACTTTCAAGCACTATATGCTGAATATATAACACATTAAATACTCAGAAATTATTAGAAAGTCTGAAAATGTTTTAATTTGAAAACTAGAACTCTCGTTTCTTTGCTCATGGGACTTACACACTTTGTAAAACAAAGTATCTTTTCCCCTAATTTTAACATGGCACAGCTTTGCCAGCCTTTAATCCGGACTGTGCAAAGTCTACCTGGTTCTTCCCCATCTCCTCTATAGTATTGGTCACCCTTGGCCGTGCCTACTTCTGCACCTTTGCATTGTGTGTAAGCAAATCTGCTGGAATACTGTCCCAGAGAAAGAAACTCCACGGACAGTGACATGCATCTACATCATGGCCTACTGGCTTTTCAACCACCAAATCTTAGAAGGAGCATTTTGCTTTCACTACAAACCGAGCCACTGTCCAAGGGGAATCTGGTGTTTTGGTGTAAAGCAAAGCTCCATCCTCAGGTAATGATCAGTGAAATGTTCCCATGCTTTAATTAAACCAAGTGTTGAATGAAAAACTGTGATTCTCTTCTGCTGCAAGATGAAATCTGTGTTCACAGACAGAGTAAAAGTCATTGCAACAACTTCCAGCCATAGCTCACCCTTTTGTCCAGAAAGGTATGTACTTAAAATTAGTCAACACAGAGTAATAATATTCTGGCACTGATCTTACAGTTCTCACTGACATTAAATTGCTATATCACAGCCTCCAAAAAATATATCTTTTTGACTTTTGTCTTTATAACTTGTTGTGTACTTTCCTTCATTATTTATTTTTTTTTTAAATTTTTAATCTCTTTATTTTTAGATATTCTTTAGACTCCAAGACTGCTGTGTCCAATCTCTTTGATCTGTTAAGAGACGATACTCCAACAGATAAAGCTGAGCCCCAAATGATTATTCTCCCTATAAACTCTCTATATAAGTAGAGAAAAGGATGTGCAGGCAATGTTTCAGTGCACCTAAGAGCAGAATTCTCTGAGTCACTCTGAAGAAGACCAATTTGCTCTCCTTGAAAACAGAAAACCAGGAGAGAAACTATCCCTCTGTAGCTATGGTTTGTCTTTTCACAGTGGTCTGTGTGGTTGCAAACATGGAGTATGTTCCTGCATCAGACTACTGTATGCTTTTAATACTTCTGCCTTTTGACAGTCTTCCACAAATACATGAAAACACATCCCTTTTGACAAAGTCTTCCACAACACATCAAAACACATCCTCTGCCTCATGCACTGGTCCCTTATATCATAGAGAGACATGTTCAAGGTTTCAGTTCTAATTTTCAAAACTCCAGTGACTTCAAATAATATATCTAATTAAATTATTTGCTTGGGAATTTGATGGTAAAAACAAACTTATAACTTAATTCAAGATGAAATATTCAAACACCTGATAGAGACTAGACCAAGCTCCTTCTGTCTTCTGCCACCAGTCCAAGCCTTCATTCAAAGTAAAACAGAGAAAGACTACGTTTTTTGAAATCTGCTTTTTATGTCTCTTCTGCTTCAATTCTAAGCTACAAATTTTTGTAGCAGTTCGTCAGATTTCAGTAGCCTTACCCTTACATAACAAAACTCCATAATCAGACTTTAATGAAGACATTTAGATAAACCCTTGAGATCTGCATTCAATTTAGGAATGTTTTGCTACATGGATCAGAATAGCTTATGGGTTTTAATCTCCCTTTTTCAGATGGTTTTCTTCTCAGAGTAAAACGAATCAAATAAGCTAGTTTTGTAAAGGGCTTCTCATTTGGTTTGTGAGAAGTCATAGTCACATTTTCTCTACTCAAACTGAAACAATTATCAGTGTGACTTGGTGGAATCCATGCACTGTTCAAACGACAGAAATCCATTTGTGTTTTCCAAGATCTCCAAACAAGAGTTTTTTAAGATTATCTGCTGCTGTCTGGCTATAAGAAATGTTGCTGTTGTCAACCAGGGCACTACTGGCTGTTTTTAGGCAAGCAGATGCTGTAAACTGTTC
>JAWWTY010000088.1:13803253-13831532 GCA_035222235.1 Margarornis squamiger
CATCATATTAATACATTCAAATAGTCAAAATGTTCAGAATAAGATAGCACAAACTTGGTGCAGGAGTACATAGATCAGAGTGTGGCCAGCATTGTCAAATAGGAGATACACAGCTTAAGTATTATATAAACTACTTTTTCCCCAAAAACATTAACATAGACACCAAAATTGTAACAAGACATATCAAAAAATAAGGCACATTTATTTTGATATGGTAGTCTTGAAATAGAAAACTCATTTCAGAGAACATCAGTATCTAAATGAGTTTTATAAAAAATCTTGTATTCATGATAATTATGGACATTTCTCATCATGGTAATGGAATAATTGCACATATCCCAGTGTGTCAAGTAACAAAATGGGAGTTTTATTAAACATTTCCATTGCAAAATTACTTTGTAGGTTCGTGTTTTCCTATTTACATAACTCAGGTGAATGGTAGAAGTATTAAAATCTACCATCACTTATCACAAGTACTGCAGGCTTTCATTTTACCACAATTAATAATCCCCTTTGTGTTGAATAAATTGAAATTAATTGTGGAATAAATTGAGATTATTGTCATTGATATAAATGATTGTAAATATTTGGACATTAGCTACTCCACATGAACATTTTATCCTTTTTATTTCCAAGCTGCATCAGGACTTTCTACACTGAGCTATTCGTTCTTAAATTCATCAAGAATCAGCAAAAGAAGGCTGTTTAAAATTGAATCCCCTCTTTATGAAAATTAAAACACCAGAAACACCATCAGTTAGCATTTAACCTGAGATTTAATCTGTTGAGAGGTTAACATTCTTAGAAATTTCTTCACTCGTATTAACTTATACTGATGTTCCTATTGTATGGGGGAAAGAAAAAAACCTGAACAAACAAAAAAAATTTCTTGCAACATGGCTTTTCACTGTGTTGGTCAAAAAAAATTATAGAACGCATCTTTTTCTCACAGTATCCAGAAGCTGGAACAATATTAATGTGCTTCTTATTGCACGTGAAACTCAGAGGAGATGTAATTGCAGATTCTTCTTCTCTATCTGAGTATTAAAGCAAGATTTCATTTTAGCCGAATCCGGAACGTATTTATCTCCATAGAACTCATATGTATTTCACTTATATTTCTGGCATCTGGAGGTGAATGCATCAAAGATAAAGATGTGGGTGTAAGACTTTCCACTCTGAATTTGCTAAAGAGTTTATGCACCTTTATCTGGAAGGGAAAAGAAAAAAAATGAAAAACAACCAACCAAACCAAACCAAAACAAAGAGCTATATTTAGAACAGGCAGTATAAATTCTAAAATTATACATTTCCTTACAGGTACCAGCACAGCAATTCCCTCACCAAAGACTATGAACATTCTTAAGTACCACAGATCAAATACTATACACTAATTTAGATCTTTTTAGGCAGTATTCACTTTCTACATTTCAAAGAAAATTAAATCAATTAAATAAATTAAAACTATTAGAAATATTTGGATTTAAATTCTTCTTGTTTCTCATTAAAACAATATTTACTCTTCTGCCTAAAGAAAATCTCAAACTTATTTTGAAGTTTTATTACAAAATTTCTACCAATTAGTAACTCTCCAGTCCATTTATAATCTTCAGAAAAAAATTATTTATATTTCATAGTTTTACACATCACATCAATTCTATAGCAATCTTAAAATGCTTAGATATTTGCACTGGTGTAGGTCATTTAAGAGAGCATGGGTAGAAAAACAACATGCTATAATAAGCAACAGCCACATAACTTGCAGACATATTAACAATATTCAAAAGATACATTTCAGAATATGTAACTTGACTCCTTTTACTTCATAGAGTTCTAAAATACCATTAAAAATTATCTGAAGAATAGTCATTTAAAGGAAGGTAATAAGATTAAAACTAGTTTACTTGTTGATGCTTACATGGTCATTCCCACACCAGCAGATCTGTAACTTTATCAAATGGAAAGAAGCCTTCAAGGTAAACTTAACTCTTATTCTGAAAGTATAACTTTTGATGAATAAATACCTAGACTTCATGTACAATGTGACTTAAGGATCAGGGTTTCTGCAATACTTGTAAAGTAAGCTGCCCATAAAATATTAGCATACCTTTCCCTGAGTAGTGGAACAAAGCAGACCCATGTCTCTGTTTGAAAATCTACAGTCAAATCCCTTCCTGTGAAGAATCAGAGCAGCCTCATCAGATGGCTCAGCATCTACCTACAAATAAACAAGGTAAAAGATTACTCACAAAGTAGCAGCTAGAAAGACATTTTAGGACCTCATAAAACTATCATTATTGTGCAGTGATAGAGGCACTTATACCTTAAAAAAATATTCATCCTAAATTCAACTGCCATTGGCTTTTTTGAATTTTATAAGACTAAACATAGAAAGAACTAAACTGCAAAGAGTTGAAAGATTCTATGTACTACAGAATAGAAACTTAAGTTTTTGAGTGTAAAGCTCAATAGGTGCATCTATACAGACTCAGAACTGACGTATAAATATCATAGTTGTATTGATTTGCTTTCCACAAAAATGATATGGCAAAACCAAAACCAAAATATAAACCATGTTAATTAAAATACTCTGTTTTAAAACTGACTGTTTTAGTCAGTGTGACTACGTTGAACAAGATTTCATGTTGTAAAGCTGCTCTCTAACTCATCTTAAGGTGTACAGAAAACTGTGTGTCCTTGAACCTCAACAGACATGAAAGAGTAACTCAAGAGTGACCAACAGCCTCAATTTTCTAGTTTGGACAAAATGACTAAAACCAACACTTAGGGCAAATGGTCGCAATAACAGCATAAAATGCCTCAAATCAGAATCTTGTTTTGACATGTCAAAACAGAGTCATAGCCTAGAGCTGGACAGAACTTTTTTCTTTTACACTGAAATGTAGAAAACCACTGTTGTACTGCAGGAGTAACAGTAAAGAAATTCTTCACATTATAGATGAATGTGCACGTAAGCCAACTTCACATCATGTGAGTGGCACATCACAAGATACCCTTCATAGAATCACAGAATTGGTTAGAATGGAAAAGATCCTTAAGAACTCTAAGTCTTAGTATTAATGTAGCTGTGCCAAGTCTACCACTAAACCATGTCCCTAAGTACCTGTGTTTTAAATACCTCCAGGGATGATGACTCCACCACTCTGGGCAGCCTCTTCCAGTGCTTGAACACCCTTTCCATGAACACTTCTTCTTAACACCCAGTCTAAACCTCTCCTGGCACAACTTGAGGCCATTTGCTCTTGTCCTGTCTTGGGGGAAGAGATCCAAAACCTCCTCCTACAGCCTCCTTTCAGGTAGTTGTAGAGGTCCCCCCTTGAACCTTCTTTTCCCCAGGCTAAACAACCCCAGGTCCCTCAGCTGCTCCAGACCATTCATCAGCTTCATGTCCTTCTCTGGACTCACTCCAGCACCTTACTGTCTTTCTTGTAGCTGTATTGCTACACTGACCATAATATGAAAATCTTTATTTCTTTATTCATTAGTATTTGGAATTGAAACGAGCTACTTTTCAGTAAAACACTGTCAAAAACTGGCACAGTTTACAAATCTTGACTAAAACTCAGTTTGAGAAGATTTCATAAACACTAGCTTATAAACACCTAAAATCAAGGTTTTATTTAATGACTTGTGTCTACAGTCAGCATATGAAAACAAGTTTCCAGTATTTAATAGCATTCATGATTAAACAAGTTCTTACCCTGTTCATTGGAACAGTAGTACCACTTTCTATGTGAAGTAAGGCAATAATAAAGATGTGACAAAATTAGTTTCCTTCTCCTACTATGAGACACCTGACTTGGTTTTCATTGTCACTGATGTGACAGTGTTGCACTTAAAAGTAGGTATTTTTATGCATACAAAGTAATACTGTCTGCCTAAACATCAGATTAGTGAAACATTAAAATTCATACTCAAAAGCCTGACTTCCTATGGGGTAAATTAATGTTAAAAATGACAAGCCAGTAATGGGTATCAACACTTCCTCTATTACAGTTAAATTATCTTTTACTAATCTGCATAACAAATGCATGTATGCATTTCAAATGATGGCATGAATATTTAAACTCTCAAATTTTTAAAATTAAATATTATCTTAATTAAGATTCAAAAGATTTAAACAGAAAGGTAACAAACAATAAGAACTTGAGAAAAAAGGTTTTGGTAAGTATAAACATCTACGATATAGTACTCAACCTTTTATCATGCACATAGCAACTACATGAAAAAAATAAAGCTGTTCTAACCCATTATCAAAGCAGGTTTAAGACTAAGTTTCCACAGCCTCCACATCGACTTTAACTTACCTGTTCTTCTATCATCTCTAGGTAAATTAGACTAAGTAAATGTCAGCCTAAGGAACGTCTGAGCAAGGATGAACTTAATTTACATCAAATACACCTAAACATGGCCATGCTAACTGCACAAAACCCTGGAACAAATTCCTCAATTTTCAACAAATAACACCCTTAACCTTATAAAACTTCACAGCACTGTTATACGACAAAAAAATCCCTAACCATTGTACTATCAAATCTCCAACTAGCTTTCCTGGAAGAGCTGCCAAAGTCTGATTTGATTTTGATCTCTGAGAATTGAAATGCAGTCCCTCATCAGGCTTTTAGATAGATAAAAAAATGAAATTGCTAAGCTTTCTCATAAGCAATATCTCAGGGAAATGTTGCTAAAATTTTGAATAGAGGGAAAAACATTTAAACTTTTTAAATCCAGTTACTGTAAGATAACAGACATACATTGAAAAGTTTAAGGTAAAATAACAAAATTATGTATTTATGTTTAGTATAAAGTGACAATGTTCTCAGTCTTAAATCTTGAGGCCCAGTTTACTACACCAGGTAGAATCTGTATCAAACTTCTTAAAAACCAGAGTTCTATTGAAATGATTCTTCAAATGACACATTCATAAGGGATTACACTCTTACTGGACAAGATCAGATATCTTACAACAACAGCAATATTCTTTCTGAATATTGCTTAAAATCTTAAAAATTATTTATTTAAATTTGGTACCCTTTTATGTGAAATTGCAACAGAGTACGAAAAACCACTTTCAACAGCAAAAGCAATGGAGAAGTCTATATTTCTGGAAAAAAAAAATTCATTGTATCAATTAGCCAGAATTATGACACTTGTCATTCAAATTCTTGGAAGATAGAGAAAGGAAGCAGAAAGTGAGGAGAGATTTGCAAAATTACTTGCAAAGCACAGCAACATTTTCTGCTGTGGGGTAGAACTCTTCTGTATCTATAACAAAGTGATCCTGTCCTACGACTACAGCAAACGTTCACTTTGCAGTGGACAAAGTCACACTGCAGGCTCAAGAACTGTCAATCAATAATCAATTATATACACAGTCGTAGACAAGGAAGATATCATAGCCTTAATCAATCTTATACCAGTGGGGATAGTGGGGCCAATACAGCACAGATAAAGTCATGGAATTTACCTACAAGTAGCAATATTGAACTCAAAAAGCAGACACGGGGCCAGCCTTTCTTGTCACAGGGTTCATAGCCAGATGATACAAAGAAGAGGAGGAAGTTTAGGCCTCAAAAAGGGAGAGAGAACATGCGTTCATGAAGGTCTGCCCCTGAAGTTAATAGGTTGAAGCAAACATGAGTTGCGAAGCTGACTAAGGCAAATGAAAATCCTCACAGTGAAGTGTGAAACATAAATTCCATGTGAAGATTTAATTCAATATAAGGCTTTCTCCAAACTCTTCAAAGGCATAAGACCCAGAAAATCAAGAGTTACTCCACTTTGAAATTCAAAATAGGAATTTTGTCACAGTTGAAGGAGTGTATATGACATTGAACTACTAACAGAGAAAGCATGAGAACATAAACAAATTCTTTAAGTTCTAAAATAAGGATTAAGACTTACAATAAAGAACAGATAAAAGGAATATAATCTGGCTTTAATACAGAGGGGTAGTTTTACCTCAGCTGCCATGGAGACGCTAAAGAAGAAGGGACAAGTAGTTTGTAACTATCTAAGTATGGTAGAAATGAAAAGGGATTTCATTGGGCTAACAGCACTGGTAAGAGACACTGCAATACAGCATAAAGTTAACATATCCATGTTTCAAAAGGTGTTGAAAAACTGAATTTATAGAACATTTGCCAGGAGAAGGATGAAAAACCAATTCCAGTCCTTTAGTTTATGAAACAAAAAATTAAAATTATGGTGGTTACATACCTTTCCTTCCTTTGCAAGGAAAAAAATATTGACTACAGGAGAGGCTCTTTCATTTGAGTTTCTTTTGTACCTTTTTTGGTTTTTTTTTGTTGGTTTCTTTTTGGGTTTTTTTGGGTTTTTATACCTACCAGAGCATGATGTCACAGGATCCAAACATTACAAGATGATATTAAAACAATTAAACTAGGTCTTGGAATTAAGCTTAGAAGTATTTTAACAATACAAGGTGGGTTTAAAACTACAACCATTATTAAAAACACATTCAGAACAAAGTCTAATGACCTTAAATTTACTTCTTCTAATACAGAAAAGGCTGTAGTATATGAACTGTTCTCCCTTAAACTTTGGGAACACATTGAAATGTGCCCGCTCCAGAGACAGAACACTGCACAATGCGTATTAATATGTTGTGAAAAAAACAATCCTTGCATTTTATGTTACTCAGACACAAGTCTCTAGTTCTTGCAGAATTAAGAAAAGCCAGTAATCACACCGTAGTTTATCATATTACATACCCCCTCCACCCCCCCAACAAGTTACTTCCCAAGAACAAATTATTTGGCTTTATTAAATAAGCTGTATCATCTGTTTGCTCACAAAACCAGTGGTTAGACCTTACCTTTGATTGGATTGTCCTCAGATTGACTATATGCATGTCACAAGGCATGGATGACATGAGTGGAGAAAAAGTATTTATCATCTCTGGGACACCTGAATCCATATTTGTTGTCATTGGAATTACAGGATGATTTAAGAAAAGAGAAGTCATATGGCTAAGAAGTGATGGAAAACTGACTGATGTCTTTTCTTCACTCTGCAAAATACAAAAGAATGAATCCAGTTAAGATGCCTTTATGTCTGTATTTTGGAACTCACTTACTTTATATGTGATTCTGTTCACTGCATATAAAATTTTCAGACTGCATGTTTAATTACTTGTGGAAACTTGATCGTCACTAATTTTCCTCTATTAGCACTTCCTAATTTTACAAACCATTACTACACTTTTAAAAAAATTATTAGGTTAGATGACACCTCATTTTACATCATTCCTCATGTTTCTTTGCTAGCCCCTCATCTGTAAACAACATACTTTGGAGAAAGAAACTAGCTATTACTTTAGCAAGTTGCTCCTATTTATCAGTATCTATTTGAATATGGAGAAACAGCTAGTCTTTCGCAGGTTTCCTTTTCCACATTAATATTCTGACCTGTATTTCTTACTTTTTCTAGCTTGTGTCCTAAATCCTTCTTCTTATTCTAAATCTATCTTCTTCAAATTATTTGCTGGAAGAAATAACAACTGGCATCTTTGCCTTGGTCCGCATTGAGAAAGATTTCTTTTGGAAGTTCTAATTCAGTTTCTTGCCAGCAGGAACTGAAGTGACTCCATCCCAAGACTCACAAATTTTGTACTTTCCCAAATTTTGTATTTGCAGTGCTTTACCATGGCTGCAGAAGCTGCTTTACAAACCTGAAACTATTAAATCCTACATATTCACAACAACTAGTTACAGCTCCATAAAAGGCGAGAGAAGAAAACAAAGTAAGTTTAAAAAGGCAATTTCTATTTCAGAATGTCAGTGAAGATAAGACTACAAATAAGTAAAAACTTCTTTTGTTCTTCTTTTTTTTCTTGCATGCTTAGTCAGATAAATCCCTGCTTGTTTACAGTTAAACCAGTGATATTTAGTGAAAACTTTGCAGAAAAATACTGAAAACACAGTATCTTAAGCACTGTTATATTAAACTTAGATTTTATGACAGGTTGAAAAAACAGAAATAAAAACCAACTGGGACATACTTAAAGCAAAGAGGAGGATTATTTTTCAGCTTATAACAGACAACCATAACAGTAATTTCTGTTTTGGGGTGTGTATGCATGTATGCATATTTATTTTTATCTCTCCAGCAGCATTAAATACAGCTGACAGTGTAGCAATTGAAAATATGCGAGCTGAATCGATGCAAGATGGTAATTTCTATTTTACTCTTGGTGCTTTTCTTAGTAATAACTAACACTTTGCCTCTTTGGTAGCTACTAAGCATTTTTAACTATCTATTAAGACCCACAAATTACTTTCCAGAAATGACAACAGTTGATCACTGTAGAGGACTGCTCCTACATGTGCCTCACTACATTTATTTACATTGAATTCCATTTGTCATTTTACAGCATCTTTAATTGGTCTTGAGTCTTCTAATTTCTTAGTTAGCCTTGATTTTTTTTTTTCCTTATCTTGAAGAGTTCAGCATGACTGGTCAACTTCATTGCCATGATTTTCTTCTTTTCCAATTACAGGATGAGCAAGCTTGCTCTAGATACAGCTAAATCTGAAAGTCTTCAGTTCAAGTGACTGCATGCATTCTCTACCCACAGGGAAAATATGCTTATCCATGTTCTTTCAAAGAAGAATTCACTTTTTGACCCCAAGAGGAACATGGTTCTTTCTGTTGCCATAGATGTTGCCATGATGACAGTCAAAATATTTTATTGTAATTTCTCTTATTATTTTTACTCTACCTTTTTTCCCTCCTGTAAAATGAGTTGATTGCTTGCATCTGAGAACTTGAAAAGAGGTCTCCATAAATATGTCACAAATCACACATGAATCAGAAATGTAATTTATTCATCCTATTATAATATTTAAAATAAAATATGCAGCAAAAGCCCTTGCAAATGGTTCCTAGTTCCAGGCACGTTACCCGAGAATGAGCAGAGGGCAAAAATACCATCCAGCAACAACAGTTATTCAAGATAAGTTTTTCAGATGCACTTTTAAGCAATGGGTATTCATACTCATTTGAGATCAGCAATTCTGCCTAAACAGAATTCATGTTCAGCCACTCGTCCACTACTTTGAACCTCTGCCTAATATACACTGCTAACATATACAAGGAAGGAGTGCACATCCCATAACCAATGGTTTCCCTCAACTTGGGATTTCTCAGATTTAAGGAATTCCAAAGAGGAAGAAGCCTTCACAGAAACAACATTTTGCTTTGTCTTGTCATTTTAAAATTATTTTATTTACGTGCAAATCCTCACAGTAAGATATCCCAAATATTTGGAGAAGAGCCAGAGTTTGTTATGAGAAGAGCAATTGAAAAATCATTGTATTAAGTTCAACTTCATGCATGAAAGAAAGTGCTTGCTGAAAACAAATTGAACTCATTTAGATGTCCTTATAGTTTCAGAAACTGTGTTCCTCAAAAAAATGCCACCAAAGTCATTTGAGATGAATTGACATGATATCTTTCTGAAAGCTTCTGTTCCATGCACAGAAGAACACTGTGTGCAGAAACACAAGCATGACACTCATAAGTCAAAATTTTGCCCAAGCCCCAGAGATTCAAAGTGTAAATACAAAATGGGACATAAGTTTGCACATTGTCTGACACAAAAGTAGAATATCATCTGTGGTAAATGTAACAGATAAATCCTCAGCCTTGTCTAGGAAAGCATAGAAGGTCAATCTTCATGACCGAATCCTTAGCCTTCTCTAAGACAAAGAGAAGCAACTAGAATAAAAAAGGTGGGTTTAATATAAAGATACAGTAAGCTGTATTGCAGTTGAGAATCCAGGAAAGAGGGAAGGAAAGTCACAGAAAATTTTGAATAAGAATGTGGGTAGGAGTGAATATGGGGAGTGGGACAAAATTCTCAGATAATCCATAGCAGAACCACAAAGACTGGCACCTCAGCTCCTAGATTCTGGAAATAAGTGAGAATGGCAGAGAAATACAGCCTTGAAAGTCTCTGGCAAATGTTAGAACAAGGGCTGATTCAACTTGGCTCATTTTTGCTCCCATTACATGTTTTATCACAGGCATAAACATTGTCCTTACGCATTATACTTTGAAACTGAGACTTGGGTGGAGATTTTATCTTGAATCTTATGTTCCCATATCTGGAACGACAGTCAGTTTTGGATGATTGAACAAACAGAAGTGCAGTCATTCACACAATCTATGTAATAGCAATGGGAATGGAGAGTACAAAAGGTATCAAAAGCTGCCGAGGAGACAAGGGAGAAAGGGTTTTGCAAACTCTGTGAAGACAAAGCTATCACAGAAGATTGAGAAGGGACACTTCAAATCACACTCCCCCCTAGGTACATCACAGTCATGAAAGGACTGAAGTACATCTTGCCCCTCTCAATCTATTGATTCAAAATTTAAACAGGACTCTGGGGAAAGAGAGATGAGAAGGGTTTGCACATACAAACAATATATTTGGAAGAATAATTACTCTATACACACCTTCACTCTGTGGCTGACTTTCAGCAGTACCCTGCTGATGCTAGGTCAGAAGATGCAGTCCCACAGTCTCCATCTAATTAAAGTACTTCTCTCTCAAAAGTGACATTATTTCTTCAACTTCAATGACAGCATTTATCACTCAAAGTGTGAATGGAGCCCCTCTGGCAGCTTTACAAACATTAAGTACTGGCAAGAATCTGATGAATGCCAGATGATGATGTGCTGGCTTAATGTGCTCTAATCGAAGCAAATACTGCCTTTTTCACTGCCTTACAGTACACTCATACATTTATTCAGTTGGAAACAGTCTGTGTTGAAATACAACCCCTTGAATGACTATGCAATAGATGTAAACAAACCACTTAGGATCCTTCTTTGTCATCAAAAGTAAGGTGGATAATTCTAAGCTTTCAGTTTTGAGGAAAACCAAACCATACTCCAGCATAACATTAGCTTCATCTAAAAAATCTGCCCTTATATCACAAATAAGCTGTTTTACTGATAATCACAGAAATAATAGAATGTATTGGGTTGGAAAGGATGTTCAAAGTCATCTAGTTCCAACCCCTCTGCCATCGATAGATCAGGTTACACAGGGCCAGTCCAAGCTGGCCTTTGAGGTTTGGGGCATCACTGCTGTGGGCAAAGTATTTCAGTGCCTCCTTACCTCTGAGTTAAGAATTCTTCATAATATCCAATCTAAATCTCCCCTCCTTTCATTTAAAACCATTCCCCCTTGTCCTATCATGATCTGCCTGTGTAAAAGAATCTCTCTCCCTCCAAGAAGGGACTCAGAGGGTTTTCTGGTAAGAGTTTAAATTGAGAAACTGATGCCCATTATTAGGGGAGAAAAACACTAATTAAACTCTTCAGAAATCATTTAGTAATTGAATAGACAAAAGAAATGGAAAATGCTGTTGAGAAGAATGTAAAGCTCAAGCAGTTGACAACTGGACATCAATTGAGCTAACAGTGAATGAATGAACCTTCCAACACAGACAAGTAGTTTAAAATTTCCCATATAAAAGTAAGGAAAGAAACTGAGGCAGATAGTATATAAAATCTCTTATCTTCACTATTTTCTCCTCCTCTAGACTTTTCTCTGCTATAAAAAAATCACAAAATAAATTTCATTATAACAGTAAACCCCCACTGGCACCTGAACTACCTGATCAATCATGCTGAAATGTGGATGCTGACTTTGGGTGTAAGCTCATTCAAATTAAATCTGGAAACAGAATTCTGTCTGCATGAAGACTAAATTAGTTTGGCACCAAACCACTTAGATTATTCCTGAAAAGAAAAAGTCTCTCGTTCTCTCTCATGTTGTGTGAGGAAACAATTTTTACCAACTTTCTCTCTCACAGGTTCAGAAAACAAACAGGCAGCACTCTTCAAAGAAGAATGTTTATGGAAAATCTGATCTGTGGAGTGAAAAGACTTTTTAGAGCGTCTTTAGCCCCAAAACATATAGAGACAATATTTTTAAATATCTCTTAATCATAAACTAGCAACTGACAGCAACAAAGAAGGTGAGGCAGAGAATACCAAGTATGGAAAGAAAAATTTGTTTTTTTCTGTACAATTCAAATATTGTACTAATCAGCACATTTGATGAGATGCTGCTTCTGCATGAGAAACTGATTCTGTGATACTGTGCTGGACTGCTTATAGGCGAGAAACAAATGGCAAACATCACTGATGATATGAATTTCAGTTTTGCAATACAAAAAAGAAATAAAAAAAATAAGTAACAGGTAAGGGAAGATGCCTAAGCCATGAAATTACATACATTATACATTTTTCCCCAAATGCAAACAGCTTGAATCCTCATCTACAGCCCTTCCCACTTGAGGAAAGAGCAGTCTCTAAAGACGAAGAGAGTGAGAAAATTGCACAACATTTTATACACACATTGCCCTAAAACTCCCAACTTGGAAGAGAAATTCAGATTTTATTTTGGACTGACACTAGTCAAGTTCATGAAATTGACATCAAGAAGTAAATGGTTTCAACATAGCTACATGTTTTACATGCAAGAGTGCCTGGCTATTGCATCACCAAGTGACAATCAGGGTTCCTGGAGGAAAAGTGAAAATTTTGAGGCACCTTAAAAAATCCACAAGACTACGTGTTGGTTTGGTGACCAAAACCACAACAGATTTTCTGCGCTACCTGTGGATTCTTAGCTGGCACTAAGATTGCAGACTAGGAAATCTGGGACTGCTGCAGATAACCAAATCCAGGGAAATTTGGATCCACAGGAGGGATTCTTCCCTGTCTTCTAGAGCCAAATACAGTAGTCTCCAACACCAGGGGAGTCCTCTCATCCCAGGCAGACAGATGGGACCTTGCTGTGGTTCTGCCCTTCCAACATCAGTCAGGAGAAAGAAGACCATTATTCCCCTTAGGCATGTATGGAAACACATGGCCAGCCATACATGTGAGCAGAGAGGCACCTTTGCCAGCACTCAAATAAGCAGAGCACTCAGGTAACACAACCAAAACAGACAATCAAAATCTGATTGTGCCCTCCAGGTGATCAGGTCTGGAGTTCTCTGACTAAAGACCCTCCCTTTCTTGATTCATAACTACACTCATGACCACTGATCCCTCAAAAATCAGTGTGAACTTTTAGCCCATCTGAGATCCAGATCTGGACCTTCGGCCTCCTAATGATTCATCAGCTCAGACTTCACATTCTCCCAGGTGCCAGTCCCTTACCTGTCAGCTTGTGTTTTGCTAGCTGCTTACATGCACACACAGAAAATATAGGTATTACCAGCACCTGGCAGCCAGTCCAGTGGTCTCTCTCTCTCCAATAGCTGTCACACAGACCTCTCTTGTTCTACTTGTTTCCTAGTCCTACCTGATGTCAGCTAATTGCTCACACAGATTCAGAAAAGGCTAGGCACTTGCACCAAAACCAGATTTAATGATACAGGATGGGCTGTGATGATCAAGCACTGGGCCCAATCAGACCTTTTTATGCTCCTTTTACCTCTTACTTCTCCCACTTAGGTCCTTGCAATTAATATGGTTAGTGTTTAATCAGATGCCATAACAGAAATCTTGTTCTATAAAGAGATCATTTGGAGAACAGGTGCTTGCTGGTCCATGGAAGCGTGAAGATGGTAAAGTATCTAGTCACCATGACCACATCACACCACCATAATTACTGAGTTTGATAAATATGCGGCCATCAATATAGTTGGATGAAAGCAACCAGAAGAGCAACCAGATAGACAGCATAACATGCTTTCCTCAACAATAAAAGTATTTTTTACTTAATTTATAGACTCTCATCAATTTTATTTCTACTCTTCTAATTCTTCTTACAGTGTTTATATTATTTAATAATGACACAGGAGGAGGGACTTAATGTCTAAATAAATAACCCATGTTAGTTCCGTGGAAGGGAGATGGTGTTAGATTTTCCCTGATGACTGGGAAGAACTTATTCTGTTCCCAATGATGGCTGAAAACAGTGATCAGAAATTTTCTGGAGTTTTGATGAAGAAGTAGGTAAGCAAACTCATGATAAAGACAGAAACTATACAAAACTAGCTGCTAATTTTTGCCCTGCAGAGGGCATTGGAAGTCTGTTCCTCATGCAAAGTTCTTGCTGCTAATGGAAAGTGTTCCGTGTGCAAGGAAATTGTTCCTTGAGAGTTATTCCACTTGAAAAGGGAAGAAAAAGAAGAAAGGGAACTTGGAGACTTTCTCCTTCCTTTAGGGGGCATTCTGCCCTATTGCCAGAGCTTGCAGCAGGAACAAATAGGCCTTCCTAAAATTGGTAATATACAAAAATGTAAAAATTTCAGACCTTGTACTGTGACAGCATAGATAAGCTCACAAAAGACCCTCTACCCTCTGGCTTTGGTGAATTATATGAGCTAAAAGAGGAGAGATCAAGCTTGAACATTATGTGTACTACTGAGGTAAAATTCTTTCTAACCAGAACTAGCAAGACACACAGAAGAAGACATAAAAATAACTAAGGAAAGTAATTCACTGTTGTCATGTACATAATTATGTGAAAACCAACACAAAAGAGAAATAGCTGAAAGTCCAGAAACCGGGGGAATGCAGTCCCCTGTACTACCTACTTGAGCCAGGAGCCAGCTACAAATGGCTGCTGCTTTTTTACAGTATAAGAATGTCCCAACAGTAACACATGAATGGAGGTTGCAGACAAATCAGTCTTCATTCAAAATCTTTCTGCAACACATCTTTGTCACTGTATCATGAAAAAAACCAATATTTGAAGGAATTTATGCTGTAGATGCCCTGACAAAAAAAACAAGGACAGTACTTTACTGAAAGCAGATAGTATTTGTAGATAAATAAGAGATGGAAACATTACTCTTGAGTGGCAGTCACAAAGGTACTGCATAAGAAATACAGCATAACCTACATAGTAGTAGCAGCAATAGTAATTAAATGTAGTGTTTTAAGCAAAGTTGTAAAGAAGTAGCACATACTCATCTTCAAATGAAGTAAGAAATTAGTTTTTGCCCCTTAGTAAATATATGTGGTGAGGCTCTAAAGAGGATGCCTTTTTTGGGCTTTTGGGTTTTTTTTGTGTTTTTGTTTGTTTGTTTGTTCTGTGGTTTTGGTTTTTATAATTCTGTGCCCACCATAAAACCCCAAAGCCTTCACATTCAAGATTTTGTATGAATTTGCTGTATTCTGTGTGGGAATTACAACTAAAAATCATTTTAGAATATCTGAGCTTGTCACACGTGGGCTTGAAAAAGCTTCTAAATGGCAATAATTAAGCCAATGTCAAGTTTCTGCTCTTTTGAAACATCAAGTTAATTATGTTTGTTAAGGTGTGGTTACACACAGAATAGCAATGCACAGTATAGTATATAGCTACCATGTGGAGCATGCAGATGCATTATAAATATGCACACCAAGGAAGTGGCAAATGCAACACAATAATCAGACAAAAATTGTTTATCACCAACCACACATTTTCAGAGAAATTGGATACTGACAGACACTTAGCAAGAAAAAGAGAGTAGTTGTATGTGGTGGAAGAAAGGGAGTTTGATTATGTCCCACATAGTTGTGCTTTTATTAACTGCATGTATCATTGTTTCTCTAAACAACCTCCCCCAAACCATAGCAACTATTTGAGCCATTGAATCCTGGCTCTGCTTGAGCATAGGCTATGAATCCAGTTATATAAATTTAGCAAGTCAAGGCAAGGTATGAAATAGGAATCTGAAGAAGAAAGTGTATGCCTGGTGTGGCATCTTTTCTCCAGCTACATCATTGGTGAAAAAAAAAAATGTATTAGCACTTCCTAGAAATTCTATTTCTTTCATATTCTGATACTAACATAACACACTGGGGTCCAGAAGGTAAAAAAATATATTAATGCTTATTTTTCCAAAACCTACAATACAGTCTATATTTTTAAAAAGAAAAAAAAAAATCACTGTTTTGACAAGCAAGTATTGATAACTGTACTCAGTTTCATTCTTCGCTAAATATTAATCCCTTCAATTTAAAAATGAAATGCATTCAGTTCATGCTTAACAATCTGAGGAAAAAGAAAACTTAATGTTAAAAGAGAATTCAAAGAGATATTCAGAGCCAAAAAAATGCTTCAAGGACAAAATGAACATATAAGTAGAATTTGTTACATCTAGTAGGAGAAAAAGACATATGTAGAAATTGTCTGAAAAACACAGCAAAAATATCTGAAGCCTGAGGGACACAATTATCAATAGATCAGGTGAGTATAATGTAAAATGAAATGAGATTTGCCTAGCTCTTACTACATACACAGCTTACTTAAAGAACAATACTGTCATTCTCAGTAAATCTTTAGTAGTATGCAGGTTGGGAAAAAAAGAAACAACACCCAAACAAACTAGAAAAACCTAAACTCATCCTCCCCAAACCCTCCCACGGGAAAAAAACCCACAAACACAAACTCAAAAAAGCTTCAGCAAAACAGGTCAACCTGGACTGTTGCAGAGAGGCAATATCAGAATGAGTATTTATGACTCATTAGACGAGCTAGAATTCAAGATCCAAAAACAAGGTAGCATTAGGATTAGAAACCTACTAGAATATAGATTGAGTATGCTAGCAATTATTAAGAATTATTAAGAATTCTACTCTATCTACCCACCTGACAGATAAGTCTTACACTTCAGGACATTAATGTGGTTTGACTCTGCCATTAAAATTTACTGTTCAGGGTGAGAGTATTTCAGTGATGTAAATGAAAAGAAACCTTTGGTTGATACTCTCATTAACAAAAGCCTCCACAGTAATTTCACCAGTGACACACATTTATTTTAATTAATTTTAAAGAACTGCATATCTTACACTCTACATACTCTCCTTTTATGGAGAAGTTTCCCAAAGATCAGAAAACATCTTGTTCTTCAGAATTGTTTTAGGAAAAAAACCAGAATGAAATATTTTCAGACTGAAATATTTTGGAATAAGCATTAGGAAAAGCTTGTATTAGCAAAGACATCAAATGATCAAAAGTTTCTCCTCCAGTGGCTTTCATGGTTCCTCAAGCCTATAATAAAATAGAGCTTGACAACAAAATCAGGGTCAGTGAATGAGTCACACTGTAGCTGATTACACATATAAACCGCATATAATTTCATCTTAATTTTTCTGACATGGCTATTTTTAAGCTATTATAACAACTACCTTCTGAGTAACAATGCATTATGTACAAACAGAAATATGTTTGTACAGGTTACAGAACAGAAAGGGGACTATGACCCTTTCTTACTTTAACACATCTGAAACAGTAGCATGAATCAGAAAATGTTACCGGTGTTCAGATAAATTTTGAAAAACAAAATTCTGAAACAATCTTCACATAAAGAAAGGGAATTCCTTACATAACACTGGAAAGAAAACGTTTCCTTGAAACATCTTGCTCAGCTCCTGGGTGTTGTGCACACTGTATCAGCTGGGCCAACAGCACCCCTTTGGCTGTGCCTATTCCTCCACAGCTCTGATTCTGCTTCTCTTCAAGTCCCTGCAAGACTGTACAAGAACCAACCATCCCTAAAGTCCTCTGCAACCCCTTAAAACCATTATAAGCTCCACATGAAGGGCTATGGGGAAAGGTAGATGCTGCAACACAGGTATCCAAAACACCTCAGAAATTTTTGATTGTAGCAGGTAACTGCCCCTTCCCCTTTGAAAGATTTCAGTAACTTGATCAAAATATTTCAAAACTGTAGGAAAGAAAGGATTTTAACCAAAAAAAAGGGAAAAACATTGTTATTCTACTGAGATGATGCCTGCCAGGTACCCCAAACAAATTGGCAAACGTACACAAAGACACATGTAAATGTGTTTAATTGAAAAATCCAAGTTGTTTAGGCTGCCTTTATTCTAATTGAGGTAGTTCAAAATATTTTCCAATGGAGCATTTTGGTTTGAAGTAGCAGGGCTGTTCTGATATTAAACTTATGGCGAACCCCACTTCACTGGCACTGTGCTAGTCTGCAGAGGACTCTCAGTGTGTCTCAGTGTGTGTGAACTAGTTTTCTCTTAGAGGGAAGTCACCAAGACTTCCCTGGAGTTACAGAACCAAACATGCTGTAACCCATCACATCTCAGTTATACTCTGAATGGATGACAAATCTTTTATGTCTGTTCTGACACAAAAATAGACCTGCTTTGAGCAGGGACTGGAAGACTTCCAGAGGTACCTTTTAGTGACTTATTTTGTAGTCCTATGGAAAATACCAAAACTGCACATGGTGTCAATGCAGGCACCGTGGCACTAACTGATTTGATCTGCTTCTGTTGTTTCAAATTATTTGCTAATGTAAACATAGATTTCCATGTCCAGTAATTTCTACTTACCAACTTCACATTCTAATTTAATGCAACACAAATTTCCCTGTGTACTAAAGGCTTTTTCAGTGGCAGTATAGACCTCTCTGTGGGTTTCTTCTTGTAAGGACAGATTAACCCATTCAATGCTCATTGTTGTCAAAGCTAGACTGCTGCTGAATTCAAGTTAACATGGGCAGTTGCACACCCCACTGATAAATGCAGTTAATATGCAGCCTGTGTTATATGTGATGAGGAACCAGAAAATCATAATGGCATGTACAACCTGAAAAAACCCACTGTCAATCATTAAGTGGTGAAAATTAACTTTAAGCTTGATATTATCATCCTCTCACAGTGGTTAATGATATCCATTATAAACCAGAATTAATTCCAATTTATCTGCATATTCATTAGCAGCTCAGTATACAACCTCTCATCTTTAGCTATGCAATGATTTTAAAATATACTCAGTGTTGTCATCATGATTCTACGGCCTCAGTATGAAGATATATGCCTTGTTTTGCCCTTCTCAAAAATGATAAGAAAAAAAATCAAAGAGAGAAAACACAAGGAACTGAAAGAAAATTGAAGTTATTCAAAAGACTAAGACACAAAAAGACAAACTGAGATGATCTGTGCAAGTGTGAAAAATGTATTACAACACAATGGTCTCAATTTTCCTAGAACTATAATGAACTGATGAGGTTTCTATGTCTGATATCTAAGTATTTCTACTTAAATTTTATTTCCTAAGAAAATCAAATTTACAAGAGTTTTCCTCTTTCTACCTATTCAACTGAAATTACTTGTCAACCTTTGTTCAGATTCAGTTATTTTTAAGAAGCATGCTCATTAGCAATATTTAAAGGCATGTTCAATAAAAAGTAACCAAAAAAAATAAGATAAAAAATAAAAAAAGGAAAAGACACTTCCACGTCACCAAACTCATACATTGAAGTGAGTGAGAAAGTAGATGCCGCAGGATTTGTGTGAGAAATAGTGAAAGATGAAGTCTTTAAAAACAGAACATGCAAGCAAGAAGACAAAATTCGTAATTTCTTTACAGAGTTCATTGCTGTTGCAACAGAAATAAATATTTAAATCTTAATTAGCAAAAAAAAAAAAAAAAAAAAAAAAAAAAAAAAAAATCCAGGCAGTGAATCTTACCACATCTGTTCCATGTCTTCTTTCCAACAGAAGTCGGAAGATATTAGCTGTAATCTTGTTATCTTGAACACCTTGTCCGAGGCCACGGTTGTCATCCTGCATAAGTCGTCGATCCATGATCACTTCCAGCTGACCTGAACGAGCAATACAAGTATTACACTAGTAAAAAGAATATGTAAAGAGTCTATTAAACATAAGAAAGCTACGCTGAAATATAACTTATAAAAATAATTATAATATTTCTTGAGTATGGAAGAGTGAGAGCAGATCAATATGGTAAGGACTGATTATGAAAACCTCCCAAATAAGGTATCTTTTTATTGCTTTTGTTTCACAGTTTAAGGCAGAAGGTAAAATAGATAGTCAGCAGAAGTATATAAACACTCATAATCTCTTCTTGTAAGGTTAATTTCACTTTGGAAGGAAAGAACTTTGGACTACATAAGCCTTGAGTGTGAAGTTCTACGTTTATATCAGCTGCAGAATTGCCATACAGAATAGCCCTTTAAGCATGATGTTAGATCATAAATAGCCTTATGGACAATGAAGTTCACATCTTTTCAAGTATATATCTCCAGAGGGAAACCAGCTCAGGGCATGTAATTCAGGCTGTTATGGTCTTTGCACCCTGAATCTTCAAACAAGATTACTTTTTTTCTTAAATAAAACGGGAAGACTGAAGTACTTGTATCCTGAATAGGAAATGCTCAATGTAAGTTTCTAGAAAAGGCTGCTTAGTAAGGCAGGGCTTTTTTATACTGTGATGTTCTACAAATACTTATTTGATTTTCTTAAATACTTGTCCTACCCTTCCCTCAAGAAACATCAGATTTGTTTTAATCCAGAACAGAGGTCAGCTGGCAATGAGCAAGAAAGAAACTTCTATTTTGAAGTAAGGTACTGTTCATATAAATCTGAGATGGTGGGTTATGCCTTGTGACACACCATGTCAGTCACAGATACAAAGCTACTGAGGGTGTTTGCCTAAGCTGTAGTATTTTTGAATTTTCTTCCATGATGCTGAAAGGCTTTCAGAAGAAATATTACGAAGCATATGATATTAAGCAACCACTGAACCTTCAGCTTCATTTTTGTTCCTTTTTAAAGAAGCCAGCATGCCCTCAGGAAAAAGGCAGTAAATTCAGATTTTAATAAAATATTATTTAATCATAACAGGTCAGTTTTTGGTGGGTACAGAGTAAATATTTGATGTTGCTGTATCTTATCCTTGAGTGACATAATAGAGTTTGTCAAGGAGTGACATGGTTAAGAAATAAATGCCATGACCAGGTATGGGATACATCTTTTGCTCTTTTATTTGACTGGAGTAGGTGAAAATCTCTAATGTCCTCTGACATATTTGAAACAAGTGCTCACAGAAAGTCAGTTTCTCCCTGATGCTTAACTGCAAAATGTCAAACAATGCTAGCTTAAACTTCCCTAATTTGGTGACAGAGAGTGAGGGTTTCTGTGGATTTAGAGGGTGCATTATTCTGTGATGCAGGGACTAAGACTTTTAAAGAGCAAATACAGACACTGTTATGAGGTAATGGAGCCTCTGCACACTAATTTACCCTCCAATACCTATGTAATGAGTACATACCAACATTTGGTGGTGTCAAGTTCATTCCAAGATTAGGCCAGTAGGAATTTGTTTTCTAGCAAGGGGAAGCACGAAAAAATGTGCTTTGGGTCTTCTAGCCACTGGCCTTGGTACAAAAACCTGGTATTTTCCTCTGTGGTTTTATTAAAGCATCACTGTATAGGTCAGTGTGAAGTTTTTAACCTAAAACAAATTAGGTTTGCTAAATAGTGCCACCAATCCAGCATATTATTCACCTTTTGTCAGACCAGAGTATTTACTATATTTTTCTTAAAAGAAAGTGGGAAGTAGGTTTTGGCGTAGTTTCTGATGGACTTTTTCTTCTGAGTATTCATTCCATTGTTTTTCAAAACAATATAAATTTAAACTGACAATATGTATTGCAGCAATGAATTATACATCTGAAGTTATGAGTTATATAGCTTATTTTACCCACTACTTCTACCTTTATTTGAATACCTCCCCATTCTGCTAGCACTACAGTCTGAATAACGCCTCTGATTCCAACACTCCAGGCCATTCATCATACCCTTCTCTGCTCTGAGGGACAAGACTGTGTCCCATTGGGAATTCCTAATATGAATTGATTTTTCTCGCCGATATATTCATCAGCTCTTTCAAAACACTCTATTAAATTTGCAAGGTATGATTTTGCTTCAGAAGTATGCTGACTCTTGTCCAGGGTCATATTTATCCTTTATTTCATTAACACTTATCCTTGAAAAAGTTGCTATTGTTTTTCCTAGAAAGGGAAGTTAGGCTGTACTGCGTATACCTTAGAACTAGTGCTGTCCATCCTAAAGTAAAAAAAAAAAAAATAAAAAAAGAGAAAAAAAACGAGAACAAAAACTCCCATGATCAGCATCCTTCATAAGTCCTCTTCTACCAGGGCACTACAAAAAGGAACAAACCCTTTAGTTTTGCTGTTTCATCCCTTGAGTTCCTTCAGAGTTCTTGGGTGAAAAATACCAGGTTCTGAGACTTTATTCCTACTTTTATCTTTTTTGCAACCTTTTTCCTCTGCCTCTAGTTTGAGACAGGTCTTTCATTGAAGATAAAGGATCTCATGCTGGAACAAGCTCTCCCTCCTCTCTTATGGATGTATTCTAAAACTTGTCAGAGTTGAGGAAACTTATTTCCTTCCTTCAAATGCATGTAGGTAGTTTTGGTAATCTCTGAATTAACTGTTTCAGAAAATCAAGAAGGATTGACCTTTATCATATCTATCATCTTATATTTACCATTTTTCAAGCTTGCAACACCAAGAGACTGAGCTGAATGAAGTGTCAAACGAACACCGATGTCTTGTATATAAGCCATTGTAGTCATAGGATAGATATTTGCTTGAAGAGGCAACTTGCTCAATGTCAGTCTGGGCTGGATCTGCAATATGAACACAAACCTCAATAAAGCACATCCTTCTTATCCATTTAAATGTCAAAGACATTTTTAGACATTTATTCCGTGTGCTTTGGAAGAACAACCACCATGAAAGCACTCACTCAACTGTATTATTTAGCTTTTTGGAGATTTGTGGCTAAAATTACCACTTTGGAAATGATAATTTCGATGTATTTTTGGATCAAAGAATATTTAAAAAAATGTGAAGGATCCACCAAGGGAACGTACAAAAAAGAATAATCACAGTTATAGAATGAGAGAAAATTTTTTCTCCTCTGGAGAGCAAGCAGTGAATAGATTCAAGGCAGCAGAAAAGGAATTGTTGGTTTATAATGGGAACTTAATAAAGTGCTAGTCACATTCTTAAATGGTAAATGACAAATGAGTAGTACTATTAAAATGATGTTTAAATATTCACTGTCTTCAGCAAAATGAAGTACTACACAGTAACTGGAAAAACAGCAGCCTCTTACTCAGCTGGCATGTTTTTTAATGTACTTACAAAACTACTTTTAGCAAGGAAGGAAGGTAAGGAAATTTTTTTTTTTTTTCTTTTGTGTGTGCTGCAGTGTTCAAGTTAAGACAATAGCCACACTGTATTTCAATAGGTGCATTGCCAGCACAACACGTATCATACATCCAAAAATACATCATTTTTTCCAAATCTGCAGCAAGCAGCTGCTATCTAGCTCTGAGTGGCTGCACATCTATCATTGTTCTATCCAAAAGGGCTCTAATTAAGTAGACAAGGTAGAGGGAAAGAACGCATGGAGATATGCAAGCAAGGATATAAAGGAATATTCAAGAAACTCCTGGAAAGCTGTTACTTCTTCATCTGGTCTACATCAATTTTAAAACAGATACATTTCTCCTTTTAAATTATTATGCAATTTAACATGAGAGTTTGATTGCTATAACTCAAGATCTTTACATTCAGAAGTATTTAAACACTCAAAACCTGACACCCTAGGCTTTTATAACTAATAGATGACAATTACCTGAAATCCATTAAGATCAGTAAAGAATCTATTTTGACTGTTTATGTCAGATGAAATCCTCATTGCAAGTTCACGATTATATTCTCCTCTAATGTCCACAATATTGGAAACTTCAAGAGACTGTCCTTCCAAACCTACAAGAAAAAGATGCACTTAAAATTTTTTCAGTTGCCACATATATAAGAATGACTATGCTCCCATAAGACAAGGATCTAGTTTTGCACTGCTAGTTTTGGTTTTCTGTAATACCTAAGCAGATATTGGAAGCAGTTCAGTGCTGTCTTTAATATCAGGCAATATGCTGGAACAGGACCAGGTCATTCACTTCTCTCCTTTACTCTTAATGGACTGAGCAGAAAACTGTGAGCAGCTATTTTAATCAAAAGAGGGAGAATCATCCTTAAGGACAGTGAGTTAAGTAACTGCATCGATATGACCACAACCAGGACAAAACTTTTTCAACAGGGAAAAGATTCCTGATTATTAAAAGAAGGATTAGGTGTCTGAAAATGCCAAAAAATTGTTCAGGGAGGGTTTTTTTTCCTACAGTGTCTTGTACTGAAAATTAAACACCTTTAATAGTAACATGACCTTTTCAAGCAGTTCAAGACACACTTTGGAGTGGAATCATACCATCATTCAGCATGACCACTTCCATCTTTTCTATAGGGATTAATAACTGTAAAAAAATTCCACGAAACAGAACAGAGATACGTATTTTTTTTTCCTCATCTGCTTTAAAATCTGAATACCACCTGCAGCAGTACCAGCAACTGCTAAAATGTTAACATTTACCAATGCCTATTATACTACAGTGCTAAATGAAAAACATTCAGTTCAGCCAATTACTTGTATTTTCCCAAACCTAGTCTGGAAAAAGTGGATTTATACACTCCACTTTTGATGCTCTTAGTCATAGATTTTCTAAATATTTAAAGTAGGAATATAAAAGCATGAGCATGGATGGAGTATTTTAGCTCAGAATTTTTAGATTACCAGATTCTAAATTACTTTCAGCCTTTTTCTACTAAACAATTTGAATTACTACAAAACTACAGTTATGAAGATAATAAAACATAAACTTCTGATTTAAAGACACAACAAAATGATGCTGATATTTAAACCAGATGCCAGTGGCAGCAGAAGTTAAAAATTGGTCAGTGGTCAATTACTGAAAAGGGGTGTCAACCCAGAGTATTTTCTGCTCAAAACCAACAGAATTCTAAAGTCAGAAGTGGTAAAAGCAGTGTTTTACTAGAAGTGCTGCAGAAGCTGTAGGACTCTGAAGTACTGTCCAACAGTTGGATTAGCCACACAACCAGGATTACTATCTCCTGGCAAGCAGGGTAGGTTACAAAAGGAGATCAAGTCTCTATTTGAAAATAAAATGTATTTTTATAAACATGCACATATCAATTTCTTTCCACACACTTTGTTACTGTACATATCTAGTAAGGCTTCAAAATATCTTATTTTAATTGAAGTAATGCTATATGAATAACTTTCCTTACAAAGCCCAGGAAATAGACCTCAGCAAGACAATAATGCGAAGTTATCAAATTTTAAACTTTCATAAAGAAAACTTCATACAAAGAAATTAAAATATAAACATACAAAAAAGTAAACAGAAAATATATAAAATATATTTTGCATCACTTTTTCTTTTAGAAGCTGTATGCTTGGTATAAGACTTCACCATTATGACTGGATATGTAATGGTGCAAGTACTGAAACATTGTGATGAATTAAAATTTGTCAGGAAAAAAACCAACCAACAAACCAAAAAACAAAGAGAAAGAAACAAAACAACAACAACAAAAGCACAAAAAACCAACCAAACAACATCAACAACAAAAAAACCCTAGACAGTACTTAAGCACTAGGAATTGGCAAGCAAGTAATTTTCACTGACAACTCTTTTTCCATGAGCTGTGAGATGCAAATATAATACTTCTAGTGGGCACTTACTAGCAAATTAAAGGGAGTAACACTGAAAAAATCCACTTTAAAATAACCACATCACTCTATCCAAAAGAAGACTTTTCAGGCTTTTTCCCTCCCCTTCACTACAATAAACATCCTCCTATGTAAGTTCCCTCTTTGCTGACAAGTCTAATTTACTGAAACAAATTTTTTGACATCAAACTCACTTTTCACTTTTTTGGCAACCTGGCAATCTTGAAAGAAATCACATCATCTCCAAGATATTTCTATTCTTTTTTCCCCTTATTTTCAAAATCTGCAGTTACTTACAGCATTCAGATGACTCAGTAAAGTTTGGAGAGGTATCTCCAACAAATCTGTTGAGTCATGACTTAATGACTAGCATGATACTCAGAGAGGAGTCATGGTGCCCTGGACCCATAACGAGTTCAGTCTGATGAATTCTGCTCTAGTTCAGAAGTGCATTTAAACATTAAAAAAGCAGGTAAGATCCAAGACTGTAGTGATAAAAAATAACTGTCAAGAGAGGCAGAATTTCACATTTCTTACCCTGGACTTGATACAGTCGCATGGTATGTGTCACATGGTGAAAAAAACAAACAACTTCTGAGAAAATCCTTCCATGAGCAACTCTTATGGTAGGTGGGTCTGTAAAAATATAAGGCTGCAAAAAAGAAAATAGTCATAATCAGTATTTTGGAAGTTTTGAATAAACGTAGTGTCAATAAATCAAAGTAACTAGTAAATATTAAACAGTATTTTATTTTTATAAACTGTTCCAGTCTAAAGACTGGAAATCGGAAGATTACTCCGAATCTCAAATTCAGCAGCTTCACCTTAAAGTCTCACTTTTACTTTAGCTAAAATTAGGCTGTCTCATTACATATCTCAGAAGTATTTTATGAGGATTAATAGGTCTACAGACAAGCACACTAAAGTATTAATATTGCGTACATCTGGACTGAGCTTTTTGGCTAGGAAAATTATAATTGCTAACCAGTAATCAAATACTGTACTCCCATAATTGCTAACAGTTTACTATATCAGTAGTACACACCATACAAGCTGTGTTGTCTTCTGGATCAGTTTGCACCTACTTTTGAATGTGAAAGAGAAAGTTTTTTCTTTGCAGAAGCAGCTAGAGGTCCCATTGGAGCTCCCTGGACTGCAGGGTAAGGCTCAGAATCATTAAGGAATGTCAACAAGGACAGTGGCTTATTACTAATGTCTCCCAAAGACTAGGACAAATTTCGCATATCCTTAGTCAAACCAAAGAGATGAAGAAAATTATTTTTCTGTGTAGTCAGGGTTTAGGGCTTTAGCTAGGCAAATGATGTTTTTTAAAAACAGTTGATCCCAAACTAAACTGTATACACCAGATGGAAATAGATGAATGGCTACAAAGATAAAAATGGATTAAATATTAAATGTGTACAAAGCCAAAAAAGAAAACACAACACATGCAACTACTACTACAGGGAAACAGTATAAATAGACTTCACTCTAAGAAAACCTCATGACAAAAAAGCTAGTTATTCAGAGGAACCTAAGCAGAAAGCTCTCAGAGGGTGGCTGTTCCTTCTGTATGTACCAATGTCATAAGGACAAACCATGCTCTTTCTTCAAGCAATAAAACGAAAGATCAAATGTATCTTGAGGAAGAGTAGAAATCAAGCTTACATACATACAGACACAACATGTTAGAGACAAACAAGTACAGGGAAATATCATCCAATACTCTTTGAGCATATGACTGTATATATATTTACAGAGAAGATTTCAGGAAGTATTCTGTTCACATATTTATTCTTAGAGCTTCAGACAGAATACTGTTTAATAAATGCCTTGCCAGTGCTCCAAAGAAGAAACTCTGCAGCCATCAGCTACAGAAATACTTTGCACAGGAATTTCGAAGAGGAATCACAGTTGCTTACACTTTGATAAGACAGTTTGGTTTAGGGAGAGGGTTTTTTCCTACTAACCATCTCATCCAGTTCATCAATGCAAAACCCCAAAAGAGTGTTTTGGAGTTCTTGACAGTCTACATGAAAAAAGTGATGGAATACTTCCATGCAGTCTCATCTTGTCAATAAGACAGACAAATGCTATCTATTATGCTAAGTCCATTTGCTAGGTGAGAAACACAGGAAGAGTATAGTAGTATTCAGAGGGCACATAAGCCAGACGAACTAATATGCTGAGACAAAGGAAATTTGAAGACCAGATCTTAGGTTAGAATTTGAGTTGGCTTTTGGGTTCTCTTATTTTCATGAAAACTGGCAAGATCCATAAATGTAGACTGAATTGCCCCCTTTTTGAAGAAAAGATTGCTATCCGCTTTTCTATCACACATAGGTAGAGAAGACAAACACATTTACTACTGGAACTTAAAAATCCCACAGAGGAGCTGGATTACTGACCAGAAGGGGGCATAATCAAACCCTTCAAAATCCTACCTGCAACATGAAGCTACTCAAGTTACCAGTGATGGACTGAATGAGCAGCTAAAGGAACTCCCAGAAAATGAACTAAGAAAGCTGTGGTCTTCAGGACAAGCAAATACCCTCACCAGTTTACCTAGGAGAATGTTACTTACGTAAACAGTAGCCTGAAGTAACACCTATCTTATGGTCTTATTTCTGTTGTTTGCAAGAATATTTCTCACTAGGGCTCTCACTGGAGCCAACCAGCAAAATGGAGAGAAGCTGGATGTGTGACAAAGGAATGTGAAAGGTTGTGCACTTCCCAGAAAAAAAATTGCCTGAAGTAATTTCAGAAAAGAAAACTGGGAAAAAAACCCACCAAAGCAAAAAAACCCACAACC
>JAWWTY010000088.1:13851434-13890418 GCA_035222235.1 Margarornis squamiger
CACAGCTAGAGAATGTTCTTAACCAATTCACTGGCAAAGAGCAGCTATTCAGAAAAAAATTTTAAGCAGATAAAATGCAAGAGAAAGCTTTGACAATGAAAATGCACTGGGAAGAAAAAATATCACGATATGTACTTACTAATTTGTTTTCTTGCATGTATATTCTTTGCAACTTCAGACAGCCTTTAGCTATAATGATCATTCCTTCATCTGAGATCTTGTAACATTGCCCAAAGTGTATGTCTTTCAATTCTCTGCATTTTGAACCCAGCTGCAATTAATGAAATCAAAGAAAAAAAAAAAACAAAAACAGGATTTGACTGAAGAGTTGCTAGTTGGGACTTCTTCCTACTTCTCCACCCTCCATTGTCCTTTACAGACTTTTTAACTACTATATGCAAACAAAAAAGATTCTAATTATGTAGATGACAAAATGAATCTGATAACTACAGTCAACAAAAGGGAGCTAAGAGCAGCACATAAGAACTAAGTTTTTTACTGGGTGTATATATATGAAGAACTAACAATGCCTTTATGCTTGACAATTAACAGCATATTTGATTTAGCCTAACTACTTTACAGCTTAACCAAAATGCTCCCTTAACACTCAGAGGGGAGTTGATGGAACCTTCCTGCATGCCTAACAAATAAAGATCTGTCACCTTTGGCCTCCAGGATGCAAAAAGGAGTTACTTAAACACAGGTTCCAAACACCAACCAAGCTCAGGAAAATTCAGAGAGAGGTGAAGTATAGGATGTCCACAGATTTAACTATAAAAGGGATCATTTAATCCATAGGTATTAAAGAAGGGGGAAAAAAAGTATGTGAAGTCTTTACAGAACAGCATTTACTGAACCAAAGTCTCCATAAACCAACTATTAAAACAGAAGAGTTTTTCTGATTTTAATTAAATCTTAAGAGAGGTACCTTCTACTTCATCCGTTTTTGCACTTGGTAAGAAGTTGAAATATACTCAGTTAACACAAGACATTTGTGGAATGGATGGTTACCTGCTTCAGGCCTTCATCAGTGAGTCTGTCTTGATTGCCCACATGCACTTTCTGAAGAAGAGGACACTGAGAGGCAACGGCAATAATGGAGGTGTCAGACAGCTGTTTACACCTGTAGGCAGTATACCTTAGGAGCCCAGGACATTTAATTGCTAATATGCATACTCCTGTATCAGATACATTGCGACAATCAGAAATATTTATTTCAGTAATATTCTGGCTTCTTGATGCTATTTTTTCCAACAGCTCATCAGTGACCTGCAAAGAAAAAAAAAATACTCAAATATAACTTTTCCCATTAAAATCTTTAATTTCACTAGTATAAAAACAACAATTTTTAAATGCATTTCCATGAGCTATTGTGGTGGTTTAGTTTTCCTGGTTTTGGTCTATACCTTCCCTGGTAACAAGGTCATAACTAAGGAAGTATTCCACACCATTTCTTCACGTAAACACGTGTATATAAAGACAGGAGGAAGGTTTCCTCCCTCTCTTTCTCTTCATGTGCTTGGAGGACATCAGGTCTCTGTGTCGGCTTAGGTCTTATCTCTATGAGCTGAGGTCTATCTGAGAACTGCTGTCCCAGCTGCGTGGAGGGGAAGGACCTGCTTTTCTTAAGGGGAGTTTTGGTGAAAATTTATTGTATTAGTTAGTTATTGAGCTTTTCCCTGAGTTTACGAGTGTGTGTACCTGTTTTGTTTGGTTTTACCCATTTTTGTCCCATTTCCCTTTCCCTTTTCCCTTTTGGAGTTGCTTGGGGTTCTTATTCTGTAGAGTCATAATGTTTGACTGTATATAATTGTAATATATGTGAATATATATATATATACATACACTTTTATTACAATTTTATTTGGGTACTTTTTTCCTTCTCTCTCAGGAAGGGGGGGAATCTGTGTGCCCAGCAGCTGGGTTTGGCAGGGAGCCAACCCAAACCTCCACAGTTATTGGGAGAACAGAACTACACCTTTACAAGTGGTAAAGGTGAATCCTATGGGTGAATGTTTTACTCTAATTAATTTGTTTGGAGGTAGGGATTGATGCTTTCAATGGAAGGACAGTTGGGAGAAAGCCAGTTCTGACAAAGACTATTTAGATTGTGGCTAGATGGCCTTGTGATAAAGCTGATGCAAGGACAGAGGCAATAGCTAAACAAGCACAAAAAAAATGGGCAGCTTCAGGAACTTATGTCGCCACAAAACGAACCACAAACAGCTGACCAACATGCCAGAAGTTCTCATGTATCAGACTGAGCTCCAGAGTCAGGAGAACGACCACAGACCTTCTTCCCTTTTCAAAAATAGCAAACAGACTATGCATGATGTCCAGGTACTAGGAAGATAAATGACTTGTTGGTAGAACTGTCTTATTAAGGTTTAGGGCTTGATGTGCTTCAATGACCTCAGCTCCTGGGGGAGGTAAACAAAGCTTGGGGAGATGATGTACTACTCACAGTGGACACAAAAATGCAGAACTTACCGACCGCAAAGACATTTGGCACAACTCCCAAGATAAGGAAGAAACTAACAAAGCCAACTCAGCTGAAATCAGCTCCAGCTGGTTAAAAGATAATTCTGGCAGGGGGAGATGGCAACCACCACAGACCACCGACCAAAGGCATTCACCATACCAAGCAGAGAAAGACTGAGCATGTGGACTAATCAGCCTAAGAAGCAAAGGACTCATTAAACCAACAGAACACTTATTAATTAAGGAAGCATGTAGCCTGTAGCCAATGAAGATTACTGCCTTTTTTTACTAAAATGTATAAATAATGAAAAGTTTTGATGGTTCTAGTGCTGGCTTTGTGGATTGCCCACCCAGACCCACTTTTTGTGCAGTTCTGTAAATAAATCAAGTATCTCAGCTCTGTGTGGGGATCAGCCTCTTGTGTCCCAGGTGAAAGAACCTGTTTTGGGACAACAGTTTTGGTGACTCAGATGGGATGTGAACCCACAATCCCCTATGACCAGGTAGAAACATTTGCTAGTAATAGTAGACCAGCTATCAGGCTTGGGCAGAAGCCTTTCCAACCAGAAGAAAACATACCTAGACACTGGGTTACAGAGTCAATTGGCTCAGACAGAAGTGCTTACTTAACAGAGAATTTAACAGATAAGCTGTGTAAGTCTTTGGCAACAGAGAGGTCTTTAGGAGGCACCTAGCTATACTAGGAACTTATACCCCAGCTAAGAGGAGCCTGTTGGATGGAGAGGAATGTTTGACTCAGTATGTTAACAGTAGTGAATATTCAACCAGTTGATCGGTTGATTTTTGAGAATCCTCTCTGATTTGATAAACACTTCTGCCCTATGGGAACCTCATTAGCCTTAATTCTGTTATGTTTGTTACTTGTTATGTGGAAGGGCAGTGGTTAAATACCCTGAAACTTTGCTTTTTCCCTTGTAGTGCATTAGCAGGTGTGCTCAATTAAAACACAGGGAGGACTGCTGAGGAATACATTTAGTGCAGGTAGCTCTGTGTGCAGCTGCAGTTCCAGCTGCAGCCCGAGGCAAGAGGAGAACTGGCACCGACCTTTGCATAACAAAGGGCACAGGGACTTGTGGCCCAGCCAGGTGAGGGACACGCAGAGTCACAGCAGGAGCCTAGGACTCTCTAGGAAGATCCCAGACTTGCCTCCCGTACAGACTGTAAGGATATAACAGCCCAGGGGTCCCTGAGTTCAGGGTCCCTCTCGGAGGCACTGACTGGAGCTGTTATTCTGTTGTTGCACAATGATAAAATTACTTTAAGGGTCCAGAAGTCTGAGACGTTGCTATGGGAAACCTGAGGTTGAGTGGGTAAGGAAACCTGGTGTGACTGTGTGAGTGTGGGGTGTGTGGGGAGTTGAGTGGGGCATCCAACAGCTCTCTGGGACCGCCACTGAGAAGGGGATACAGTCCCAGCTCAGGTGGTACGAGTGTTACTTCCAGAGTGGCTCCTGAATGGTTGGACAGGGAAGTTTCCTTAAGACCTTTGCAGACACATGATTCTATGGACCGCGTACCTGTAGACACTATAGTTAGCTAACATGACAACAGTCTTAAAAAGAAAACAATTCTATAAAGCTCATGAGAAACATGAGATATCCTTATGCTCAGGCTTGTAAGTTAGAGCAAACAAAGAAAAACTAAGCAGGTGAGACATAATACATAGAACTCTCTCACTTTAAAAGCTGAGTTTCAACAAACCTGACATGATGAAATTCTTTCTAACAAAACTATTCAGAAATAGTAATCCACCACTTGGTATAGGTGAGATTTAGCCCTAACCCTAAAGAGGGCAAGAGAGCAACTCAAATCCCTTTTGGTTTTGTCTTGTACTGTTGAGGAACAGTTTCTGCTGCATTCAATCTGTTTTCCATTTGTAGCAAGTCTAATTTTTTTTTCTTGCTATTTCATCAGGCAGCTGTTTGCTAGAAAACGACTGTGCTGGTTTTGCCTGGGGTATAGTTAATTTTCTTCAAGTGGCTGGTGTGAGGGCTGTGTTTTGGATTTGTGCTGAGCACAAGGTTGGTAACACAGAGATGTTACTGCTGAGCAGGGCTTACACAGAGCCAAGGCCTTTCTGTTTCCATGCTGGCATACTGGGGAGGAGGCTGGGGGTGCAGGGGAGGCTGGGAGGGGACACAGCGGGGACAAGTGACCCCAGCTGGGCACAGGGATATTCCAGACTGTGTGGCATCATGCTCGGTGTAAAAAGGAAGAGGGGACACACATTTGGAGCAATGGTGTTTGGCTTCCCAAGTAACCATGACAAGTGAGAGAGCCTTGCTCTCCTGGAGGTGGCTGAACACCTGTCTGCTCATGGAGAGCATGGAATTAATTCCTTGTTTTGTTTTGCTTCTCGGCGTGGCTCTTGCTTCCCCTATTAAACTGTCTGTCTCTCAAACCCAAAAGAGTTTTCCAACTTTTACCCTTCCAATTCTCTCCCGATCCCTCTGCTGGGGAAGTGAGGGAGTGGCTTTGTGAAGTTTGGTTGCTGGCTTGGGTTAAACCACAATAAGTACCTAAAAATAATCTCTCCTCTTTGTCAAGAAATATGTTATTAATGTACTGAACATTAGTATTTACCGTATGTAGGATTCCAGGACTCTATCCAGGCGCTTATAGAAGGGTCGTGATGTAAAGTACCCACTCCAGTAATGATTATCTCGGTCTGCATAGGTGAAGAAGTCTCCACTTAAAACAGGAAAAAATGAATTGCTGCTCTTTTCACCCAAATTGCTTGCTTTACGCAGAGCTTCAAAGTAATCTGATAAAGTTCCAAACTGGGCCTGAATGAAAATTAAAATGACTGTAACAAGGTTCCATTTTATTTATTTAGAAATACAATGAGAATGCATACGCTTGGATTTATATACATTTCAGAAATATGCCACTCTCCCAGCAGAATTATAGCAGAAATCCTATCCTAAAGAATAAAGTTCCCCTGCATGCTTTTCAGACAAGCTGGTTAACTCTTCCAAAGGCATTCTAACTCATGAAAAAAGTAGACCTGTTGGAGAAGGTACAGAAAAGAGTCACAAAAATTATTCCCCTGAGGAAAAGCTGAGAAAGTTGGGGTTATTCAGCCTGGAGAGAAGAAGGCTCTGGGGAGACCTCAGTGCAGCCTTTCAGTACAGGGTGCTTATAGGAAAGATGGGGAAAGGCTTTTTATTAGGGCCTTTTGTGCTAGGACAAGACTGGTTTTAAACTAAAGGAGGATAGATTCAGACTAGATATAAAGAAGACATCTTTTACTATGAGGTTAATGATACGCTCAAGGTGCCCAGAGAGGCTGTGGATGCCCCATCCCTGGAAACATTCAAGGTTGGGTTGGATGGGACTCTGAGAAATCTGGTCTAATTGAAGATGTCCCTACTCGTTGCCAGGCAGTTGGACTGGATGACCTTTAAAGGTCCCCTCCAACCAAAACCACTCTATGATTCATGAAATATGATTTTATTTTTTTTAAAGTATAAATAGGTATCTGAAATATCAGCTAAATGTCAAGAAATGAGTGAAGTATTCTTTCATGCCTTATGAGTAAATCTCTAATACACGAACTATGTAATATCTCAATATTACCTAGGTAGCTGTCTAGACAAGTAAGAAATTTAACACAATGCAACAAAATTATATTGTCTTAATCCTGTTTTCGTAATTAACTCTCTTGTTCTCCAGATCTTGCTTAACCCAAAATGAATGTTGATTTAAAAAAAAAAAAAATTAGCATTAGTTTTCAGAAGCTGTTGTGTTTTTTTGGTTTCTGGGGTTTTTTTTAAACTATGTAAAAAGAAATTGTGCTTAGAGATGTAACATGCAGGAGTAAAAAAATATCCATTCTCTTTGCCTCTATTTTTATTAAAGGCAATAGCAGACCTTTACAGGGTAGGTCAAAATATTGTACCCTAAAGTTTGAAGGGCACAAAAAAACACAACCAAACAAAAACAAACAAAAAAAAAACACCCACACCAAAATAAAAGGAAAGGAAAATTAAAAAGTGAAAGAGACTGATGCCAGTGTTGCTACTATTGAAAGATATTATTATGGAAGGCATAAATTGCCAACTGGATTTTGAATGAAAGTGAAAAAAAATGATTAATAGAAGTTGGAACAGCAGAGAAGATCATGTTACTGGAAGAATCCTAGAAACAAACTATAATGATAATACTTCAAATTTATATGAAGTCATTTTTTTCCTATTATTGTTATTTTTTAACAAGCATACAATGCAGCATGTTACAATTTACAACAACAAAACCAAGGTGAAATATTTTAAAAGTGACTTGGAGGCATACCTATGGTTTATAAACCATAAAGACATACGTTTTCACCACGTAAAAAACCAGGATAGTTTTACTTCAAAATCATTCAGAACATCCAAGTATCTGTTAGGTGGGTACAATATGACAACTTGCCACTTTAAATGGCAGTAAAGCAGAGAAAAAGAAATACTACCCCAGAAATCATATCATTAGTAAACCTTGCTTTATCAGGAACTTCTAGGACACTTGGTCTTTTCCCTCACTACCACAGGCATCTACAAGAAAGAATTCAGAAGAAAACAAAAAACAAAGAGGATGCACCAAGAAAAGCCAGGCACAGGTGATCTCGCTTCTGTAGGCTGCCTTACATCAGAGCAATAAAACCTCAGCAGAGGAAGCATCAAAGCCAGGTGAATGGAAACAGTGAAATAACCTGGCAGACACCTCTGTTGGCATACAAAAGGACTCAGCTTAATTTATGTATAATAGATGTAAAGCATATCTCAGAATGGAAGACTGAACTCCTCAAGAGCAAAATAGGTATCTTTTACAGTAATGTACTACATACTTTTATAACTATAGAATAGTTGCTGGCAGGAGAATCTCAATGCTAACAGACATATCAACTAGATAAACACCTTAAAGAGCTGTCTGAAACAGTAAATCTCTCATAAGATCCGAAAGGCAGAGTAGGCAGTCCCTCATGTAAGCAGTAATATCCTAGGCCCCTCAGCACTTAAGGAGAAATGTGAACTATTCGTCTATATAATCTTGGTTCTTACGAAGCTGAGCATGATCTGTTACTGTGGAATTACTTTGCACTAGGGAAAGTGCAGAAGAGTGAAGACTGTGGAAGTTCTCCATTTAAGCTCATATTTTCAAAAATAAATTATATCAGTTTAGAACAAGACAAGTAAACAAATTAAAACAAACATAAAAAAACCTAACAGACAGACAACACACAAGAAAAAAAAATCACAACTAAACACCATGCCCAAAAAAAAAAACAAACAAAAAAAAAAAAACAGAGAGAGAGGGAAAAAAAACCCCACCTAACTAATTAAGTAAAAAAGGAGAAATGCTCCAATGCCAATAGTGGTCCACCTGAACAAAGTATCCTAGGAATGAAGTGGCAGACCCAGAGGATTTCGTATCTTTTTGTCTGGGTATTAAGGACCAGAAAAAGAGTTGCATACTTCTAAGAGGGTCCCAGTGGCTAATTTGATTCCCTAAGAATTAATCCACATGGACACACAAAGGCTAATGAAGCAGACTGCAAGAGTTCTTGACAAGCTGTAGGATAAGAAACTCAGATACCTCAGGACAGGAGTGGTCCCTAAAGAATGACCTCAGAGCAAGAGCCTTCAGTTTTTGCCCAGAGACAAATCATCCAGCCCATATTAGCAGGAACTACAGAAACCATGTTGCTGTTATTATCCAAAGAGTGACTACCTACACAGTATATTCGGTTTTGACAGGAGTAAGGCTAATGATAGTGGCAAGCTTTAGTTTTAAAAGACAGGCTTTAGATTTAAAAAATTTGAAGAGTACTCTCCAGGTCTATCCCCCCACCCCGAAGACACAGTAGTCATTCACGTACCTCATTTCCTCCATATTCCATAGGTAGCACACAAAATCCAGCTTTCAGAAAAGGTACAATCCCAAGAAATCATCTTTCTTATGTAGAGCACAAGTCCAGAACTCAACAGAAAGAGCTTACATGCTACAGGCACTGCTCAAATACTCCTAAGAATTAGGGGAGGTCTTGGAAAAGACGAGGAAAAGGAGGTGCATGCACAAACCAAATGAAAGATACCAGGCCTGGGCTTAAGAAACCTAAATGTGAAAGCAGCAACAGTGCACTCTCACATGATACTCAAAAAAACCCAAGGTTGTGGTCCGCTTTTTCTTACTGCCATGCTGAAAGATGAAGAGAAGTTGTCCGAGTACGTCTAGAGAATAAGAAGTCTCCAGAGCCATCAGCTTACATAGTAGAACAGATGAATGTGTGTATCAACACTCAAACATAACTAATGATTTAAAGTGATATCTCATCCAATAATTGTGTTAGTATACTCAGTCCTTTTGTAGCCAGGTCAGTCTCAGTTTTAATTGCATTCAACAGCATGAGCCAGCAATGGCACTTCTTAGGATTTTTTGTTTGTTTGTTTTGGAATGTAAAACCAAGAGGACCCAAATAAAGCAGAAATATTTGCTTGAACTTCTAATAAGAAAATATAATAGTTTTAAGTAACAAAGCCTGATAGCCTTAAACAACAATGCCTGAAGCCTGTGGAAAAAAACAGAGTACTTAAAAAGCAATCAAACCTAATAGCTGTTCTCTAAATTAATCTAATTTGGGAACTATTTATAGCTTTCAAGCAAATATTATTAATAGAACAGTTTTTATTTTGGGGGAGAGAAGGTAGTGAAGGTAAAAAATGTCATCTAACAAGACAAATTAATCTGCTGTTAAATAATACATAAAGCTTCAGTTGAAAAAAACCAAACCCCACTACAATTTCTTTTCCAAGAAGAACCTCAGAATACTGGGAAATACTGTTTTCTCCAGAAACCAGAAAATGTCTTGTATTTACCTTAACATGCCACTCAGGACGAGAATTCATATAATCAAAGAGCTTCTGATAATTCTGGTACTGCTGATCCCATTCTGAGCTCTCAACATAGCGGAAATCATCCCCTAGTGGAGCCAACACAACTTTAGTACGGAAAAGCTTTGACTTCTTTCTGTATTGATCTAAAATAAGCCAAGCCCTTGAGGAGAGAAAAAGAAAAGAGCAATTCAGAAAACAGAAGAAAAGTCGTCATTTGGCAAAACAATTCTTAGACATCAAGTTGTGAATTAGGGTGACCCTAAACAAGACATACAAAACTGTTAACTCATTTTCTAATAAAAAGCTGGATGCAATTCTCCCCATTGGGACACCATATTCAACCTACTATTATTGCAAACACTGTGCTAATTAAATCCTTCAATAAGCTTATCAAGCTCTATCTCAAATAGTAGGGCAGTCTGGATCAACTTGTTCCTGTGCCAAAGCTAACCCACAGTTCAAATTATGTTTATCTGCTTTATATTTAGATAACAATCCTAATCCTCTCCAGCCCTTATACACAATAATAAGCAAGCTCTTCTCATCCCCTCTGGTAATTTGCTTTGATACTCTGCTTCATGTCTTCTGTCCTTGACAGAAAAACTACCCATAAATTAATCTCTAAGGAACTCCAGCCTTGCAAATAAAAAAAATTCTGGAGGAAGTTCATTGCAAAAAACCTCTGTTCTCCCATCAGCCAGCTTCTTATGTGTCTTAAAGCCAACCCTCTTAAATCTTTAAGTTCTGAAATATTAAATCCACTGCTTTTCATCCTTGAAAAAAAAAAAAAAGCTGCAAAATAAATAAAAAAAAAACAAACAAACAAAAAAATGAAACAAAAATACTCACACGTGCACACACAAACAAAATGCAGAATTATCCTTTGTCACCTGCTAACTCTTGGGTAAACTATCAGTTTTGTCAGTAAGCAACAATATATTGAAAGTCACAAGTCTGATACCCACTTCCCCTTCTCCTCCTCCAATTCTCAATTATTATCAACATCTTCAGATGCTGATCCCCTCTAATTAAAATGATATAAATAATTTTCTTAGGAAATACAAACCTTTGTAACATATTTAAGAAAACAGCCATACAATGTTTTGTAGAGAAAATAGTTAAATCCAGATTCCAGTTAGTTTATTTGTTTCTACAGGTGTATTTTATAGATGCTCAAGCAAAATCAACTTTCAACTCATACTCTTGAAGATTTGCTATATAATGCAGAAATTATGCAGAAATTCTAGTCCAATATATTTGAAAGCCATATTTTTTTGAACAGCATGTCAAGGCTTACTTATTTATCATATTACAGGAGTACTGAATAAACACAAGGTCTCACTGTATTCTGGAGGGAGAAAGGGGCCACAACATTAACCTTAGTTAAGATTCTACAGCTTTCTACTGACACTAGAATTTACTAGACAAGTGGCTTCCCCTGCTCCCTGTTTATTATTTGATTTATAGTTCAGATTACCAAGTATTGGCTCTTGAATCAATACTTTCCAAGACTTTTGACAGGTTGCAGATTTAAATACAAAAACTCCCTCAACTGCACAGCTACCAGATCAATTGGCACAACACAAGACTTCGCAAGGCTTTCTTCCAGACCAGTCCAGCTCAAACTTCCCACATGCAGTCTGTGGGTGAAAACATACTTTATTTTTGAGCCTTTTGCAAAATACAGGTTATAGTTAACAAGACACTTAACTTTGACATCTCTTGAAAATCCTCCTCTAATTTCTTTCCAAATCTACTGCAAAAATTTATCACTATTGCTGTTCTCCCTTTCTACTCATAACTGTGAGTTATCTTACTAGATGTTTTTAAGGGGAAAGCAGGATCGTCCTACAATTGTAAACCTATTTCAATTGCAAAAACACCAAAGAAAAGTTAGATATCTCAAATTAGGTATATCCTCTTACATTTCTCTCAAATAACTTCTTAAATCTTTACTTCATAAAGGAGTGGAAAAGAGTCAGCAGAAAGTCCCAGACAGAATTTTGTGAAGATGAAAAATACTTCTAGGAAAGAAAAATTATTCCACCAAGTCAACAACAAGGGGCTGGTTTTGCCCCTTCCTATGTCAAAGGAGGAGAGCAATAGCCACCCAGATTCTGTGGGAATCACAAGAAATTTTGCAGCAGCTATGGCATGTCCTTTGCGACAGGTTTGACAAGTGGTCATGGCTTCATTAGGGAGTCACTCTTTGGCAATTACCACAACTAGAAAAATTCTCATATATTTTCGTGTGTGGGAGAGAGAGAGAGACATACACCAAAACAAACTGTGCTTCCACTAACAAAACAACTCAGTCCCATTCAAGGGTCAGCGGGGAGAGTGGGCTGGGAAGAAAAAAAAAGAGCTGAAAAAAACCCAAAACCTGTTTTTTCTTCCTAGTCTGGAGAGCTTCAGCATTCAAGCATATGAATAAGGATACAGCTGCAAATGAGGGCAAGTGCAATAGTAATCTTTGCTGTTATGAAGTGTAATTAAACAAGTGCAGGTTCTCAGTAAGGCTGTTGCTTCTTTCCTTCCTACCAAGTCATAACTTAAGTGGCAAGGCAATGAAACATCCAACAACTGCTAATCTGAAGTTCTTAATTCATTATCTCTTTAATCTGTATGTAAGGCCATAATAGCATTGAAATCAAAAGCAACAGTCCTAGCTGAGTATTCAAGATCTGGGGTTTATTAATTTTGTTGTAGCTTTAGCAATTGAAGAAAGGTCAGCAATCTAACTTGGTCTCTAAATTAATCAACATTTTTCAAATCCATGTAGTGTAGATCTCTTGTATTTTTCCAGCCTTAAAGCAATCAGAGATGAGAGACAGATTAATTAGTGTTCTACAAACCTTTAACCTTAGAAAGCTTATGATGTGGAGATAGATTTTCCAATTACATCTGGAACTCATACCTCTCCTCATCATAACAACTGTAAAATGTGTTATTAAAGAGGTCAGATCAATGAAGTTTTTGGTTGCCTACAACATTCCAACTTTTTCATAAAACACAAGTGGTATCTTAGCATTCTCTACCAAAACATTACTTTCTATGTTTTAGTGGATTTATTTGAACCTAGACACTAGAAGTGTTGTTCCAGTGTTCCGAATGTAAATAATCTAGATCGCGAGCTCAAAGACCATGTGCTAGTTTTACTTTTCCTGAGGTACCATCTAGCATACTGCTGGTTGCAGCTCAGTTAGACACAAAAACTGTTTTTATCTACCAAAAGTTGATGCAAAAGATTAAGTTCCAGAGACCATATTGAGATGATAATCTCTTCAACTTGATCATATGTTCACTCCATGCCTGCCCCATTTTTCTTATTCATTGCTATCCTTTGACATATGAAAGAACCATTTCTTTTACAAGATCTAATTTAGATTGTCATGCAAAGGTTGCAGCTAGGAAGTGTAATGATAAAATAAGATCTAATTAAAAAACAAGCCTCTTAAAAAAACTAGTCTAAGCAGACTCTCTACATTACATTTATAGCCTCTATGTTAAAGAAGTTGTTGCTGCTCTGCAAATATTTGTCCCAGTTAATTGGGATACATAGTTGAGCTTTTTCTTTTTACAACTTTGATTCAAAGACATATGAACTTTCCTTCACGTTTGATAGGCACTGGATGTGCCATAATGATTCTTCGACCTTTCTCCTGCCACCATCAGTTTTCATTTCTGTATTTTTTTAATTACTTTTTCCTATCACCATTCCAATTTCTACCTTAAAATATGACAATTGTAATGTATTCTGTTTTATTTTAGTTTTCTCTTCAATAATATTTTGTAATTGAATTTTAACGAAAAAGTGAAGTTTTCAAAATTTATACTCAGAAAAAAAAAGAGATGCATACCAACACGTAGACAACCAATGCATCATCATTTTATCATCACTTTAAAAGTCCAGCATCAAGAGCCAAAAAGTCACCCCACTGTACTTAATGCATTTGTTACACTCAGTAATTTGCACTAATTCTAAAACCTAAATAAATTTTGTAACTCTGGAAATTTGGGATAATTTGAAGGTCTAAAGATAGCTACAGGACCACAAAATACAAACATTTTCTGGAAAATATTTTGGCTGTTCTAGTTTCCCTTTCTTTTTCTTCTTTTTATTTTTTCTTTCCCCCCCCCCCCATCCTCCCAACATTGAAAAGTTGTTTTATAAAACTCTAAACTTGATTCTTGACAGTGGCACAACAACACCAGGTTTTCTATCAAGGTAGGATTTCCTACTATGGGCATGTAAGACATAGGACTGAGATTGACTTAAGGTGTGCACTTCAGAAACCTAGGTCACAGATTGCCGGGTTTTTCAATCATATACCTTGAGAAATATCCCACTGGTTATAGTTACAGCATACTATACCATGCTGCCCCTGAAGCGTTCCACTTGCAGGAAACATATCACTGCTCATAAAATTCACAAAAACTACAATAAACCAGTAACATGACTACAAGCAGATGACAATGTTCTACTAAACAGATGACAATGTTCTGCCTGTCATTCAGACATTGACTCATGTATCATGAATAGAAAATTTAAAAAAAAAATAAATTAATCTTCCTTAACTATAACCTTTCTTCAAATTTCACTAATTATGCTCTGAACTAAGGAGCAGACACGAGGTTAAGTAATTAGTATTATTTACTCATGACAAGCTTATTTTAGGAACTTGTACTGGGTTTTGACTGGGGTAGGGTTAGTTTCTTTCACAGTAGCTGGTATGGGGCTGTGATTTAGATCTGCACTGATAACAGGGCTGGCAATACAGAGATGTTTTAGTCACTGCTGAGTGGTGCTTGCACTGAGCCAAATCCCTTCCTGCTTCTAACCCAGTCCCACAAACAAGCAGGCTCGGGGTGCACAAGGTGCTGGGGGTGGGGGACCACAGTGACCCCAGTGGACAAAAGGTATGTGCAATAACTTGTGATGTCATGCTCAATATACAGAGCTCAGGGAAGAAAGAGGAAGGGGTGGGGGGAAGTATGGAGTGATGGTGTTTGTCTTCCCAAGCCACTGTTACTGTGTGATGGACCCTGCTCTCCTGGGGATGGCTGAACACCTGCCCATGGGGAGCAGGAAATTAATTCCTTGTTTTGCTTTGCTTGTATTTGCAGCTTTTGCTTTATCTATTAAACTGTCTTTATCTCATCCCACAAGTGTTCTCACTTTTACCCTTCTGGTTCTCTCCCCTAAAACCACCACGGGGCCAGTGAGTGAGCAGCTGCATGTAGCCATGCTGTCAAACCACAACAGAACTTATATAAATTAACAAAGCTATGTTAGATATAATCTTTGACCAGCACAATTATGACCAGCACAAAAATAAAAAATTATTGCCTTGAGGATTATGGGAAAACTGTACCTGTGTTGAACATTTCCAGCATGAATGGCTTCCGGTGGAACTCTCCAAGGACAACTTATTCTTCCTCCAGGAAGTCGCTTGAAGTCAAACTGGCAGCAGATTTTTGGATCCGGACCACAAGTATGAGGAATATCATAGCTATAGAAAGGCATCATATGACAAAGAATATCTGTACTGGATCCCAAATCTGGAATTAAATACATAGAGTATACCTTTAAAATAAACCCTCTCATATTTAAAGCCAACACTAAATTAGTTCTACTTTCTTAATGCAAGAATTGCATTAAAAACATCAGATCAAGACAATTTCTTATTTTGAATACCCATACCTTGAGTCTACCTTCATATGTACCTTATATAGAAAGAGAGTAAAAACACAGATTCAACCAAAATTGGAATGTTCTAATCAAGGACCAGCTGATTGGAAAAGATGGGAACAAAATGTTAGGGGCTTTTTACCCAGATAAAACTCCTGATTTTCAAAATTTTAGAGGTAACAAAACACATCTTTTATACTTTGAGTGAATTAAAACAATTAAAAACTAAAACAAAAAAACAAAAAAAAAAAAAAAAAAAAAAAAAAAAAAAAGGAAAAAAAGAACCACTAGCCAAAAGTCAATCCAATCACCCTGCTGTCACTATCTCATTTACACAACATTTGAATTAGTTGAAATGTTTCTTCTCCTACACTCTAGTTCCACATAGAAGGAAATAAAGGAGTAGGAGGAAGAAAAAAAAAGTGAAAACAGAAAGAGAATTTTCCACCCCTTTTCCTTTTTTTATATATACTTGAAAGGAAAAAGAGAAAATAGAAATAACAGAAAGTAAACGCATACAAGAAAGTGAAGAAAAAAGATCAGAGGAACAGTGGCAATAACATCTTTTTAACACCTTTCTCACCTCACAGGTATTCTCATTGCCTTTCTGGTTTTTTTCCAAAAAAAAAAAGAGAAAAAAAAAAAAAAGAAAAAAATATATCCCTAAAAGTTAAGCTAGATGAAATATTTTTTTTCAACCAGAATAGCATGTTTAAAATTTTCAAGTTTAGACTTATTCCTCTAAGCCTAATACTTTCCATAGTATTTATTCAAGTTCTCTTCTTATTTTACCTGGGTAAAATAACAAAATAAATTGATATAACTGAAAAACACATACCCCAGTTCTGTCTCCAAAAAAATTCTAGTGTCTTTTGTGTTGCAAAATGTTTTTTAATTGAATAATGGACTCTTTGTATAAGCATATTGGAAAATCCTGTGCGTTTCAGAAGGTAAGCCATTGTTGGTGAAAGCCCAAAAGGATCAACTGCCCAACCAGATGTTGGTTTTACCCCTGTGGACAAAAGAAAAAAAGAAAAAGGGCAGAAAGTTTTAATTTTCGTTCAAAGAAAGCTGCAACAGTAAGTCAAAACAGAGCCTTAAAGTTCATATTTCCAAGAAGCTATACAGTAAAGTTTTGAGCCTCCTGCAGAACACATCCTGGAATTAACAAACTAGAATTACACAGACAAATGATTAAACAAAGAAACAAATCAAATATCTTATAAAAAAGGCATTCTGTCTAACTTACATAAAAAACCCTTATGATTAGCATTCCTTGTTGCTACACTATTTCAAATGTGCATCAAACACCTTTACTTGGAATCATAATGAAACATCTTTTTCACTCTGCAGATGTTACAACTGAAAAAGAAAGCTAAAAGCAAACAAATGGATGTGGATGGATTGATGCTGCAGCTTGTTGAAATTTCACCGTTATTTAAATAACATTAACCTTTTTTGGCTTCAAAACTAGCTTTTATTTTGATTTATTAGTTTGGTGATCAACAGAATCACGTTGAGTATTACTCTCTTCACACTTAACTTCATCCTAGTAAATAAAGAAGCTACATCTAACTCTTGTTTAACTGATTCTTCAACATGGTTTGCTTGGCACTTTTTACTGTTTTTCCAAAAAAAACTCAGTAAGGAATGCACTACCCTTTTATTAGGTCTTTCCTCCCCCATCCAATTATGTCAAGCTGTGTTTATGGAAATTGCAATCTAAGAAAAACAGTGAAACAGCTTTCCAAAATAATTTCAGTTAATTGCATGAAATAATGCTCACTTATTATCAAAATCACTGTACAAATATTTTCTATATATAAAGGTTTATCTCTGCTTATGGAACTAAACAACAAAAAAACCATAAATTCCAAAGCCAGCAAAACAGTTCATCCAGTAAAACTGCAGTCAGTAATTCTTCAAAGTTGCAATAGCAGCATTTTTATTTTCCAAAGTGCAAACAATTCTAACATTACAATCAGTTTAGATTTTATTACTACTACTGCTACATCTAAATTTCATATTCACTTTTTTGAAAGCTTTACATAAGAGAACCTAATGAATACTACTGCTACCTCTTAATTTTGTATTTACTTTTTTTTAAAGCTTTACATAAGAAAAGCTAATGAATAAGAAAGCCTGCAGAATAGAATGAAAGACATGAAAGAAATATAAAATTTTCATTCATTTTAAGACCTTTGTCATGACTTTCGAAAGACTGTAATGGCAATTGGAAACTGCTTCTGATACCAGAGATGGGATCTAAAATTCAGCAAGATCTTTTGTTATGCCAATATACTATGCACATTTTACATTGATCAAGACAAAATGTTATGACATAATATTGTTCAAATTCACTTTGTCCAGGAACTTTCCTCGGCAAACAGGAATTGCAAATACTGGACTCAAACTTATGGCCTCCTGTAAACAGTCTGATTTACTGTTTCAGGAAAGCAGAGTAAAGAGAGCCTTCTAAGCACCTCAAAAATGGGAAAAAAACAAACAAACAAACAAACCAAAATGAAAAGGTATTTTCTAATTGACTTCCTATATTAACATGGTTAAATTTGACATCAATATACATACCCAGGTTCTTTTCTAGCCACTGATGTCCTTCTATCAGTTGATCAATTATAGCAAAATAATGAGCAGAGGCTTCATCAGACATGACCCATCCTCCTGTTACTATTTCAAATTGTCCATCTTTTATTAACCTGGAAAAGATGTAAATTTTGTTCAGAAGATTCCATATGAAAAAAAGCCTTTTAAAAATCAATTTCTGTATACCCAGTAGGTATTTACCAGTGAGGTGATGCCAAAATCTAAATTGCCTGTGCTACTTCCATCACTGGAGCACATTTCTTTAATCAAACAGGGAATAATGAACGGTTGAACATTGACATTTTAATGCCTCTGTGCAATGAACACCATCTCTACTGCATGTGTCATATTAGATATGTTTTTAAATCAGAAAGAAGGCTGCTTCCTGCTCAGATTGCAAAAAAGAAGAAAGAACGTATATGCCACAGAACTGAAGGCCAACCGAGCAAGATGTCTCGACATTGCCCCTTTCCAATCACTACTAATATCTCCCCAACTTTGGTCTAACATTTTTTTAGAGTTTTAGAAAGCTGATAGATCTTTGAGGTTTATTGTATCTATACAGGTTTCACACCATCTCACTCATTAAAATGCCCTCTTGAAACAGATCACAGGATAATCCAGTCTCTCTATTGTCAGGGAACATAATGATCACACTCCTAACATCAGGTTGTCCTTGCAGTTTGAGCACTTACATGGTACACCAGCATATAAATCTTTAATGAACTCAAGAAAGAAATATAGTGAACTTACCAAAACTTAGTCACACCATAGATAATACCCACAAGAGTAATGAGAAACATACAAAAAAGAAAATCTCCAGTGCACTTATCTAAGTCTCAGAGAAGCTTAACCAATCCCTGACTCCTTCGAAGAGAGGACATGGTTCCCTAGTGACTAACATTTATTGTCTATTGTGTTAAAAGGAATCTTTTTAATGTCAAAACCCCAGCAGCTGTCCTATAATATTCATGCATTGCACATAAACTTTTACATAAATAGTTTTCTACGTAATTCCCCAGATTTCTGACATTACCTAACCTTTGCAGCTGTGAAGGTCTAACAGCCTTAATGTATATTGCCACGCATGCATCTTGAAGCGTAGCATGAGAAGGAGGGCATCACAAAGGTGAGCTAAGAACTCTTGGATCCTGTCTTAAAGCAAAGCTTTTGTAAAAAAATAAGAATCCCCACTTACTGAAATCTCCAAACTAGATCCTTACTTCAAGTTCCTCCAAGCAACCTGCTTTCCTCTCTCAACATCTAGGCAAACCTTTTGTTTCTGTATTACATTTTGAATCACGATATTAAAAATAACTAAGCAGGGCAAGGATTTAGAGTATGTACTACTTTACCCTTAAGACAGCTGAGTGTTTATAAAAAACCCCGCATATCTAAACCCACAAAAATCTCATTTCATAATAATTAACATAATTGTCATAACTGAAGAAAGATTATATTTCTGCCATTGTGAATACTTTAATGTTACTTCAAATAAAGTTTGTAATCACAAACCCATTACAACTTGAACGACCCTACATCACAACAAGTGAAACCTCAAGCTTACAATGGAGACAAACACACAGTCTGAGAACAAGATCCATGGAAGATAAGATATAGTTCAGTGTCCAAACCTTTTAACAGCATCCTTTTTTTGGCTATCTATTCCGTCCCACCATTTTGAAAAGTAAGAAATCTCAGACCATATAAACTTCCTTCGGTTGTCTTCTTGCAGTTTTATAACCATGTTATTTAAAATATGCTGTGTCTGATCTCTAAAGTAATCATCAAAAGTCTTCAGCCAACCTGAAAAAAAAAAAAATATAAGAAATTTAAGTTGCATTCATCAGCCTTAGAGAACTGACTTTTTCCCAATTCCTACAAAAAAGTTGAGTGAAAGTTTTTCTTAACAAGCTGAACTTTACATGCTGTGGACAGCTTGAAGTGTTAAATGTCCTTTTACAAAATGTAGCTATTTTTTCCCCCTAAATTTATAAATACATGTATTATTAGGCTTTCTATTTTGTAAAATAGAAAATTTGATCAACAGATTACATGAATACACGGACTCAAACAATCAAGAATTTTTTATTTTTTTTTCTTTCCTTTTAATTTAAGGACAAATTAAGTAGTTGAAAAGGAAAATGTACATATCAGCAAATTGATCTTCTCTGAGAAGTCCATTAGGTTTTCTTATCTCTCATATCAAGAAAACTGCAGCTTCTACTAACAGACCACCTTCCCAGCCCCAGCCCTATTCTCAAAACACAAAGAAATATTGAGAAATAAGCCAGGAATAAAACTCTAATGTCCTTAATTCATCCAGTCAAGAAAAACTTGTGAGCTATCCATTTCTTACATTTTGGTGGATCAGACAACACAACCTGTGTTACAAAATGTCAGAAAAAAACTAAGAAGTCACCTGAAAAGTGTATCCTGATCTGGTCAACAGAAAACAAACCTGAAACTCCACGATGTATTAACAGCACTGAACTTTCATGCTTAATTTTTCTTTTATCTTAACACTGCAATTAACTTCATAGGGCTATACAGATTTACACCTGAGAAATGAAGACTGTTTTCAAAAACAGAAAGTGGTTAACGTGAGCATTTGTATGGCAAAGTTACTGACATTACCAATAGTTAATGAAGTATTTAAAAGCAGTATTTAGTCCTGTAATGTGTGTTCATACATTTTCACAGGGGTGGAAAGGCAAGAGAAAAATCTACTCTAGTCACTTTTAATAACATGTAAGTGCTGCTTATACTAGGTCTGTAATCACCACATTCAGCAATAAAATACTCTCATCTGGTACACGCATATTACAAAGCTCACAAGTCTCAATTCTTAAATTATTTAATGAAAAATCATTACCAAAATCATCACCACCAACAGAGCAGTAGATGTTAGCAGTGTCTTTGGACCCCTTGGGTCATAGCAGAACATCTTTCAAATCCAGCTACTCCTCATCAGACTGGTAAACCAGACCCTTTCCCAGCTTTCTTGCCCTTCTCTGGATTCCCTCCAACACTTCAATGTCTTTCTTGCGGTGAGTGACCCAGAATTGGACACAGCACTTAAGATGTGGCCTCACCAGTGCCCAGCACAGGGGGACAGTCACTACCCTGGTCCTGCTGGCCACACTACTTCTGATCCAAGCCAGGTGCCCTTGGCCTTTTGGCCACCTGGGCACACTCTGGCTCATATTCAGCCGCTGTTGACCAGCAGTTCCAGGTCCTTTTTCTATGGGCAGCTTTCCAGACACTCTTCCCCCAGGCTGTAGTACTGCAGGGGCTTGTTGTGACCCAAGGGCAGGACCTGGCACTTCACCTTCTTGAACCTCATACAACTGGCCTTGGTCCATAGATCCAGCCTGTCCAGTTTCCCCTGTAGAGCAATATTCTTTTTGTGAGGAGAGGTTCAATAAACTCAGATTTCTAAAATTCCTCAGAATGAATGTTACGTGGATCTCTTTTGGGAAGCAGAACTGATGCTACAGGACAAATCAAACACTATCAAGGCACTCAGTGCTAAAGCTTGTCATACACAAAAGCTGTTGACTGTGAAAATCTACCACAGCTTATTGTAGAAGGCATCTCTCAAAGCCAGATGTGAAGAAGAAAGTAGGAGGCTGGAGGTCAGAAAGCTAAAGGTTAGCTGCAAAGAGTTCTTCCCTAATGGCAATAGAAACTGGTAAATTCTGTATGGCTACTGATGAGACAGACCAGGCACCACAAAGGAAACCAGCCAAATGCATCCTGTTTTGGAAAGTAGTACAGACAGTGTGTAAATAAAATAAAAATAAAATAATTTAAAAAATATTAGATTACTAGAACCTGTAGAAAAAGTACCAGTAGAAATAAAATATAAAAAATAAGTGAATCAGTGCCACAACATTGACCTCCTGCAGAACCTCATGACTTGAAGTTTTCTCCTTTCCTCAGGACATTCCCCTGAAGCTCCCAAGTCTCATGCTTCTGAAAAGCTACCCCAGCCTACACTGGTCACAGGGTCTTTCAAGTCATTCCAGAATGAGAGATGTGACATCAGGCAACTGGTCTCTAGTGGGATGGCAACGGCCTGTTATTAGGATTTGATCCTACTAGCTTCAGCAGAAAGGAGACAGGTAAACTCCACACCCCTTTCTAAGGAGAACAAAGAGAATGAGAAGTTCCGAATATTCCTTTGGGATTGCTTTGGATTCTTCAAGTGCCTGCACAGAGTTGCTTCTTTCTAGGAAAGTTTTTAAGAGAACTACAGCCAGAGAGAAAATAAATGGTCACAGGCTTCAAGACAGTTCTACAGATAGAGAGATGAAAGTAAATATCATGATTCTTTTCTTTGAATATTTTTACTATATCCATACTTTGTTAATTTAGCTGTCATAACTGGACACTACAGTAAAGTAACTTCACATTCCAGTGTTCCTTTTCTTTGAAATGCCCAAATAAATGCCACCTATGTTCAAACAACCATATCTTCACTCAGATACACTTCAAATAACAAATTAAATTGATAGAGTGATAGGCAGTAGTAAAATTTAGTATCACTGAAATTGTGACTTTTTATAACAACAACCAGTGTCATCAGCTTCTCATGTTCAGTATATGTACCAGGATTATACTGTAGCAGTATAATTCACTGCTTTATGGTAAATTTTACAATAATTTCAAAATAAAGGAACATTTCTCCATTTTATTTATTACACAGTTAACATCCACTTTGGGCATCCATTTTGTTTAAACCTAGACTTTATATTATCCCACTGAAAGTTGGGGCTGTGCACAAAAAGGAAGTGTTACAGTCAAAAAACTTCAGACTTGCCGTTGTCACATCTTCCAAAAGCATACCTCTTTAGCACAGGCTAAGGGTTACATATCTATGATGGTCCAAAAAGTCAAAATGTGAACAGGCCATATTTAATGCAGCAGTGATTAAACTGAACAGGCTGGCAGAAGGATGAACACAGAAAATTCACGTTACCTTTCAATTTCAAGACTGAAGTTCTACTCTGGTTAACAAATAAGTAGACGTACCACTTGTACCATAACAGTTTTCATTTGAAGTCAATGGTACTTGAATTATACACCTGTTTAACTGGCTTGCTAGACTTAAATCTAACATGCTAACTAGCATGCTTCAAAAACCCCAAACCTTAACAGAAATGGCAATGTATTTCCTACTTCCAGAGCTTCTAGATACTCAAATCATTGCAGTTAAAATATTACCTGGGTCATTATGGGAGTGAGGCACAACAAACACTTGAAGCGGTTCACTGTCCCATTCATTTTCATTGTAAGTGATATCAAATCCTTGTTTCCAAACGCCACCATCTGGATTATCAAAAGGAAGAATGTCGTAGACATCCAGCATCTAAAAAAAAAAAATTAAAAAAATCCAGGAATATACAACATGAATTCACAAAAAACAGTTCTGCTATTAAAAACCAAAGCTGTTTTCAGTGCAAATGGATCAGCTTGTTCATTACAGAGGGAGAGATAATGTGCCAAATGAATAGAAAACTGACAAATGAGAGCAAGTTTCAAGTCACACTAGGACACCCAAGACACAGCTGGCAGGAAGGGGAGCATTTGGCAGGCTCTGTTCTGAGGAAACTGAAATTGATTAGACAAACAGTAGGATTAAGAGCCTTAAAACACAAAAATTATGGCAGCTCATAATGGCAGTGGGCAGAGGGGTATGAAGAGGATTACACAGCATAGCACAGTACACTAAACAGGAATGCAGAAAATGAAGAAAACAAGCAGCAACCAAGCATTAAGAAGGAATAACAGCATGAGAGAGATCAAGGCAAAAGTCAAACTCACAAAAGGGTACTGAAAAAAACTACCAAGAAAAAACGTCCATAACTATCACCAATTGCTATAACAAATCTCCTTTTATATTTGCTGTTGCCCAGTACAGTAATTGTACAAGAAGGGACATATTTCACTTGTCAGTGCAAATAACAAGGTTACAGGTAAATAAAGCAACTCTAGAGTTACTTTAAAAAGTTTCTAGGAAATTTAGGGAACACCACATAGTTTCAAAGAGAATCTATCAGTGTGAGGGTTTTGGGTGGGATTTTTTTGGGTTTTTTTTCTTAATGCTCTGGTCTGCTTTTAAGAAAGAAGGAAAGATATGAACATGAACTGTCATTGGACAAGCCTTTTTCTGAGATTCTATATTAAAAACTAAACTTTAATTAGTTCTAATCCCATGTTAGAATGCAGTTATACACCTGACAAACTTTGTACAACAATTTCTCTCTGCAAAAAAGCCTGTATGAGTCATTTACTGATTGAACACTACAAGAGTCAAAACTTTCGAGGGGTGAGCTGGTTTCTGTCCTGCTAGGAAACTTTAAAAAACTACAGACATCTGAAACAAACAGCTGACTAAAGAACATAAGGCCTTGTTATGGTTGACTTTGGTCCCCAGCCAGCTGCTCTCTCAGTCTTCCTCATCAACAGGACAGGGCAAGCAATAAGATTAAAAAATGAAATGTGAAGATAAAAACAGGGAGATCATTTACCAGTTATCATCACAGAAAAAACAGACCTGACTTTGAGAACATTAAATGAATTTATTGCCAATTAAAATAGAATTGGATAGTGAGAGGTCAGTCCTTATTATTTCCTCTCAGTCATTCATTCGTTCCTTCTCTCATTTTTTGCCTGCTCCAGCATGGGGTCCCTTCCACAAGCTACAGCACTCCAGGAATTCCTCCACTATGAGTCCCCTATGAAAGTCACTCATGAAAATATCTACCTGCCCTGGCATGGGGTCCTCCACAGGTTTCAGGAAAATACTTGCTCCATTGTGGTCTCCACAACCTGCTCCAGTAACTAGAATACCTTCTCTGCTTCCTTCATCAAGGATCTTGGTCCTCACAGGGTTGTTCCTTCCCTTTTTTTAACCTTATACCACACTGACATGCAGCACTTTTCCCCTTCTGCCCAGAGGCAGCACCACCCTTTGTTGATGAAGGGCTTGGTTGTATCCTGTGCTGGGTCTATTTTGGAGCTGACTAGAACCACTGTGTCTAGCACAGGGCAGCACTGGCCACTCCTGACAGATACCTGTGAGCCCCTCACTGCCAACACCTGGACATCTGCATCCAGTGCCTTCCACCCTCACCTCTATGAAACACTTAAGAGTCTATAAAATACACATTCATCACATACTCTTCATAAACTTTACTTATATTTACAAAAAACATTTCCCACACTAAAATCAAAATGACGTAAAAACACTGGAAGTGTGGAAATTTTACCCACATACAAGGTGAGACTCCACTCCATTTACTTTTACCTCATAACAACAATAACAAACGATCTTTGGGCATTACTGACTAATGGAAAACACAGGTGAAATACTTTCAGATATGTGCGTTCTGTGCTGTCATCTTGAAGGGCCCAAATAAAGTAGCATAATAGCATAATGTCTCTAAATACATTATTTTAGGCTAATTAAAATATTATATAAATAATATATATCATATAATAGATAAAATAGACAATTATAGATATATATTATAGGCTATTATTATATATTTTCTAAACATGGTATTTTCTAAAATCAGTTTGAAGAGAAATCATACTTTGTTCTCTGCAATGCAACATTCTGAAGAAAATGTAAGAGCATATTCTGTAAATTTGCATTTAAAAATGAATGACCTTAAGACTCATAAATTCTTTGGATATTTAACCATGAAAACATATTTGTTTAAAAAGCAATTCATGGAATTCCACACATTCCTATGAGGCTTTTTCATGGATGGAGCCTGAATTTAACAAAGAACTTTCTGGTGTCTGCAAGATGCCAGATTTTACAGTCCATAACACATACAATTTTTCCCCTAACATCTACATCCTTACAGTTATCTTCTTCTAGCCCATCAGTAATGGGTGTGAGAACACTGACAGTATAGTTTAAAAATTGGCCTCAGAGCTGGTTTTAGGGTTCTATGACAGTGAGAGTCTGTTTGCAGATCTGTGTCTACTTACAAGAGATGAGATCCAAACTCACTAAGTGCACAGAGGTACCTTTGCCAGAAGAATGGCTGACCTATTAAGGACATTTTATGGCTAGGAATAAAGGGGGATAGAGTGAGATACCAGCAGCCCTGTGAGGGAACAATGATCAGTAATGATGTGACATGAAAAGATTATAAAAATATATAATAATTTAAGAAATCAACAAAACAGGGCTTAAACAGGGTCACCTCCAACATTTGTAGGTAGGCAAGGAAGTGGCTGTAAGGCACAATTACCAAGAAATCCCCTAAACCTTTTGTGGGAAATCAACATGCTGGGGTGCCTCTCTGAAATACACTAAAGCACCACATCATGGGGAATAAACATGATGAGTTAGAGAGCTGTGTGCATCTGCATGCCTATGATCTTGCTGGGATAAAGGAGACAAGGCACGATGACTCTAATAACTGTAAAGTTGCAATGGAGGGACACAAGACCTTAGGACAGACAGGCCAGAAAGACAAAGAGGGAGCATGGGCCTTTTTGTGAGAGAGCAGCTGGTGTGCATGGAGCTCTGCCTGTGGATTTGAAGTTGGAAAGGGATAAACCCGGGCTCGCTAGTCTGCACACAGCACTCCAAATTTTGAGGGATGGTGTGCTTATGAGATCATTCAGTCTGCCATGTCGTGGAACAAAGGATAGAGATCCATGTTACAGCAAAGACACAAGGGTAGAAACCACAGGAGTACCTAAGAATGGTCACATAGCAATTAGGGCTTCTGCCCCCAGAAAGGTGGCAGGAACAATAGCCCAAGTAAAATGCATCTACACCAATGCACAAAGTATAGGAAACAAATAGAACCTGCAAGCCAGTGTGCAGTAGGAAAACTATGACATAGTTGCTGTCACAGAAACATGGTGGGATGACTCACCCAACTTAGTGCTACAATGGATGGCTATAACCTCTTAAGAAGGGATAGGATAGGAAGGAAAAGCAGTGGGGTAGCCTTATACATGACTGAGTGTTTTGATTGTCTAGAGCTTTATGATGCTGGCAATACCATTGAGTGTTTATGGGCAAGAATCAGTGGGAAGGCCAAGACCTGCCTACCATGGTGACAGTCGGTTACAGACCACACAGTCAGGACAAAGAGGCAGACAAACTATTTTCTAAGTAGAAGTCTCACAACTGCCAGTCACTGTTCTCATGGGGGACTTCAAGTTTCCAGATGTCTGCTGGAAACACAACACAGTGGAGACAAATCAGTCCAGGAGGTTCCTGGAGTGCGTGGAAGAGAACTTCCTGACACAGCTGGTGAGAGACCCAGCTAGGGAATGGACCCACTATATCACTTCCCTGTGCAACCAGACAGGGGAGAGAAAATGCAATGAAAGACAAGTGAATGAAGATAAGGACAAGGACAGATCACTCACTGATTACGATCACAGGCAAATCCCACTTGACTTAGGGAAATTAGTTGAATTTATTACTAATCAAAACCAGAGTAAGATAATGAGAAGTAAAACAAATCTTTAAAACACCTTCCCTGCCCCGTCTCTCCTTCCCAGGCTTAACTTTATTTCCAATTCTCTACCCCCTCCCCCCAGCACCACGGGGAATGGGGATTACAGTCAGTTCATTACACATTTCTTCTGCATGTACTTCGTTCCCAGAGAGAAATCCTTCCCCTGCCCCAGCATCGGGTCTCTCCCACATTAGACAATCTTCCATGAACTTCTCCAGTATGAGTATTCCCATGGGCAACAGTTTTTTACAAACTGCTCCAGCATGGATGCTTTCCATGGTATGCAGTCCTTCAGGCACAGCCTGCTCTAGCATGGGTCCCCCATCCTACCAGAAAAACTGCTCCAGAGTGGGCTTCTCTCTCCTCAGGGCCAGAGGTCCTGCCAGGAGCCCATTTAAGTGCAGTCTTCCCACAGGGTCACGTCCTTCCTTCAGGTGTCCAGCTGCTCATGTTGGGTCCTCCACGGGCTTCAGGTGGATCTCTGCTCCACCATGGACCTCCACAGGCTTCAGGGGCACAGCTGCCTCACCAAGTGATGATGGGGTGCTGAGGAATCTCTGCTCCAGGGTCTTGAGCACCTCCCTCCCACCACTTCTCCACTGACCTGGATGTCTTCAGTGATGTTTCTCTCACATATTCTCTCTCCACTCTTTTCTGACTGTAATTACTTCTATGCACTACCTCATTTCCATCTCTAAAATCTGTTATTCCAGCAGTGTTACTACAGTTGTGATTGGCTCAGCCTTGGCCAGTGGTGGATCCATCCTGGCTCCTGCTGGCACTGACTGTCAGACATGGGGGAAGCTTCTGGCAGCCTCTTGAAGAAGCCACCCCAGTAGCCCACACCCCCACCAAAACATGGCCACACAAACACAGTAGAGTTTAGAATAGGAATAGTTTAGGAATATAGAAACATGGTCTGAGCCTCCAGAGTAGAGAGGAGACTAAAGGGAGGGTTAGGGTTTGCTGCTGAATGAGGCAAGGGCTCTGGTGACACAGGACATGGAAAAGGCTGAGGGACTGAATGCCTTCTTTGCCTCAGTCTTCACTAGCAAGAGCAGCTGTCAGGAATCCTGGGTCCTGTAGACCAAGGAAAAGAACTGGAATGAGGAAGATGAGTCCTTTCTTCAAAGAGGACCAGGTCAGGAAACACTTAAAAAAATTGGGCATGTCTAAGTCCACGGACTCTGGTGGAATGCACCCAAAATTGCTGGCTGTTGTCACTACAAGGCCACGCTTAAGAATGATCATGGTGGTCAGGGAAAGCACCCAAGGTCTGGAGGAAAGCAATGTCACTACCTTCCAGGAATGGCAAGTAGGAGGACCTAAGGAACTATGGTCTGGACAGCCTCATCCTTGATCCCCTGGAATGTGGAAAGCAACTTTGCAGAAAATGACCAGAGTCCTGGTGGATACCAAACTGAACATGAGACAGCAACATGTTCCATTTTTTCCTTGCTATAACAAAGAAGGTCAATGGCATCCTGGGCTGCATTAATGAGTGTTGACAGCAGGTCTGGGGAGGTGAGCCTTCCCATCTATTCAGCACTCATGAGGCCATGCCTGGAGTTGAGTTCCAAGTTTCCCAATACAAGTGACATGGACACACTGGAAAGAGACCTGCAAAGATGATGAAGGAACTGGAACAACTCTCACAGAAGGAAAGAATAAGAGGGATGAAACAGTTTAGCCTAAAGAAGGCTTGGGAGGATCTTATCAATGTGAAGGTGGAGCTAGGTTTTTTCCAGTGGTGCCCAGTGATTGCCCAGAGGAAATGGACACACGCTGAAACACGGAAGGTTCCTCCTGAACATCAGGGAATACTTTTTCCCTGTGAGGGTGACCAACCAGAGGTTGCCCAGAGAGGCTGTGCAACCTCCATCCTTGGAGATACTCAAAAGTCACCAGAACATGACCTTGAGCACCCAGCTATAGGTGACCCTGCTTGAGCTGGGGTTTGGACTACATGACCTCCACAGATCCCTCCCAATCTCAAAAATTCAGTCATATTGTGATTCAAATTTTAATCAGAAGCAGTTAAAAAAGCCTAGGAAAAAAAAAAAAAACAAACAAAAAACAACTTCCACTGTAAAAAACTAAAGCCAGATCAGGCTGAAATCACTGCATTTATGCCAAGACATCCAAAGGACAGAAGTCATTTTTATCTATCATGCAACACCATCAGCAGTAAGAATTGTGCAAAGGATTAATTACAAACTACATCAGCACTTGATCAACTTACATGACTGTAAGTGAAGAGTAAGTTCCAAGTCCCTAGTCAGTATAAAGCAAAAACTGTTAAAGAAAGTATTTCATGGACATATTTTAGTTTCATAGTCTAAGTATAAAATACTGATACAGAAAGCAAGGATTTTGTGAAAACAGATGACAGATAGAAATTCAAAATAGAAATTCACAAAGGATCAAAAAGGATCCATTATGGCTGCTTCAGAAGACAGTCATGTTGCTACAAGCTTTTCATTCAAACATCTGAAAACTTATCAGTTGTTTTATTTTTTTTTTTCTTCCCCTATATGGGTTTAATCTTTCTCTATACTGAGGGACTCAAACTGCTGAAGTAATGCAAGCCTTGTGCAAACATCGCTCTATTTACTCCAGTGTATACGAAATTATTGCACATTAAAAAAAAAAAAAAAAAAGCATAGTTTGTGCCTCTTCAGACAACATTTTTAGAGTGATTCATGTCTCATTTTTAAAAAGAGCAACATTACTAAGCCCAATGTTTGATGCTTCAGTAGTTGAAAAGGACAAGACAGGAGCCAGCTTGCTGTATTATTTAAAAGACCTTCCAGCTCAGCACAGTAGCTGTTGAGAATTCTCTCTTCTTTGAGCACAAGTGTCAAACACTTCTTGAACTACTGAATTAAAAGTGTGTCAGGTCATACTCATATTTCATCAAGTGTTTTTCATTGTTTTGGTTTTATTATCTGTCTCTATTATTTATACTTTGGAAAAAAAAAAGAGGTACATATTAGTCTTCTATTTGATTTGAATTATAGCATTCTCAAGTCAGTTTCTAGCTCTATGACAATTTCCTACCTACTAACAAATATCACAAATAGAAAGTATACAATTTCTTGACTCATAATTCCTCCATGAAAAACAAATCCTTGAGCTGCCCCATGCAAGAATCTTTTGGTCTCGTGTTTTATGAAAAGAAAATACATCTCTTTGAGAAACAAATCCTACTAATATTTCTCACTGAAATATCAAAGTTTATTTTTAATCCCTCTTTGAATGCCTTCTCACAGAGGTTTCTCCATTGTGGCACACTATAATGAACTTCCTTATTTTATTCAGCAAAGATTCTTTTGCCTTCATTCTCTAAAGTTGTTTTGTGTTTTTTTTTATCCAAACACTGTCTTACCTATACTAGCACTTACTGCTTTCTAGTCTCTCACACATTCTCCTTAAGAGACAAACATGGGAAAAGTAATGTCCAAATCTGTGTGTTTAAGATAACATTTACAAATAGCAGGCAATTAACACTTACAAGCTGTTTTAGAATTTATTTTTTTTTAATTCTCAAAAAAATTATTCAAAATGTCTCAAATTAACTAAGCATAGAGAATCCATCAGGGCTGGCAAAGGATTAAATAGCAAAACTGTAGTCAAATACAGCAATTTAGATCAGCTCACGAATGTGGTGTAACAGGAATTCTGCTAAAGTCATGGTCTCAGATTCCATAACTAAAATGCAGGCTCTCAGGATGAGAAACTGTACACAGAAGCTACATTAAAGTGACTTAGTGACGACAGTGGATAACCTGCTGAGTATAACATACTAATGCAATGACAAAAAGAACATTAGAGCCCTTCTTCCCTGTGCAAGTAAGAAAAAAAGTGTGAACAGGGAAACAATACATTTTCTTCTTAAGTGCATGCAAATAACCTTAAAAGTAAAGAAAATTATCCAAAAGAAATTTAGCCATTACAGCCTCCTATTAGATGAGTAGTAGGCACATTAATGGGTAGTACGTGAGTGCTCTGACACTCTGCAAATGTGAAGCAAAACATGAGAACAGTTTAAGAAAACATGTCTTTAGTTTCCATTCATAACAAGTTAACATGCCCCAAAATTTAAGACATATTTTAAGCACAATTTAAGCATATTTTACCTCAAAATTCATGATTCTCATTTACTAGATCTGATTTTTAGTGCACATAAAAAAGCACATTACTTAATATGGTAACAGACTGTATTATGAATAACCTGTTAACAATCCACTAACTTGAACTTATGTAATTGTAGGTCCACATGTTTCACTTCCTTGCACAGCAGTCTTAATGTATACTAGAAACAGGAACAGATATTGCCTTTGAAAAGACTATTTTCTCTGTAAAAGACATATTAAGGTGGTGTCTATCCCTGAAAAGTTGAAAGGCATTATGTGTGATACATCAGAGGTTACAATTGCTCTAATAGGTGTACTTATTCTTCTGAAGTCCATAGTCTTTCTCCTGCAATAGAAATGCTTTAAATTCTAAAATGAGAAAGCTGGACTTCAAAATTTAATCTTTACTTTAGAGTACTATGAATATTTATAGTACTCCCACAAGACTCACAAAAACAGTACAGATCACAAACTTCACAGAGTATTCTCAGTGCTCCTGAATCACTCCATTAAAACTGAATATATAAGAGCCCATGAACTCACAAGCATCACCAGAAAGAAAAATAAATTCAACTTGAAGTGTTTGACTATAAAAACTTCAACCTCCCCAGTTCATGGCAACCAGTCAACATGGTAAATGTTCCTTCTTTCTGATCAAAGTGCCTATACAAACTAGAGACACACAGGAAATCTGAAACACAGAAATTACATTCAAAAGGGAACACAGGACCCAAGATATTTTTTAAAGTTATTAATACTTGAACATTTTTTACCCCTTCATCAAGATCCTACACATACATTCCTTAAAAGTAAATCTATTTAAATCAAGATTATCCACTATTTCTAGTTTATTTTTCATCAGTTTTAGAACAATTCATAGAAACAAAGACACTCTCAAATTATTTCCAAAGAATTGACAGGACAATAATCTGAGTATAATCACTTTGAATTTTAAGAACTTTCAAGCTTTTTCAACTTGGTTCTTCATAATTATTATTGAATTTCTAGACAATTTTTTAAAAAGGTTAAAAAAAACCAGTTTCATAACATCTGTCAAACACAACAGTCACTTGAACAACTCGATTATGTCTTAGAGTAGGAACTTAGTACAAAGCTTTTAGCTGTAATTTGACATTTACAGAAATGAAAGGTAATGAGAGCTGGGACTCTGGCAGAATAAGACAGAAAGACATATTGCTTACCTGCACATCTGAACCATGACTTCCACTTTTTGAAGCAAACAAACAATCCTCAGAATCAACTGCAAACAAAACTGAAGCAGAAGGAAAGAGCTCAGAAACAGATCCTTGACTGAAGTTTATGGCCTCTGGATTTTTTTGACCATCCTTTACAGATTCGCTCAGATTGATGACAGAGTCTCTTATGTTTGAAATAATCTCATTATTTTCTGCCAAGAGGCGTTCTAAATGATCTATTTTTTGTTTTAATATTGAAAGCTGGCCCTGGAAGGGGAGGGGAAAAAAAAAAAAAAAAAAAAAGAAAAGTAAAGTTTAACATTTAATTATTTCTCAGATAAATTCTTGACAGAATTAAAGAAATTAAGAAAAAATCAATTTTACAATAGCATGTGATTGCACAAGAAGATTCCAATATATATTTATTTTACATAAAGACAAACTAATAAGGAATTGACCCCACATATGAAACTTTCCCTTTTCAACATAAGAACAAAAGATACATTTTCCTTTATGAACTTGAATTCACAGCACAAGATTCAATCAGTGATACAAAGATACTCTTTAAGGGCATACTGTTTCAAGAAGCAATTCTGCCTACATTAACTTCCTTCACATCTGTCCTAGATTTACAAAAATCTGTTTTTTTCATTTATCAGAACATCGAAGAGAAAGCCAGTTTGTACAAGTCAGTCACACCATGATGGGATTAACAGAATGTAAACATTTTAGGTTTGTTGTAAAATGTAAAATACCTACATTTTAGGTATGTACATGTAAAACAGAATTTCAATAAGTACCAAGTTTCTTGTTTTCAGTAAAAGTGAGAGACAAATAAACAAAAGCACTTAATGGGGGTAAAAGATGCCTTAACAGCTTGATCAAAGGACTAATCTGTATAATTGGACCATTACAGACATCAGGAAAATCCTGTAAAAGAGAGATCAAGCTAAGAGCATTTTCAGTCAGGTCATCATCAATGGCCAAAAAACAGGATTTTGTAGATTATTTTAGAGTGCACTGTCAGAGGAAGGTTGCAGAGCAACATCAGTGTGAGCTGAAAGAAGTCACTGTATCTCCCAAAGCAACTTGGAAGGAAAGACAGGTTCTACATAGCAATTTAGTAGCATCTAATCACAGCATTGCTGGATTACAGGAGGGAACAGTGCTGAACAAGATACCTTCAAATGCTACTGCCCTGTCATGCAAATTTTTTGAGGTAGGCTTTTTTTCAGGCATGAATGCCTTAGCTTTGACAGAGGATCACAAAAGGATTATTTAACATTATTTAATATTATTTTAAGGATATTTCATCTCAACAGCAATTTCTCATAATGACTTTAACAGAACAATAATAAGAAATTATAGGAGAAGAAAAAAACCTGTCACTTCTTATCATTAAAGTTGTTGGTCACACCCCAAAATATGCAATGTATGATTAGGTATTTTTGCAAGCTGCTGTTGTTTAAACAAAACCTGCTGTAGATTCAGTCATCTACATTTTAGCATTACTTTTAACACAAATAACATCGATTCAGCAGACAGCTACTCTGTGACTTTTGACTTCGATGACGTTTTCCTAGCACCAAAGCCTTATTTGCTTAGGACTGTGATATAATATTAGAAACAACATCTGTACATGACACTTTTTTTCTTTTTTAACAGTAATTCACTTTAAAGTATTTGCATTTTCCTTTTCAGCAATTCTAGTTTGCAAAGGATTAAGCTTCCTTTCTAAACTGATGTGTACATTCTTTTCAATTCTGTTCACTTTGAGAAGCCTGCAAGAATAAAAAACACTCCTTACCAAGGGATACCAATCAGCCTTTTGGGTTCTAAACTGCCATTTCTACAATTCTACCTTTAGGATAATCCTACCTTTCATAATTCTACCTTTAATTTTTCTTTTTATGAAAGTTCTTTGTTATTTTGCAGACAATAAATTTTAACATTTTTTTAACATGTAAGTTTGGCCCCTCATTTTGTTGGTTGTGTAAAGAGCTGACCCACTGATTTGTTGCCTCTTTTTTTTTTTTTTTGTTTCTTAGATTGATATATCCTGAAAATAAAAACAGAATTCAAAATGCAACACAGTCAGAGAACTGTTGTTTTCCCAAAATACAGACATATATTTGACAACAGAACCAAAGTAAGATAACTGAGATGTAGAGCAATCTTCCTAGAATCTCAATAGTTTAAAGATAAATGTTACAAACTTATAAAACAGACGAGCTGACAACAATAAGAAATCAAGATGCAGATGATAGGATACTGCAAAGAAAAAAAAAATAAAAAATTAAAAACAAAAAAAAATCAACAACAAACAAAACAAAACAAAAAAAAAACAAACAACAATAACAACAAACCCAAACACACAAATCCTAACAGACTGTAGTCCCATGCCCCCTGGTGGCACAAAAGAAACCACCGGACTGAAATTTTTCAAATGCTATGTTAAAAATACTGTGTGCACTTTTCTGCATAAAATTAGTGTTTTCCCTTGCAATGTCTGCGATCTTTTGAAAGTATGAAAGGTTTCTATACACAGAAAACTGACAGCCTAATATGCCACTCACTCTAAAAATAAAACATATAAATAAAACAATACCTGACAGGGGCTTTACAGGCTGCCCAACATAAGCTCTGATCTTTAGGTTCCTAGGAAGCTATAGTACAGCTGCCTTCTATACAAATTATTACTTGCTTCCCTGCATGTAACTACAGTTTGAAGTTACCAAGTGTGAAGATGAAACACTGTTCACACCTATCCTACCACTATATACACTGCCTCTACAACTATAAATTCAGACACCTGCTTAAAATTTATATTCTTATTCATCGATGTCATAGAAATACTTTACCTTTCTTAAACAAAAAAGAGAGCTTTGTATTGCTTAGCAATAGCCTGGCAACTACCTGGTCATATATTACACCACCATTCTTACTTGTATCATCTAACCTATTACAGCATCTCAAGAACAGTAATGGACAGAGGGGAAAACATTTAAAAAAAAAAAAAAACAAACAACAAACAAAAAAGGGCACAAAACCCACAAATAATAAAAAAAAAAAAAAAAGAAACCAAAACAAAACCATTAAAAATCTCATCAAATATGTGTTCAGATAGTTCCTCCCATTGCCATATACTGACAATCTCTAGAAGACGGACATAAACTTCAAATTTGGAGGTCATGTCATATTTCGTATCTTCAGACAACCTCTCATTTGACTTATCATAATTTAAACCTTCAAATATCTGTAACAAGCTCTACCAGTTTCTTTGTAAACCAAGTTCCCTGGCTAAAAATAGTGATTGGTTCCCAGACGACCTTCAAACAACAATGACTTCACATGTTGCTGCAAACATCCAGCAAGAATCTACAAGCTGCAGGGTTCAAGCCTACCTGGGATACTGATTCTCAGAAGTCTATTAAAGCATGTTACTTTAACTTTGGAGATAGATCTTCTTGTTATTTGGAGAAAGAAATCCTGACAAAGATTTCCCAACTGAAATTTAACAGAGGCTATTCATAAAAAAAACCTGCTTTATTTTCTGAAGACTATGACATGCATCATGCCTCTCTCTGAAAGCATTTAAACATGCCATGTGCTAACTCAACTTGAAGACAAAACATGAAATAAGAAGTTACTGTTAAAAATATGTAACTGACCTCATGCAGTGCTCAAATTAAAACAGACAGGCAACCAAAGTTTTGAGATCATCAAAATATTTTCAGTTTTTGTTGTGAAATGCCACATCCATGAGAACTAACTTTAAAAAACAACAGTCAGACTAGAAATGGATCCAAGTCTTCATTCAATATTAACACAATGTCAGGAATCCATTCTCAAGATGAAAATTCCACATGGACCCACATTATGCAAAAGCTATGTCTATTTTCATTGCACATTCACCTTTTCACCTTATTCATTTTAAATAAATATTGTCTGTTCAATAGCAAAAAAATTACAAAATATGAACTAAACATGGAAAACACTGTAACTCTTCAAAACAATAGATTTAACACATGAAAATTAATTCAGTTTCGATATTTTTAGAGAAAGACAACTGACTTACTTCAAATGTCAAGGCCAAACAGTACCGAACAGTGAAGTTACTTTAAATCTCTCTCATCTTATTAATTGCTAGTAACAGATGTTGACTTACTAGTAAAAGAGATTAGAAGCATGTTACAGGGGACATTAAATAGGTCTAATTAAAACCTAAAACACACAGATCCTCTCCATTGCTAAAATCATACTTCAGTGCTTTGTTTTAAATTAAGCTTTCCATTTCCCCACACATTTGGGGGTGAGCAGGGATATTTCTTTTTTTTTTATCTGGGCAGAGATATACCAATATTAACTTAATCAGTACTGTCTGAAATTTTGTTTTCTACATGGCTTTGTAAACACCAAATACCAAAAGCTGGGCTAGCTGCACAATTCATAAATGTTAGCAAACCTGTCCCTGACTTCACAGCAACAAGTCTTCTCAGAAAAGAAGCAATCCTGAACCAAGGCTTTGAGAAATGCCTAACTGCAAGGAAAACTGGAGGTACACTGTCTGAGTCTGTTCTAGTCCAACTGAACAACATTAAAGGATGCTTTGTTAATCTACACACTTGTTTTAATATAAGGAAATTAAAGGTAAAGTTATGTGAATCACTTGGCCTATACAATCAGTTAATAAGTTTATTAATACTTTGGTGTAAGATTCATCTTTCATTTCTCTCTGTCTTTATATATTGATGAGTGTGCAAACACAGGTTTTATTAAAAAGCAAGAAAGGCAATCCTCCTGTTATTTCTCAGCAAAGGAAATATTTCTACAATAAGTGCCAAGTATCAACAAATCCAATAGTTCTGAAAGTAGCTACAGATGTATCAGTAGAAAAATGGCATCACAGGAGCCAACCCTGTGGCAACACAGGGTTGGACTCAACCAACAAAATCCTTCCATGTGAGGGCAGCACAGGTCAGCACACCCTCCTCCCATCTGGAACAAAAACTGTCCATACCTGTTAGCTGCACTGAGAAACCTGCCACTACTACAACATGAACGAGCTACATAAACAGTTCCTTATGCTCCAGTCAGTCTGAACCCTTCAGTAGTTTTCATGCCCCAAATACTCCAAAGCAGTCTGCTCTCCCACTGCCCTCTGCTTGTCCTTCTCTGTTTGCTTCTGATGCCAGTCTGACCTGCAGCAAGGACTCTCCGGAGAGGAGCATATACTGCCACTCAGCACAAGGGGGGAAGCCCAGCAACACAAGGAGAGACCAAGCTGTTTTATTCTGTGGAAGTGAGGACTGGATAGTTTCTCCCATGTAAACACTGTACATTGTAGAAAAGACATTAGCTGCAACTTTCATTTCCTAAGTGAACACTCACTCCTTCTCTAAGCACTGTCTTTCAACAGGCTGCTACAAATCATTTCATCAAAGACAGCTAGCTCAAATAATTGAAGAGGGTGTCTGACAGGAGATCTCACAGAAACAGGTTGGCAGAGGAAAAATCCACATGAGGGACTTCTGATGTTACATCAGCTGGAATTTGGTTATTTGTATCCGGACCCAGCCAGCAACCACTGAGTGCTTGGTTCAAAACCAGAGAGCCCATTTTCTTTCTCACCCACATGAACAAGCAGGAGACCACAAAGGAGGTGCCAGCGTCCTGCATAAGAGGCTCTGGTGGACCAGTGAACTGTGGTGAAGAAAGCAGAGTACCACAATGAATGGAGCTCTCCACAGGATGTGGAATTCGAGATTGTTGCCTATACACAGCTACTACAGTAAGCAGTGAGGAAACTGGACTCAAAGTCTCATTTTTTGGCTGCACTGAATGACAGTCATCTGAATAATTTTCTGCACCAGTCTTGTCAATTACTGTATCCAGGTACATCTTTAGAAATCATGTACTAACTTTGCTAAAGTCTTGATATAATCCTCTGAAGAGATGCCAGCATGTCAAAATGGTAAGATCAGGAAGCATTCACTATCAGAGCACTGTAGAGTGAACAGAACGTACTAAATATAGAATTAAATGGCCACCTCCTGTACAGGAAAAAGCAAGCAGGTGAAAGTTAAAAATGCAACCTGGTGTAGCATCAAAGCTAACACTTGAACATACTGTTTCAGCATGTATTCAACTTACAAGGTATGGCATAGAGCAGAAAGCAAGCATACAGTGCGTCAGTTAAAGGGACAATTCAAGGTCTGAAAACTTTACTGATCTGGGCAGAAGGCTTGTGTCCATTTGTGACAATGAAAACTACATAAGCAATCCTGTTAGCAATTTACCTTTAAAGTACTATTCAAAAGAAGCTCGCTTTACAAAGACACTGAAATTCTTCTGAATTAAATTACAAAACAAAAGTCTGTTCTCTTAAAAAATTAGGAAAATTCTGAATCAAAAATGCAGTAGCCTGACAAATGGATTATAAGAAGCTGATGGACTTCCACATTTGCTTTATCA
>JAWWTY010000088.1:13897518-13923506 GCA_035222235.1 Margarornis squamiger
CCGCGCGGCCCGCACGCGGTGCGGGCGCCGGCGCCTCCTCGCCCGCCGCCCGCCTCCCGCTCCCGCTCCCGCTCCCTCTCCCCCCGCCCGCGATGCTCCCGGGGCCGCCGCGCACCAGCCCCGCGCCCAGCCCGCCCCCGCCCGGCCCCGCCGGAGCCCCGAGCTCCGCGTCACGGCCGCGGCCCCGCCCCGCCGCTCCGCACCCGCGGGGAGCCGCGCCCGCCGCCCCTCCTGCTCCCCCCGAGCAGGATGGAGAGCCCCGATCGCCGCCCCCGGCTCGGCGCGGCGGAGCCGGCCCGGAGCTGCCTCTTCCTCTTCTTCCTCCTCCTCCCCCGCGGCCGCTCGGAGGCGCCGCGCTCCGGTGTGGCCGCGCTCGCCGCCGCCCCGTCGGCGGTCGGTGTGTGGCAGCCTCGGCCGCTGGAAGCGGGGAGGCAGCGGGGAGGGCTGCCCTGGGACAAAGCCGTCCTAGCCGGCCCTTGCGGCAGCCGGGGAGACAAGGAAGGGCAGCGGGGAGAGCGGCAGCGACCGACCCCCGCCACCGACAGACCCCCGGCTCGGAAAAACCCCCGGCACCGAATGACCCCCGTACCAAAACAACCCCGGCACCGAAAGACCCCCGGCACCCCAGTTGTTTAGCAAAACCCCCCGGCGCGTTTCCATAGGGAGCCCGCTTAAGAGCATCAGGCACATTTGTGAGCCGCTCCCAAGGTCTGGTGTGGGTCAGGGTTTTCTGCGTATGAGTAGGTATCGGTGCTTTGAGGAAAGCACCGCGTGCTCCTGCTGGAATGGGTCACAGCTGGAGCAGGCTGGTTCAGGGCTGGCCGTTCAGGCTGTGCCACTTCTCTGTTTTGTAGCTTTTAGCTTCTAATTCTTACAGATTGAATCTGCTCGGTTTGAAAACATTCATGCCTGGTGTGTGGCATGAATGTGGCATGCTGGCCATGTGCTCATGGCCAGTATTCTGAGGAAGTACTGGCACATCCTGGAAACGTGTTCTACCACTGTGTGTGCTTCTTTTTTAACCACTTGCTTTGAGACAAACCCCTATGACTTAAAGTCAGAATGTATGTTTTAGCATCGCTACTTTATTTTCTTTTTCCATGAAAATTGTCCCCTTCCCTCCAAAATAAAGTTGTTAAAACTGTAATAGTACACCAAAATTTGGCCAATAAAATTCAGTAGACCTTTGCAGGAGCCAAGAAGCTTATATAATTCCTAAGTTTTTCCATGTTTGAAGCTTCTTCCAATATCTTACAGAACAAACTTGAGCATTTGATTATTCATAACTTCTCCTTCCATTTTTCCCACTGGACAAAAAGTTGAAGTGCAGGATGCTGTCTTTGAAGGGCAGTACAAAACTGCTGCAGTCACGGGGTATGGACATTAGGAACTAGTGTGGTTGCCACAGGGAGGGGAATCTCAGTCCATCCAAATCATACCAGTTTGATGCCAGGGCCAGCAAGAGATGCCCAGGACCTGGAGAGGGATCACAGGTCAGCCAAAGAACACCCAAAGGGCAGCAAGAAGGAATTTCAGCCACTTCAGCCAGAAAGTGCCTTTGCAATTTAAATGCCTCTTTCCAAATGAATGTCTTCCCCTGCTGGAGCCCAGGGTGTAGTGGTCATGAAATGGTGGAGTTTGAGATCCTTGGGACAGTGAGGGGGGAGCACAGCAAGTTCACTGCAATGAAATGCAGGAGAGGTGACTTGGCCTCTTCAGGGATTTGCTTCAGAGTACTGTGGGATAAAGCCCTGGATGGAAGAGGAGCACAAGAAAGCTGATTAACAATCAAGGATCACCTCTTCTAAGCTCATAAACAATGCATTCCAACAAGGAGGGACTCAGTCAAAACCACAGCAGGCCTGGATGGATGAATTTGTGGACAAGAAGCAAGGTGGTTCTGGAAAAACAAACAAACAACCTAACACCACAAAAACACACAACAAAACCCAAACCAAACAAACCAACCAACCAAACAAAAAAAGGCACAAAAAAAGAAGCCTACAAATGGTAGAAGGAAGGACAGGTATTTGGGGAGGAATACACAGAACTTTTCTGAGAAGCCAGGGACCAGAAAGCTAGTATTAAACTTAGCCAGGGACTTCAAGGGCAAAAAGAAAAGCTTCTACAGCTATGTAAGGGTAAAAGGAAGTGTAGGGTTAATGTGGCCTCTTTTTGGGAGAAAACCTAGGACATGAAGAAGATTGAGGGGCTTAATACTTTTTTCCTCAGTCTTTACTGGGAAGTGCTCCAGCCGCACTGCCTGAGTCACAGAGGGCAAAGCCAGACACAGGCAGAGTGAAAAACCAACCCATTGTAGGACAGCATTAGGTTCAATAACTTCTAAGGAAACTGAAGATGTGCAAGGTCAATGGACCTGATGAGGTGCATCCACAGGTCCTGAGGGAACTGGCTGAGGAAATGGTACTATCACATTTGAAAGGTCATGGTGGTCCGGTGAAGCTCCCACTGACTGGAAAAGAGGAAACATAAACCTCATTTTAAAAGGGGAAATGAGGAAGACCCAGGAAACTACAGGCATCTGGTCTCACTTCAGTGCCAAAGAAGATCATGGAACACATCCTCCTTAAAAGTATTCTGAAGCACAGGGAAAATAAGGAGGTGATTGGTGACAGCCAACATGTTTTCACTTAGGGCAAGTTGTGCCTGACAAATTTGGTGGCCTTCTACGACGGGGTTACAGCACTGGTGGATAAGGAAAAAGCAAATGACTTATGCAAAACTTTTGATACTGTCCCACTTGATCTAAACTGGATCAGATGAATGGACCACTTGCTGAATAAGGAATTGTCTGGATGATCACGCTCAGAGAGTAATAACCAATGGGTCCATGCCAAGGTGGAGGCCTGCTGGTGTTCATCAGGGGTTGGTATTGGCCTGGAAAAGAGAACGCTTCAGGGAGATCTTACAGAAGCCTTCCAGTACCACAAGAGGAGCTACAAGATATCTGGAGATGGACTTATCACAATGACATGTAGTGATAGGGCAAGGGGAATGGCTTTGGACAGAAGAGAGTACCACACAGGGATATTATCAGGCGGCTAAGGGAACAAATGTCACAGACAATAAGACCCTGTTGTCCCCTCTGTTAGAGGATTTCTGGGTTACATTAAGTCACATGAACTGAAAAACCTATAGAGAGCTGGTAGACATTCTTTGCTTTCTGTTCCTTCTCAAGATACATGTGATCTACATTGCAGAAATACAGAGAACTTGCATTGAGTTTAGCCATTTTCTTAAAAGGATCATTTACACATAAAACTGTAATGGTTTATTGAACTTTGATTTAATTTTTTTTAGACTGTAAGGAAATTAATTCTATTGTTACTTCACTGTTTCAGTGATGTATAGGGAGTAGCATGAGAGCTCACAACTTATGATTACAGTAAAACCATATTTTGAATCATAATAGTTTCAGTGATAGCACTCTGAATAAACCAGGGGTCAAGTGAAAAGTAGTACTTGTTCTTATACTTTAAAGCTGTGTTATAATGTATATTTACTTGCCCAAGGGGACAAATGCAGGTTACTTTTATAAGTGTGTCCCAATCTACAAACTAACCTGTTCATGTTGGTTTCTTGGTCTTTGATCTTACAACTCTTCCTGTTCTTGTGCTTGGAGAATTTTTGAGGCAAGGCTTAGGATTAGACATTGTTACCTGTTTAGAAACATACTGCTAAATGTGGTGTCAGGGACACTGCAGAATGTTTAATAGCTGATACATAAGGATGTATCTTCTGTAGAATGAGAGACTCAGTTTATGTGGTCTAAGGCAGATACTTTCAGTCTATCACGAATAAATATGGTATGGGTGGTATCAAAGACAAGGACTACAATGTTTCCAATTCTGCTTTGGCTGTTTTGGTATTGTATCATCATTATATAAAATTATTATTGTTGGATTGGACAAGTTATCCATGGCTCCTTATTTGAAAACTGTAACTAGCCTCAGAAATTTTGAAGGAACATAGGAATTTAGCAAGCTTTGCATTTCATCTCTAAGAAAGATTTTTATCATTTGCTTCATTCAAAGGTTTGTAAAGCTTATAAATTAGCATCCATCCTTTGTAGTAACAGTTGTAATATAAGAAAGGGAGACAGTTTCTTAAATCCACAGTGCACTGCATTTGGTGGGTAGTTATATTTCTGAGTATGGTAACTAGATAATTTTTAGTTTGCCTAAGATATTTGGTATTGGATATGGAACTCAGTGTTCTTGTTACACATTCAAAAAAAGCTCTGGTTGTTCAGCATTATTTTTTTTCTTCTGGGGTTCTGTTGTATAGCAAGCCTTTTTTTTTTTTTTTTTTTTTTTTTTTTTTTTTTTTTTTTTTTTGTGAGCTATTTTCAATGATACAAAAACAACAGAGGTAATAGTGCATGCCTAAGTTTGTGTGTATGGTACTATGATGGGGAGAACCTGCAAGGTGTAATAATTTTGGATAGTACATTTTGGTGCATGAGTACAAGTGCATAAGTGAGAAGAATAGACCTTTATCATAATCCTTCACAGAATCTTAGATTTGCGTGAGTTAGAAAATGCCTCTAAGACCATCGAGTCCAACCATTAACCAAGCACCACAGTGTTTACCACTAAACCATGTCCCCAAATGCCACGCACACAGGCCTTCTGAACACTTCCACCCATGGCAATTCCACCACCTCCCTGGGCAGTTGGTTCCAATGTCTGACCACCCTTTCAGTGAAGAAATTATCCCTCATACCCAGGCTTAACGTTCTCTGGCACAACTTGAGGCTGTTTTCTCTTGTCTTGACATTTGTTACCTGGGAAAAGAAACTGACCCCCATCTGGCTACAACCTCCTCGGAGGTAGTTGTAGAGAGCAATAATATGGTCCACCTGGAGCTCCCTTTTCTCCAGCTCCCTCAGTGATTCCTCTTAAAACTTGTGCTCCAGACTCTTCATAAGTCTCATGACCTTCTGCAGGATTCCTCCTGCACTACTTTGCTTTTCCCACCAACACTGAGCATATGTATTAGGAATTAGATTTGGTACAAATGGTCAAAGGGAGGAACAATTCTTACTTTCATTTTCTTAAGAAATTTAGCTAGTCTGAACATACACTCCTTTTCTGTTTTCTGCTTCAGTAGCTTTTGAAGTTCTGGATGCAATAACCTACATTTGACAAAGATGTAATATTAAAACCACTTAATTTTTATGTTTCTTCAATGTCAGATCAATCACTTCTATTTAAATACAAATGAAAAATCAACCAGGAAATGGTTTAGCAGTGCCTCATTGCCTACTATTAGTATCATTCTGCAGTACTTGCCACTTTTTGCATTTATTGAAGGTGTAAGGCTCCAGACTGCAAAAATCAATCCACTTTCCAAGCAGTCAGGTCATTCTTCTCTAGAATATTAGTAACTAGTGAAGGAAAATAAGACATTCCTTTCACCTCCATTGAATTTATTTACTTGGGTTTTGTACATAACAATGTTAAATGTTCATGGCTTAAGAATTAGGCTGCATTGACTTACATTTTTAGGGCTGAATTGCTGCAGAAAGTTGATTTTTATAAAGTAATTGTATATATATATATGTGTGTGTATGTATATATGTGTATACATTATATATGTGTGTGTGTGTGTGTGTATCTATATATGTATCACACGTATATCTGTATTACACACAGAACTTGCCTCCAGCTGCTTTTGGAGTGCATTGTTTTAAATACATGTTTACAGTTTATGTCTTTATTTAACAATGCATCATTTGGAGAGGGAAAACTGGTGTGGTACTTCTCTTTTAAAATCAGAAGGTTGAAGCTATATGTATGCAGAAAGATAAGGTAGAAAGTGGAAATTGATTGCTTCTGTTCTGTTGTCCTGATAGGCTAAGTAACTGACTATTAATCTATTACAGGTTGCACTAACCTGCAAAAGCACAGAATAAAACAGTGCAGAATGCATGTCCACTGAGATTCACAAGTCTCTCTTTCAAACCATGGAAGACTTTTTTTTTTGTCTGTAAACAACAGTTTGCAGACAAACTGGTAACCATTCTTACCAGTCAGTTGAGAAGTGCATGATCCCTCTTGCCAAGTGCTGTCTGACACCCTTTTCCAAGCTATTTCATGAACCATATGTCTTAACCTGTATAAAGGATGTTTTCCTCAACCACTAAATTAATTTTTGCTAATGGATGGCCACTTAGCCCACTTACTGGACAAATTTGAACTGAGCAGTCCTGTATAAACCATAGATGGACTGCATCAAAACAGCTGGATTCTAATGGGCAAAGAGCTTTCCAAAAATGTTAATTTAATGAGTATAGTATGACAAATACCAAAAAGATCCTAGAAGTAAGGTGTGCCAAGTCACGTGTTCTTAAGTCTGGCTGAATGTGTGTTGTGAAAGCTTTCTGAAGTTATTAGAGACTAATAACATGCCATTCTATAATAAGGAATGCTCAAATTAAAATATTAAATACCAAAAAACAAAAAAAATCTTTACTGGACAAGGCTGTTCATTCATGATGAATCTAGTCATTATGCAATGTGACAATGTATTTTTACAAAGTGAAAGAATGCTTTCTTTCTTTCTTTGCTGGATATTATTGGATATATTGTTTTTATTTGTATACTCAGTCATATTTTTTATATGTGGTCATTCCCTTAAAAAAATTAGAATAATTACACAAGAAAAAATGAACAGTTTATCAGCTATAAGTGTATTTTGTTCTCAAAATAAAAGCCATTTCACCACAAAGCACAGTTGAAGCACAGACAGAGAAGCTTCTACTGTAAACAGTAGAGCACTGTCTTTAAAAGCAATGCATATGCTGAGCTAAAGAAAGAAAGAAAGAGAGTCTGAACATTGTGGAACAGAAATTTTGGGGGCCTCTTCCAGAGTCATTCAATTCTCAAGAAACACGGTGATCAGACCTACTCTGTAATGCTAGAGTTACATCTCTGAATCAGGTGCAGTCAGTTTTCTGCACCTCCAAGTATCCCAAATGTATTAAGTTGTCTCTCTAGAAAACATAACAGGATGGAAGTATTTAATTAAAGACTATAGTACTATCCTGATTATTGTCAGAATTATCCACAACTGTAAAACCATTCTGGGCACTGCAAACATTTAAGTGAAGACATAGTTTAAGGGGAATAAAGCAACAACTAATGAGTAGAGATAAAGTCCTGCATTAGTAATATCAAATCAAAGAGCAATGTCTCACATTTGTAGTAAGAAGTTGAATAGAAATATTAATTTATATTTTTAATTAACTAATATTCATTAATATTAAAAAGGAAACAGTTACAAAAGTATTCATCAGGACAGCAAGCATTTAACTTGTTAAAAGGAGCTGTTACAAGTATAAAATTTTTACTGTCTACTTCAGAAAGTCTATTTTAGCATTTTATGTCTAGTAACAGAAATAAATGTCAACCAAAATTACCTTATGTTTCGCTGTGATATATTTGTTTAAAACATAATCTTCACCTAAAATATAAAAAAATTGATCAATTGTCAGCCACATATACTCATGTAAAGTTTAAATGTATTAGAGGCATATTTCAGTCTTTTTTGAACATTTACCTGTGGCAAAACAAGGTAATTATTACGGAAGTTCACTGGTGCTCTTATGCATGTTTTGAACCCACCAGTTTTAAACCATGTGCTGTAAGGAAGAGCCTGAGCATATCCACAACTCTCACATTATACAGCAATTGCCTAAAGAGCCAAGGTGGCTCAGAACTCCACTTAATAGTGAATATTCTACCATATATTTGAAGTGATGCCTTGGAATGCATGTAAGTATATGGGAATGTGTTAATTCATATCCCACCTTAGTGGAAAATAACTGTTAATTTCTATGGAAGTTCTAGATCTTTATTTGTAGGGATAATTCACTGTAACTTCAAGTGCAAACAGGCCTAAGAATATATTAGATATTTCTAGTGCTTGTGTACAAACTAATTAAATAACAACATATATTTCCAAACTTGCTTTTTTTGGAATAATGTTGACAGTATGGAACTAAATTTGCATGTCTATTATTGCTTACTGCTTACTGAAAATAAGTCTTCAAATTTCAGAAAAAAAATTAAAAAAGTATGGCAGGTTTTCAGATGATATTGTGGTTCTTATTTTTTTCCTTTGATCTCTTTTCAATTCAACTGAAAATTACATTGTGAAAAAAGTACCAACCAACTTTAGCTTTTGATAAATACCTTTTTGTTTTTGTTGATACAGTTGACTATATGCAAAAAGTTGGTTAAAAAATTGTCATTAATGTGTGAGGTCTGTACAAGACAACAACAAAAAAAAAAGAATTGTGTTGGCAGTCAAACTTTAAAAACTACAGAGACGACAAACAAAAATGGACAAGAAATAAACAACATAGCAGAACAGATTCAACTAGTTATGTTTCTTCAGACCAACCTAATCCTTTTTGTCATCCTAAGTTGTCCTAAAGTTCCCTAGAACTTTTATGATGCCCACATATGTATCTCACAAATGTGCTAAAGATTAATTATAACTAAACAATGCTAATAATATTACACTAAGCTCAGTGATAAACAGTATGATCCCACCTTCCTCAAGCTCTGCCTATGGAAGAGAAGTGCTTTCCACGCTCCGTGGATGCTGCTCTGGGCTGTTTGGGTTTGAAGGAGGTACTGGCAGCCCTAATGCTGCTAAGCTGGTTGATATTTCAACAAAAACCTTTGCAGTAAATGTGTGTGTATCCACATTTGTGTGTGCACTATAAGGCAATGAACACTTGAAGAAAAATAATATAGCAAAAAAACCCCAACAAAACAAACAAAAAAACAAAACCAAACCAAAACAAAAAAACACACCAAACCAAACAAATAAAACTTCAACAAGATGAAAATACTGCTATATTTGGAAAACAGAAAGAATGCCCATTACCTTGTCAAATACCTTGCAACTTCCTCCCAGCAGCCCATTTTTGAGTTTAAACTGATTTGTCACATATCCAGCTCTGTCAGCAAGGAGATAGATAGCCTGCTAGAAGCTACTGGGCAGCAATACCCCTGGGCAAGAACTCTGTGGGATGCTGAAGTGTTACCTTAAGAAGAAACAGAAAACCAAACCCAGCAACTTCTTTACAAGCTGGAGCATGTTGCAACAAGCTTATATGATCTCTGCAGTACATGACCTACATTGTAGGGAGGCATAATACTTGGTTGGGTTGCTCCACTATTTCATGTCACAATTTAGAAAGAAAAACAAAGGAAGATTCTAGCATTATTTATACGGTTGTGGTGAAGATGTCCCCACAATTCCTGTGGAAGAATTTTGTAACATGGTATCCCATGGGTACAGCATTTTAGAGTTTTAATTTGAAAGCAAAAGTGGAAAGGTAGAAGGAAAAAGAACAGCTCTTGACAGCAGAAGTAGTAAAGCTTAGTTTCCTGTCATTTTGCTACTTCTTTGATTTGCAGTAATTTAATAAAGGACACACACCATTTTTCACAATGGTGGCATTTATTAGCCTATTTCACCCTTAGGAAAAGATAGGTTTAAATAAGCTAACTAATAATGTTAAGCTAACTGTGAAACTTCTCCATCAGAAGGGCATTAATCAGATATCTGTCTTCTACTTGATTGCCCAGTTTTATTAATTCTGCATGACTGCAACATATTTATCATTGTTTTTCTGTAATACATGGTTGATATTTGCTGGTGATTTTAAAAGTTGTAGAAGAGAGAGGACACAGTTCTTGTTACTGAATTTTGGTTTCCCTCATTAAATACAGAACAGTGCTGAGATTCTCAAGAAAATATTGTCCTCTGTCATGTAAAGATTTAATAAATGTAGTGTCCTTCACCACAACAGCACAGAAGATTGGAAGCAAGTACTAATAGACGCGTATGCAATCAAGTACTGCAACTATCCTCAACTCAAGTGGTCCTCAGACTGTTATCAAATGGCATTAAGCAGGAATCACTAAGTAGTTATGATAACATCCTGACATTGTATCTTTGCTTTTCTGTTGGTGATGCTGCCTTTCTGCAGTCAATGATTAACTACCTCCTTAGCCCTTTTGTCTCTTTCTTTCTGCTGTGAGGAAAAATATGTGAACGATGAGGAGAAAATTGTCTCCCATTCTCCTCTCTGTTGGAGACAACAAGGAGAGGATTGACTTCTACAGCTTTTTTCTTTGCAGCATGGTAACTTCACCACAAAAAATCACATGCTTGTCAATATGACCATGTCTGCCCCAGGACCAGGTTGTCAGTGTCAGCAAAACACAGAATTCTGTTGGTATTCTATGAGGTGATGGCAAGTAACACAAATGTCTGATCTACTCACAGAAATTCACATTGTATCATTTTATTCTTTGCATTTGTAAGAAATTCATATAATTTGCCTGTTCATGCTTGCCATCAAAGAAGAAAACCACTCAAGTCTCTTTATTGAAGTCACAAGCTGAAGGTATGAATCTTTGACCTTGCAATTATTGGGACCAAGATCTGCCTTTCAGAAAGGAAATCAGTTTTGAGGACTTTGTGTTGATTTTGTGTTTCATAGCTTTGTTTGTTTTATTGCTGGAATACCCTAGCAGAAATTGTGAAGCTTGCTTGAGAGACAGAGAAAGGGAAGACAATAAAGCTTGTCCTTTAGAGTGTGCAACAAGTGAAAAGGAGCAGATGAGCATAAATATATAGATCAGGTACACTAGGACTTCAAAAATAGGTGGGACCACTCAATGATAGAAATTTAAAATGATCAAGCATGGATTTAGAGATTTTCCATAGAGAAAAGTAAAGTAAGACATTTTTATGAGTATCTTGTCTAGTGCTTTAATGGCAGTATGCTCATACAAGAGCATGCCTTGTATGGTAAAGGTCTTGAACACCCTGCCCAGTGTGCACTAACAAACAAGATTTCAGATCAGACATGTGCTAGAAAACTGTAGTTGGTGCAGTGGTTCTACTGGTTCATGCCTGCTCTATTTTCCAAGAAACCTTAAAACCCCTTGCTACCCTTCAGGTGAAGCTTTATTTTGATGTTTATCAACTGGATAAGGAATAATTTAAACTATGTACCAATAATGAGAAAATGTGCGTTCAACAAGTTTTACAACACTTGCAAGCTTGAATGAGAAGTAGAAGATATTGGTGGTTCATGACAGAATTGCATATTAAGATAATATTCACACTTATGTACTTGAACTGTCCAGCAAAAACACTGAGACTGAGTTATGGAGTTCTATGGAGTATTTTTATACTTCCAGTTACAAGAAGATTGTGCATATTATCAGTTGCAGCTGTTGCTTTGTATTTAATGTGCAACTTATAGATGTCCTATAAACTAAAAAGTGCTGTCTCTTTGTCATCTATCATAGTCTTTGACACCAACAATATGAACACATAACTTGATGAAAGTATATGGTAATTTTCTAAATAATAATGACAATATAAATAATTAATGTATTTTTTCTCTTTTTAGTGTGTTTTCTTAGATATAAATTAAACAGGAGAATACTCACTTATGTGGGTATTTGGTAGTATGTATAATCAGAGATAATTCTAGAATTTAACTTTGGGTTCAAATCAAGGTCCTTATTAGGATGTAAAGTAGATTTAAGCTGCCACTTCAGATACACAAACACTAAACCAGAAGGTAAACATTTGAAAACTGCTCTGTACTTAGTAAAACATGTTACGTTATTTTCTGGTTTTAGAAACCATAAATTATCTGTTACTACCATTTACTAAATAGTATAGCAGTATTCTGACAGGGAGAAAATGGAGTAGTTGTGACATTTGCTGAATATTTTTGAAATTTAGGACAAAGGAGAGTGGTAAGTCTGGAATGAGAATGAATTAGCTGTTTTGAAGTTCTTATCATCTAGCAGGAAGAACGTCTCCTTTTTATTGTCATCACAAAAGGGTTAAGTATACTGCCTTAAAAACATTTCTTAGAGGAGAAAGTAGAGCTTTATTCCAGAGCTGATTTCACTCTTAGGCTGAGGCATCCCATCTTTGGCTAGATCATATGTTTCTCAACAGAAAATACTCATTGCCTTTATTTTAAGACAAATTGCTTTCTTTTTGAGTGTTTTATTTCTGCCAATTCTAATGATAATGCTAACTAATATGTTAACTGATACTCAAGATCTAGCCTTTCCACCTTCACATTATTGCAGAAGAATGATAACTAAAATTTACTGAATCACAACTCTCACAGGGTGAGAATTCAGGCCCTTAATGGTACAGTTTTAGTTTACCTTATTTGTCATTAATGCTAACAGTCAGTCTTATTGTTTGCACCAGTCCTGAATTCACATCACATGTCTTGTGCTGCAGCATTTGAGGTCATGGTGGTGCACGGTCAGTGCAATCAGGCAACCAATGAAGGTGATACCTAAGGAAAAAAATTAATTGTTTTGAACAAGCTGTGTTCCTCAATCCAACTGTGCCTTTGACTGCAGAAATACTTGTGGTGGCAGAAGCAAGAGAACATAGGTTTGTATTGGTTCAAGATGAATGTTTAAACAATATCTTTTTTGTAAAGCAGCTTAACTGGCAAATAAAGGTACATTTATTAACAGTTTTGACTCAGGGATACAGTGATCTGAAATGCAGATGTGTCTGGATTGTGTGGAACACTCAAACATGCAACACCAAAATTCATTACTAGGCCCTGGATTGGTTTGGATACCAGTGGCTAATGAAAAACTGTCAATAATTCTGTTCTTTGGGTGTATATTGCATCTGCAGAACTAAGATATTCTTTAGGCAGCTTAAATGTTTTGGAACAACTTTTCCAGGACCAAAGAAGAAAGCAATGTGAATTTTGAATTCAAACTGTCATAAGAGATAAACATAGCACTATTTTTTTTTTCTGGAGTTGTATTTTTTCTTTGAAAGAAATACAATACATTGGAAAGCATGACAAATAAATTGAAGGAAGCTGAGTATTATATTGAACAACAGAATTGTTCTGATCACTCAGGATTGTTTCACTCATGCAGTTTATAAATCATCTGTCTAAATATCCAAAAAGTATAGAACTTAGTGAAACTGAACTAAACTAGATAATCTGTCTTAACCTGAATTCTGTAATGGAAATAATAAATCAAAACACATTTGAGAACCACAAAATGCTGTCAGAAGAAATAGAAATAGATTATTTCTCTTTTCAAATAGATGTTGAAAGGGCAGTTCCAAAGCTTGACCCCAGAACAGATGCCTGAAAAGCTATGAGCAATATTTGTTCTGAAACTCTCCAGCTTGCAATAAAGAGAGACAAATTTGATAAATCTTAGCAAAACTTTTCTGTTTCCACTGTTCTTAGTGATCGCTCTCAGTAAAAGACAAAAATTCTGAAATTTTATTACTGCTACCTGTTATCAGGAACTACATAGAACCTTAATAGAATTGGTGCATGGAGCAGTCATCTTTAATTTATTGAATGAAATAAGCTATTAAACTCTTTCTGTTAAGGAAAAAAAAACAAAAAAAAAAAAACCAAAAACCAAAAACAAACAAAAAAACAGCTTGACAATAAGAACAGGTCAAAACCTTAAGTACCATCTACAAGTCTATTCAAAGCCTCATACTGTCTTATTTGGCTCCTTTTAGTACTCTAATTAATGAACAGCCACCAAAATACTAGTCCTTTTTCAAGAGGAGGAATAAAAAGAGAAAACTTTTGAGGTAAATTTGACTACAGATGGAATAGAGATGTGACAAAGCAATTTTCAATTGTTTGATTATTCCCAACTTCTGTGTATTCTTTATTAGTAGATTCTATCATCTTCTCTTCCTGACTTCTTTTTTTTATAATGGAAGGCTTTGATGTGATTCCAAGACCAGACATAAAAAAAAGCAGAGGTGGTATAATCTTATACTGCTTTCTAAATGAAATGTTATTTTTCATTTAACAGCACTTCAGGAATAGGTGTATTTATAGTCTTGTAAAATAAACTTACTCTTCAGTTACATAAAGAATTTCACATGCATCTAGAAATATTTAAATATATATTTGCAAATCTTAGCAAAGATAAAATAAAAGAATGTATGCTTCAATGACTATTGAGAATTAGAAAACTATGCATTCAAATACAGGTTAGAATAACTTTGCAATTACTTATTTTATTCTGACAAGGTGATATCAACAATCTGGAAAACAAAGTCTAAATAGATTCTCAATAGTTTGGTTTTTTTAAATAATTCTTTTATTGTTACTGGGTGGGGGTTCATTCTGTGTCACAGTTAGTCTGGATATGTCTGTTTTCACTAAGACTAGATGTTACGGTTATGTCACATTTCTGCAAAGAATTATTTTAAATGTGATATCTTACAGCTTGTCTATGATTAAAACAAAGCAAAACCAACTATTTACTCATCATGGTTGGCAGGCTTTTTCAGAGCCTCAGCAGAATTAAAGATTATGGAATCCAAATTATATTTCCCGGTGTTTACCATTGGCCTGGTCATTACTACAAAGATTTATTAGTGGCACTTGGCTTCTTTTATCACAATCTGTCTGTATGCTCGAAGTTCTCGACACAGTTCTCATGCATTTACCAGTGAATATAAACCTGTTCCTCAAACAAAATAAAATCACTCTTAGTATATTTGCATTTATGCAGTGCCTAAGCAGACAAAGAATGATATCACAGTTTAAACAGTTTTCCCAAAGCAAGCCACCAATGCAGCTGTTCCAACAGAAGAAACTTTATTCATTCAAATGTTTTAATTCTTCTTCACAAAGCAAAACATAGTGGGAGCCTGGCTGTCAAATCCCAGCACATATTTCTGAGAAGGATCCCTACTCTGCCTCACTTTTGTGCTGTTATATGCTTTTGGAAAAATCTTCTATTTCCTTAAAACATTGATATACAGCTATTGTATCAACAATAGTGTGGATGTTTTTGTTGGAGACAGGGACACTCAGAGCTACATCAGGGCAGGGTGTGTGCCAAATAAAGAGAAATTAAATGCACCAGATTTTCTAAGATTTCATAGCATAAATATAAGCCTGAATATTCTTAATCAGATACAATTTTTCATTCATCACTAACATGATAAACTGGAAACCTGATACCTTCCTAGTAGCAACAATGGACGGCTATCAGATCTGAACTGAGACATGCCCTAAAATGTTGCCTGTGGGAGAAAATGTTAAAGCTGTAAACGCAAATGATGTTGAGAGCAAGAGTTAAATGCTTGGAAATGTGTCTGGATGCAGTAAGAAAAAGAATTGGAGTAAAAGTGATGCAGAAGTGGCTGCTTCATGAATATAGACAGCTTATTTTCTCCAAAATCCTTTCCCCACCTTCTTCTCAAAATGATAGCTGCATGCACTTTTTTGCTTGAACCTGGACATTTATTTTCATGATAACATGGTTCTTGATAGCAGTCAAAAATGAGACATATTTTGCAGAGATGTTTGCTAAGTAGTTATGCCGTGTTACACTGTAAAACTGAGTCGGAAAGACTGATCTTTAGTAGTCAAAGAGATCTCACATCGTTCATCGCAAAAGACTTAAGTGTCAAGAGTGCACTATTGATCAAAATATCAGCAGGCTTGCTGCACAGCAGCCACTTGACAATACAGAAAAAAAATTACTCCTGTCCATGTAATGTAAATCTTTGTCAGGTTTTCAGTCTTCCTAGAAGTATACCCATAATCTCACTCTGGCAGAAAATAATAGGAACTTCTATGAATAAACTTAACTGTCAGCTGCAATTATGCTCTGCATGGACTATTGAATGTCAGACAGCATTCTGGCAGAAGCCGGTCTCCTACATCTTGATAACCTGGCCAAATAAAGACTAGCCTACAATTAAGCACAAATGACTGGTAGGTATCCATGCTGGTTCCGGTGCTGCTCAGCGTGCTACCTCTACACCAGAAGCACAAACACAGCAGCCACTGTCCTGGAGCCCTGTTTGGACTCCCAGCTGACCACTCATGACTGCTGCACTCACCAGCCTTCAGTCTTACTCATATCTGCCCCACAAACTGTCTCAGGACCTGCCTTGCAGTATTGAACTGGTAGGATTGATGACAGCTAAACTGTGGCCTCCTGCCTTGCTTTTGATTGGGCTTTTACTTCTTGATCTTTTGTATTTATAGTATTTACTTCCAGTCCTTGCATTAGCCTAGTCAGAGCAATTCCTGTGACAGCCCACTTTTTAAGTAATATTTTCTATTCTACTTTAAAAAAAAACCAAAGTATTTTCTTTGTATTAAGACACACAGACATGCCAAAATTTTCCAAAGCAATTATTCCTTTTCATGCTGCATGATTTCATGTTCTGTCAAACCACCCTTTTAAATCTACTGTGGCCACATAGCAAAATATTGGCAAATCTCAGATTGCTTGAAGTCAGCAGGCAAATTGAGCATCCTACTATCAGCCTTGGAGCTCGAATGTCTCACAAATGTTATGAAATGCGATCATGCCCAAATAGCACGAGGGGTATTTTCTGTAATAGCAACTGTCCTAGGCAAAAGGCATTTTTAGCCTTTCTTCTGTCTTCCAGAGATGCATGCCACAACCTGCACTGAGTCAGGTGATAGTTAACTCTGAAAATGCTGATTGTTGTTCTGCAAGTAGAAAAGTAGCTCTCACCCTCTCAGTATATATGAGATACTTCCACTAATCAATTCAGCGTTCATATTACTAACAGCAGAATGTGTTAATAAAGAAAAATGGCACTAAAACCAATAAAAAGAGATGCATTTCTTGGAATTTCACCCAAGGACTCTGGCAAATTTTGTGGTACTGGGCTATACAAAATACCAAGCCTAAAATACAGAGAAAAGACAATCCACAGGGTACTGCATCACATGCTCTCCTACAAGATACAAAGATGCCCTCACCCAAATATATCTTTTGCTGTAATCTTTTTCTACCAGGACTTGGTGAATCTGGGAAAGGCAGCCAGCACTGATTACACCTTATCAAAGACCTGTACTGGATTCACTGTGTCTGCAGATAAAAACCCCTAGACAATAAACAAGCATTACTTAGACTGAAGTAGATGGAAAATTAAGAAGTAGATGGAAGCAGCACTGGAAAATTAACATCTCCAGGAAAAAGAATATGATTCTTCTATATTCTTTCCATTTTTCAGCAGCATTAATAATCAGTTGAAAGAAGATAAAGGGTGAGACTGATAGGTTATGGATAATTTTCCTTGGGAACAAGACTGTTAAATCACACCATCTGATGAACATAAACAGCTGGTGAGTTTGCCTTGGTAAAAATCCTTCTGCTAGAGTCGAACTTATTTCTCTATTTACTCAATGTCTAAGGAAACTTCTAAAGAGGTATGTGTTAGCATATTAGAAACTAAAATGTTATTGTTTTGAATCAGCAAAAATGCTATTTTAGGAAGTAAGAAAGAACGTACTATCATTTAAGTTTTGAAGAGTCTGTAGAAAGAGATGAGACTTTATCACATCTATGTTCAGAGACAAACTATAATCTGGTATACCTGTACCTTCACTGCAGCAGGATAATTAAGTATTGATATTAAACTCTTATACTTCTGAATTCTGAAACTAAGCTGTGCTTCGAAAGGTCAGCAGAAATGGCACTGTCTTGCAATTCAGACTTTTAGATGATATCCAGTCCCAGCAACTTGATGAATGATAAATACATGATAAATATTATCAGCATGCTGCATTGACCTGTGTTGCTTTTGTTATATTTTCTAGTTTGTGCTTAATGAATTTACTTTACCTTGACCATCTGTGTTCCTTTTTTGTTCAGTCATCAAGTATCATTTAGCAAGAGAGTAGATAATAAAGGCCCACTCAGTACTGTCAAAGGAAGCTGAACTTCCGCAAGCAGATGTGAAAGTGAGATGTAACGTTCCATCAGATCTCATAAGTCTGAACTAAATAATACAGGTATTTGAGTAGCTGATCAACCAACAGAGAAATCTGCTCCTTGCCTCCTATTTTGATCTTGTTAACTGAGTAATGAAATGAAAACAAGGAAGGATTTAGCTGTGGTTTTCTCTAAGCTACATTCTTGAGAACAATAGTTGTAGTATTGCTTACATTGAATACATTTTCTTCACACTGAATTTATTGTGGGTAACATAAAAAATTGATAGATATTATTAATTTAAACTATTATTTTAAAATTGTGGTGGAGTAATTTTCTTTTGTTTTTCTGAATGGTATTATCCTCATTTTGTCTAATACCTCATACATTCATAGAGTGAATTATTCCAGTTTTTGAATGTATGATATAACATTAAATCTAAATACTCAGGATTTAGAAAAAATCAATATCATCGAACTGTATACTAAAGGTATGTTGTTTTTTTTAATTTTACCAGAGTAAGCCTCTTGTATATACCATCACTGGCAATGCTGGTTGCATTAATTTGGCCAGCTTGAGTCACTCAGACTATTTGTAGGGTCCTTTCCAACAGCAATCCTAGGAGAATGTGATCAGCAACTCACTCATGCAGTTTTCCTACAGAAATTAACATAACAAAGGACAGTATAAAATGTTCTGATTTTTTTTTTCCCCTCTTAGAAGTCAGTTCTGTCAACCATAGCTTCATCATCACACTTTTTTTCCCAGAGTCTGATTCAAAATCTAAAGAAGAGCATTGAAATTTTTCAGAGGATTTTTTTTTTTTCAGACATTTATTCCATTTGTTGCCTAATTCTCTCTTTAGCTGTGCCCTACTTTAGGACTAAACAAGCTATGAGTTATGTAGGCCAAGTCAGACATCTATCATGTATATAAGAGTTTCAGTTCTGGTTAGGCCTATTCTTTCCTAGTAGAAAAGAGGACTGTTTAAAGCCAGTGGAAGAATGGTGGAATAGTGCTTATTGAACAGCAAGAGATACATACAATTAGGATAGATCCAATTAGGACTTCATAAATGCTGATGCTTAACACTTTGTTTTCCCTATCAGCAGCTTAACCTAGTTTCTGTGGGCTATAACAAAAGCAAGAGTTGTTATGCCTGTAGTTGTCATAAATATTACAATATTATGAAATGTGTTGAAGACTGCAAAATACACTTAAATGTTTCTTATATGTTAGCCTTTCCAAAATACCAGTATACCCTAGAAATTATTAAAAATTGATTAGGCTTACGATCCAACTCTCTAAAGTATGAGACTTCCTCTTCAGCTGAGGAAGTAAGGGTCTGTGAGAAGGAAGTTTCCTTGGACAGGCAAAATGCCAGTTTCCATCTCTTCTCTGGAGGCCAGGTGCTTCTCCATGCAGAAACCTGTGCTCAGAATTAACCTTTGTTTTATTTATGCTTTGTGCTTGATTTTTTTTCCCCATTTTACATACAGTTCTCATTCTAAAACTTTGAATTTCAGATTATTTTAAAATAGCCTTAGTTAATCCACTCTGTATTTTCATAACTGCAATAGCAATCTAAATGCTGACATAACATATTGTTCTGAGGCTCTTATAATTCTATTCACAGAATTCTTTTATATCCCTTGATACCATTCAGTATCAAACTGGGTTTATCTTGCCTTTTTCGCCTGGAATGTCCAGTATTTTTAGGAACATTTCCCAGAAATTGGATGCTGTAGTCTATGGTAATAAACTTCTATTATTTTTTCTGGCACAGATTTGGCATATTTCTATTGGCATATTTCACTTTCTATGTAATGCACTGGCATAATTCAGCGATTTCCAGGGAATGCTTCACTTCAGTATTCCAGATGAGACCATACCATTTTGGCATTTTTGATCTACATTGATCTATGCTGTCTTCTGTCCCCCGCTTCCCGTCTGTGATTTCACACCACACAGCCTGTACTTTATAAACACAGACTGATGATTATAGTCACTTTCCAAATACAGGTATGCCAAAAGTTGTAGAACACAGAAAGACATGGGAAAACAGGTCTTTTTTATCCCTGAGAAACTAGAGCAGGGTCAGGGCTATTCAGCTCTGTTTAATTCCACCTGTCTATTAGGAAATTTCCAGGTAAGTGGAAGTTGTGGAGTTGCAGAGCATGCACAGACATGTTAAAGAAACTCAAGATGGTCTGTGATGGAGTCCAGGGTCAGGACTGTGCAACCGCCCCAGCACAGCATAAGTATCTGAACTGAGCTGTGCTAAACAGGATCTTCAGAGGGAAGTACCTGCAGAGTCTCCCAGAGGATGAGCAAGGCCTGAAAATGAGAGGATTTCAGTTCAGGAGTCTCTTCTACTCCAAGGTGCCATTTTTCAGTGAGATCACAATAGCAGCAGATGGATGTACTGCTGCTGCCATCATTGGCAGTACCATCAGACTCAGTGGTGAATTCCAGTCCAGGGCCTCCACAGAACAAAGAAAAGTGGCTCTTCGGAAGCTGCATTCAGATAGTTCTTCTCGTTGCTTCCCACAGCAAGTGGAGCAGCCAAAAGCACCAGCTACTGAAAGTTCCTCAGTTGAAGCTAGATGACCCTGCAGGGTCCTGACACCACATCTCACCCGGCACAATTCGAGTAAACACAGCCAGGCATACTTGTCTACCAAGTAATGATGAACCTAGCAAGTAATTTCAAATAGCTATATGTGTGCACAAAATACTAAATGATCTGGTCCTCTCCTGCTCTGGCCCCTTCCAGCAGAGGCTGTGGCAGCAGTCTTTGAAAGTGACATTGGGTATTCCATGCATAGATCCATAGCATGAGGTTCGTCTCTCACACAGTTTTCTGAAAACAGCACAGAGCTGGCATGTAGGGATGAACCCAGTGCGGTAGTTTTCTCTCTCTGTGACCCCTTTTTAACTATTCAAGTTATTTTTTTTTTAGTTTAGGCTCAAGGCCAAAAATAGCCTTTTTCAGGCTTCCACTCTTCACCCCAAAGCTGTTTCACGCAGCCCCAGCATTTGCCCCATATTCCAGACAGCCCTCTTGAGTGGACCAAGCGATGCAAAATGCAGTTAGCAAGCCAGTGTGCCTATATTTTTTTTTTTTTTTCTGAAAAGCATGTTCCACTTCACAGCCATCCTCTAGCAGTACCTTTTAGGTGTTTGAGTCAAAACAGGCTCAGCAAATGAGTACAGGGAGCCTCCCACAGGTCCTGCCTTCCTTTCTCTGCTCCCTTTGCCTCACTGCCTCTCTTCCTGCAGTCCTGGAAGCAGCCTATACACATCAGGCACATGTCAATCAAAAAGCATAGCCCAGAATAGTTGCTGTGCTTGGAATTACTTGAATAGTCTTGGATCATCCGATCCTTACACTGACCTTATAGGGCCAGTGGTGCTGCATGTTCCTGAGGGATGTGATACAGCTGGGCTTCTGCCATCACGTGTAAGAAGATCAGACTTAGTATAGCAGCTGCTGGTTGATCGTTAGTGAAGTTTCATCATTTGTAATTTGACTTTTGTATAAATTTTATGCCACTTACCTAACTTTTTTTCTGGTCTAAGTAAGCACATAGTGTGACTTTTGAAATAAAGCAAAATAAACATATCAAATATTTATTTAAATACCATTTGTTTCAATATTTGACATGGTCATTGTATTTTATTTCATAAACAATTGTTTAAACAAAATAAAATGCTATAAAAAAGGCAACTATTTAAAATTTTATGGTATAAATGAAAATAAATTATATGGTAAAAAAATGAAATGTAAAAATGAAAATTAATAAAATGAGCTATCAAAAAATGAAAATCTACTTGTATTTGAGTCTCTGTTTCAGTAGAGAGATATGTTATTGGTTTTTTTAAACTCAAGAAGGATATGTGCTATTTTTTATTTATTGCTATTTTATTATTATTTTTGTGAAAAAGCGACACCTAACATTCAGTTTGAATTCTTCTGGTTTCATTCTGAGCCTTACACGGTATCTTGGAAAAGTATGTAATTTTATATTTTTTTTTTAAATTTAAAAATACTTAAAATTTTCAAAATTCATCTTTGACCTGTTCCCTGTTTTTAATGTTTCTGATGACTCTGTAAAGGTTGTTTCTCACCATTGTTCTCCCTATTTCCCTGAAAATAAATAAAGCTGCCAATGCATTAAACTTCAATAATCATATCTTAATGCATTTTGTACTGGACACACTTGCAGATCCATTCCATAAATGTTTTTAATTAATTTTATTCATTTTATTTTCATTGAAGATTAATCAGGCCCATACACAGATATCCAAAAGTTGTGGTAGGTCACCATGTAACAGGCCCAGATATTTTAGGTAAATTGTGCATTCAGGCAAAATTTTAAGCTATAAGAGAAGACTTCACTTGGATCTACATGACTTTTAACACCTGCCACAACAAATGTGAGTTCTGGACTCCCATCTAATAAATATCAGTGTACATGGTAAATCTAATCAAGCTGAAATGTATCCTGAAAAATGTATCCAGATGAAAAACCTTCTGCTAAAACTCCTCCTTTTGCCTCTGTCTTGTTGTTACTTTCTCTTCATGCCTGTCACTTCTGCAAGTTCTTCCACCATCTCCACATAGCACCAAGTTCCTCTCCACGGGCTGGGGAATGCTCCACCAGGGCAGGCAGAAAGATGGGCAGGCCCAGCCCAGATGATAGAACACCTCCCTGGGTGGGGAGCCTACCACAATTTTGGGGATTCTCGTTGGGCTATATGTGTTACTCTCCTATTCTGAGGATGAAAAGCAATTTTCCTAAATTTTCTGCATGAAGCAGCGGAGTTAAAAGGTTTGTGTCCTCCTTTCGTATGGAGTTACAGTCAATTTCCTTAGAGCAGGTGTGCTGGGTCACTTATTTTTCAGGATCAGGTCAAAGAACGCACCGACACTGTACACATTCACCAGAAGTCACTCACCACTGGTTTGCTGTCCAAAATCAGAAACCTGTCAGATAAAACTGGACAGGTGGTTTCTTACCCACTTTTATCACTAACTTTTGAAGCAGACAAATACACAAATTAAATCCCTGTGACAATCTGAATGCGCTTCAGATGTAGTATAAGTTAGAAAATGCAACTTTCCTAGACTTTATATAATGTATTTTTAAGCCTTTTTTAATACGTATGTTGTCAATACTATTCATTGTGTTTTACAGCAGGGAGGGAGCAAGAGCTGAAAATAAAGTACTTTGGTGTTGGCCAAACAAATGGAAATCCCCATGGAATGGCTTGAGGGATGGAGCAGCTGACCACACAACCATAAAGACACACATAGAAAACACAAAGATAACAAAGAAAAACCCTTGGAATTTTTTTTTTTCTCTTTTAGAAAAGATTAATTTGGTTTTGCTCCTCTATTTCTCCAAAGAATCATTCATTTTCCTTCTTAACTATTTTTAACACATTCTGCTGTCTTTAAATAAACCAAAATATTCTAGAAGTTTTTTGTTAACACCAGAAGCAAATAAAAAATCTCATTTTATTTTGTTCAATTAACTGAAATACAGCAGGGTTGAATTCAGGTTATTTCAAAAGAATAATCAAAACTAGTCTTTTTAGCATTTGGTCTGGCAATAAACTAAAAGCAGAACAACTTGAATGTTTATTTTAATGAAACCGAGCGTATAACTCTTCTTGTTTAAATCTATGTCACTCTTCTAGTTAAATTAAGTAGTACTTAATTTACAGAATATTTTTCCTTTATTTAACAATATCCAAGGTATACAATATTAAAACATCTTCTTGGATGGGTAGCTAGGAAATATGAAGGATAGACTGAGTGTTTCTTCTACAGGTGAAAAGAAGTGGGTCAGATGTTTTGTTTTACTTTACAGTTTAAATATGCCTTGCAAGCAGCCCAGCAGGAACACTAATACTTGACTCCTTTGTGCTAGAAAGTGTTTATTTTCTTACTAGGAAGTGCAAAATTGCCATTCTCTGAAGTTGTGCAGCACTTATTTTATTTGGTGCACAGATTCCTGCCCAGGGAAGCTGGAGAAGGGGCTGGAAGATCAACTATCCTCTGGGGCCTGGGACAATGGAACGAGTTTCCACAGGCAGCAGCATCTCCCACACCTTGCTCCTGGCAGCAGGCTTTCTCCTCCACAATCCACCTTCTGCCAGCCCTACCACTCATCAGCCTCGTGTGATGCCAATACGGTTACCTAAACGGAAAGAAAACAAAGGAACTCTTTGGTCTAGTGAGTTGAGACAGTCTGGGAAAGGGGGTAGAGCACAAGAAAGTGAAGACCCTGTGGATGGGAGAATGGACATGAGATTCAAGGGTAAGAGGAGGTAGAGGACGCAGAGGTATTCTTTCAACAATCTTGACCTCACCGTGGGAGATGGACATACTGACTGAATGACAGCTGCACTTCTTCATGTTTGTTAAACAAATGGGCTTATCTCAGACCTTCTTTGTCGTTGAAATTTGTACATAGAAATCAGGCATTCCTTAGTGGCTCAGGTCATTTGTGGTTGATGCAGGTGCTTATCTTGTGAACAGCAAGACCTGGTTCATGTCTAGGATTCCTGAGAGTTACAATACAAACAGCAACTATTGCCAGGCAGGGTGTATTTTGCTGCCAATCACACAGACTGTAGGGTCAGGAGTGGCACAGAAATTCTGGTGAGGGAACTGGAAATATTCCTTCCTTTTGCTAAATCAAGCTATTTAATCATCTTTGAAGGATCAAGCCCTTTATGCTAGTTTGAGAGCAAACCAATGTCTTGGTAGTGCTGGAAGAGATTGCACAGTTTGAAATTAATCTGAAAACTGCTTTAACTGGTGAAAGAAAATAAAATGGATAACTGAGATCTTAGACCTGATGTCTGTTCATACTTTCAGTCATGTTTGTGAGAGATGATTTTGACTCATGCACCTCATTTGTTTTCAGAATAACATGAAGACTTGAAAGTAAGCATGTAAAATTGAAACAGTATGGTCTTAATTACAATCAGTCTTATTCTAAATTGTCTTACTCTAAATTGCCTGTTTCTTGCAAATTCAGAAACCTGTATCATTTTAGCCCAAAGAAACTATGATTGTTTCTGGTGCCCCATTTCATTATCTTACAATTCTTCATGCTAAACTGAATGAGCTCCTTTATCAGCCTCCAAGCCTTATTCAAACTGATAATTTTCAAACACTTGTCTTTCTCCTCTATTTACCAGTCCAGTTCAATTTAGCATTATCAGCAAATTTATGTACGTTTGAAATTGCATACTCCCTCCAAGGTCATTTATGTCCACAAAGAAACCTGCAATAAAAGAATATTAATGAGCTAGAATAAAAGCAATTAAATTAACTCACAGCCGAAATGTACCTTGTACGTCCTGTGAAACACAAGTACAATACTGTACTTTATAAAGCTGCTCAGGTGGCACCTGTGGTGATTAATTAAAAAAGGCATATGGTGCATTTCAGTCTTGTTTGTGATTTTTCCTTCCTTTTATTTCTTTTTTTCATTACCTTTAACCTAGCCTTAATAAAGCAATAATAAATTAATGTCCTTTCCTGGCTGATTTTGAAGGAAGAATCCTGTTTGTATAACTTCTGTGTAATGACATCAAAAGCCTCCATTTTTAAAGAATTTACTACATTCACCTCCTCAATGCAGTTCTTTTCTTTTTCCTGCATGGTGGACCTGAAAGAGAAAAGGAGTGGAAACTGGCCAAGCTGCAGGGAGAAATGGTCAATATGAAAGGATACTCGGGGAGATGTTATTAAAGATGCCTATGCCATGGTGTGCTACCATTTGCAGGGACCTTCTTGAATAACAGATCCCAAATCAAGCCATGTTTCTATGGAAAAATAATGTTTCTGTGCTGCAGACAGAAGTCCAGAGAAACAGATGTAACACTTCATTACTGAAATGACTGCCCCATTTGGGCTGTAGATGTCTTATTCATTATAAGTTATTTAGGAAAAAAGAAGTGTTTGCATGTTGAAAAACTCTTCATCACTGAGAATAAACTTTACCCCTAAATGTTTTCTGTTCAAAGTAGCCTTTACATAATTTCTTTTACAACAGATGTCCAAAAAAAATTAAAAAACAAAACAAAACAAAACAAAACAAAACAAAACAAACAAAAAAAAGGGTGTTACCTTTTATCTTCCTGAAGAAA
>JAWWTY010000088.1:13928602-13944032 GCA_035222235.1 Margarornis squamiger
TTATTACAAAAAAAACAAAAAAAAAAAAAAAAAAAAAGGCTGAAATAAGACTAAGCTAAAAATACCTACTGACTAATGCAAAGTAAGTATGAAATAATTTCTCTCAGTGTAATATGATTTTTTTTTTTCACTAAAATACAGCTGCATAAAACCTTGAATAAGAGTTTAGTCTGGTTCCCTGAATCTGCTGTATTTTGAACTGTGAACAAAGTTCGTTAATAGAAATATCTGACTGACAATATATATAAAATATACAGCTTGCATTGGTAGGTACAGATACCTATATAGATACAGGCATAGATATGGACATAGATAAGGAAATACAGATAAGGAAAAAGATCTAGTACTTTTATTCCTTAAAAATTTGCTTATCTTCAACTACTATTGGTATTACTAATTAGATGCCATAGCCATGGGTAAAAGCCATGTACACAGATATGTACATGTTTTTACATCAAATCAGTTCTAAGGATGGTAAGCTGATCAAGGAAGTGAACAATATTATTTATATCAGTACCTTGACTTAGGATATCATACGTTGTTTCTGCTGGAGAAACACATATGGGTCTTGTTTTTCCCCTAAATTGTGAGGGAGCAGGAACATGTTTTATAACTGATTTTTAACTACAGACACAAAAATTTGTTTTTTTATTAAACAGTATTGACTTTCTTTTGAATGACTATGTGAATAATTTTGATTATAGAATTACTTTTACACCTTTTTAGACATTATTTGTATGGATATTATGCTGAAGCATTCAGAACTTTTTTTAATTTCAGAAATGAAACAAAAGCATTCCAAACTGTTTACTATATATAAAAAAGGAACCATAATATAAAATGTAATTTAAAAATAAATTTCCATTCAAAATTTGAGACAAAACTGTTGAAATACAACTCTATTCAAAATCTGTTATCTTTAGTCCAATAAATTGCTCCAGAAAACTGGAAAAGTGAAAGCAAATACAATGAAATAGAAATCTAAGATAAACATCCATAACATTTGTATACTTGTTATCCTATCCTCTGTCTTTACAGGAAAAACGTATTTGTTGTAATTTTTTTCTGGGCATATATATAAGGTGTTACACTTCAATGTAGTGCAATCACCTACTTTTAGTTTTTATTTTTAATGTTTTACATAATTGAAATCTGAAAAATAAATAATTGAGTAATCCTGTGAAAGCATATGTTTTTTTGTCATACTTCATATCAGATATAACAATTTATTATTTTTTATAAAAAGTAAAATCATATATACCGTTCTTTCATAGAATGTTCTGTAATGCCCATTGCTATATTTCTCAACTGAAAGTATATTTCATAAAATTAAAGCAACTTGTTCTTCAGCCTGTCCACCTAACTACCCATTCTGCATTTAAACATTAATATAAAGTAATGTTATGGATAACTGGACTTGTGTCAGTATGATTTAAGTTCTGCCTGTATTGCTGTCTCAGAATAACGTGCTTTATTAGTTTTTTGTGTTGTACTGAGGGTCCATTGCATTCCTAATGTAAACACAATAAAGTGTTTAGCATATTGGTGGTGATTATCTACTGCTAAGAGTACTGTGTAGCTAAAACTTCTTGAGACACCCAAGAGTTGTGGCACAGTGGAGAATTAAGCACATAATGCAAATACCAACAACTCCTCCGGACACTAAAAGTAAAAGACAAATAGAAACAAGTATGTATTTTGTAGCCAAACTAATGAAATGTACATGCGTCTATATAGGCAGGTGGTGTATTTTTAATGTAACTGGAGTTTAAAATGTAAATCAGTACTTGTCTTCCTCTATAGTTTGTCACCTTTGACTCAAGAGAAAAGATGTAGATATACAAGAGAGTCAGTGATATAGAATTTGCATCGTGATCTTGAGCATGTTTAATAATATTTTCCTGTCTTTGCCCTAGAGAGGAGCTCTTCAAGCATACCTATAAATAAATATTATTTGAACGTTTTTAAATCCACATATCAGGTAGACATAAATGTCAAATGGAGAGATTAGACAAAATGAAGGGGTGGACTTTAAAATGAGAGGAATGACAGGATTAATCACTCTCATTGCTTATGACACAGTATCACAGATACAGGTTAAAACAGCTGTGCTTTACGTGTCAATGTTATGGGTTAACATGATGCCTTAGCTACAATGAAGATTTTCAATGGGTCTCTAGCTCACAAAAGGAATAGTTAGCTAAAGACAAAGTGCCCAAACAACACACAGTTAAATAATTGTGTACAGTACCTTTACTCTGAGAAATTAAATGTATACTGCGTGTGTAGTTACTTAATCAATGCAGGGAGAAAGTAAACCATCTCAGAAAAGTAACCTGAGGTCAAATAATCAGTGATATTTTCTCTTTACAGTGAAGTGGATGAGGAAGTTGGAAAGGCTGTGATGCTACACTCCCTGGCACCTGTGATGAAGCCTTTCAGAGAAGGGTCAGTTCAATTACCACTCGCCTGAGTGACCAGCAGCCTTTGCATTGTCAAAGCTGCAACCCTGACCTGCCTCCCTTGTTTAGCATCACCAGGAACTGTGAGCCAGAGCATGTAGGGATGAGCAGGAAATCCACTTCAGAACATCTGACTCAAACCCCTGTGCTCATGTAGGGACACCTACTGTGATTGAAGTGCAGAGGGTTTGTGCTTGCCAGAGATATGAAGGACCCAGCCTCACTGTTTTCCATGGCTGTTCTGGGAATTACAACATCTCCAAATGTCTCTGCTTAACCAGAGACTGTGCTGTTTGCAACACTTACCTTCTCAGTCATTCTTTGGAAAAATGTGTGCTCCTCTTTGGTCACAGACCTGAGTAATTATTGGTACCTGAAGTGCATCCAAGTCCTATCTCTGAGTATCATGTGTCTATTGTGACTCCTGCAGAGGTTGGTGACCACTACACTGAGTGTCTGCACAAATGCAATGCCTATTAAAAAGTCTGCACTCAATTTACTCTCTTCATTCTTGTGTTAGTCATGAGCCACTTAATCGAGCATCTCATTGCTGAATAGAGGTCAGGACAGCATGTTTACCCTGAGGGTAAACCTAAGACCCAGCTTACTACCCAGAATGGAAATCATACCCAACATGAATTTGACTCTGACAAATAGAATCATAAACTGCTTTGATGGGAGCTGATCATCTTGCAAGTGGGGAACTTCACTGAACTGCTTACAGCAGGAAAGAAAAATAACCTTTGAATTTTCTACAGAGATGGATGAAATATTTTGTGAATACCTCCAATGCCAGCAGAGAATCTACACTCCTTTTGAAGACCTGGATTGAGCTATCAGCCAAAGCATAAGTCATCTTAAAAAATAGCAAAACGTTTTACTGAAATGAACAACAAAAGCAAAATGGAAAAGAAAAGCAAGAAATTATGGCATTTCATCATTTCTCAGTGTCTTTTTGACTGTTGGCCAAAGTGACATGGACAGAAAAAAAACAGGAGTTGGTGACATGTCCAAGTTACCCCCTACTTCTGACCTTGTCCTTATTCTGTTTAAGAGTTCACTTCTGAAAGCAAAAAATATCTTTTATCTCTTTCTAGCCCAGGAGAAAAACCATTTTCTTTGGTCTCCACACTTGTAATGGCAAGAGCAAAACCTGGCAAGGAAAGAAACAGGGCAGAGGAAGTTAAATCAGTTTAATCATAATTTAAATCCATAAGCAGGAAATCTTTCTGTAACAAATTAACTTGTTTTTCATTAATAGTTTTTAGTTACTTTCACAAAGGAAAGTTGAGTTTCATTGGCTGGTGAACTCATTTTACAGGTTTTTTATGGCTAATAGAGAATTTACAGTAAGTATGATATGTTCTGTTTACAGGAAAGATCTGTAGCATTTGGCTAAGCAATTATACAATTCAAAATAAATTTTATCTGCACTTAATTGTTCTTGTTTTATTTTTAGAAGATCATTCTCTACTTTCCTGGTGAACAGTTTCTACCTTTTCTTTGTTTCTGTTTGTATCTTTATTAATATTATGAACACAGAAATTTAGATTTTTAAAAAAGGAATATTTTAAATTATTTTATTCATTATTGGAATGATATCTTTAAATAATCCACGTAACATAACAGAGATCTCCAAGGCCTTAATAGTTGGGGTTTTTTTATTTTGTTTATTTTTTTTTTTTTTTAATTTTGAACTGACATAATGAGAACAAAATATTACATACACTTAGAGGTCTGAAGGAATTCATATGCTTTTAAAGTGTTTGAAATCCAGCAAGTCTTACCCTTTCATATTTCCATCCTGTAGGCAAGCAAAGTGGAAAAAAGATGTGCATCTGCTTCTTAAATTTACTTCAGGTTTCATAATTATGGAACAAGTCTTTGGGCTGAACTATATAAATAAATTGAAATGAGAAAACTATTTTCTTAGCATCATCACAAGCTGTTGATAAGCAGGAAACTGTGGGTACAGTATACAAAGTATGTGTCACTCCATTTAGGTACACTAGTTAAAGGATTTTTACCTTGAATATTTTTTGACTTAATGTCTAATTTCAGAAATTCTGTCTTACCTTCTTCTCTTAAGCCACTCTATGCCAAACTCTGCAAATGGATTTAAGTACATTGGAAACTTGGATTACTGCATAGATGTCTGTTTTCCCACTATTCTGAAAATTCAGAGTTAACCTTATTGATGTTATATAAAATGATGGCTGGTACCCCATCAGGAGTGTTATACTGTAAAGCAGAATATGTTCCCCATCATGCCCTCTGGCTATGGTGCTGTGTATCTACCTGAAAGCCTGCAAGATGGTGATACTGCAGGGTGATTTTCTGTTCCCATATGTTTTGCTTTAGTAACAACTGTAGACCACCTGGTTTAACTAGTTAATTTTAGAGACAACTGGGGAATATATAACTCTGACTATAGCATACAGAAAGGTGAAATGAAATGAATTATGTATTTTAAAGCCATAATAAATGAAGTAGGAAAGAAAATTATTCAGGGAATTGACCAGTGGCCTAGATTCCAAGCCTTACTTCAGTATTTGTGCAAGATAAATCTTTGGTATAACATTCCTACAGCTGATTCCAGCCAGTTTATCATCTGAAATGCATAGTGATTTGATTACTTTGCTACAGTATTAATGTAATGTGTCATCATGCAGTCCAAATATCAGCTGAAAAGTTCAGTAACGAGTCTCCATGGCCAAATTCCAAACTACTGCAGTAACTCTCTTATCCATGGGAATAGTTGACACAATACTAGTTTTTCATTGGAAGGTGGGTTCTACTCTCATCTGACAGGAATTGAAAGCTAACCTGGTGATCTGAAAATATCTTCCCGAGCCACTCTTTCTCCAAAGAGTAAAAAAATACATTCCTATGAATTTAGTTTGACAATGATGAGAAAGTAATCAGAAAAAGTCAATATAGTTTCACGAAGGGAAAAATCGAGCTCGATCAGCCTGACTGCTCTCCACAATGACGTGATTGGCTATGGGGATGAGGGTAAAGGGTTGGATGTGAAAAAGTTTGAATTTAGTAAAACTTTTGACTCTGCTTTCCAGAGCTTTCTGATTTGAAATCTGAGTTGAGATAGGCAGGACAAACGGACTGAAAGTTGGCTGGACAACCAGAATCACAGGCAAGTAATCAATAGCTTGATATCTGGCTGAAATAGCCAGGTGTCAGTACTGACATAGTATCTTTTCAGTAGCTTCATCACTGACCTGGGTGATAAGACAGAACCCAGCAGCAGCAGATCTGTGGACAATAATAAATCAGAGGGAGTGATGGCACATTCTAACATTAGTGCTTCAGTCCAGAAGAACCAATCTTAAGGACTGGACAAACAAGGGACTGGTTCTACCAGAAGGAGGGCAACGATCTGTACCTGGGATAGTTTTCAACGTTTTTTCCCATGAAATTTTTCAAAACAAAAATCTGAGCTAGTTGAAGATGAAACAACTGGAAGTGCCAGGCCAGTTATTATAGTTAATATTGCAGAATTAATAATTGTGTAAACTCAGGCAAAACAAGGTGGAATCTGGGAAAAGGAAAAAAAAAAAAAACAACAACCAAAAAACAAAACACAAGAAACCCAAACAAACAAACAAAAAAACCAAAACAAAATAAAAAAAAAACATTTGTAATCCTGTACCCAGTCATTCATTTGGAAGAACTAATGCACACTCAATAATATAAAATATAGTTGAGTAAAAGTGCTAGCTAGCTGCATATGCAAAACCTTGCTGCAGTGGTAGGAAGAAGGTTTTGTAATTTGTAGCCAACTAAAATAATTTAGAATTGATTTGAAATTCATGGCTTTAGTCACTGTATGGAAGAGCAATTTAGTCACAGCGGATTGATGGCATTGTGACATTTGACAGATATTGAGCTGCTTTATTCATAATTCAGATAAAACCATGACTTATCCTTCTGAAAACAAAATGGTGTCTAAATATACAGTGGTTATTAACATGTTTTTCCAAAATATTTTATACTGTTTAAGAGACTAATATAAACTTTGTAAAAAAATGTGGGATACCACACAGTGCTCAGGGCCTTATATGGTAAAATACATAATTTCTGTTGCAGTAAGCTTTATTTTTCAAATCATAGAAAGTCTACAAAGAAGAGAGAATACTGCAGTAGATGCTAAGAAAAGGAAAGCTCTCAGTTTCTAATTTTGACCTTATTAATCAACTGTGCAATGAAGCTGCACAGTGCACTGGCATTCATACATAATGAGAAATGGGGAAATCATTCTCAGCAGACACACGGAACGAGAAATGCTGGACTATTTTAAAAGCTCACTAATGAGGATCAGGGATTTTCAAGTCCCCTTGTAGAGTATCTATTCTCCTTTGTCTAATTGTGCCAGTTAGGAGTCCGGTGCACTTCTTGCCTCAGCTATTGTTTAGCAAAAGTGTGGGTAAGTCCAGCTGAAGCAGCTCCTAATTTGGCCCCTCTCACTGTTGCTTGAACTGAGTGAGCAAGTGACAAGAGTCATGTTTTAGGCTGCACTTGTGTGAAAGGCATTCACTGAATATGGAGGAATATGTGAGCACCAAGAGACACCCTCCCTTGGCTGTATTTTCAGGAACCAAGCTGGACAGATTCATGGATTTTTCTTTCAAGGGATCAGCTGTCTCAGCATAAAATCATAAAATGTGTTGCATGCTACTTTTACATGGTAAAAGGATAATTGCCACCATCAGTCACAGAGCCGGAGATTGAATTTTAGCAGAGAGAGCAAAAATGCCTTTTTATGTAGTGATAGCCACTAGATCACATGGGAAATCTGATGAGATGTACAGCATGAGATGGGGACTGGGGAGAATTACAGCCAAAGAAATTTGGGCAGTAACGTTCCAGGTGGAGCTGCAGCTGCCATAGGTTCAAGTTGCATAAAGCTCAGTCTCCTACGATGCCATGATGCTTTTCTAGATATCATTAAGTTACCAGTATAAAGACAAGATTCCACTTACAAACTAGTTAAACCTCCCCTCTTCTCTTTTTAGGGATACAGACTGTCCGGAAGAGCATGAGAGTGTGATAGGCAACAAAAGCAATCACAACAATAGATCCCTTATGTAGACTATTTCTTGTGTGACTGTTTGCCTGTGCTATGTTCAGGGAAAGAAGACTTTAGGTACATTCAAAAGTCAAAAATCAAATACCTGATTTCGTAATAAATTTCCCTTCTGGAGCAACATTTAAACACAATCAAACAAATTAAAAATACTAGAAGACAAATGCATGCCAAACAAATCTTTAAAAGTCAATAAAGTAGATCTTTAAAATACCGGTTGAATAGTTTCTAATCATGATAGATCTCAGTATTGATATTCTTCCCTAATACATACCTCTCCTTCACAGAAAAAAAACCCCACCAAGTAAATTGCACACACTTAAGAGGATGTCTCATATCCAGTGTCTGTGTAAGTTCTTACTTTGTTGCCTGACCAGTTATCAGTTTGACACACATGTTGTAAGCAAGACCATTTTGAAAACCTGCCTATGAGCACTTAGAATTTCATTTTCAGCTTCCCTAGAGTGTTGCCTACTCAGACAATTATTATTTAAAAACAGTATTCTAGACATATATACCAATGTTAGCACTCCTTAGGCCATAGGAATTACAACAGCAACTAGCAACCTATTTTGTAGATACAGCCAATATAATGTTATTTTACTTTTAAAGACAGAAAAGCTTGAAAAGCAAAAAATTCACAAGGTGTTTCACAGGGACTGTAGGAGTGAACTGGAAAAGACAGAAAGAATTCAGTATGATAAGTACAGCAGTAATGCACACTGAAGGAGAAAAATGGGGTACTTGTGCATATTAAGTCTAAATTAAGTGTACAAACTGGCAGGGACATTGGCAGTACTCTGGATGGCACTACAGTGAGAAGTTGCAGACAGAGACATGAAAAAATACTAGCAAATATGAGACATGATGATAAGAAAAACTACAGAGAAATTATATTCTACCAAAAGACTGGAGTAGATGCTTACTGCTTACTTAAAGCATTGCTGGTAAATTAAAAAAATATATATTTTAAGCAAATTGATAACAGGAGAGAATAAATTTTAATGAAGTTCTGCATTTGTACTTTCAGTAACTTTCTTAATTAGTTGTTCATTCTCATTGACTTATATAAACATTAAAATATGAAATTTTTACACTTGTTTAGTTGCTTTCTTTGCTGAAATTTACACCTTATATCTATAATTATTTAAAATAAATACTTCTGCAGTTTCACAGGTATGTGTTTACTATTACTTTTTTTTTTCATTATTCTAGAAAGTGCTCAACAATTCATCTATGTTTGTTACATTTTCCTGTTCTTTGTATCTTCCTTGTTTTTAAATTACATTCAAATTTTTCATTTTGAGTTTGAGTCAAACTGTGTTTGGCTTGAAATAGATATTCAACTGAAATGTAACAAGAAGTATTTTAAAATATTTTAAGAAGACCCAGTGGAAATGTCTACATATTAAAAAGAGAAGAATGAAAAAGGAACACTAACTGGTAAAAGGCAAATGTAAAACCCATCTTTAAAAAGCAAGAGGGAGAACCTGAAAAACTACAGGAAAGACAACCCCACCTAGGTGTATGGGTGGTTTTATGTAACAGTTCCTCCTGGAAACCATTTCAAAGCAAGGGAAGGACAGAACATTTATTGGGCACAGTCAGTGTGGATTTATGAAGTTGAATTTATGCTTTCTCACCTGGTTTGCTCCTGTGATGAAATGTCCAGCACTATGGGCAGGTGTCATTTATCTTGCCTTTCTCTATGGTTTGCCCTGTATTTTGCTGCCCAAGCTGTAGGCTGGGAGGAGCACAAGGAATTTCATAAAGAATCAACACAGAAACAAGCTCAGTTTTACATGTAGGATGTAATGGAACGCTTCATGCAAGGGACTGACTGGACAGGGAGCAGATCTGCAGTGAAAGACCTGGTGGGTAAATTGAACAGGAGTCAGCATCATGTACTCTGAAGTAATTCACAAGAAACGTACTGGCAAAATATTTTCTACACGTAAGTATTCAAAAAGATTTGGGGGTTTTGTGTGAAATATATCCACATTTGCTGCACTAGAAATACTGAAAATAATAAAGGTACTACATTAAATGTAATAATATGTGGAGTATATTACACTGGGATATATTTATAGAGCTCGAGCTGACAAGTTAAAAATTTAAAAGCTTCTGAACTTTCTGATTCTGTATATGGTTATCATGTCTGATGAAGGTCATAGTTACAGCACATAACTAGATTTACTAAAATAAATAGTAAAAATTATAGTAGTTTCAGGCCGTAACTCTAGATTGTCATATTTTTACATTTAATTTTATTTTTTTTTTAAATACACAATTTACATGAACATTTTACTTATTTAGGCCATTTTCAGTGCATTTAATATCAAAAAGGATACTGGAAAATTAGAAGGGATTAATCAGAATGGGAAGGAGGCTTAATGCAGATATGCAAAAGCTTTGATTCAAAGAAAAATACTAAAAGAAAAGAAGGCATGATAGCAAGGTAGTCAACAGTTTCCTCTGCTCCTGCCTGCCTTAATTTCCTCCTATGAAAAGGAGTATCTTACGTTCTTCTCCCTTGTCTTTTCTACGAGTCTTGTCCATGCATCCCCCTTTAGCCATGCTCCTGCCATTATCCATATTCTGCTGTCATGAGAGAAGCTTAGTCTTTCTCAGCACAAGCATACCATGTATTTTGCAACTTCTCAGTTTCCATTAGACTTTTTACCTTATCCCGCATGTTTTTCAGGCCCAGCCATCAGTTATCTGGTCACTCTGAGCTTTTTATAAGTCTTGTTTCTCCTCTGTGAAACTTGTGATTCGGACTCGTGAGGCTCTGGATTTAGAAACCGATTCTAATAATTTACTTGTGTAACCTATCAGCAAGGGCAATATGATGAAATGAGTTTATGGTATCAGATGCAAAATTTCCCAGGCTGAATCAGCAGCAAATGATATTCATTTCAGTCCCTTCTAGTTGTGAGTCTGATGCAACAAAATCATCCAGTCTTGACCACTAGAATAGGTATTTTGTTATTGTTTTGTATGGTTTTGTTTGTTGACAAACTCCTTGGTAATCTTAGCTAAAGTGTCACAGTTATTTGTATTTCCTTTGAAATACTAAGTCTGTATCTCTTGTCATGTATCCATATTGTAAGAAAATAACCTTCTGGGACTAAAGATGGGATGAAAGTGTTCAGGATTTTTTAAAGCATCTTGTTGTCAGTCAGCTAATATTTTTCTTTAATCAAGAACCTTTGAATTGTATTAACTATATTATGATCTCTGAAACTACTTTTCCATCATCATGGAAGAGTGAAGGAAAGGTTCAGTGAGACATGCAGTCAGAAATCACATTGTTTTAAGCTGCATTTTAAATTATATATAAAGGAACCCTTTTAGCAATTATATAATCTGTTACACTGGTTATTCAGTTCTTTTTCCTCGTAACAGTGTCACAGATGGACCATGATTGCACATACTTTGACTCAGCCACAATTATGGGCTGTTTTCTGGTTAGTCATATGAGTGAGTTAAAAACTGCCTTTTGAACATCAAATACTATCTCCAAGATTGACAAGCACTAGGTATTTCAATGCAAAAGAGACTTATCTGAGATAAATTACCTTTTAGAAGATTTCATCCTAATATGTCATAGTCAAGCACTAGTTTAAACCTCAAAGAAATTTTTGACTTTGTCAATGTTGTTAGCAGCAGTTTTGCAACTTGATATATGGAGAAAGGTCCTAAAATTCTGCATATCTTTCACATCTTACAGCAATGAGTCCTGCCTCCTAATTACATCATGTTCTCACAGCACTGTGCAGCACAATACTGTTGTATCAGTGCTATTGATGTACCTGTAAATTCATTTTGAAGTAAAGTCTACAGCTTGCAATATTGCATTGCATGCACATTCCACATTGGAATGATTTTCATGAAACATACTGTTTTGTCTCCTTTGTTTCTTCATAATTTGCAAGTTCACATTTCCCATCATAGAACAAAGAAGAACAGAATCAATTAGTTTGACAAAGAGCTCTGAGATCACAGAGTCTAATCTATGACCCAACATCACCTTGTCAACCAGACCATGGCACAGAGTGTCACATCCAGTCTTTCCATAAACAGTTCCAGAGATGGTGACTCCACCACCTCTCTGGGCAGTCCATTCCAACCCTTAGCCACCCCTTCTGTGAAGAAATTCCTCCTAATATCCAACCTGAACCTCCCCCAGCTCAGCCTGAGGCTGTATTCTCTCATCCTGCCCTTGTTACCTGGGAGAAAAGCTTGACCCCCACCTGGCTACAATCTCCTTCAGATGGTTGTAGAGAGTGAGGTCTTCCCTGAGCCTCCTTTTCTCCAGGCTAAACACCCCCAGCTCCCTCAGCTGTCCCTCACAGGGCTTACCCTTCAGACCCTTCACCAGCTCTCTCTGGAGAAGATATGCAGAGAAAGAGAGCAACGCTAAGGAATAGAGGAAAATGCAGAAAATTAAAAAGGTCACAACAGTATGGCACACTCTTTTAATTCATAAAATGTGAGACAGTCTAAATGCTTCCTGACACCTCATTCTACTGACAAATACTGTAATAAGAAACACAAATGGCACAAGTTATTCCATTAACTTGACAAAGATTATGAAAGCAGGGAGAGATGCAAAATTAATCAGTGCTTTTTGTATAATTGCATTCATGTATAGGCTTATTATTTAGAATGACTAAATAACAGGTATAACTTAGCCATTAACTATAACAAAAGAAAATGGGAAGAGATTTTCCTTAAATTGGTTATTTCAATTTTTAAATAAAAATCATTAAGGAATTGAATTACTATTATGTCATTTTTTGTTCATTTCAGGTAACTTTTTTTTTTTTTTTTTTTTTGTATAGTATGTTGTATTAACTTCCTTCTTTCCAGGAAAACTCCACTGGAGAAAGAATCACATTTAACTTGAAAGGACAAAATTGATCAGAATGTATTAATAAGTCTCTTACTGCGCCTGCTAGACTGCCAGACTATCCTTTATTGTACTAAATATTCTAGAAAGCATGTTTTGATTTGCACCTAATCATGTTTTATCCAGCTTTGGAGACTGCAAGACTTTCTGTTAGTAATGATGATATTTTCAACGTAACCTATTTGTCAGGATGGTAACTTTGCCAGCTCAGCATGAAGCAAATAGCGAGTATGTGCTCTTTCAGGCAGCCCCACTGCAGTGGCTACTGGCACTGAACTGATTGAAACCTCTAACAGTGCAGCTGAGGTTGAACACAGGCTTACCACAGTCACCTCTTGGACTTGTTATCTCCCAGGTGTATGAATAGTGCACCTGTTTGAAGATGTATCATCATGACCCTTGCTCACACGACAAAACTCATGTGATTGTGAATAGCCTGTCCACATGTATTCCTTGTTCCTGACGATCAGGTGATCCATGTGTGTACTGTTTGGTCACATATATTCCCAGAAAAATATGAAGCGCTCTGGGTATCCTCAGGCCTCCCTTGGCACAGCATAAAAGGGGAAGGCTACCTGTGCCTGCAAACACAGCAGGAAAAAGTTTTTGAGCGGTGGGTGCTTGCTCAGTAAACATGCAAAAGCTGTAAGGCTCCGCACCAACACACGGGTGATAGAAGGACCTTGCAGAGCCTTACAGAGTCTTGCAGAGGAGTACCTGCCTCTGTACAATTTCTATCCAGTGACAGGGGATGTCTCCACCTTAGCATCATGAGCTTACATAGGTCAGTTCTATGTTCAAACATATGTGTCTAATCAAAAAAAGCTCACTTAACATTTGAGTTTTCCCCAGCCATATATTCTTTTTTTTATACATTTCTTAGGCTTAGGATTAAGTTTCATTCTGCTTGATTCTTCTATCAATAAGCAGCTTTTGAAAAATAGTATTCCCCTCTCTCTCATCTTAGACTGTAAAGAAATGTACAAGGCTTTCCTCCTTTCCTACTACAGTTTTCATTCATTTTGTATCCTAAGCCACAGCACAGGCATAACAAGGTAATCACACATGATAAACAATAGAGTGAAGTTGTTGGGTATTCCACATCCTTTTTTTTTCAGCAAAAAGTAAGCAAGGAGGAGCTGCTAATGTCTCTCACTGACATTTCCTGGGACACGTGTACATCCTGTCCACCTACCATCCTTAGTGTAGCAGTGGCCACTTGGGAACCATGAAGGATCACAGCATAACTAAATAAGGCTTCAAGGGAGTTGAGAAGACCTAGTCCAAACCCTTGCTTACAGCAGGGTCAGCTGTGAGGTCAGATGAGGTTGTTCAGGGCTACATCCAGTTAGGTCGGGAACACCTTGGGGCTTGTAAACCAGCAGAGAGACTGCACATCCTCTCTGGACACCCTGTGCCACTGCTTGGCTGCCCTTGTGAGGATAAAAAGGTTTTTTTCCCCATTTATCCAGTCTGAGCCTCTGTTGTTGCTGTTTGTGTCTGTTGTGTCTCACCATCCTGCCATACACTGTTGGGAAGGTCATGATGCATCTTCTCAATAATCTCTTCATACGTGTTGGGTGTTATTTGGTTCCGTCCAGAATATTCTCTTCTTGAGGCTGAACAAGCCCAGTTTCACTGCAGGTGATCAGTGCATTTCTTACATTTGGAGTCCCACTACTGGATGCAGTACCTGCTGGTCTTGAGAATGCTGAGTAGAATAGGATACTGATTCCCCTTCATCTCTTGTGCTCCTCTCAATACAGTATGTTGGTGGCCTGTACTGCTGATGGGGTTCTACCTCCCCAGGTGCAGGACTTGAACTGTTGTCTTTCATGAGGTTCCTGTAGGCCATTTCTTCCACTCAGTATACATCTCCATTCAGTAGCAGCTTTGCAGTCATTTCTGTCTCAATTTCCCAGATTTTAGAGAAGGAAAATCCTACAGCCAGCCAGGGAAGCTGGCCATTTTTACTATGGCAAATAACAGTGCTTTAAGGAGAAGTTCATAACTCATGGGTTTTTCCACTTGATGAGGACTCATAAAGTTGTTCAGAACACAGCATTCCCCCTACAGGATTGCATAAATTTTCCCTCTCCTCTACACACATGACACAGAACCCAGTAAGTCATATTTTTATTAATCTGCACACATTGCAACTTGGTCAATAAAATAAACCTTTTCCTCATTTGTCAGTAAGGATTTAATATCAAGCACTTTGTACTACCATAACCTTATAAAACTACAACCTAGAATGTGAGCATGGGGAATAGATATACATTTTTAATGGTTATTTATACGAAGCTCCTGATATAAATCAATGAAAGTATTCATGTAATTAAAGAGATTAGAACTTATTTCTGGAATGCTGTCTTATGTGCAAAATATTGCACACAAATTTTAAGAGTATGTTACAAGTACTAAAGAAGTAACAAGATCTAAACTGTAATCATCCATTCCATTATACTTGGAGATTATTTTGATATAGAATGTTTGGTGTTATCTATTTAGTGAATTCACGTAATTCCAATTTGATAAATTTAGTTTTTTGAAATGTATGGGTAGGAATTCTGTATGGATTTCAAGTATTTTGCAAAGAAAGTCACAATATTTGCAGGAAATTTAACATGCAAGTATGTACATACATTCAAAAATCCTACTTCACCACAGTTGGCAAAACCCAAACATAGTGTTTTGACAAGAAAATACACATTAAAGAAAAGTAAATATGTAATAGTTGTGAAGTACCAGCATTAATATTCTAGATAAAAAAATCAAAATAAAGCAAAAAAATAACCACCTCTGTTCACAATGGGTGCTACAAAAAATGAAGTATTAGTCTTATATCTCCACCCCTTCCTCCTGTTCCTCTCAAATTTCCATTGTCAGGGTGGCAGACGTCACTGTGGCTTCTTCATTACTCCATCTCCAGAGTAGAGGCCAGGTCAGCTC
>JAWWTY010000088.1:13944132-13970994 GCA_035222235.1 Margarornis squamiger
TGCTCATTTCTTCAGTGTTTTAAGGCTTTTTTTTTTTTTTTTTTTTTTGAGCAATTACTGTCACAAGCCTTAGAAACTATTCTTGCTATGCTGCCTCCAATGTCTACTTTTATTTTTATGCCCCTGTGCTATTCAGCTCCAGTGCAATGCAGACAGTTTCTTCATCATCTGGGTCCCTGCTGACTCACCAGCCCTGACCAGAATCGCTCTGTGCACATCATATGGTGTGTTAAAACAAGCTCAGTCTCAGCAAACTCTGACCCTTTGGTTCAGCAGAGACACTGGACTAGTGAGTTAAAACTGAGCATGCACCTGGAGACAAAGCTTTATGTTCACCTGTTACTGTCATCTCAGAGAAGAACGGGCCCACAGAAATTAATGGAAAGAAAAGTGAACTAACCTGGTGCCCCTGCAGAGCTAAGGAGAAGGAGTGAGGGGAATGTCAGCATCGGCTGTCTAACAGCCTTCAGCCAGACCTCCTCTAGTGTTATCAACCAGTACAGCCTACACTGCACTAGTCAGTAAAGAAAGAATACAGTAAAATCAGAAATGCCAATGCTATCTCTGTTTTTCTAATCTACAAGAAATTCTCAAATTTCCTTGTGCTGATTATAGCTGTGATTGTGTCCCTCTTCTGTTCTCCATTTCTTCTTCCTCTGTTCCAAATGCTTGAACACAGTTGTTTTGAGATTGACCATCCTTTGTTATCACAGGGTTACATTGGTATTTCAATAGTGCCTGTCTTAATCCAGCCAAGATATTAATCCTTAAATTTAAAGAGTTCATTGTATTGAAGCCAGATGCTTCTTCAGATAACAGAGGTGTACCGCAGGGTTCCAGTCTCTACCACAACAAAGGTAAGTTTCCCCTTTTCATTTACAAAATTTCCCCTTAGATTTTCTCCATCCTGGCCCTGTCAATTGATTTCTACTTCTTTCACCTGTGTCTGCTCTCAGTTCTCCCATGTCTTTACAGAACTACTCTTTGCATTGTGGTTTCTCAAGCATTGGCAGTTTTGCTTTTTGCAAATTTCTCTTATTTAATCTTTCCTTCACCTTCACATTCCATATGGATGACAATCACTTTCCCCAGTTTTGTTACTTTGTCCTGACACCAGCATTACCTATTGGCACAATGACAAAATATTTACCTCTGTCTTTTCTATTTTAACACTCTTTTTCTACTCTATCACACCTTTTTGTTGTCACTTTCTGTATGCACCAAAAACACTGCTGTCACTTCTGCAAGGCTCTTTCTTGCTGTTACTCTTGTCTTTCAGAAAAAAATATCAAAACTTGTGAAACTTTGTATGAATGTAATCATATAAAAATAAATGGAATTATTTCATTTCATTCATGCCTGTATGCATCTCCGGGTTGAATGCATCTTTTTGGAAAAAAACAATAATCTGAATTTCAAAGGTTTCACTGAATTAGGATTATCATGGCACTTAATAACATTTTAAGCATTGCCTGCAGGGGAGAAACTAGAAAAACATGGCTAGAGGAATTACATATGTGTATAAAGTAACATAATACACTGAAATAATGGCAAATAAATTAGAGATAATGAGTAAGAATAATTATTGTAGTGAATTAGTGACTAAAAATAATTATGACAGTGACTTATTTTCTATCAATTGCTCTGGCAACCACTTAACTCCATAGTATTATAAAATATTGCACAACAGCTTTAAGCAAAGACGTATGTTCATGGCTGTCTTGTATTTATATTAAAAAAAAACAAACCAAAACAAAAAAAAAAAAAAAAACCAACCAACCAACCAAAAAAAACCCACAAAACCAAACAAACAAAGGAAACAAAAACCAACCAACCAACCAACCAAACAAACAAAACCCAGAAAGGCATGTACTGCACAACAATGGAGTACTAGAAACTAAAAGACAGACAAAAAGACAGACCACATGCAAATTTGGATATTTAGTGGGATAACAAGAAAGATACAGCTTCAGACATGCTGTATAAAGACACCCAGACTGCCACAAGTGATGTCAGAAGAGGATGTGAAAAAAAGGTGCACTTACTTATTACTACTACTGCTACTACTGCTCCTTCTCCTCCTAATAATAATAATTTTCAACTATTATTGGTTATTGGAAATAATAATTTTCAATAATAATTATTATTATTGAAAATTATTATTATTAAAATATTATTAGTGTGAGAAATATCTGTTTCAAAAAGGGAGATTCTGTAACATTTGATTTTGAAAACACTGTAATGCAATGAATAAAAATACCACTTCAAGAAAGTTATGGTTCGAACCCTTCTGGAAGAAGTAGGAGAATAATTGAAATGGCAACACACCTCTCCAGAGGCAGAATGACGGTGGGATAAAATCTCATGCTCTCTCTCACAGTTGCTCCCTTATATCAGGAGATGCAGAGCATGTGCCTCACAGGATATGTCAATTGAAAAGCTTTAGGTCTCCTCAGTAAAACCACCTTGCCTTCTATAGCAAATTTTATATGTTTCTTTCACACATGGGAGATTCTCCTCTTGACTGCTTTAAGGGTCTCTCTGTATCACATGTTACAGCTCCTTAAACTTTCTCAGCAGCTGGAAGGAAAAGGAACATATGTATTAATTTGAAATAATCTATAAAAGGAAACATAGATGTAGGTTTGGTGATGGTGGAATTCGTGACTCACTTTCTCTTTTGTTATAGTCTCTTTCTTTGTAAAGGGACTTCATAAATTAATACTTTGCTATCCTTTGGAGTACAGGCTTTATACAACATAACTGTTAGGGAACTGTCATAATCTGCCTTTGAGATAGAATATAAAAGATTTTTCATTTTAAAAAGCCTCAGAAAATATTTCCTGAATACTAAATGCTTCATTCAGTAGGGAATAATTTAATCCTTGAGTGAAATGACCACTTGCTCAAACTTACAGTGAAAAAACCCCAAGCAAAACAGCTGTAAATGATCAAAAAGAAACATATTTATGTGAGATATCATTATGTTCCTGACTGTTTTCACTGTAATAGTAAGCCAAATACCAATGACCATCTGCATGCATAAGATATTTCTACCTGCATGGCATGAGGCTTTGATAGTCCTTAGTGAACTCCTTTATGGTTTGAAATGTAGATATGATCTAACTGCTGTGCTTTCATTTTAATTTCAGAGGGGCTTTTGTCCTGAGCAATTTGAGTTCACTGTCATTTCTTCTATGTAAGCATGTTCAAAGAAATTTTCTCTTTTGGAATTATAAACACTCCGAGCATGGAAGTTAAAGGTTTTGTATGCTCCAGTCATTTTATGGATTAATAATTATAAGACTTGAGCCTATTGTTAGCATATTTCTTGTACACATCCACTGGAAAACCACGCCAGAAGGTGGTATGTTGCTTGACAATGAGTTCAAATTAGAAATGTAAGGGAAACACCCCTGTTTCTATAGCAAATATATTCTCTAGAAACCTAGCCTTAGCCTTTGTAGGACACCATTGAACTTTCCATTACAGTGACAGCAAGACAGAGATACCTGGTGAGAGACAATAACCCTTTCAGGTCACAGGGTGCAAAGATTAAGGTTTTTCTGCATGCCTGGTTTCTCTTCAGTGGTTAATAAAAGACTCAGAGCTGGTACATCACCAGCCACTCGAGTGCAGGTATGTGGAATACAGAAATCCTCAGACCTGCACAGAAGAAGTTTCACCATTTTCTTCAGTCTTCTGCTGAATTGACTGTCAGCTGTTCCTCACCTAAAGGGTGAGTTTTATGTTGATGGAAATGTTTTGTATAGTGCATGTTGTTGACATTTCCTGAATACATTTGTAATGTTGTTCTAAACAATGAAATTGGTCATAACCACTTAGTTGATAGTAATTTTCTAATAGATAATTTCATCTGTACAACAGTACAGCAGCCTGGATGTGAAATCTGGAAGGACCATGCCTGTAAGAAACAGTCTTAGCCTGATTAAGAAATGAAAGAAAAAATCATGGAAAGATATTTCTTGATCCAAGAGTTTGTAAAAATCTGTTTCACAAAGCCTGTCTCTTAGCTATGTTTCCTTTGATGTTATTTGAGTTTCAGTAGGGCAGAAGAAAGGTGTATAAAAAAGGAAAAGAAATTTAACCATATTCTTGAAATTGCTGTTGTCTGTTATACCCAGCATACATAAACAACAGCTGACTCCATAGGACTGAACAGTCTTTAGGCATATCAGTAGGAACATACTGGGCAGACATAACCTTAATCCTAAGGATATTCCTTCTGTCTCCAGCAACACTTATTCATTTTTCTTTCTTTTTAGTAGTACTACAAGGTTAATTTTATAGAGTCACTGTATCCTGTAATCATGAGAAATTTCCACAAAATGGATGAGCAGAAAGTGGAGAGTTCAGCAACTTCTAAATGTATGTTTCTATGGGAAAAGGTTTTTGTTTCTGAAATACTCCTAAACAACCAATTTTCAGCAGGTAGACGTCTGGATACATGTGTCAAAACTGGACAAGAATTATAGCCCTGAACACATAAATCAATACTTACCAAGTAGGCATTTGAACACAAATATCTACCTAGCCTGTGATATCTTCAGTTACCTTTTCTGCAAACAACCATTGCTCTTTTGTACATACATCTCCTGTTGACAGACTTCAAAACTGACCAACACTTCTAACAACAGTTCTACCTGACAGTTAGGAATGATTTATTTCTGTTATCTGTGCACAAATGAGAACAATGACCCCCTCCAGCAATCTTCTTATGTTACTGAAAGCCATAAACCGTGGCTTTAATTTGTGTTTACAATTTCTGTGACATTTGTAACATTTCAGACAATTTATGAAAGCAGATCAAAGAGTAAAATCTTTATGCAATTTTAATGGGTTTTTATAATCTGAAAAATAAATCTTTTCCCTATTCTTATCAGCAGTATGCTTAGATCAGTGATTCTCTTCACAGTGAACCGTACCTTAATGCACAAGCATGTCTGGTGGCTTTAGTGAGGGATCCCATCCAGTCTAGTTCAGTGCAGCTAAGGAAATATGTCATAGGCTTGTACTATGCCTACAGTCAGGAATTTATGATGGGGACTTCTGAAATTAATTGTAAACAAATTTAAAATGATACATTTTGGAAGAACTTCAGGAGTTCGTGGCATACATTCAACTGGACCCTTTGGCATTTTATATCCGGTCTTCTGAATGAGACTAAGAAGAAATCACCAGTAGGATATTTCTCTATATAGCTCTCCCTAAGCTTTTCAAAAGGACACAGCCTCTATGAAACGTGACCATACATGCAATTTTGAAGAAGACTACAGATGTGTGACAGTGCAATATGAGACAGAGGTCTGTTGTTACCTTCTCTGGCACTGATTTACTTTACAACAGTCTTCAGCAGGCCTGAACTTCCCCAGATTGAGGTGAAATGGAGAAATTACCTCAGCTGTCGCCCTGAAGACCTCTGTGTTTTCTGGGCTGAGGTGAATTCAAACAGACTATGTGAATATAAAGAGAGAGTAGTCATAATGAATCAGACCAAGTAACCTGTCCATTTAATCCAGTATTTTGTCTCAGGCCTACATCCTAGACTCAATGTCTAGGGATAAAACCAGCCAGCTATGCTGTGATAACTTCCAAGAAGAGCTCCTTCCATTCAGTGTTTTCCAGATCAGTAAGGCAGGACTTTCCAGTGCATGAGATTTTTTTTCTCATGCAGAGTCAAACACTTGACATGCAGGAAATAAAAGCAATTTTTTTTTCAAATTTAACATAATTAAACACCAGTCTTGAATTGAGTTTTAATAATTTTTATAAAATAGCATAAACCCTGACTCATGACATCTCTCTACCTATCTGGAAAAGCTTTTAATTTCCTGAAGATTTTCTTTTACATGACATGTATATCCTCTGGTAACCATTAGAAACTGTTCTGAAAAAACACACATTCTGAGCTTTAAAATTACCAGTCACAGTCTCTAGATTGTAAGCATAGAGTAAATCATAGCTTTAGATACATGAGGTCATACTCACCTCCAGAATTATGTTCTTGAAATTCCACGGATTAATTTTGAACAGACTTAGTGTGATTTTTGGAAAAGTTCACCCAGAGAGCAATTGCTTTATGTAGCATGACAAATTTAAGTCCTTTATTTTTTCTGACAAATCACTTTGTTGCCAAAGCATTTGAAAAGTTCACAGCTCTTCTGTTTCCAAGGTGCAGTATATTTATCATTCAATCCTTCACTGGACTACAAGATATAAAAGTTTTTCAGGGTCATCTTCTAAAATATTATTATAAAATTATTCAGATTCTGAAAAGCTTATGAGATTATTTCTGCAGTTATTTTTTTCAGTGCCTTTTCAGTAAACTAGAAGTAAAAAATTTTACTAGGCAAATACCAGAAATAAGACCCAGAAGTCTAATGCCACTTTACTGTTGACAGAGCAGCCAAAATACTCATGTGAATGGGCACTGCAGAGCTATATGTACATTTGTGCAACTCCGTTACTCTCTGTATGCATATGAATGCACATACACATTCACATACATGTATAAACATGCATAGCTATGCATCCATACACATATGTATCTTAGTAATGGAAGTATCTGTCAACATTCTTTTAAAATCTTCTGTTTCAACTATTTCTGTCATCAAGTGACCTATTTAAAAATAAGAAATGAAAAAAGTCGTGGCAGATTATCATTCAAGAGTCTTGCACTCCTATTTCCCTCAGTTTCTATGAGCTCTCAAAAAAACCCCCATTTTATCAAAAGCATAAATATAAATATACATGCACAGCTGGCTGTTTCATATCTTTACTAAAATAGTATGTGATATTTCCCTAAAGCAAGTTTCTTTTTTATGAGAATATCAGAAACTAAGGAGGAAAAATGAAGCCATATTGTAACAATTTTTTATACTTCAGTTACACTTGTTAGTCTTGTCTTCTTTCCAATCAGATTTAAAAATTGTTACAAGCAAGCTTAATTACCTTTGCAGTAAAAGCGATTAATTTTCTTCAGAGACTTAACACTGTGATTCAAAATACCATTGTGAATCTATAACATATCACTGAGACTGATGCTACAAATATTAGCAGGGCTATTCAAAGCATAGCATAAATAAATGACTTAATAAGTAATGGAGAACTGTCTAACATAAAGTAGTCTTCATCATTACTTGGACATATTTCTAATATTATAGCCTACAAATAGAATAGCAGAAAAGAGTATAAAGTACAGTGAATATTTTTATGATGCTTGAGAAATACATTTGTATACAAAAAGAAAACACCTAAGTGATTAAATAACCTCTTCAGAAAATAAGAAAAGGAGACATTTCCATGGCTGATCACATCTAGTATTCATGCATTGTTAGATACTGTACTTTCTCTATAAGAAAAAAGTTGGGTTTTAAAGAATTCAAACACATGAGGATTTTGTAACAACCCTCATCTACCCTTGTAGACACAGTCATGCATGTGTACACATAAACACACGTGCACAAGCAGATCCTCAGCTTCTTCCTCCTCTCTGTGTTCCCCCAGCCTGCCCACACCAGCAAGTAACTCTTTCCATGGACATTGACACTACCAAATTAATGTGGGGAGTATTTATTATCCAATTGCCAGGAATTCATTACTCATAGCTGCAAAGTTTTCTGCATACTGGAGAGAAAATTGGTTATGTCACATGCAGACTATCACTGGTTGGGAATTAGCCTTGAGGAACTGTGGGATGTTAAAAACATGTTGTTCCCTGCTACAGAAACCTTGTCAGTCTGCAGTACATAAAATATCATGTCACTTTTATCACCCAGAATCTGTGCTGTTTATCCATTCAGACCATGTAACAGCTCACAAGTCTGGTATGTTCCACTGTTTCAGTACGTGGCACTTACCCACAAGGTGCTTCAGAAGCTCCACAGTTTGTGTAATAGGACTAATACGGGATTTGGCTGTGAGCCCCCAAACAATAATGGGTATTGATCAACCACTCATGCAATGTTACAGTCTTCTCTTCCTCTTATGCCTAAAGTTTTTGAAAATACTGATGTTGTCCACTGACAGAAAACATATAATCAGAAAGAAAGAGACCTGGTTAGTGTAGTTTCCGCTCTATGACTGAAGAGAAGAGAGGGTGTGGGGATGAAGAGCACAAAGGGGAAGGGGAAGGAAAAGGTGTAAATATTTTCATGAAAGTGGCAGCTGTATTCACCAGCTTCTACACTGTTTCCTCTCTTCTGTAAACAGGAGGAGGATCAAAAGTTGAGGTGTATCCTGGGGAAAGAGAATGGCAGTGTAGAACAGGAAGGCTCAGGGCAGCTGGAGAAGAGGGATGGAGAGATCAGAGGAGGGGAAAAAATAATGCTATATACAGGGCTCCTGGAATGAGACTGGGCAGCACTGAGACAGTAATGTATTATCCTTCAAAAGAATACAAACACTTAATAAATAAAGTATGCATTTTAAATGCACAATAAACAGTAGAATGGCAAAACCCTACCAATGCCTACTAATACAGCTTTTGAATAAGCATAAAAACAGTGTTGGGTTTTTTTCGATTTTCAGAGGCTTTTGAGTATTTTGTCAGGTAAAGTCAGACCTTGAAGCAGGTTCTTATGGAAGACCCTCTGAAAAAAGCTTGTGAGAATTTCAATAGTGTGCTCATGTTTGCTCAAGCAGCTCCTAGATTTACTGGGTTTGTATGGGAAAATGTTTGAGTTCTGTGCACATTCATGGAAAAGTAGTCAGACTGACATTAAAATACAGTAAGGAAAGGGAACTCTTATCCAACAGGCTTTCAGTGTGCCATTAAGTGTATTGCTATTCTAATTATAATTAACAGAAGAAAACAAAAAGAAAATTAGCTTTTAGCAGAACCTCAAATAAGAAATAAGAGCAGTGAAGGGAATGACACAAGGCCTCTGCTTTCCTTTTAATTACTACAGAGAAAAAACATTGTGGAATAAATGCTTCCAGGAACAGAGCAACAGAACTGGATTTTCCACTAAGAAGTACAAAGAAAAAACTGGTCACAACTTTCTGTAGTTTGTAAATGGAACACTCACTCATGTCATGAGCTGCTTTTGTAGTTTACATATTTAGCTTGTTGGCAATTAAACACAACAGCCCTAAAGAGTTACAGAATGTATGTAGCTGCACTGGAGAGGTCACATTTAAATTGTTTTTTGCTTTTTGAACCTTTAGTTCCTGTCTAACAGGAGAACTATATCAAGATGTTTATTATTGCTGTTGTTTTTAAGTGATTTTGTTTTAAACCATGTTTACATGAAGTGAAGAATTTGTAACATTTTAAAAATAATTAAGTTATTGGCTTGTGCATTATACAAGACTCCTAAAAACATGATCTGTGTACAAATAATACTTTATGGATCAATGACATTTGAGACCTTCTTGTTTTATAATGGATGTATGAGTGATAAACATGAAAACCTGTTTGCAGTGGCTTCTCTCTGGCTTACATACGCAAATGGCTGTATGGTGAGCATGTTGGCCAGTTTTTAGAAATGTGTCTCCCAACACAGTAAGTTGAAAGCAGTTGCTGCCCATGGCAATATTAATGTCCTATATTTTTCTTAAGCTTTTTCACCTGTTAGTCTAGATAACGTTGTTCCCAGTGACTGAGCGTCACCAGATCCAGCAATAATTCCACAAACAAACAGTGCAGGTGTCCATCTGTGTCTTACAGGTACAGTACTCATAATTCAGTGAGAGTACTTGAGTGACTTCTAAAGACCGTGGAGCAGAATGAGAAAATTATTGCTGGGAGAGATTACATATCATATTACACTAACTGATACTGCTGAAAAAAACCCCAGGCTATCAGACATGCAATCCATTCTTCAAATCTAAAAGAGAAACAATGGATTGCTCTTCAGCTTGGGAACAGATGCTATGACTTCAAATTAAATGTTTCAAGCAGTTCACAGAATCACAAGATATGCCGAGTTGAAAGTGACCCACTCCTGGCCCTGCACAAACCATCCCCAAGTGTCCATGTGCCCAAGAGTATCATCCAAGTGCTTCTTGAGCTCTGTTAGGCTTGGTGCTGTGACCACTGCTGTGCTCAACCACTCCCTGGGGGAAGAAACTTTTTCTGGTAACCAACCTAAACCTCCTTGTTTTCCCAGAAGAGGGGGGGAAAAAATAGGGGGATAAAAAGGAGTTTTCTGACATAAAAGAGTGAAAAACTCTACTATTAATGGGGGGGAAAGGTGTGATAGCTATTAGTACATGAAGACAGGGAAGAGAGAGGACTTTGGCAGCAGGGGTCTGATAAGGGTGAGTAATTATCTGGTGATGGCTTTTGATAGAAATTCTAGTGCATCATGAAAACAGGGGCTCTACATTGTTAGTGATTTTCAGCCCGGTGAAATTAGATTATTTTCTTTTCTAGACTATATTGACTCACTGGGTTCAGTACACTGTTGTAGTTCAGTGGCCCAGGACAAAAGTGCTTTTCAGTAGCATTTTCTTTCAAACTTCTGGGGAATAACTTACTGTTTAACATCACCTCATGAAGCAGATTTTCTTCCCCAGTCACACCCAGTCAGCTGTTTACCTTGGGTAACAGGTAACCAGAGCTTTTCCCACACCTACCTCTTTCCTTTCCATACAGTTTCAGTTCAGATGGAAATTTTCCAACAAGAAACCCCACTGTTTTCCTCTCAAGACCATCACTGAAATTTGATCTTCTCCTTCCTTAGCAACAGAGTAAGTGGATTGAAGACTTCACTTTGGTAAGTGTCTCAGAGTAAAGGTAGATCAGCTTGCTTATGTGTACTCTCCACAGTCATGTATACTATCATCATAATCATCACCACTTGGCCATACAGTGGGGACTCACTGCCACCAACAGCTGTCCACACAGAAAGCTAATTCAGCACCAATTTCTCTTTTTCACTTTGGTTTACATCACTTTCAGTCAAAGATGTGAAGTTTTCTAATTAACATTTTGCTCTTCAGAGTGGGAGATAGGTGTCTTGATTTTTGTTCTCTCCAGAGCTCATATCCTTACCTGAACAACCATTTAAAGTGAGCTTAAATGACTTTTTTACTGCAGGCAGCGTAGACAATAGAATTAATAAATAAAATTACTTGAGTAAGTACAAGAAGTTGGATTGAACTCCTTAACAATGCTGCATATGAGCCTTATTTCTGCAACGTTCCTTACTTGGCAAAGGACTCCAACGCATTGAAATCCTACTTCAGCTACAGCTGAGGACATGTTTAAGTGTTATGTTGGTAGCTGGTCATCACATTATCTACATCACAGAATATAGCTTTCAGACAGATCATCTGGGTGAGAGAGGGGATGGGGTGGCTATTACACTATAGGATATTGGCACACATAAGTTCTTTTTTTTTTCCCCACATGCAAAACAGAAAAATTTCAGAAACATACTTTTGAAAGAGAATATCAAACATCAGAAGTTTGTAGGAAATTTTAAAATTAATTTAGACTTTACCACTGTGAGATAGCAATGGTAGAAAAAATAATTATTCATCATTTAAAATGGTATATCACCAAATGTCCTATCTCAACTATCCAGTATCCACTTGGTAGTGTTCCTTAAGTGTAAGTCTATTTGTCCTTATACAAAAGCAATCTCTTTAGATATTCTGGGCTATCAAAACATGACAGAAAAATGAATGTGCCCTTTTCAGTGCACTCTTGCCTTTAAATCTGTGTCCTCGAAATAGCAGATACTTACAACTGTATATTCATGGACTAGCTTCACAAGTTAATTACCGATGTTCTGGATCATTGTAAATGAAACCTAAAGGCCAGTCCAATCTACAGAGCTTCAAGGGGAGCAATTTGTTTTATAATGTATGCCACATCTGAATATACTGTGTAATTACAGAAAGTTTTCTGATGCAATTTAGTTTCAGCAGGCTCTGTATCTGTTGAGAAACTTCTAATAATGAAGTACATTAAATATATGCATGTAATCTGCAAAACTTCCAAAAAATAGGGAATATTTTGCATGAAGATAATAACGCCTACTACAATCAGCTTATATTAAGGAACATGAAAGGAATATTAGATTAAAATTGGATTACCACACACATGCACATATATATTTCATTGAATAGATTAAAGCAAAGAAAAGCAGCACAAGTTTTGATATACATTCTTGCTGTGATGACTATTTACCCATAGCTCAAATGAATTTGTAGTTCATTCCTACAGATAACCTGGTCCAGGATGTTCTGTCTACAGTCCAGATTCTGCAGTCCAATGCAATTCTTAGTTTATTTATTTTCCCTTGTGTTCCCAAATGGAGGCAGAAGCTGATCCCCTGACTCCTTGATGTTCATTTGGAATGTGAGAAAAAATTAGTGGTGCCATGATAATGCCAAGACAAGAGTTCGGAATGCTGACAGACAGCTTTTCTCTCTCACTAGGAAGTCTGCAGAGCCAGCACAGAGACTATGCAACATGACACTTAGTCTTAACTGTGCTTTCACCTCGAGTTGGCAAGCAGTGCAAGATTAAGCAGAACAAGCAGCAACCAAAAAGAAGAACACATAGGTAATTATGCAAAGGCAAATCTCACCCAGCAAGGGTAATACTGCTGTCCTCCAGAGATTGCTGTTTTGCTGTTGTATACATAAAGGATTCAAAATAAAAAGCCATTCTCCTGGAAATTACAGGCTACAGGCAACATGAGATGCATTGTACAAACCCACAACAGAGGCAATGACTAAGGCACCTACTCTAAAATGTCTCCCCCAAAATTCTTGCACTAGTGGCTCTTACAAATACTCCCAAAAAAAGATATTCCAAAACACAGGACAATGTTGAGCTGGTGATTACTGACTTCTGCCACCTAATCACAGTGTGCAGCTGGACAGAATAATAGTGAAATTAATTTGAAGTTTATCCATGCAATAGAAATGTTTCCTGGAAAACATATGTGTATTGCTTCAGTTCAAATATGTGAACAACTGGTCAGTCTCCATATAGGCAAGCCTTACAGTAGCACTGTTTATACAAAGAAAGCCTTAACCTCTGACAAAATATAGTGTCTTCTTTCAAAGAAAAGGGCTACACCGATATATTCTGTTGAACAGGGTGGAGAGGCTATGGCAGCAGTGACTAAAGCAATAAAGATCAATAAAAGTGACAGTACAATTCAGAAAAGAATGTGATTTTCTGGTAGAACAGAATGGTTTGCCATAAGCACTATAAAATGTAATTGAACGTTCTGGATATGCATACATTAGGGCCTTAATTTGGAAAACAGTATAGTTACTTCAAATGGCAATTCCTGTTTCAAAGGCACTCAGATTAATAATTGCTCATTTCTGATTATATGAAAGTTCATCATGTATTGCAAAAGAAGTAAGAAGTAATGAGTGTTGGTTTAAGAGAAACAGCAAGTGACAGACAGTGTTGTGGAAATCCTCATTAAAGGTTAGCTTGTGTTCAAAAGCATGCCAGTACCCACTGATTACACACAAGCTGATTTTTCCTATTGCTATGAAATACACCCACTCCTACAATGTTTACTCCTACTATTCCAAAACTAGTATAACTGCTGATGATAATAATACAATCTGGAGAAGCACAGTTTCACTTAAGCTAACAATGTTCTGTTTTCTATCATCGTGCTTCTGCAATTCTGGCAATTTACCCAAAGGAATATCATAGCTAATTGATGCCATCACAATCTGAAGACCTATTAGCTTCTCAGCTTAATCGTATGTATCACTACAGCAAAAAGCAGAAATCCTTTATTTGAAGTGTTGAATTCTGAGAATGTGAAGGCAGAGCAAGAGCTGACAAATAATGGTAATTGCTCAAAAGTCATTAGGTGTTATTATGAATGGAAATCTATTCCATCTATTGCAATGAACTAGTCATACACAGCCTTATTTTAAGCAAGATAATTGTGATGTAAACAGCGAATCCATAAAGCATGCTCTTTGTGCTATTCCTAATGTCAGTAGAATTTAACAAGTGGTAACTCAAAATGAGGAAAATGAGGAAGGAGGTAATGAAAGCTTTAGCTAAAATCATGTTATTTAAAAAAGGGATGAGGCTTCTTCCTTCGTGTATGAGGAAAGTGCAGGAGGACATAAAAAGCAAGCCCTAAAGGATCAACTTTCCCACCTGGCTGGACTTCTAACAGGGATCAGAAGCAGGCAGCAAGAGCAGGGTGTAAGAGCAGAGCCACACAGGGATATTTTGATGCAGCAGCACCCCTGTGCTCAGGGCCTCTGAGAGACCTCACACAGACAGAATCACTGCAGAAAATGCCTCAGAGGCAGGAGGTGTCTGCAAAAAGGAATTGGGTCTAGCATGTTTTCTTTGTTTCACTAGAAGAGAGATTAATGCTTGGATTTTGGCAGTCTAGTGTCTGGAAAACACACAGGGCTTTATTCTGTGAAGCACCTCCCACATATTTTTTCAAATATTTTCTCTCTTTTATACTGTTAAGTACAAACTCCTGGCCAGTTTTGGTGAGGATGGTGACTACTACACCATGCTGATGTGCTCAGAGTCCTTGGCAGCTTTAGCAGATGTCAGAAAACCAAAGATTTGTTCACAGATTCTCATGAGTGTCTACTATTCACCCTTTGCACAATGATAGTTGCACAAAGGTCCAAATCCTAGGTAAGAGGACATACTTGCTGAGATAACTAATGCAGCATTTCAGTGGTAATTCAGTTAACAAGGAAAATTTCGTAGGGTGTCTGCAGTGTACAATTTCATTATATTTTTAGTTTACTGTCAGCCTCTCTGATAGTATTGATATTCTGGCTATGTCAGTCTTAGGTTTCAATATCTATTTCAATTAACATGTAGACCCAGGCTGAAATAATCAGGAACTTTCTAGATAAATTGCATATTCCCATCAGAAGGATAGTCAATACATCTACTTGATAGCACCATTCAGGGGAAATGCAGGGGAGTGGAGTTTTATCCACTTTAAATCAGCATAGTACATGAATTAACTCATTTTCATCTGTACAAAGTCTATGATTTACTATTGCACTACTGCTCTTAGACAGAATAATATCCAGGCTATAATAATGGTTGCTTCACACTCTCTCTTCGTTCCCACTGGACAGCATTCTGGCCTAAAAGCATATTCCTCTCATAGGTGTGAGGGAGAAAAGGGATGTGGGAGGGAAGAAAGCCCCTTACAGCTTGTGACACAGCCAGGTAAACACTGGGTTAGCTGCTTGACCCAGGAAAGGAGGACAGAAACCAGATAACATTATCCACAGACATCTTGGCAAAACATGACATGTCAACCAGACAACACAGTGATTGGGAGACCACCCAGAGCTGGTCTGCAGGATTTGTTGAGGTAACCAAAGCCTTTGGAGACATCACCTTCTGCTAGGAGCAGATCCCAAAGAGACTAAAAGTCCTTCTTTGAAAGCTCTTAGTGGGGCTCTCTTCTTTTGTAACCATGGCCTCAATAAGAGAAAAGTATGTGCCATTGAGCGTTTACCCTGTGCATTCCCCTACGAAGATATATGGAGCACAATAAAAATCATGTTAGGAGAAAACACCTGAGGCCATGCTCCCACCTAACTTCTCCAACTATCTATTTCACAAGGTGGAACTTGTCCTTTCTTGCTTTCTGCTGCACAATGACACAACTTCAGCAGCTTTCCCACCCACCTACTCTTCTAACCACGGCAGCTTGTAACACCAAATTCTTTAAAAAGGCATCAAATATGTGGCTATATTCTTTGAGGGGGAGAACTGTTCTCAATATGAAAACAGAAGGAAACACCATAATTCTTTTCCAAAACACATGAGCACTCTGACACAGGCTCTGAACATTTGTCCTGGATTAGTCTGGAAAGGGCAGCATCAGATATGTCACTTTTGGGTTTGTTCAGGTAGCAAGAAAGGATCACTTTTTAAAATGCAAGCTGTGGATTAAGATACTTACACCCTCAAACACATACTAAGTCCCACTTTGGATGATAAAGTTTCTGCCACATCGCTCTGGTATCTCAGTTCACCAGATGGTGCTGCAACGGCATTAAATGGATCTGACTTTTTTTGGTCACACAGGACCTGCTCACAGTGCTCTGTTGTGAAAACTTTTAAAAAGGAGTAACTAATATCTGAATTTGGGGACTTGTTGGCCTGGGGTAGCTAATATACATTGTCAATACCAGAGTAAATTTTTTTAATGGCCCAGTAGGACAAAGCTTTGAGTTATACAAAGCAACAGTTTAGCTGGAAAATCTTATGAAAAAATACTAGTCTCTACTCTCACAGGAATAATTTGAAGAAATATACAACTGAGAAGGATGGAGACTCTGCTGAAGATACAGGCATTGTAATTTGAGGGTAATATATTTCCCAAGAGATTTAGAGAGTGATTCTGACATTACAAATGTTTCCAAGCTGTTAACATAATGAAATATTTATAAAATATATTTGAAATGTTTTAAAATGGGTGTTCAGAAACCTTGGTGATTTAATATATTTGATAATGATAGTGCACTAATTACAAATGATTGTGTTTCCACTTAAGATTATGAATGATCAAGACCTAGAATAAAAAGCAATTTTACAGACTTTAAAAGGAAAAAGGAGCTATATCTCACCTGCTTTATTCCTCCTTCAGATCCTTAAAGACCAGACTCTAGCGCTTTGTGGGCATTAGAAAGTAATTACTGAAATTCTATACTTTTAAAAATATATTTCCTCAATGTTTCAGAAACAAATTATAAAAGAAATTTGGAAACTTATGCAAAGCAATAAAGTCAAGTTGTAAAGTACTGAGACCAAAATCACTGCTTTGTCATCTGAAAAGTTGATCCTGGTCAAGGTTTCATTAAACCACCCACTGCCTAAGACAGAAAAAATACACACTTTATTGAGAAAGAAGTTGAAAGAGGAGAAAAAATTATCTCTATTGTTGCATGCATACAATTATGTTATGCCATCCATGTGTGTAAATAAAATAATAAAGGTAAAGAAAAACATAGCTTTGGAACAATCACTGAGGTCTTGCAAAAATACTGAGAAACAGATTAAATGCATGTTACCAGTGGATGTTCAGGTGCCTTTGGAAAATTAACATTATATATAAACACAAATCAGTGCTTAAGTGCCAGATGGTTAATGAAGACCAGCCAGGAAACTTCCATAATTCACAATAATGAGTATGGTAATGAGCCTGCATTATAAACTGAGCAGTCGAGTGATACATAGTGCCCACTTGAAGTAACAAAGCCTTTGGAGTGTTTGATATTAGCAGGGAATAAAAGTGTTAGATTTGGTTAAGCTGAATAAAAGGATACTCAAAGTTTGTTTGTTACAAATATTATAAATAAATATCTCTGCTAACAGCAAGCAAATAGAATGGAAATAAAGTGATGGAAAATTTAAACATTAAAATTAGTTCCAGTAGTGTGTTCAATAATGAACAGCGTTTCCATTCCAGCATTTTCTGTTTACATTGACTTTGCTAGTGACAATACAGACTCTGACTTCTTTTTTGGGGGGGTTTCATTCTTATGAAAATTAGGTTTGGTACAACCATGATAGCTGCACATCTAGTATTTATCTATGATAATGGATTGATATAATAAATATCTATTTGCATGTGCAGTCACAAGACGATACCTGCAGATGAGTCCAACTGTTGGAGCAAACCATTCCCACTGTGGCCTCTGTAACAATGCACATTTTAGAACAAAACAAGGTTGAATTATTTTCTCTATTGTTGTGAGGAGTGGTTTGGATCACAGATTGTATCTCTAACACTTAGGAGATAGCTGGGTAAGAGCTGATGGTAAGATGCAGTTATGGGATCAGAAGAGCAAAGTGCTGTGGTTCTAGAGGGAAGTCAATGACTTGCAAAGGTGTTTCTACTCCTTCCATTCATGGGTGGTCTCTGTTGGGAATTCTGTACTCTCCAGTTGTCAGAATGCAGTTCCCCATCCACAGACACAGCTTTTTTTTCTCAGACCATGCCTGAACAGCTGCTTTTATCTTTACAACAGATGCCTTCACCTTGACCCTTTTTTTTTTCTTTTTTTTCAGACAGCTTCCGAAACACTCATGTGATCTGACACATCTGTTTTGTTTTTCCTTCAGAGTAACCTTCAGAGTAGCAAAACTGCAAAGAAGCAAAGCCTTCCTTTTGCTTTCTTCTTTTTAAAAGCATTTAGTCTTGCAATAGCTAAAAATAGTTAGAATTCAACTTTAAAATTCTGGACAAAGTCTTCTATTTGAGATGAAGGCATGGGGACTTAACTGTAAGTTATCCTGTGGATTCAATAATCCTTTTATCAGTGATTGAAATTTTTACTTTTTCTCTAAAATTCTTGCCCTATATCTTGCTGTAATTGCTCTCAAAGCAAATACAGTTTCTGTAATCAATCAGATCATCATTTTCAGTCCAACAACTTTTAAACTTTTAGGGTGTCTTTAGGTATCTCCTTACACCATGTACAGCTTCTGTTCAGCTGGAGCCTGTTGATCTTTCTGGAGTCTGGGCTGGTGAGAAATATTTTTGATGTCACTTTACTAGGAGCCAGTTTGAAAATGAAAATGCAGTTGCACAGACTAGTGGCACTCTAATTTTCCCAACTGCTCTGCAACCCACCTCCTTTTACTATCCTACATCCTCGTTCTTACCTTTCTCCTCAAACAGGTGCCATAACAGTGCATTGTCAATGGAAAGAAGTTTACAAGATGCCTGTATGAAAATTCTGCACTTATGCTAAGTGGGTGTATTCAGAATGGAAGTTCAATGTTTCCTTTGGATTCCTTTTGCAGAAGGGTATCAGGCAGAGTGTAAAGATTCTGTTTCCTCAGCCTTATGCCTTGGATTAGATCCCGAGATAAAACCCATGGAACAATGGGCTTCGTGTAACACATTTGCTTTAGCCATACTGCACTTAATGATTCCTTGTTCTCTTTCGTCATTATTAGACCATCTTTCTGTCTGCTTCATTAATCCTTTTCTTGTCATTCATATCCTATTTCAGTAATTTCTGTACACTATTGTATGCTGATTGTATTTGCTTGTTCCGCACAGCACGTCTTCCATTACCCAGTTTGTTTTCCTTTTGTTTCAAGCCATGTGGTTTCCCTGGATTCCTTTCTGGATGTTGGTTGCTTTGCTGTTTCTCAGCATTTCTACACATATCATTTTGGCTTTTGACTCTCTTGTTCAGGTTTGGTATATGCTTTAGACATACTATATCACAATATGTTCATAATTCTACTTTAAAACTGATGACTGCCATTATGATATTATTTTATTTACTTTTAATCTAGAGGTACCAGTGAAATTTTTAATATTAATAATATGAATTCAAGCAGTATTTGATGGGAAGAGGCTATTATTGTGCCAATGTTAGCAGACTTTGAAAATGCTTTTCCAATATCTTCCATATACAAACAATTTAAATAGCATAAATCAAATTTGATGACTATTAGATTTCTATGTAAGTGAAAGAAAAATACTAATCTTCTGTGGGAGGAATAATGTTTGATTACTCTCAAGACATAAAGCTCTGGGGAAAATCTGAGAGGTGTTTAAAAATCCTGACAGTAGCAACCTGCAAGATTTCAACAGCTGCCTAAAAAGAAAAGCATCAAAAAAGAAGGATAACACATTACTGACTGAAAATAACTTCAGATAGAAATCTTTATCATAAATATTGTTGAGTTGGCTTTGCTTTCTGCATTTACTGAACATCTGTCATTCTAATTTTCTCTCTCTTTTGCTTTTTCTGACTCCACCTTTTCTTTCCCTCTACCTCTCCTTTTTTCTCCTGAACACTTCTGTTTTTCTCATTTCAGCCTTCTGTATTGATTGTTATCAAACTCATAATAATCCACATCTTTTTTCCCATTCTGGTTTGACTCTAAGGAGAAACCAAAAATTAATACAGTCTTTGAGCATGGACATTTAAAACAATGTTATCTTTTAAATTGCCAGAAAAGCCCTGTGTTGTTTTCTGGTACACAGGCATTTTTCCATTTAGATGGAATGATAATCTGTTGCATTCTGATGTGAATATAGAAAAATATATAGCAACTAATGGTTCTGCTACTGTTGCTTCTGTGTTTGTGTAATGATCTTGGGGGTCCTGGCAATACTGAGCTCTGTATAGACATAGAACAAAGAAACTGCCCTTTTTTGAAGAATTTGTAATATATTAATTTCATTCATGTATACATATTCCACCATAAAGTTACATGAAGTTTATATACTCAAGCTGATTTATAAATAAATAATATCCAGTCTGATTGACTCCAGAAATATAATTTTAAAAGGGAAATTCAATGGAATTTATTATCTCTAAATGGGATTTTAGTCTCTCCATGGGATTTAGGCTCTCTTGAAATTCAAGCTTTGTGATTATAAAATTGTATTTTATTAACTGTCTCACAGTTATGAATCTAAAATGAGTTGTCATTATTGCTTTTTGGTGTTATTTCTATAGTCAACTTCCTTCATTTCAGGGAAAGCCAGGATTAGCTATTTCTTCTTTAATGCCTTCCTGAATATTCTGACACACTTTGATTGAACACACAAGATTTTTCTTTGCCTTCCAGGGATTTTATCTCATACCTGTGTCTGTGAGAATAGAAGATCAGTACAACTGCCTCATACAGACACTGTTATTTTTTTGAAGAACATTAATTACTGTATATATAATTTGAAACATTTTAAACTAATTGTGAAAGACAGCGAAAAAATTAAAAATGGATTCAGAATACAGAGATTTTCTTATGTGTGATATGTGAAGGAGGAAAGCAGGGAAAAGAGATTGTTTTCTGTCTTATCATGATTAGATAAAAGGCAGGAATAATTACCAGCTCAGTGGGTATGCTGGTACAAAGGAAGAAACACTCATCAAGCAGTTGTTTTTTCAGCTTCAGCAGATTGTGCACACAAGCACACCCTCTCCTTGCTGAGTTTTGCCATCCTGTAGAATCTAATTAATTACCTTCATGGCACATTTCGATGCATATTGTTACATATGACCAGTCGATGTTATTTCAGTTTTTATATAGTCTAAGACTAATGGCTGTAACTCAAATTTAGGGTAACAAGGTACATACAGAAATGACGGGGACATTTTCCCAAATCTTTCCAGATCAAGCTTGTTACCAGCACTAAATAAAACAACGACTCAATGAATAACACTGAAAAGTCTTGAGTATAAGATGTAGACCAATCTGGATAAACCCTAGTGAAACAAAACTCTTTTTCCCCCCTTGGTATTCTGGAGTTTGCTTAAGTAAGAGATTACTTCTTTTATCAAGTGGTCATTCAAGTAAATTTCAAAGTAGACTTGGGAGTTCTGTAAATCTGGTACAAAGTAAATACATTTATATTAAATAGTATGCCACTTTATTTGAAATTGCTTGATGCACCTTACATTCTTTGTCAACGTGCCCTGAAGGGTTTCATAAACATTTCTCAAAGGAACTTCAAATTTCTCAAAAGAGGGAACTTCAGAAAACAAAGTTGCAGAAATCCAGACTTGGCACCAAGACAGAAAAGATGATACCAACACAAAAGATCAAATACAGAATCAGGCTCACCAAGTTAGATAGTTCAATGGCTACAGTTTAATACTGTCAGAAATGTTTGTTGGGAGTCAAATTCTCCCATGACAAATTACACAGAATAAGTCTGAATCCACCAATATATGAAGTTCCTGGTCTCCCATTACAGCACAGTTTCTTAGGTCTCAGGTGGCTATAATTCTTGTTTCTGTAGTGGGCATCATCAGTTTTAAGATAGGGACAGGGCAAGAGAAATTAACAATGGAGATATGAAAGCAAGTACTGGAGATGGGGAACAAGAAAATATTCATCTTCCAGCCATTTCCTGCTAGCAATACCCACAGGGGCTGCAGATTCCAGAGCTATTGTCAGAAGAGAAGAAATGCTTACTGAAGCTCATGGCTCCTACTACCTTGGTACCAAGAGCATGTTTACAAGTTTGCCCCACATTTTAGGTTCCCTTTCACTTAAACCAATACTTTATTCTTTTTAGAGTACCGGGTGCAATATAAACCAAAGACTGCATACACCCTTTTTTTCTTTTTTTTTTTTTTTTTTTTTTTTTTTTTTTTAGCTCCATGAAATCTTTTGCATTCTGTAATGATTTGAGGAAGAAAATTATTTGTTTACTAAACCATATGGTGTAACCCACACTTAATAGACTGTCTATGTTTCTTTCAATGAAATATTAAAGTCATGTAACTAATTCCTTCCTAATTGGCACCAATGTCAAACCCATCATGGGAGTATTATATGATCTTTTACTGAAACTCCAGTTTGATCTTCTCCATGAGGCATGCCCCATAATTGGATTTAAACAGATCTTAAAAGTTAGAAACACTCATACCCAGCATTTATTATAGGAAACACCCATCAGCTGAATTGCTTCAAGACACTAATATGTGTAAGAATAAAGTGTCTGTATGGTAGGAAAAAGGGATAGGTGCAACAAACAAGACAATAATCTTCAAGCAGATGAGGAAAGTAAAAGACTTTCCCAAAACAGAAAGTATAATCTGTCTTCTACAGACTCGCCCAATCTATGCAAATTTGCAATGTGTTCAACAAGCAGTAAATGTGGTCACATTAAAGATGGATGTTCCATATACGTGAAAGGCAATGCTTATCCAGATGCTGCAAAGCTATCTTAATTTGTGGCTCTTTAGACCAAGAACAAAGCAGACTGCCTGCAACCATAGCTACTAGTTCAAATGTCAAATTTCTCTCCTAAATGTGCTACAGAGGCGGCAGCAGCTGACAGGCAATCCAAGTGCAGAGGATAAGTGGATAATAGAAATTCCATGAAAGATCCCTTACAACAATTGAGGAAAGCCAAAGGTGGAAAGAAATGCTACAGTCACTTGGGTGCGAATGTGTGTGAATATTGCAGCTCCATTCTGCAGTGAGTGTTGCATATTCAGGGTTGTTTCTGTCATCTTCCTGTTCCCCTGCCAGAACACACAATTCTTTTTCTGCCTTTATTACTGGAAATGCAGACTACAACTGCAACAACAAATGAAAATCTAACCCACTCAGCAAAAACATAGCCAGAGATTCTCACTTACTGTCTCACGTCTAAATGCACGGAAATTCCACTGTTTACCTAGGTAGAGCAGAAAGCTGCAAGGCTCCTCCACTTACACTGATCCTGTAAGAGCACAGTCCTTCACAACTCAGCACCAGTGACTACCAGGCTTGCTGGGCCAGTTGGCAAAACACACAGTTTTGAATACATTTAGCTTTTGCCATATTTTATACTGCTTTTGGATGAGATAATACTAATAGACAGATCTGACCCTTCTAGTGCTTTAGAGAAGAATTGCTATTTCTATAACTCACATCTGAGTGAGCAAATGAAGACTTATTTACTTTTTTAAAAAAAATATTTTGGTTTGCTGGTTTTTGGCTTTATGTAAGAGAAGCCAGACAGCAGAGCATAGAAAAATTCCAGAGAGAGCTCCTGCAGTGAAGCATAGGTGCAGGGCAGTTCATCTAGAAAGCATCACATTTTTAAATTAAGTTCCTTGTTTAATGTGAGTTTTAACCACTGTTACGCTGACAGCTGGGTGGCTGAATAAACTTGTTTGGGATACGGGCTAGCATTTGCATGTGTATGTGCTTATGTGTAATTTACATAGTGGGGGTATTTTTTTGAGATACATCACAATTTGCATCACTTTTTCTAAAGTACTTGCAGTGTACCAGATGGAATAATTGTTTTTCTTTTCTGAAGGATTATTTTAAACCAAGATCCAGTGCAGTGCTTTGTTTATAATTACAGAGAAAAGGAAGAAGGAAGATATAAAGGAACTATATGAAATACTATTTTGTCAGAGTTCTTAGATGACATTTGACTTCTGTGAACAGTCCCTGCTTATCTTCTCTCTGGACTAAAAACCTCTTTTTTCCATATCCCATATTGTGTTCTGACAAAGCTGAATGTTATAAATGCAAAGTCAAATTCATATAAATACATTAAAATTTGAAATGGTCCTTTTTCACTGGAACTGCAGTGTTCTGACAGTCGTATCACTATCTTCAAAAGAAAGCACAAGTATTCCTGCAGCAAATGGCTTAAGGAGAAAAAAATGGTTCAGCAGAAGTTTCCTTTAACTAAGAGAATCATAGTCTATTTTAAACAGTTTTCTTGAAGGGAAAGGTAACCATATGAAGTTTGGTTTTAGTAACCTTGTTTCAGGTATCTAAGATGGCTCATACATACAGAACTTGACAGGGCACCTCTGTAACACCTCACTTCAGCTTTGCCTAGAAGTTCACACTACCTTTTGAATATAGAAAAGTTATAAAGTCAGCTTTATTGACACAAAAATGCATTATTATTATTATTATTATTATTATTATTATTATTTTCACCACATTCAATTTGGTTGCATATCATAAACATTTGAAAGACCTACTTTGCAACCTACCTACAAGCTGCTGGGTCTGACCAGATTGTGTAACAAAAGAAATCTAATGTAAGAGACAAACAATCAACTCTCCAAGTTTCATTCCTACGGATTGTTGAAATATGTTGATTACGTGACAGACTGGCATGATACACACACATATATAAAATTACCAAAGAAATCTTCCACCCTGGGCTACCATCTGTTTGTCCTGCAACTCTGTGCGAAAATAGTCAAAAATCTAAATCTCTATTATTATTGTTGTTATTATTACTGCTATTATTATTCTTATTGGCCTTTCCTCCATATCTTCTGAAGGCCTAAACAGTGCATGCCCATTTATGGACACCTTTTCCTTTCACATAGCTAAAATGACAGTACACCATGTGTTTTACAGATTCTCTTGGCCAGATTCTCATATTTTGAGATTTCCATAACCTTCACAAAAACTAAGGAGAAATAATCCTTTGGAAACTATTTTGCAAGGCCATGCTGGGAAAATGAATTGAATTACTTAAAATTGCCCTAATTTTTTCTTTAAAAATAACAACATTGTAAAGTATTACATCACCTAGATCCTTGGATTGATTAAACTAAACTGTTCCTAAATACTTTTTTTTAGTTTGAAACATGACCCATGAATCTTCATATAATTAAGAAATACACTAGATTGGAAACAAGGTAAAGTTTGCATTTGTTGCAAGTTTTAAAAAAACTGCCATCCTATTTCTGGTAAACATGCCTGTTTCACACACTCTCCTGAAAATCTGAAGTAATTCCCTGCCATGAATTCAGTGAGCACAGTCCTGAGCCACAAGGACATCACTATTCACAGATGCAGACACCAAAACAAGATACTCCTTTCCAGTAGCAAATTGTAGACAATTTTATTTTCAGTACTTCTCTCTCCTTAGTGTTTACTTGTAATGCAAGCACAACTCATTTAAGAGACCATATACAAAGTCTTGTGACAAGACCGATTAAAAACCTCAGAATATTAAAAGATAAAATGTTCACTTTACAGAAATGATGCCAGCAGCAACAGCTGTAAAGAGGTTATCACTTCTCAAGGTTTCTCTGTGAGGCTCAAAATATGGACAGCCTATTAAGGTGAGTGTCATGGCACTATTCCCTGAGTACAGCAGTATTATTCAAATGGAATTAACTGCAACTCTACCAGTAGCAGATTGCTTGCATGATGAAAGGAATACAGATGCAAGAAAAAACATTTTAATGTTTTGGGAAGCAAGACTTTATTAGACCAAATGTGTATCAAAATATGCACAAGAACTGCTGGTGGTGTGGTTTTTCTCAAAGGCAGAACTGCATCTAAGGTCACAATACCATGTAGCATAAATTAACATCAAAATACATGAAAAGCACAACTTACAGCACTATTTAAAAAAAAAAAAAAAATTTTTGTAAAGTGGTTTCCCATTTTCCAGGAAGGCCAATCTGTTTCATTTTGTTCCTCATTAAAATGCTCAGAAACTAGTTACCCTTGAAGGATTTTTGTGGAAATATTTCCTGTTATAACCTGAATGGACACAGTCCTAGCTGGGACATTTGGTCAAGAGAACAACTGGAGATCAAATACCCATGGTGAAATTATGAACAAATGGCTAAGCTCTTAGAACAACACTCTGAGGCCTCCTTACCTCTTCATAACTCCAGTCCATTTGTCCTTTAATTTGCAGACTGTAAAGCATGACCTTTGGAATGGTCTCAGAGTTAGTGCTGGGCACCAGAGCTGTTACCTGATCCTTACTCCCAGTAATAAGATCAGTCAACTTCTGGAAGATGTGGATGGTATGGAAGAGTTTTGATTACTATGAAATAAACACAATACAGCTCAGAGCCATCTGTCAGGTGTTTACTCTGGTAAACTGCTCCTCAACAGAAAGTCCTGGCTGCTTTTGATTGACACACCTTGTCTCCCTCTCTCCTTGTCATCTCTGAGGAGAAAACACTACACAACAAAACTCAGTATGTATTGGAGAAATTATATTAAAATACAACTCAGTAAATAAATAATTCTCTCACACTGAATTTATGGAGAAAGAGAAATTAGTGGAACTGACGTGGGAAAAGGAGATATGGCATACAATGCAGTTTAAAAGAAGAGGGGAAGTTAGCGAGATACAGGTGGCAGGAAACATTGAGAAGAAACACGAATGGCTTGCACAGTCTGCAAAGGAAGAAAGGAAGGAAGAAGGTTAAAAAAGAAAAAAGGGAAGTGATGGTGGACAGACAAGCTGGGGGTTGTACCTCAGAGGTAAACTGCAGAAAACATGTATGGATTCTAAAAAGAAAGGGGTGGGTTTGAGCGGGATTCTTCAAAGTCCAAGGAGTTATTTCAAGGTGATCTGTTTCTATTCCTAGTCCAAGTAGTGAGATGGGCTGCAGAGTTCTGCAGGTCTGATTCCA
>JAWWTY010000088.1:13972567-14015921 GCA_035222235.1 Margarornis squamiger
ACTATGGGATCAAGTGCTCCCTTGGCAAGTTCAGCACCCAGGTGTGTGGTGTGGTCCACAGGCTGGAGGGAAGGGATATAAACTTGGTGGGTTGAGATAAGAAAAATGAAATAATTGAATCAAATATAACAATAATAAAATCAATACTAAATATGTTAACAAAAATTGTAACAATTTGGAGAGAGAGAAAAAGTAACAGCACCCAGGAGAAACAAGTGACTCACAATACAACTGCTCACCACCCACTGACTGATGCTCAGCCCATCCTCAAAGAGCAGTCACCTTCTCCCAGCCAATTCCCCCCAGTTTATACGCTGGGCATGACATTTTATGGTATGGAATATCCCTTTGGACATTTTGGGGCAGCTGTCCTGGCCTTGTTTCCAACCAGCTTCTTGTTCAGCTCCTCACTGGCAGCACTTGACTTAGGGTAAGCACTGTTCAGTAACAACTAAAACATCAGTGTGCCGTCAGCAGGATTCTCATACTAAATCTGAAAAACACGGCACTGTAGCAGCTATTGTGAAGAAAATGGGCTCTGTCCCAGCCAACATTAATGCTAGTGTGATTACACGGCAGCCTCCACACTTCTGAATGCAGAGGTTTTCACCATGTGCTTGCATTCTTCTAGGTCAAATGCTGTGGAGGATCCAGAAGGTCAGTCATAAATCCGGTAAGTACTAACTGGACTAAGAAAGATTTGAAGTCCTACAGTCACACAAAGGATTTCTAGCCTTCTCTCACTTTTTAGAAGACCAAAGCTGTGTTGTTACTTTAATGACATTTAGTCTGCTGAAAAATTTCAGAGAAACTTTGCTCTACATTAAAAAAAAAAAAACCTACACAAAAATATTTTTCTTTTTTTTTTTAAATGAACTCTTCACCAGTCTTTCTACGAGAGCTTTTCTCCCATCTTGGATACAGTAGATACTTATTTCCAGCTTCCAAGTTTACAGATTTATCAGCATATTAACTTTTTGGCCTGCCAGCCAAATGTCTGTTGACCTTATGGAAAGTTGCCTTTATGGGTTTTAGCCATATGCCCAGCTCCCACAGCAAGGGCAGCAGTGGATTATCACAAAGGCCCTGGAGACGAGAAGTGACATCATGCACTATTGTTACTGCCTCTGCTAGCTCAGCAATACTCACATCCACACAGCCAAACACTTCATGGACTTCCTCTCCATGTTGCTTTTGAGCTGCTGCAAGCATGACCCCTGTGAGAGCCACAAAGTTATCCAAACGCTTAGTTCCTCAGCAGTAGTTTCAATTCTGATATAAACTGCTTGTGTTAGATATTTCCATGGTATGCTAAGAGCTGTAATCTGTATGTGTAATCCTCTTTATGTTGTGACGTAGCACAAGTCGGATGTCAGTTGTGGTATTTGTATCCTCTCTGGACATTAAAAAAAAAAAGAAAAAGGGCATCTAAATCAGCACTGTGTCATGAAATTGCAGCATATTAAGCTGCTTGTACCATAATGCACTGGACACTTCCCATATTCTGAAAAGTATGCATTAAATTATGTTTCCCAAATCCTACCCTGGAAGAAATTGATGTGGTAAATAAGCATTATCAAACGCGGTTACCAAAGGAAACCGTGTTAAGAGGGCTGCACAGCTGCCAGGGCTGCCCCACACCTTCCACTGCTTTTCCACTGTGTGTGAGAGGTGTCCTGGGATGCCGTGTCCTGCCAAGGTGGAGTCCAGGAACAAACTTTCTTGGTTAAACTTTCTTTTCGCGGCGTTGTGTCAGAATCAGCACTTGCAAAACAAACAAACAAACAAAAAACCCAACACCACCACAAAAAAAAACAACAAACAAAACAAAAACAACAACAACAACAAAAAAAAAAAAAAAAAAAAAAAAAAAAAAAAAAAAAAAAAAAAAAAAAAAAAAAAAAACCCCAAGACACAAGACAACAGGGATTGTGTGTGTGAGAGAGCAAGGGAAAATTTCACTGAGGCAAAAAGGCAGCGATGAAAAAAAAAGTTATAAAGAAAAAAGAAGTTATAAAGAAAGTTTTATCTGTATTTATGCCTTTATCCCCCGCCGGGAGCAGCGGCGCGGCGCCACCTGGCGGCCGGCGGCGGCACTGCAGAGGCGGGGCGGGAGGGATCCAGGAGGATCCAGGGGCATCCAGGAGGGATGCGGACGAATCCAGGAGCTCGCCCTGCCTGTGGATCCATGGGATTTACTGGCTGCAGAGGCGGGGCTGCTGCCTGCATTCCTTCCCTGGCCCCGCGAGGAGAAACACGGCCCCGCTGCAGCCGGGTCTGGCAGGCTCTCAGGGGTGCATCTTTGAAAGCGGCTGCAGCGCAAGGTTGGGGCATCAAAGTTGGCTGTAAATCCACCTGCCCCCCAAGGCGCGGCGGCTGGGAGCTCGGCAAGGGTTGGCTGGCCTTCTCCTGTGTGTGATCAATGGCTGGAAGCTGGATCCAAGCAATGCTCTCCAGATGTGGTGGTTTTCTTCTGGAGCTGCAGGTGTCAGTCATTTTATAGCGGCTACAGAGGCCTCCTTTGAGAATTGGTTTCAGATGTTGCCCCTGCACCTCTGCAGCTCAAGGACTAAGACCTAGGTCTGCTACTGAGCACCTTCATCTGTGACCAAAACCTCCCAGCTCTGTCTCATTTAATAGCTGTATGCTTTTGGAACAATTGTGATAGTCTGTAGGCTGTGTCAGATACTTTGAGTTATTCTTTAGTGTTAGCATTCCTTCTTGTTAATGGCAGGGATAAAGTGTATATGGAGACTCTGCTGGACACTGACATAGCTGGCTAACAGGCCCATTAGACAGCAGTGAAATTCACCCCCTGATCCTCTATAGATCCATGCTCTAAGTGGGGGGATAGTCTTTCACCACAATAATTGGTTGCAGTTTGAACTGAAGTGCACAGGAGGGTAGCCAGCCATTAGTGACAAGTTGTAGGAATACACTGCATATTGAATTCCTTGAAAAATACCCTCCCCTTTCTAAAATTTTATATTGAGTGTATGTGGCCAATAGCCTGCAGATGTTCCTCTCTTGTGCTATGAGAATGTTCTTCCCTTGGCTCAGTACCTTTACACTGCAAGCTCTTCAGGGCTGGGACAAACATTTATGTTTTCTTTTGTCTGAAACAATAGAATACATAAAACAGGTAATAATAGATAATAATATTCATGTCATGCTATGATGTTTGCATATTTGTACAGGCTAAGGAATTGTAAGTCAGAGATGCTTGAAAATTGCCTCTCTTTTTAAAGCACCAGTTTTTTCAGAATGAATACCTCCACAGAAATGTCTCCATTGAAGAAAAAAAATCCATTTAGAAATGAATTTGTAAGGTGATGGTTTCATAAGGGGAAGCTGTGAAATTTCATTTTATAGAGCATTTAACTTTTTTTCTCTTTCTACAGCATATAGTGTAATTTTAAAATTTCATATAACAAAGTCCCTCAAAGCTGGAAATCTAAGCTCATTTGCAAACCATTCAGTCTTTTCTCACTAACCTTCTTTTAGCTGTATAAGGTATTGCTGAAAGGAATTACAAAGACTTTTTGAAAGCAGAATAGATCACCAGGGTTTTTTTCATGAAATTCTGCTCAAGTGAATGACACTCCAAATTTAATTGTTGAGATCTTCAAATGCTCTTAGAGACATAATTTTATTTTGTTATAACTCCCCTTGCAATAGCGGGCTTCACTTTTTTCTATATTCACTTTAAACAATGAGACTCTAAAATCAGTAGATTATCTACATGAAATATGTCTCAGTATTTTCCATTATTTATTTTAACATAAGAGATGTGACTTAGGAAATTCTGCAAGCCTGCCTTCTGTGTAGTTTGTTGATGAGTTTCCCCTTAAAGACTGCTTCTGAAGGCAGACAGCCAGACTAGTTCCACCATATTTATTTTCTATTTTTGTATGGACAGTAGTATTGGGTCTCATTCCTTGATGTTATCTCTGGGGTGTGCAGGTCTGAATGCTGTCTCTTTAGATATGTCCTGTGGTGCAGCTTCTTAATCAGACCTGACTGGTAGCTTTTCTATTCCTACACACAGAGTAAGTGGAAAATACCTGAACTTACATGTTTATAAAAGTAGAATGGTTGTTGGCATACTCTTGTCCTTTAAAATTAGATGAGATATTGCTGTAGTGACAACCTTCTTTCACTGTTCATTTCCTAAATGATAAATTAAAATACTGTTATTGGGAAAATCAATGCAACTTATCTGAAAGTGTACAGAAGCAGTAAAAAAGGATGAACAAAGTTGAGCATAATTTTGCATGTTACAGCAATTATTTTAAGTGAGATAACTGTGTTTTGTATCCTGATTAAGTTGCTTAGTTTGAACAAGCAATCTTACTGGCTGGGTAAGATTACGAACTCAATAAATAAAAAAAATTCAGGCTGTTTATATATTCTACTTTCCTTCCCAGGAAAAAAATTAGCTTGAAGCATGTAATAGAATAAACAAAACAGGCTTGGCTTTCCCAGTATGATCTGTGAGGGTTGCAGAAGCATAACTTTCAGGTTCTGCCAATGATCTCCTGACATTTTACACATAAAAGATATGAACACAGCCAGCAGCTTCTGGAGGATAGGGAAGTATGTAGCAATCAATAGTATAGTAGAATTATCAACAAACATAACAAGGTGGCTTGATTTGAAACAGGTCAATATGTATATCTAATTTAATATTCTCAAGTTGTCCTACACAATCACTGTATAAAAAATCAATCACTTTTTTTTCCCTAAGATTTAGCGAAATTGCCATCTGGTTTGCTAGTTTCATCAATAAAATCTTACAGGTGCTGTTACTGAAACAGAATGAAGATAAGTAGCAATATAATTCCTATAATAACTCCTAGACAGATTCTGGTTGCTGAAAAATCAAACTCTAGAAAATTAATTATGCCATCTTATTTAAATTGGAAAATTTACATTCTGAATTTTCAGCTCCTCTGTCCATTATGGGTTTTTTATATTATTCTTAAATCAGTTGTTCTATGAAGAGAAGAACTGATGGGTCAGATCTCCTGTGGATGAAAGAACTGATGCTGAACAAACATGAGAGTTATTCCAAATGGGGTGGACTGTGCTGCTCTTTTCACAGTGAAGCCTGTTCTACTCACTGCCTTTGAAAAAACTCTGAGGCAGACAGAAAATTAATTGGATTAATTAGGATACCAAACTGCAGATATAACATATTTAACCAAAGATTTTGAATATTTTAACTTTCTAATAGGTGGGCCATGTCAATTTTTTAATCAGTTAGTTTTCTGATGGAGCTGTATCTGAGGAGGGCCAGGTTATACCATTTTCATAAATTAGTTTTCATTACAACGTTTGGCCTTCTTTTTAATTAAAGGGGTAAAAATGTCTCTTTCCAAAACAAGTGCAAGCTTTGTAACTTCAGCCAGAGTATCCCAGACATTTCTGTTATGCAGTGCTAAGGCGGGAGGACTCTGTGGTGTTTTCTGTGCAGCAGTGTTATCAGTGTTACGCAGCAGTCCTAGTTTCTCTAGGGTGGTACAAGTTGAGGCTACATAATTGCAGGGTGTGTCACTACAGGGAAACATCTAAATTCCTGCTTAGCCATTCCCGTGAAGAGTCACTATAGCGCCAGTTGCGCAGAACAACTTGAAAAGATTCTGACAGTCTTGAGTTTGAGAAAAACAGCAAAGTAAGAGGCATGACAGATCAGAATCTATTAAATGTAAGCTACCCATTTTGGGGGTGATGGGGCTGACAAACCTCTCTTAAAGCTATTGGAAAATCTTAACCACAAATCTACAGGTAACATCACCAGATGTGCATGTATCATCTAAAATAGGCTTATCCACCTTTGTTAATTCAAGACCTCTTTTTGTACATATGATTGTTGACATGCTGAAAAAGTTCTTCACATTACCCAGATTCAGTAAGGAAAAGTATGCTGAGGAAGTGAAAAATAGATTCACAACCCTAAGAAGTGGTGTCACTGTACTGGCTGGGGATTCTTCAACTTCAGTAGCTGAAGATGGCAAAAAATCCCAGTTCACTCACCAAGGAAAACAGAAATAATATGGGGGCATTTTGTAATAATTTCTGAATAACTGTTACATACAAGGGTTTGAAAGACATGTTTGAAGCAGCTATACAACTTGCGCAGTTTTTTTCAATTTTAGGACCAAGTCTTCTTCATCCATAGCACCTACTAAATGAAAGAGCACCTTAACACATTAGATCTGATTTCTCTCAAGTAAGGTTTTTCATTATTTCAAGAAGCGAAAGGGAGTGTCAGAAGTAAAAATGCATGTATTGTTGCCCACCCTTGAACCTGCACCTTCGAGTCTAAAAGCAGAATTTGGTTCCATACTTATAAACACACCTGCCAGATCACCAGTAAACTAAGACAAACTGCCCTTCCTTGATGGTTTTAGCTAAAAGACCAGGCTGTGGGCTGGGGATCCTGAGACATGCACACGTCTTTTTTTATTATGACTGCTTGGGAAAGGTAATGTTTATCTTCTCTGAGCAGCAGAAATCCTTGCATTGTGCAAATTCAGAAGGCACTTTTGTTGAGCTTTCAAGGAGCTTTCCAAAACTTTGGCTCTTTTTCTTTGACTAGGCTAGGATTTATTTCTAAATTTAATCATTACTGTGATACGAATAACAACAGCACAGCAGACCTCTTAACATACCTTGCTCCTAAGAGACTAAATTTGTTCCACGTCTCTAAGGCTTTGAGATCTCTCTGTCAAGAAACAACTGCTAGTCTTAAACTCCAAAATTGTTTCTCTCGGACAAAACAGTGTACCAGAATTGCATTGGGTACAGTGAGGCTTGACTGCTCTGGAAAAGAAGGCACCAGGAGCCAAATGGTACAGCAAGTCAGATGGCAGCATGGCCTTGCTGACAACATCACAGGGGCCAGCACTAAGACCAGAGGTGAGGATCACAGTCAGACACAGTCCAGTGATACCCTGGACAGGGCCATAGTGCTGAGGCGTGCTGGGAAGCTCAGCCAATGGGTCCAGCTCTGGGAAAGACTGGGGAAAGTTTGGGACTGTGCACACCCCAGCTGCTGTGTAGCTGCAGCATCAGTGGTGAATCTGCAGCTGGAAACAGCCCCCAAGGGAAAAAAGGGGCAAGTCCTTCCTCTCAGCTTCCTTCCCTGCATTTGTGGGAGAGCCCAGCTCCGATTCTGCCAGCTCTCCACTCTTCGCTTCAACTCCTTCACTCTCTCAGAAGATGTTCACACTCACAGACCTGACAAATTTGACTTTGTGCCAAAATTTGGACACATAACACGCAGGCATAAACACACATGCTGTACTTCAGTCAGCTCCAGAGAATACTGACAGAATGACTTCAGCTACTCTGGACTTTCATATCAAAAAGATTTTCTAATTCTATTCTGAAAAGCAAAAATCAACAATTCTAGAACAGTTGTTAGGGCTTCCAATTAAGCTGGATAGCTTACTATAAATGGCCAAAAATGCAGACTCTTGAAACTAGTCACAGAAATATTTTGCTGTATATTTAAAAACTAATTCTAGAACTTTTTTTATTTTTTTTCCCCTGACAATCAATCTTTGCAGCAGTTTTTGTTTCTTTCAATGTGCTTACATAATGTAGTGTCACCATTTTACTGTGTTACAATATCAAACTGACACACCTGAGACACCTGGAAGAGGGGAGCAGTCTTGCCCAGCTACAAGCTTCTACCTCACCCATTTTTCTTGGATCTTTCATGAGTAGTTTTAAAGGGGTTTTTATGTGGCTAGGATGTAGCAAGTTCAAAGCAACAGCTGTAGCTGCTATGGTAGATGAAGAGGAGGTGTAAAGGCAATTAGCTGTCTATTAGCATTCTTTTGTTCAGGACAGAAAAAGTGGACTGCTTCTGTTAAACATGCTGTAATTTAGGAAAGAGGTATCAGGAGAGATTTCTACAACCATAAGTGTAAGAAACACAAAAATCTAGGGAGCTTGCAGCCTTTGACTTGCTGTCCTAATTAAAGCCCTTTGAATTTGAATCCTAATGTGGGCTATGTTGATGGACAGACAGGAATTATATTTATATATTGATCAGGAGAGTCTCAGGTCTATAGTTGTGACTAATACAGTATATGTTTTTGTAGTAGGTTTTTGTGGAATTTCATGCAGTTTTGTGGGAGTTGTTTTGGGGTTTTTTTAAGAGAGCTGTTTGCTAGGATCTAAACTTTAAACCTTGATTCAACATATCACTGCTGAATGAATTGAATTAATGAGACACCTTGTTAGGAATTCAAATTATAGGTTATTTTTATTTAGAAAGTACTTTAAGACATAGAAAGATTGCATGCAGCATTTTTTTCATACTTAATAGCCTGTGTATATCCTTGTATATTATCATGAGATAAAAAAAATACACAGACTGTATTCATCTCTTTAGTGAAATTTTAATTTGCTATGGTTGCTCTGGGAATTTTTAGGTAGTGAGTAATTCATTTACTCCTCTCAGTTATCCTGCAGAGTTCAGTTCTTTGGTTAACCCATAACAAGAGGTATTTTAGGACGTCTGGATGATAGGAATGTGTCTGACTCACTAGTACATAGTAAAAAGGTAAATTGTTGTAAATTCCCACCTAACATAACAGTGTAAAAGGCTTCCTAGAGAGCTGGTACATGTCCCAAGCCTGTCAGTGTTTAAGAGGTATTTGGTCAATGCTCTTTGTAACATGTTTTACCATTTGGTCAGGCCTGAAATGGTCAGGCAATTGAATTGGATGATGGTATTATGTCCCTTACAACAGAAATATTCTATTATTTCTGTTCTATTCTACCCCATCCTATCCCATTTTATTTAATTATAATATCAAAAACATATTTATTAATCAGCTAGTAATTACTATGGATAACAACCACATCTTACTAATAAAGCAACCATTTAAATACTGTTATTCTGGTTTAAGCATCCATCACAAATGCAGAACATAAGGGTAATTTTTTTTATATCTTGTAGCTGTGTTTTAGCACCCAAGTAGATTATCTAGACAATGTGACCTACAATAAAATCATATTTCATTTGTTACATTTTTGTTTTGCTTTGTTTTTAGATATGTGAAAAGGTGTGATAGTGCATTTAGCAGCTCAGCAGGCTGGGTCCTAGTGCCATGCAAAGAACAGGAAGTGATGTTAGCTATAAGACAGAGAAAATATTTTTATTAAGCTAATTCAGAATCTTTATTTGCAGTAGTATTGATTTTAATACCGAAAGAAAAATTTTGTTACATAGAAATTGCTATGCTGAATCAAGAAAAAATTTAAATCTTCTTTGTAATGATGGCAGGAATCAAAGGACCTCAGGGAAGCACTCTGAAATACAAGGCTAGGAAGTAAAGCAGTCATGCTGAAATCATCTGCTTAATCAATTAAAAATTCTTTAAAACCTAAAATTCTGGACATGGACTTATAATAATTCTTCCCATAATTGCTGGTATGCATTTGTTATTTATACTATTGTAAACCTTGATGCTGACAATATCTACATAATCTGAAAAGTTTTTCTTGTGTTCTGCTAGATATTTGTTCTTAATGATAGTTATAAATAACATTACTTTTAAGTAATGCTACTTTGCAGAAATACCTCTTGGTTAATTTTACAATGTGTCGGCAAAATTATTTTAACCAGTTTTTTTTATTAAACTAAACGTTTCCTTGTTCTTGAGTAGCAGGTGAATTTTAGTATGATGAGATTATTTTAACATTATCTATGTTTTAAACTGGAACATAACATACTCTTCTGAATTTATAGCCAGTTGAATTGTTGGGAAAGGAGATTTCGTTTGCAATTCTGTGTTTGTTATTGGTGTTTTTACAGCTTGTTGTGCTGTAATTTCAGAGTTTTGGGGATGCATCTGAGTAACTGTACTTGAACAAATCATTTGCAGTGTGTTCTCATAGTTCTAAGAAATATTTGCTCTTCTGTGAAGTACACAAATATCTCATTTGCTCAGAAATACCCAGAAATAACCAAACATACAGCATTCCTAACATCCAACATCAATTCCAGTTGAAGCAACTATTCATGTACACTGTAGGAATACCAAATATCTTGTCCTGAAGATTGTGGAAATAAACTCTCCAACCAATTTGCAAGGTTAGAAAGCCAACATTACTCTATTAGCAGTGCTGGATGTGTGGGGATTACTACCTGAAGCAAGCACAAGCAGCAACCTAACAGACCAGGTTATGGTCATGAAAGTAATACATATTCATCATGTTTATATTACATATTCATTACCTTTCCTGAATATATGCATATATGCTAATTGATTCCTTAAACTTATTTGGATACAACTAGGAGTCTTTCAAGGATCTTTAGTGGTCATTTGGGAACATCCCAGTCACAAAAATTGCCTCTTGTTGTCCCAAATTTTCTGATGTATCTTCTTTCCCTGAAAGTATCTCAAATATGTGGTCAGGTCATGAGGCACATCTCTAAACATCCTTTACTTGGACACTCTATATTTGTTCTCAAACCAAAAATATTTACTAGTACATATTAATCACTAATATAAGTAAATAACGAAGCATTAGCTGGCACAAGGCATTAATCACACGTGTAGGGAGATAACACAAGGCCACATTAATCTCTGGGATTTGTACTTAGCAGTGTATGGTACAAAACTAAGCATAAACCATGAATATAGGGACCATACCCTATTGTACTAAAGTTAAAGGATTTTCCAGCATCTTCCCCCAATGCTGCGTAGAGTCCTTATTAAAGAAATATAACTTGTTCAGTAACAATATGAAAAAAGAGAAAATTCTCAAGATTTCTGGACCGAAAATGGGATGTGTCCAAGAAAGCACGCAGGCATGACAGTTTATGGTTTTCAACATAATTTTATGACAGGAATCATCCTATTTTCATGTCTGCCTTTCAGTACACTGTCATAGTTTTCCTTGAAATCTCCTGTGAGGGAGGATGAATTTGATCATCAAAGAATCCTTCTCTTGTTATAAAGCCAAATAACCTAGGGTTAGAAAAAGAAGTGGCACTCCTTGGTACAGTGGTGTTCTGTATGCTCTTTCTGGGTGCAGCTACCTGCGACGACAACCAGGCTTAGGGAGGAAAAAACAGCTTGGTCTGAATACTGGATACTGTGAGGATTTTAAAAGTTATGAAATACTGAAAGCTTACATGCATAGGCCACAAACACAAACACGGCCACAAACACAAACACGGCCACAAACACAAACACGGCCACAAACACGGCCACAAACACAAACACCGCCACAAACACAAACACGGACACAAACACAAACACAAACACGCCCCCCATACCCAGCCCCTCTGAGGGGCCGCTGCCGCCGCCGCCGCGGGGGTACCGCCCCTCGATCTCTGATTGGTCAGCGCGCTCTCCCCTCAGCCTCTGATTGGCCGGCGCCCTCTCCCCTCGGCCCCTGATTGGTCGCGGCGCTGCCCCCGTCCCGCCGTTGGCCGGCGCGGGCGCGTTTGGCTGAGGCGGGGCTGGGCCCGCCGACACAGGGCCCGCCCCCAGCCCCGCCGGGCCGGCCGGGCGAGCGGAGCGGAGCGGAGCGGAGCGGAGCGGGGAGCCCTCGCCCTCCCCCTCCCCCTGCTCCTCCTGCTCCCTCTGCTCCTCCTCCCCCCGGTCCCTGCCCCTCGGGCTCGGCGCTGCGGGAGCGGCCTGCGCTGGTGCGTCCGCAGCCGGTGGGTCGAGTGGCCGCCGCGGCCGGGCCTGCCCTGAGGGGGCCGCGCAGGGGGGGCCGCCCTGGCGGGGGCGATGGGCGATGGGCGCTGAGCTTGGCCCGGGTGTGTGCGTGGGGTGAGCTGTGCCGGGCCCTGGGGCTCGGTGCCCCGGGGGGTGCAGGGCAGCTCGGCGGCTCCGGAGGGCCCGCCTGGCACCGCTGGAGCCTGAGGCGCCCCCGTGGGCTGGGCCGGCCCTGCGAGCGGAGCCGCCCCCAGTGCGGGGTCTGAGGGAGCGTGCCTGGGGCCCAGGATCCAGGGCAGGGTTGTTGATGGGTGCTTGGGGCCGATACACACTTTTTAAAAAAAAAAAAAAATGTAACCAAAGGTGAATTAACCTGCAGGAACCCTTCGCAGGGTGGGCTCTGCACGTGGAGGAGTGTTGCGCCTCCTTCTGCACCTTTAAAAGTTCACTTGGGCTGCTGGAGTTCAGCTGAGGTCTCTGAGGATGCCCTGTGCAGCAGGTGGGCTTGGCTGGATGCTGCTGGGAACTAACACTGTGACACAAATGTATCGGCTACATTGTATGTGAATCTCTGTGGTGCGCAAAGACATCAAAAGTTATAACAAGTTTATTAGAACTTAGAGGCTGAGTGCTTTATAGGACGTGTTTGGAAGCTTGGAGACTGTACCCTGCCCTTTTGACATGCTCAGCACTTTGTTTTTTTCAGCGTAGTGCTTGATTTGCGCTTTCTGTGCAACAGTGTACCCAGTTAAGAAGAGTGATTTTTGATAGTGTTGCAGAAATTCAGTGTAGGAAAAAAATATGTACTGCAGCCGTGAAGAGTGCTGTCAGACTGTTAGTGCTCTCTTTTAGTACAAAAATGAAGAGTACCTACTTTATAGAATGAAGTTTCATTTAGAACAAGTATGCTTATGTTAAGTTGTGTAAGCAAATGTATGTAATAAAATAAGTTTATTTGTAGCTGAGTCAAAGTTGCACAGAATTGATTTCATGCTCTTACCCATTAAAGAAAGGAAAAGTCTGACAAAAAAAGTTATTTAAAAAAATATTTTCAAGTTGAGTTGAAATGCAGGATCGGGGAAAATTCTGTGAAATAGTCCTGGGGGTTTTTTGATGGGTTTTTTTTTGTGTTTGTTTTGTTTTGTTTTGTTAATTTGCAATGCAGTGAACTGCAATGTGGTGTATGCAACGTGCAAGAGTTCTTGACAGATCAAAGCCTCATCAAAATAAGATATACTTGTGAATTATCACCTTGTTAAGCTATCTGTTCCTACAAAGATGTTTACTTTTGCAAAAGCATTTTAGCAGAGCAAATGAAAAATACTGATATGATGTGTTGGATTAATTAAACAAACACTGTTATTGGTATTTGTTGCAGAAGGCTAGGCTGGTGTTGTTTTTACATCTCCCTGGGTCCCTAGTAACTTGCAGAGCTGTGTTCATTTTGATTCTTGGCTTGTTAGGAAGGCTTGAATGAAACCAAAAGTATTACTGTGCTGTACAGCAGTAGAGGCCAGAATCCCATTGCACTGGGGACAGCACATTTGTGGGGCAGACAGTCCCTGGCTTGTGGTTTGCAGTGTGAGTTGTTTGTTTGACATCTGAGATAACTGGAAGTGTGGATGTCATTGAAGTTGTGACCATAAAATTTGGGGTTCCATCAAGGTTTATCCTAGTATTTATGCATAGGATTTTGAACAAACTATGGGGAATGTATTTGTTGTAAGTAATTTATTCACTGATACACTAATGACCCCCCTGTGTTTTAGTGGTTAGGTCTGTAAGTCTGATAAAGTCTGCTGCAATTACTGGGGTACTTTAGCGGTCTTTTGTCTATATGTTTAGTATTGTATCTCAACAGGTCTCAAAGGACTCCTTTGCGTTTATTTCAGTTGGAAAATGTATGCAAAAGCTTCAGTTAATACCTCAAAACAATGCTGGAGTTACAGAAACAACTTTGTGTGTGGAATGCACAGAAGTGAACCCAAACCTCTGGAGGAGGGCAGTGCAGTAGCTCACCTTGGTGTTTTTTTCAGAATATCCATGAGCAGTGGGTACTCTGGTTGTCCCTAAAGGACTCACTAGCCTGATCTGAGCACAGTACTCACCATCAGTGTCTGGAACTTCATCTTCTGTTCTTTTGATAGCCTGAACTCAAACAAAACACACCATGCAGCTTATCAGAGGAATGTCCTGAAGCACTGGTAGTAGTGCAGTGCACATTCAATACAGGGGCAGTTGTTTGGGTTGTCAAAGTGCAAAATAGAGTAGGTCTTACAAGAACCGTGGTTGTTGTGCAGGTCCCACCTGACTGTGCATAGCAGGGCTATAACTTATTTATATGGGAAATTGAGGTAATTATTGATGAGCTCTTAGTAATGAGTGGAGTACCTTGCAAGGATGACAGAGTGGATGGCCATGTAAATTGCTAAATGCTCGTGTGTCATGGTGGGTAAAAAATATTTAGCAATTCTCCTGCCAATGGCATTAATCATTCTGAGTAGTTTTAAAACAGCTTTTCAGATTTGATTAATTTCAAGTGTGATGGTTTTATACTAAATCCTTACACAGCATTTCAGGTAGCTAAAAATGCAACTGTGGAAGCAGAGAGAATTCCAGCTGGCACATATATGTGTGCATCCTTAAGGCTTATTAAAACATGAGTTGTAAAGTTTGTAGTTCTTCAGATTCTAAAATCCCCTGTGGTTTTTCTGTATCACTGTAACATTGTCCATACCTGTCAGTTGCTAAGCAAGGAAAAGAAAAGGGTGATAACAGATTTGAGATTTAAATGATGCCACTAGTTGATATTTCAGAAAAGTATAATACAGAGAAATGGTTCTGATCCTGAGGGTGGATTGTGGATGATTGCTCTGGAGATTAGTGATAATCTGTTATAACCAAATGTCCTACAATGTTAGCTTAATGTCAGAATGTTCCAAAACACTCAAGAGAAGTTTCCATAATCCAGATGATTTTAAACAATAGCAAAACCTGCATTCTGTTTTAGTGTCTCTGTGGTCAACTTTATATGTTAAATAAGCATATATTCATCATACATTTAGTGATCTAGACATCTGTAGTTTGGTGACAGCTGAAAAAAAATCGTGGGGTAAGATTTTTGAACTGTTCTGACAGGAACCAGCAACAGTATTTTTGAGGCCTAAAAATTGTCTTGTAGGTAATTGATCTGTTTCCATGATGGTAATGTTGCTGTGATTGAAGTAAGTTTCTTTAAGTGAAAAGTAGTTGTTTTTAAAAGGAGATGACAAAAAAATATTTGTACAAACCCAGTAAAATTGGTGCAATTTCATACAACATTTAGATTGTGTGACCTTTCAGAAATTTTTAAAAATAAAAAAGTGTGTAAAAGTAATAAAGAAGTTGATCAAATTGTGATTTATCTTCTAAGTTATGTGAAAATGAGCAAATAGTGTTTGAGGGTCACATTATGGGTTCTATCTCACTCTACATACCGGCAGTTTGGAGGCAAAAATACCTAACAGATTTTTCCCCTCCACTCATTTGTAGATATGCATGACTGTGATTGCAGCTTTGAATTTCAGAATAAATATCAGCAGTTCTGGAATTTTTGTAGGGAAGTGATTGTGGTGCTAGTGGGGACCCCAGTTACCCTGCCAGGCCTTTCCTCTCTGCCAGCAATTCCTCATGGTGATTCTTCCCTATGTGTTCGTTTGAATCCCTTTCTCTGGGCTGTGTTCTTGCTGGATGTTCTTCAGCCTCCTCAAGCAATCCATTTAAGGGATATGATATCCCTACTGATAGGAACATTCCCCTTGTGTTGTTTCCATGTGTCAAGGAAAAGAGTGGTCTTTTTTTTGAGGTGTGTTTCTTAAACAATGTATGCAGAGTGCTAAATCTGATTTACATGGTCAGTCAGAATACAAGTGTTACTTTTCCTGTCTCATAGCTGCCACTCTAATGCAGCTCTGTATGTTGCCATTTGCCAAAACAGAGGGAAGTACTGACGTGTGTAACTTGTGGTCCTCTGTAATCCTCCACTGCCCTTCTACTTAGCTGGACATTGCCAATTATTTCCCTATTAGTAATTTGCTGAGTTGTTTATTCCTGTGTACAATAATATCCCTTGCTTCCCTTTTTTGAGAATGGTCTTGCTTCTTCACAGATGTATTAGAATCATTCAGATTCTGTTTCTAAAATCTGTAAGTATTGAAGGCCCATCTGACTTCATGTGAGCTCTCCTGTTGGTCAAATGAATCAGAGGCTTTTGTTACCCTTATATCCAAGATGCAGAATTATGTTTATGAAAGGAAAAGAATGGGTTTAAAGTGGTTAGATTTCACTGTTCTTCAGGGGAAAACTAAAACCTTAAAAAAGTCTTTTCACCACTTCAGATTGTGAATAAGGTTTTGTTACATCTTTTCGGTTAACTTTGCTTTAATAAAGACAGTTATATGAGATTCTAGACAACAATGCAAAAATACGTATTTGAGTCTGATAGTCTGATGAATTGTACTCTCCATCATGTAAGAGTTTCCAGGGCCTGAATTTCCACCTTGGGATTCTCTGGTCATTTCTTATTTTCTGTGTTTATGAGGGAGGAAGGAAGTGATTGTTCTAATTTCTTAATATATGTTGGAGTCATCTGCACTGACAAAAGGAAAGGTGTATCTTGTCTGCTTCAGGTATAGAAGAGTTTTGGCATTTCGTTGAATATTGGCTTCTATTTGGCATCTTTTAGCTCTAGAGAGATGCTTCATCCTCTGGAAAGTTTGTAATTGTAACAGAAACAAATCCAAAATATAAAAGTCATAAAAAGAGAGGATGTAATTCGGGTGGGGGGAAGGTTCATGACTGAATTTCTGGTTATCTTCTGATAAGCAGTAGGTAAAAATTGCTACTTCTGTGCCCTTAGTTTAGTACCCCTGTTTAGAATACAAAAACTTGTGATGCCGATGAAGAGGAGAGAGAAGAAAGTTTTCCTGATGATTAGCAGCCCCTAATAGTGTTCTGTATTAACAGGAAAGATTGCTACAGAGACTACTGGCAAAATAAAGCTTTTTATTCTCAAAGTTATAATGCTAGCTTTCTAAGGGAGAATGGACTTGCTCTTCCTTGGTTAGTATGTGACATATACACTGTCCACATCTTTAAAAGCTTTTAGTACTTCAGTTACTTAGTCTTCCCCCTTGAGTTGAGATTTAATATGTAATTTTTTATTAAGATATTAGTCAGGAATAAACCTGAAAAAGAAAACTGAAAAACTGATAGGTTATAAAAGCTGTCAGTTGATCAGATCAGATCAAACACAGAATTGAGCTGAAATCAAGGAAGATGAAAATTATGCATTTGAACTATTTATGGTTTTCTGTAAGACAGTAAAGAGGACTGGGCTAAAAGCAGAGCAGGTCAAACAAATAAACTGGAGATAATGCAATGTGTATAGTGTTGTAGCAACTAGATCCTCAGAGAACAGTGAAAAATCAGCACTGGAATGGCTTGGTTCTGCCACCCAAGCTGTGCTAATGCAATGGCTGAGCTTTTCAAGAATGAGGACAGATTTAGATCCTCAGAGAAGGAGATTTGGTAGAGCTAAATATGTTCATGCAGTCTGACTTTACAAGTAAATTTCTTCATAGGAGTTTGTATGGGACTATATTTTGTGTTTTTTGCTGAAAACTGTTGATAACACAGGAATGTTTTTGCCTTTGCTGAACATTGCTCACATTGAGACAAGGCCTTTTCTGCCCCTCTCCTCACCAGTGAGCAGGCTGGGGGTGCACAAGGAACTAGGGGGGGATACAGCCAGGACAGCCGATCCCATCTGACCACAGGGATACCCCAGACAATAAGTCATGCGCAAACTATAAAGCTGATGTGGGGCAAAGGAGGTTGTCCATGCTGCTGTTACTTAGGGACTGAGCATTGGTGGGTAGCTGGTGGGCAGTTAGGGGTTTCTTTTTTATTTCTTTTTTTCCTTATTTTTTTCCCTCTAAAAAAACCCAACACCTTTCAACTGTTTTCTCACTTTTAGCCTTCTGACTCTCTCCCCTTTCCTGCTGGGTGGGAGGGCGAGCGAGCACCTCTGTGGTGCTCTGTAGCTCTGTAGCTGCCTACCAGGGTCGGACCATGACATATGGTTTTATAAGGTTTAGATAAATCCTGGACAGTGGAAATTAATTCTAACTGAATATTCATTGTTTTGAATATTAATTTGGTACTGCATGTAGTTTGAAGCTCTTGAGCATAATAAAAAAAAATTAAAGAATTTTGATGTTAATTTGCCCATAGTGGCAAGAGAGGGAAATTGTGACAGTAATATGTTGTTTCAAAAATTTAAATTGAAACCTTCCTGTCCCTTTTGGGGATTATTACATGCCTTTCTTTTGTTAACTTAAATGAAGTAATCTCTCCTCAGTCCTGAACAGTGGTGCTTTGAAAACTGAAAATTCTCCATTCTATTTTGAATTCTTAATTCATCTGCTCTTGAAAGATTTTGATACCTGCAGGAAAGAAAGAGATGTAGAATATTGGTTAAAGGTAAAGAATGTTGGATAATACAGTTTAAAAAACAGTGTGAACATTTTTACTTGCAACTTTTATTTGAGTTGATCAGGGATGTGCTTTGATTATGATTTAGAATTAGGTGAGGGAGAGGGTGCCAGGAATGTGAGTTGGTTTTAATTTTTACCCATTTGACAGCCATATTAAGTCATATACTTCTGGAAATAAGTGCAGATTTTTTTTTTTTTTTAAGATGGTAACCTAGAAAACAGTAATTGTGTCAGTATTACATGGTTTCCCTCTTCAAACCTTTAATGCGAGTTCCTCTTTTTACCTTGTAGAAGAAAAAATTTTTTGTAATTCATAGATGTAAGAGAAAAAAGAGGACCTGAGTAAGATGAAGGATTTATCTTTCCTTCTATGTCTAGTGTTGTTGAGATTGGGACCAGAATATGCATACAAGTTTTTTAAGAATGTGAGAAAAAACTGAGGAAGAATGTAGAAAGATATGAGTTATTAAAAGATTGAAAAAAATTCTCCTTAAAGAGATACTTTGGGCTAACTTCACATTTCTTAAAAAAACCCCAAAACCCAAACCCAACCAACCAACTAACCAAACAACAACAAAACAAAACGAAACAAAAACTAAAAACAAACAAACAAACCCAAACAAACAAGCTAGTTAAATGCCTTCTGCAGCAGAAAATTATGACAAACCCCTTTCCCCTGTTTGTTATGAAAAACACGTGAGGCTGCTTCACCCCACCACCCAGCTCCTCCCCCACTCCCATTCCTGCTCCCCATGCCACAATCTGATGTTTTGGGTTTTTTTTCCTGTGAGGTATATAATAGGGCTAGGAGGTGACTTTATGTGTGAATTAATGGTACCACAGAAATAAAATTCTGCATAATAGGGTGAACACGAGATCCAGGTAAATTTGATGAAACCTTGGGAGGTTTCTAGGGTTACAGAATATATCTTTTTTTCAGTAGAAGTTACAAAACAGTTGCCTATTCCTTAAACTACAGAAGTCACTGGATATGTAGGTGAGGGTTTCCAGGGTATCAGCTCTTGGAAGAAAGGTAGGATTTTGTTCAGTTGTTCAGAACTATTTTGAATAAACTGATTTCTTTAATTTGTATTATTTTTTCACCATCACTTCTGTGAGCTAAACTCTGCAGCAACAAACTTGTGCCATTCATGTAGATCACAGCAGTTCTGGGAGTCACAAACAAGACCAGCCTGCCTGCTTCTGTGGTACTCAGCATCGTCCTGTTCAGGGGTTAGGTGCATGCCACAAATCACAGAATCAGAATGCTTTGGGTTAGAACAGACCTTGCAGATTATCTACTTTCAGCCCCTCTGTTGTGGGCAGGGACACCTTACACTAGACCAGGTTGCTCAAAGCCCCATTCAACGTGTTCTAGAACACCTCCAGGGGTGGGGCACCCACAGCTTCTCTGGGTAATTTCTTCCAATGCCTCACCACCCTCACGGTAAAGTGTCTTCCTAATATCTGAACTAAACCTACTCTCTTTCATAAGCCATTCCCCTTTGTCCTGTCACTACATGCTCATGTAAAAAGTACCTCTCCCACTGTCTTGTAGCTGCCCTTCAGGTACTAGAAGGTGATATAAGGTCTCCCTGGAGCCTTCTCTTCTCTAGGCTGAACAGCCCCAACTCTTTGAGCCTATCTCTGTAAGAGAAGTACTCCATCCCCAGATTATCTTTGTGACCCTGTCCTGAAGCTGCTGGAGCAGGTCCACATCTTTGCCATGCTGGGGGTCCCAGAGCTGGATGCAGCACTGCAGGTGGGGTCTCATCAGAGTAGAGAGCAGAATCACCTCCCTCCACCTGCTGCCTACACTGCTTGGGATGCAGCCTGGGATACATTTGGCTTCCTGGCCTGTGAGTGCATGTGGCTGGTTGCTGCATTTGGTGTTGCACCTGCATGCATGGTGGTGATTTGTTTGAGCAGTGTTGTAGATCCCAGTCATGTACTCCTGGGCCCAAGAAAGCTGCTTCTCTTCTCTGGTGTGCAGGGTATGAGGGAGTTGAGGACACTGGGGAGAACAATAGGTAACGGAGAAGAAAGTAAAGGGAGGTGATTGGGTGAGGATCCTATCAGCATGTGACTGACTAGGCAACTCCAGTTGTCTTGCGTATGGCTCTGTAAATTGGAATGGTTTGAGATCTGTATTTTTGAATGCTCAAGTTACAGTACTAAGTTGTGAATGCATGCATCTACTCTAGCCTTGAATGTTGTCTTACTTGTAGAAAAAACACTGATTTCTTTGTTTGTTTTTGAAAGAGAAAAGTTGGTTAGGCAACTGAGATGGTTTGGGCCTAGATTCAGAGGCTTCCTGTGCTACAGCCTATAATTTGCTGTCTCTAGGGAGTGGTATCCTTAGTATGGTGTTTGTAGAAGAGGAAGCATTCCACTCTGCATCAATAATTAAGGCAGTGCCTGGGAAAGGCTGGACCTACCTGTTTGTGTACTGTGAATCTTAGGACACAGTCTCTCCAGGTTTTTTTAATCCAGCTCTGGTAATCTAAAGTGCTTTCCTGGTAATGATCCTTTTGAGGAATTCAGGTGACTGTAATACCCTTTTGAAAAGATGGAGGTGTGTGTCAAAGCGAATAACTAAATTCTTTGCCTTACTTTAGTTATATAATCACTGGTGTGCTGCATCTCTAAGACTGGTCAGTTTTGCAAGAGCTGCATCTTGTCAGTGGATATTGAATGTTTTTAAACAGGCCCACGAAACTGAGCTGCTGAAGGAAGATAGAGCAATACTCACTTTCAAGGCTGAGTTAGGCTGGAAGAAGTACCTCTGAGAGGGTATGTGTCTCATTAGCTTGATTGCCTGAAGGGTTTCTTGTAAATTGGTATCTGCATTCAGATGCCTCATTCCTGCCCATTTTAAGTACATAGGTAAATATATGCATGCCTCCCTCTTTTACTTTTGAGATATTTTATATTTAGGTAGAAGTTAACCTCTTCTGAAAATCAGATGTGACATCCATACTTTCATGTGGCATCCAATGGTGAAAGCTTTCACTGTGTTGATCCAATAAATTTTCCCCAGGGCAGAAGCATAATAACTGCATGCTCTATCTTCTAAGAACAGCTGAATACAAGATGAGATACTCTATATTCAAGAGCATTATTCGGAACAAAAAAATATGTAGTGTGTTGCACAGATTTTTTGCATGCTGTGAGCATCAGTTTTTTAAAAATAAAACATTTGCATTCAGAGAGTTTGACTCTCTTGAGTGGACATCTGTTTTTTGAACAATACTGGTGTTCTAGAGAACAAAATAAAATTAAGAATTAGGCAAATCTGTTGTATTTTTACCTTGCTTGTTTCAACCACTTGAGGACAGATTTCTGCATTGCTGTTGTGATTTACTGATCTAACTGTTGGATTCTGCTCTTCAAGTTTGGATGTGGCTGCTTTTTGTCAGCTCCCTTTGGCAGTCTGCTGACCAGCCACATTGTAATCATTGGAAATTTAAGAATTGTCAGAGCTTGCTTGAATAAAATTGTTGACTTAGTAAGAATATTAACTACTGGCTCACTAGTTAAAAATCATTTGTCAGTCCTGTTTTGCCTACATTAGTTACAGAGTGGTTTTTTTGTTTGTTTTTGCTTGCAAATATGGTAGTGTTTTCACCTTTCTATGGACTGCAGGAATGATGTAGTTAAAAACAAAATGACCATTTTAGTTTCTTTTGTATAATGTGGGCTGGGCAGATTTGGACAAATACCTGAATTTTCAGGGAACATTATATGTAACCAAACTACATAGATCTTCATAGATAAATGAGGAAAAAAGCCTCAGAAACCTGCTATTTTTTTTTCTGCCAAGGTCCAATGTCTTTTGTATGTCTTTGCTCATAGATACTCTCTTTTTAAGGGTAATGAAGAGATTAGTTTCACAGCCAGGAAATAAAAAAGCTTTCATATTTTTGTGAAGTTCATAATATCCTATATTAATGGTGGCAAAATTTATCTTCCTGGTCTTTAATGTCAACTTTTTAATTTGGTGAGTTTCAAGAACAGAAATGCTACTCTGTTAATTCCATATCTAGTAAAGATTAAAAGTTCCTTAGGGGGACACAAAATAGCCACTGTGCATTTGAAATACCGAACTTCTAATTGCATTTGTACAAGCAACAGCCTTTGGACGTGAACCCTTGTGTTAGATTATTAACAGCTGATATTACTACTGTATGAAAATCTCTCTTTATTACAATGTTGGCAGCTTTTCCCCACTGTTTTTCCTGTTCCTTTGTACTACTTATCCCATATTTTCTTTGCAAAAGCACGAAGTTCCATTAATATGAAAAACTGCTGTAATAAGGAGCTGTATGTGGGCAATGCTTTCTGTGGCTGTGCCTGCACATACTACCTAGTATTAAGAATAAAGCCTTCTCCATAGGACTTGGGCTTTTTGTTTTATGAGCTGTGATTTGATTAATTATACTTTTCTGGTCACAAAGATAAGCTAGCTAAGGCTGCCTGAATTGTGCTGTATTATCTGAAGGGTTTTCCATTACAGTGCTTGCAAATCTTTTCTGCAAGCTGATATATGTTTTGTGTCAGACTTATGTGCAGAAGTGAAAAAGAAAAAAAACATTCATGACATCTGGACTTGATTTTTAATTTTTTTTTTTTTTTTGTGAAGTGTCTGTTATTTACTACAAATACGTTAAGAGGGGGGTAAGATCAGTATTTACCAGTATTATTTCACATCAGTGAAAACTGTTACGTGCTTTCATAACATATGGGACCAGAACACTTCATGTTCATAGTAATTCTATTGTTAGTAAAGATCAGGACATTAGAGACATTGAACACTCCATGTTCATAATAATTCTATTGTTAGTAAAGATGAGGACATTAGAGAAATTGAAAATTCCTTGTTAAAAAAGAGTACATCAAAGTGTTAGGGAAGAGGAAAATTACAAAGCCATATTGTTGTCTAATGAATGTCTCTGTATTTTTCTTTCCTCGTGTAGCAATGGGCCAGGGAGGTGCCAAAACTGTCTGGCCCAAACCTGCAGGAGGATATCAGACTGTTATGGGTAGAAGATATGGAAGAAGGCATGGCTATCTTGGTTTTAGACCACTTTTGGATAGTCAAGACAGAGATACACATAAACACAACGAAGACTGCAAACAATTAGAATCGAAGGATGTTCAGAAAGAGAATTCTAAATGTATGTACGTATTTTTTGTGTGTGTCCTGTTTAGTTGCAAACTGGGATGCTTGGGGGTGGAGGAGGAAGGCACAGATGAAGGGAAGAGAGTAGTCACTTAAATAACGTGTAAATAATATGTGTCTTTAATTTGCCTTCATGCTAAACTTCATTTTATAAAGTATAGTCTATGCTACGCTGTGTAATTTTGCCTGAAGAAGGGCATTCCTGAATGAGTTAATGCATTCTGAGAAAGTAGATAACAATAGCATTGTATAATTCAAATTATTTTGCCTTCCTATCAAATGAAAAGTCACATTTGGAAGAGAATGCCTATTCTGGCCTTTTGCTTGGAACTAGTCTAAAAAATATTTGATGTATCATGGACCAGGTTGTTCTTTGTCAGACACAGTGTAAAAGCAGTGGGAATTAGTTTAAGTCTATAAAACATCTTTAAAAGTTCTTTTTTATTTGTTTGTGCCAGTTATACCACTTCCTTTTCTTGTTTAATGAATATTGGGTGTTACTATTTCCCAAAATACCTTCTGTGACTTTAGCATCTGAATAATAACTTAATGGAGGAATACAGAATTGCTTCTTGACTTAGAAATATAGTCCCATTTCTTTGGGCAAGGTTTTCAGTAAATAAAAAACAATCCACATTTGATATAGTATCAGCACTTTCAAAGGGCCTGGGGGAAAAGGTCTTGGGAGTGCTGGTTGAGCCAGCAGTGCCCAGGTAGCTAAGAAGGCCAGTGGCATCCTGGCTTGGATCAGCAGGGCCAAGGGCAGTGACTGTCCCCCTGTGCTGGGCACTGGTGAGGCACCTTGAGTGCTGTGACCAGTTTTGGACCCCTCACTTGCAGCTACCTGGAAGAGTGGTGGAATCACTAATTCCTACTGAGGAATACTGGAGGTATTTAAAAGGTGTGTGTGCATGGTGCTTAGGAACATGGTCTAGTGGTGGACTTGGCAGTGGTAGGCTTATGGTTGGATCTTAGAGGACTTTTCCAACCTAACTGATTTGGTGGTTGTGCAGAACAGCATTTTTTGCTCCTTCCTTTGTAGACTATTTTGAAACTGTTTTCTTCTAATTTCTTCTTTTTTTGATAATAGCATAGTGCTCTTTTACCTTTGTCATATCCTATTGTCCTTGTAGTCTTATGTGATGTAGATCATCTTGGGGTGGTTTTAATTTTTTGTCATTTGAACATTTTTACTGTTGTCTACGCTTCCTACATTTTCTATGCTTTTGTCTAGTTAAAGACTTATCTCCTGTAAGGGAGTGTTGTCATTTGTGGAGATGTTCCTACTGTCTCTCTATAATGTTACTATATTTCCTGTTTCAATTGCAGAGACATGAGCATGCACTTATTTTAGGGGTCTTTAGCAATATGCAGTTTAAGGGTGTATTATCTCCCTGTTCTTAATACAGTTGCTTTGTATGTAAATTAGACTAATTACAAAATGCCTTTCCTTTACATTTCCTTGTGTGTGTCCTACAACTCTTCAAAATTTATCTTTGAGAAACATTTTGGATTGATTTACTTTCCTTACCTCAACTAGGTCACCTTTTACCCCAGTTGATACTTATTTTTGTATGGGTAGGTATTACCTAAAATGCTGCATATTTCCTTCCTAATTGGCATGACATTTTATAATAGAAACATAGTATCATAGAATATCCTGAGTTGGAAGGGACCCACAGGGATCATCAGAGTTCAACTCCTGGCCCTGCGCAGGGCATCCCAACAATCATATCATATAGAGTGCTGTCCAAATTCTTCTTGAACTGTGATGCTTTGACCACTTCCCTGGGTAGATTATTCCAGAGCCCAACCACTGCCTTGGTAAAGAAACTTTTCCTAATATCCAGCCTAAACTTCCCTCACACAGCTTCAGGCCAGTCCCTCAGGTCCTGTCACTGGTCACCACAGAATAGAGATCAGTGCCTGCCCTTTTGATCCTGCTCAGGAGGAAGTTGAACACTGCAGTGAGGTCTCCCCTCAGTCTCCTCCAGGCTGAACACACCAAGTGACCTTAGCTGCTCCTCATATGAAGGCCCTTCCAAAACTGCCCCAATTTTGCAGGTGAGGCCACCCCAGTGCAGAGCAGAGCAGGACAATCCCCTCCCTCGCCTGGCTGGTGATGCTGTGCCTGATGCCCTCCAGGACAGGATTGGCCCTCCTGGCTGTCAGGGCACTGCTGAATCATTTTCAGCTTACCATCAACCAGAACCCCCAAGGCCCTTTCCACAGCACTGCTTTCCAGTCTGTCGTTGACATCTCCCATTTAGTATCATCAGCAAACTCCACAGTACATAGTGTACCTTCTAGTCCTGCCTCCAAGTCATTTATGAAGATGTGGAAGGGTGCTGGCCCTGGAATGGAGCCCTGTGGAGCCCCATTAGTGACAGATTGCCAGCCTGATGTCACCCCATTCACTGATAACTCTTTGTGCGTTTTGTCTGGCCCATGAGCCAGCTGCCCACCCATCACATGATGTGTTTATCCAGCTGTGTGCTGGACATGTTGTCCTGAAGGATCCTGTGAGAGACAGTATTGAAAGCATTACTGAAATACAAAAAAATGCACCAACCGGCCTCTCTTGATCTGCTAGGTGGGTTGCCTTGACGTAAAAGGAAATTGTTTGACAAGCAGGACTTTCCCCTCCTGAAGTTGTGCTTGCTGTAATCAGTGACTGCATTGTCCTTCAGATGTTTTTCAATACCTCCTCGAATCATCTTCTCCCTAATTTCACCAGTGAGTAAAGTGAGACTGACAGGCCTGTAGTTTCCAGGGTTATCCTTCTTGCCCTACTTGAAATCTGGGAGGGTTTTTGCCATTTTTGATTAGAACCATTCCAGATGCCCCAAACCATTCAAAAATCATTGAGAGAGGCCTTGTGATGTCGTTATCATTGGATAAATTCCCTCAGCAACGCTAGATTTATAGAGATCCAGCTGGAGCAGCCAATCCCACACAAGTTCAGGCTCAACTGGAAGTTTATTACTTTTGCTGCCATGGTCCTCCAGCCCATGGCACTGGGACCCCCTTAGCCCATGATCATTGTTGAAGGCAGAGGCAAAGAAAGCATTAACCACCTTTGCCTTGTCTGTGTCCCTGTCTGTAAGGTGACCATCCTCATTCTGTAACAGATGATGTGTTTTTTACACTGTCTGTTGTTATTGATTTATTTAAAACGAGCTCTTCTTGTAGTTCCCCACATTTCTGCCCAGCTTCAACTCTTCAGCTCTGGCTGCATCAATCTCCCTACAGTGGTGAGCAGCATCTCTGTATTCCTCCCATGTCACCAGACTGTGCTTCCACTGGGCATGCACCTTCTTTTTTTTGCTTTAGCTCCAGAAGAAAATCCATGCTCAGCTGAGCCGGTCTTCTGCCTCACCTGCTTGACTTTCAGCATTTGGGAATTGCTTGTTTCTCTGTCCTTGGGATGTGGTGTGTATAAAGTGACAAGCACTGATGGACCCCAGCATCTTCAAAAGTGTTCTTGCAGAGACCTCCTTAACTAGTTCCCTGAGCAGCCTGGAATCTACTTTTCCCCTGTACAGGGTTGAATTTTTGCTGGCACTTCTCTTCCTGTCACTTGAGATTTTAAACTCTATCACTTTGTGTTCGCTGTGACCAAGACAACTGCCAATCTTCACTTCACTCATGAGACCCTCTCTGTTAACAAGCAACAGAGCAAGGAGGGCACCTTTCCTAGTCAGCCCCTTTAGTATCTGTACTATGGAGTTATCATCCATGTGTTTAAGAAATATGAGAAACTCAAAGATGGGTAGAAGGAGATATCCTGGGAAATATTAAAAATTACTGGCTTTGGTTCTTGGTAACCTATTATATGTGAATCTGCTTGAGCAAGAGGAGTGGACTGGATGAGCTCCAGAGGGGCCTGCCTGCCAGCCTTCGCGGTTAGCAATTTTGTAAAGGAGCCTCGAGATTTTAATTAGATAAAACATAATTATACAGTATTACTTCCTGGAAGACAGACTCCTGGTGCTAAGGGGCATAGCTCTCATAAGATTCCAGTGCCATGAATTCATCAACCCTGTCATGGATAAACTATTTAGATGAGAGATGAGAAATTTGTTTTCTAATTTTTTTTATTTTAGGTCTTATAGGTAAGTTTCTAAATCTCTAAATACTGACTTAAAATACCTTCAAGTTATGCAAACCATTGTGTATTCAAAAATAGATTGGACTATTGCCTTGGATAGTTTACAAATTACTTTAACAAAGTACTGATTTTTGTAGTAGCAGCAGTACATGTTGTTTTACCTTCTTTAACTCTTGCTGCTAAATTTTATGGTTATTGTCCCTTTATGCAAGAGGTGTTCTAATGTATTATAACTAAACTGCATTTGTAATGATGCAGCTATTATCTGAATACCACATTCAGCCCTGCTATTATTTTCTTCTTATGTGGAGTTGCAGTCAAAGCTGCACATACAAAATACAGTGTTCTTAGTATGTAATTCATAGTAGCAATAAGTGGCTTTATCTGAGTATGACAGAAGGTACATTTAGCCAGTTAATGAATAGTCCAATGTAGAGGGAAATGTTTTTTGAGTTTTCCTGTTATCTTGTAATTCCCTGTTATATAAACTATTTAAAAGTTCTGCTTTATGAGCATGTTTCTTTAATACTTTTTTCCCTGTCACATTCTTAGCTGGAATTGTGTAACTTAGGTCTATTTCTGTAGGCTTAGTTTGTATAAATGAGAAAGGAAATATATTAGTAAAGAATGACTGCATCTCTGATAAATGTTTCTGTCTATCATTTTGCACTGCAGTCCTAGTAAATTATCTTTTCTTTTTAATGAGCAGTTGTAGATGAGAGTATTTCTGTTGTTTTTGATTATTCCAATGCATTCTTTCTTACAGCTTTCCCTGAAAGTTCCAAATCACTGGTTCAAGTTTCTGCTGCTTTATTAGGTGAGCCTTTGTCAGAAAATGCTGGAACTAGAGAATCCACTTGCCAAAATGAATCAAGCCAAACTTCCAAAGCAAACACACCACCATTTTCTGTGGACTGTAATGGTTCAGAAGGCAACCAAATTTCACAGAACTTTAGGAATCCTTATGAAAATTCTGAGGACTTAGCAGAATACACATCTGAAGGGTGTAATGATTTGAATGGTAAGAATGGAATTGGCTTTGTAAACATTGACTCTTATGAGCCAGATAGCAGTGATGGAGAGGAAGATGATGCTCAAGACAAATATTCCTGGCTAAGAGAAGCCACAGGTGTAATTCAGGGAAAACTAGATAATATACTTTCTCAGTATGAAAAAGAGATGGAGTCTTTTACTGGCTTACAGTCACAGCTGTCTGCTCTCAACTACGGTGTTTCTAGAGAAAGTTGTGAAGACACAGGATCAACGCCTTTGGTATGTCCAAACAATAGGACATTTAAATCTACTGAAGATCAAGCTATACCAAAAAATAACTTGAGTGGCAGCAGTTATGAAACACAATGGATAAAACATATAGTGGATGTTGGAATTGGAACTGCTGTACCAATTACTGATGTTCAAAATGTCAGTGATGGAAAGACTGAGCAAGAAGACTCATCTGAGCCAGTAGTGAGGCCTAAAATTAGAAAAGAAAATACTTCAAACCATCTGGAGAGAGACAAGTGTCTCCCTAATGATGATGAAGAGGAAGGTGGTTCCTGGAAGAGAACTCAAGTTGCTGATGGCCAGCAATGCCATCCTGAGTGTCCCTTAAGAAACAGAGAAGAGATGAGTTCTGGTACATTCTTTCTCTCAAGAGTCTGCAGTGATGAAAAGAATATAGAAAGAGACCTAAGAAAAAATGCAGCAGCTCAAAATCAAAAAAATGTTCTGGATGATAGCACTTTTTGGGATGGGTTGGAAAACTGCAACAAACACTACTTCATGTCCAACAAAAATGAAGACAGGTAAGATTTCACTTTTATATCTATTTTAGTGTTGAATTTTATCTGTAAATAATGTGCAAAACTGAATAAAATGTTAGCAAATGGGACTTGAAAACTTGAGTCATTTCAGAACATGATCAAATAACGAGATACCAGCATTTTCTTTCAAGTTCTTCTTCACTCTTCTGGTAAACTAAAAAGCCTTTCCATATGTCTAGGGTCAGAGCATCTTGCCACTAAGGAAGATTATTTGTTTATTTTTATTTTATTTTTAGTGAGAAGATGGAGGGTACTAGCAGGACAGCCTTGTTCAGCATGGTTTTTAACAAATTATGGGTCACTGACAATTCCCTTCAAGACTTACTCTTTTCAGAGTGTGGGGGTTTTGCCATCAAATCTCAGTATTCTGCATGGCAGCCTATATATGTGCTTGTCTCCTGCCCTTTGAAAGGAATTGTTCTTTCTTGTAATGTCGGAAGAACAGCTTGATCGGGTTGCTTATAGTCCCTTTTCTAACTGAAATTCTTCAGACTTATAGGTGTTTCCAAAGTGACTTAATTATTACAAAATTCACCTGGTCCTATAGTATAGTATAATATTTTTAAATATATATTATAAAAAATGACCAAACAAAATGCATCCAAAACAAGCAACTAAACTTCCAACCCAAAACCAGACAAAGAACCAAACAAAACAAAGGGTTCTAATATATTAGTATTCAGATTTAGTTGGTGCCATATCAGATGCACTAGACTACATATCAGAATTTTGTAATAGATGTTGTTTCTATTGTTTCTCTTGTAAAGTAATTCATTAAAGCAGCCCAAAGTTAATGAATATTCTTGTTTCCATTACTTTTCTTAGTCATTAAAATTGTGATTAAAATATATATTCTTGCCTCAAATTAAAATGCTTACATGTAATCTGTGGAATTTCTTTATTCTTATAACACTCGCAGTGTATAATGTGTAGTTTTTCAGAAGTATTTGTAATTCATTAAATAGTTTTTATTGGCATGTACTTGTAATATGAGATATGAGGAGGATTAATTTAAAGTGAGTTTGTAGGTAGAGAGGTAACATTAATGCACCTGAACATACTGGACTTAGCAGATTGAAAACTGAGCTGCGGGTGTTGTGCATTGCTGTATAAAATGTGCTCTGTTAAGCATGTTTGCTGTTAACGTACTTGTTTTCTCTAACTTTTTGAAGTGACATGGCTAGTTAACTATATTTGGAATTTCAGTAGGTGTCAACTGTCACTGTATTGAGTGAACCTTCTAAGTTCATCAATGGTAGCAGTAGTTCATCTTTCTTGAGATTCTGCTACCATTGCTATTTTGTTTAAGCTGCCCGCAACTTGTAATTTACTACCCTTGTCTATGTGGTGGCTGAGCAAATTGTCTGTGAAAAAACTCCCTGCTGTTCATTTGTTTGGGCAAGTGAATTAAGTAATTTGCAGTCAGCCATCCGTTGTATCTTCCTATGGTCAAAAAGAAAAAGTATCATTCTGTATGGCTTATGTGTTGTGAGAGCTTTTACTTTAGTTTTGTTGGCTGAGAGGCAAAGTCAACATTGTTTATTATTTGTTAATCAAGCACTAGTGTTATCAATGTCACTGATGCTGTTTTTTGGATTCTGGGAGAAAGTTGTTTATAGTGGGCCTGGGTTTCTGTTCTTGTTTCATGTACTTTACTAATGTGGAGGGAGAAGAATAAAACAGTTTTGCAAAGTAGGATGGGGCAGAATTCTTGAATTCTTTTTTAGGGAGTGATTTATTTTTTTTTTTTTAAATCAGCTCTTTATATATACTTGACATGTAATACGTCTATAAATAGCACAAAATTTCTCCTAGGGGAAAAAAATTGTTTATATTGAGTGCAATGTTCTTAGAAAAGTATGAAATCGTAGAATGTTTGTGTTTGTTTTCTTTCCCCTAAAGCAGTGTTTAAATTCATACCCTGTTGCCTTGTTTAAATGGCAGCTCAGAATGCAGTGATGGAGAATGGGCTACAGCTGTGCCTGCCTATTTTACTGCTACGGAACAAGAGCAGTCCTCAGGTGATGAGAGCTGGGAGACTGTCCCTGTCAGGGAGGAGTATGAAGTGCAGAGCAGCAGCAGTGGTGTAAAAGAGGAGAACACAAACTTCTATTTCCAAGAAGGGTATGGCTTGGTTTTATTATGACTTTATTATGACTTCTGTAGCTTCTGACATCAGGAGTAACAGGGTGTTCACGTGACGCTACACAGAGTAACATCTATTCCAAATGCAGGTACTTTGCTAGCAACAGTCATTACAGCAATCTGAGTAGTTGTACGTATGTCAGATTGGGGAAAATGGCCTTTCATGGAAACAATTCTATTTAATGAAAGATACAGAAATAATGAGAGAGCATTGCCGTGTAGTGTTAATATGGTCAATAGACTTGATATACTGACTTTAAAAAGCCAGATTAGGAAAGTTAATTGTTAAATGTTACATAAACATCTTTTGGTTATTACTCCTTGAAAAGCAGTTGTCCATCTCTTTGCTATATTGCTTCTGCTATTCCACTGCTGCTCCTTATTTTCTGCAGCCCTATCAGTGATTAAAGTAAACCTGAATTGCTTGCTGTAGTTCATATAACTTATTTATTTTTCCAGTCATTCAGTGCTTTATAAACTGTAGCTGCAAGGCAAAATTTATCACTGTATGTAGCCAAGGAAAGTGTATTTGTGTTTTGAGGCTTTTTTCCTAAGCATCTAATACTCTTTACTTTGTGTCTTTATAAAGCAAAAAGCCATACCTAAGTAATCTTTTGGCTTCCTGAACTCTTAGGTTGACAGCACCTGTAGCCAAGCAGTTCACTTTGCTGTTACTGCTTCTTTAGTATTGCTGTCCTTTGAGGTTTGGAGAATTAGTGTGACTTTATGAAAACTTATCTTTCGGAACAACAATGGAGCTGTTTACTCTTTAGCTTTCTTTGATGTGAATGAACAGCCTGCAAATGTACGAATGTGATTGCTGTTTATTTGCCCTTTTATAAGGAAGGTGGAACACTCAGCCCTGTGGCTTTCAATAGACATCCAGGTTACTTGTGATCCTCTAGAATATCCAGGAATGAGATGATACTGACTCCTTATGCAGATAGGTTCTCTTGCAAGTAGTAGCTCTTTGCATTGAATTCAGGCCAAGCTTTGTCATGAAGACTGTTCCACAGTGTCAAGACAGTCTTTCTTTTTAGTGGCTTTAGGAACTTGTAGATAAGTAAGAAAATGTTTAGTATCAAATTTACTAGCATGTAAACTATGCTGCCTGTAGTAGGAAAATGCAAAGCAAGCTACTTATTGAACTCCTGGCCTTGAGCATTAGACAAACAGCTTTGCCATAGAACCACGGGTGTTACTACATTCTGACTCAAGAGCTGACACTACTGGGATTTTCTTGAATTTTTATGCCAAATCCTGAATTCTTAGTCTGGAATTCTACTGTCTGAGGAACATGTCTTTAGTCTTTTGTGGTAAGTTTAGCTTTTGTTGCTCATATGTGTTTGTAAATTCTCTTAGCTTCTTTGTTTTAGCTTTGCATTTATTTATTTGAAGGGAGGAAGGTGAGATTCTTTGCCTACAGTACCGAGAAGAAGTAGAAAGTAGCAGTGACGAGGAAAACTATCCAATTAATGATTTTATGCATCCTGGATTCTTCCTTTTGAGTGAAAATAACCTTGAGGATGACTCTAGTGTGAGTGAAGACCTGGATGTGGACTGGAGGTATGCATTTGGTAGTTGCTTGCCTTAATTTCTGAGGTTTTGTAGTTACTATTTTGCTTTTTATGTAAGATGTCAAAAGTACTCATGGCTATCAGTATGCGGTTGCTTCAAAGGCTTATAATCTCAGCTTTAAGGTTTAAGGTACATTAAGTGCTGTCTTCTAATGAGAGGAAAAGGATGTAGATTTGCTAAATCAGTCTGTGATTTGAGAAAATTCTGATGCCCTCAATATTCAAGGGATGGCTGTACATTTTCAATTAATTTTCAAGATGGTAAGTATAATTAATATTCAATTGGAAGCATAACAAAAGTAAAGCAATATAAATGTAATCAGCATTCAAGTCAGTCCTATTTTATAATTGGTCTTTTCATCCTTTGAAACTGGTGTAGGTTAGACATTATAAGCCTATTTTATTTCTCTTTGAAATGCCATGCAATTACCTAATATTACAATAATTCTGAATGCTTCACTCAATTTTCTCTCATTAGATTACTTAAGAATATTGCAATAAATTTATTACAAAAATGCTGCAAATACCAGGAATAAAGTGATTTGAGCCACATTCACAGCTGATCCTAGAAAATGTTTGTTTTAAAGTAAGAGTGAGCTAGACAGAGGGCTTTCCAGTGAGAAACTTAACACATGCACTCTTCTGCTTATTAAAATATAAACTACAGTCCAGACATGCCAAAAACACTATCATTTTCTCCTTGTGAAGTTATATTGTGGAAAGGCCCAACGGGGACTAACTAATACATGACAGTCCAAACTAAAAGTAAGGCATGTGTTCTTGCACTGTCAGGCAGTAAGCCAGCAATGAAGAATATTATGATAGGGACAGAAGCTAGCTTTTAAATGTTGGAGATTAACCTTGGCAATATTTCTAATTACTAAAGCTAGGAAGGAAGATGCTAATGATCTGCTAAGCTTTTTTCTGTTGAACACAGGCACATCCAGACATGATTTTGTTTGTGCCTGCTTTAAGATACATTAAGATACATTTCTGAATGCTGAAAACACAACTCAAAGAAGCTGCCAGTGCATGAACTGTGACACGTGATGTAATCAAAATCTGATAGTGATAAAACAACCTTCATAGCATACACATGAAGCTTGTTAGCTGAACTGTGTGCCCTTTCACAGTAAAAACTACTCTCGGTGTTCTGAAGTATGTAATGCCTGGAGTGTGGTACCTGCTGGGGCCAGGACTGGGCAGGGGTAGAGGGCTGCAGAGCTGCTTCTGAGGAGGGGCTGGGGCTGCCCTTGTGGGATACAGCTGGCTTCAGTGGACCCACCACAGGATGGTGCTTCTGGGAAAGTACTTAAGGAAGCATAAAAATTTCTGGATAGCAGAGTGTGAGACAGAAGTGATGATCATGTGAGAGAAGCAACCCTGCAGACACCAAGGTCAGGAAAGAAAGGGGAGGTGATGTTACAGGTCCTGGAGGGTGTTACAGGTCCTGCAGAAGAGATTCCCCTGCAGCACCTGGAGAAGACCATGGTGGGACAGATAGGGATTTGCGGAAGAAACTATGTCTGTGGAGAGCCCATTTTGCAGCAATTAGTGAAGATAGTAAAGAAAAGCAGCCTGTAGGAAAGACCCATGCAGAAGCAGGTTTATACTGAAGGACTGCAGCCTGTGGGACAGACCCCACACTGGAGCAGAGAAATAGTGTGATGACGAAGTAATTGCAGAGAGGAACTACCATGGCCTGACCACAACCCCTGTCACCTGTCTCTCTGCTCTCCTTGGGGTAGGGGTACAGAGGAGTCAAGCGTAAAGGAATGAAGTTGACCTTGGAAATAAAAGGAGGGCTAAGGGGAACGTGTTTTAATTTTTGTCTTTGCTTCTCACCATCCAAATCCACTTTCTTTTGGTAGTAAATTCATAAAATCATAGAGCAGCCGAAGTTGAAATGAATGTAAAAAGATCATCTGGTTCAACCTTTCAGTTAAATTCAGGTTTTCCCTAAATTAAGTCTGTTTTGCCTGTGGTGGTGATTGATGACTGATCTCCCTGTGTTTATCTTGACCCATGAGCTTTTAATCTTATTTACATGCCTGTCCAGTTGAGGTAGGGGAGTGGGAGATCAGCTGGCTGGATATCTGGCAGTTATCAACAGTGATGTGCGGTAATTTGATGTCTCTGGCCCTTGTTGCTACTAATTTACTTTGAAAAGCTAATACTTGCCACTATTTACTTTGAAATTAAGAGCATGTTTCCTAACTCTTATTTTTCAGAGTACTTGAGGAGTTTGGTGATGGCCTAGGACTTGCTCAAAACATTCCATATGTGGAACCTCAGCTTCTCACATTTATGGCACTAGAGGGACGCTTAGAAGCTGTGGAGGTATTAAAATATTTTTTGTGGTCTTATATCAGTGATGTTGTGACATAAACATTTCTTATTGAATCCTTTTTCAACATAATCTGAAAACCAGGAGAATCAGGGAAAAATGCTTTCCTGTGTCAGCTTTCAGGTCTGTGAATGTGAAAATGTTGGAGGTTCTTTTAAATGATGTACTGCGAGAAGTCATTGATCAGTGCCCACTGTTTTCACAATATGTATTTATTTCTGTTTAAAGGGAAAAAAATTACTGATTTCTACCAGTATAAACATATGCCATTTAGTTTAGTCTAAAGAATTTTGCCAAATTCTCTACATAATAAAAGAAAGCTTATACTTTTTTTTTTTTTTTGCAAGAGTGCATTTGGATATCTCATTTTTTGTATATCAGAAGAAGACTTTTCTGTGTTTGATTGCTACTGTGGTGTTTCTTTTATTTATTTAAAACACAGAGTGTCAAGATAAACAAAGAACCCCACTCAGAAAAACAAACCACCCTAAAGAAAAAAAGCCTTTTATCTTTACCTTGTTCTAATCCCATTTGATCTGTCTAATTTGGGGTAGACCAAAGCATTTATTATCAGGAACCAGCACGGTTATGATCTTTGTCTTTTCTGTGTTACTCGGTGTTGGTCAATGCCAGAGTGAATATAGAGCTACCTGAAATCCAGTTTGATGCAATGCGACAATTCTTGCACTGCCAGAAATCTCCCCTGCAGGGTATTTGTCAAAATAAGAGTTAAATGATGTGTAGACATATAATACGGTGTTACAACAACTGAACTGAATGTTTTGTGGGTGACATAAATTTAGGGCAGGAAGGGGCAGTTTGACTACTAGCACCTACTTTAAAGGGGTGAACAGGGCAGGCTGTATGTCATAGTGCGCTTGCAGACAAAATACCAAGGGCACTTTGAAATGCTTTCTAAAGCTGGCAGACAGTGGAAAAATCATAGATAATGGCTTGGGTTTTTTCCATGGATATGTGCAAAATCAATGATTTTGTAAATAAGCTTCATGGGTACTTTCCAAGGAGGTGGAAGGGCTATTCCCTGAAGCTGGCAGTCATGCAATTTCCAGATATTGTGCATGCCCCAAGGTATATGGGAGGTCATCATCATTCATGATCAAGCACCATAGGTTCTTCTCCAGCTGTGTAGGATCTTGTTAGCATTACTCACCCAGAGACACTTCAGAAGTGCTCGTTAATGTGGAAAAGCTCTGTTGATATTCTTATTGTAAAAGCAGCATTTTGAAGTTGTATAGAGAAAATTCTTATTTCTTTCATAGCTGCTGGTTCTCCCTATGTCAGAAAAACCCAGAACCACAGAAACAGTTGACCTCCTCCTTTGTACCAAAGCAAGAGGATCTGTGTAGAGAGCAGAAACTTAATCCTATCTTTTTACTTATTTATTTTTTTAATCTATATGTTAACACTTAAAGAGGAGATAGTTTTTGACTGAGTTTTTCTTTCTTATTGCTGTGTAACATTTCCCTAATTACTCTGTCAGAAGAAACATGCAGTCTTGCAGGCTGACCTGTAAAAGTAGTCCTAGGTAGCTATGGATGTGGCTGGATGAGAAGATGCTGTGATTTTCCTTGTGTCACCAGGAACAGAGTGTCATTGAACACTACTGGCAAGCAGACATGACTACAAAGATAGTTATTCTATGGTACCTGTGGCACAGGTTGCTGTGAATGTTGGGCAGGAGGGGAAAGCTGATTATTTGTACTTGAAATGAGCACTACAGGGTCTGAAACTTGGGCATAGAAGTTTGGTGTATTTGGATATAGTCAGCAAAAAAATAGTAACTGAGTAATAAACGGAACAGTTATATTGGTTGTGACGAAATGGACAACACAGGTTTTGAGTAAGAATTCCAGATATTGCCTTCAAATCTCAAGCAGAATATAGAACACTAGGAAGACAGTTACTAAAAACTGAACAGAAAATATAAGCAACATAATTTACTGTAGCTACAAAACAGTTGAAAGGGATATGACAAAATAAAGCATCCACAATTTAAGTGTATCCTAATTGGAGGAGAGGGAGCAGGGGAGATCTGTCCTAATTAGTTGTGACATTTGGAGGTGAGAAGCAGTGAACATACTAGATACTTGCTTTGAAAAGCTATGCTCTGTAAGACTCTGGATTCCTAAAATTTAATAAAATGTATGTGTGATTTTTTTTTATTTTTTATTTTTTAATCCAGAAATTTAGCTGTGAGTGTCTGGTTTACTTCCTTAGCAGTATAGAACAGGTGCACATCAGTGAATTTGTTTATGAATATTTCCTGAGCCAGGTCACAGATATGAGAAGCTCAGACCCCTGTAGGCAGTATCACTTTGATTTTAACAGAACAATGTCCAGCATTTTGTTATGTTACATGGAGAAGTAAGCAGACACACAAGTAGTAAGAGGAAGGAAATAAAGGTGTTTAGAAAACAAAAGTTATCTTATAAAAGTTGTAAAACAGGCCCTGCTTTGCTCTGCTTTGTTTTAGAAGATGTGGTTTTAAGCATCAGAGTCATTGTGAGGCTTTGTGTCTATGATGTTTCTTTTGTATAGGTTTCAAAAGCAAGCAATACAATGTTTTCTGTCTGAGAATACTAATAGTGGATATAGACAGAGAGGTTTAACATAAAGGTAATATTGCATCCTTCTGCCTGCCTGGGATCTTACCTCATTTTTCCAGCTGTAGTAGTTAATCTAATTAAGCATAGTCTTTTTACCTACAGTTTATTCTCAGACCACTGTAGCTGTAGCAAAAAACCCACATTACAAATACCAAAATCATCTTTATGTTAGTAATGTAGCGCTTTTAAGCTGTTCCATTGGACTGGTGTACCTGTTCTGCAGAGGGACTTGCATGCTGCACTAGAGATAACTGTCCCAGGATTTCCTTTATAATTGTAGATTTCTAAAGCTTACACTTCTTAAGAGAGTTTTGTGGCTGCTAGAATAAATAGTTTTTAAGCTGATTAGGGCAGTAAGTAGTTGTACTTGAGGGGTACGACTAATTGGTTCAGGATATGAACCCAGTGTTTCTGTGTTTTTGGCCCTTCAGTTTTAGCTAGTTTGCTGTTCAAACAGGTATATCTAGTACATTTATGAGCAAATATAAACAAATATTCAGTTCTTTTTCTTTTTTTTTTTCTACTGGATATCATTTCTGTGCCTTACAGTGTTGAATGTATGATGTAAATATCAAATATACTTGCTCTAGACTTGGAGTCTTAAAGATTTTTGTATGGTGAAAAATTGAAGTTCAAACCAAAGTTACTTCAGAGCATTGTCTGTCTTAAGATGAGAAACATCTATGTGGATCCTGTTTATTTGGGGGTTTGTTTGGTGGGTTTTTGTTTGGGTTTTTTTTGTTGGTTTTCTTGTTTTGTTTTATTTGTTTGGTTGGGGGTTTGGAGCAGGAGGGAGGTGTGTGGGGGGTTTTTTAATTATTATTTTTTTTATTTTTTTTTTTATTTCTGAAAGCTTACATTGGTAGTGTAGCCAAGGTACTTAATATTTCTGTTTGTGCCCGAGTAATTCAACAGTTAAAATCAGGAAACATTAATGAGGCATTTATTTTCAGAAAGCAAAATACAGGGACAGTTTTATATTGGCAAGCTGTATTACATTTTCAGCTTGCTGCCATTCCTGTAACTTTATAAAATTAACAACTGTTCATTAGAGATGAAGTTGTGATTGTTCTCATACTGTAAGAAGGGGTAAAAATCAAGGCATTGTTTTGACCTTTCAGTTTCATTTCATTCATTACAAAAATAGAAATGATGTAATGGCTAGTCTGACAGATGTAACTTCCATTTAAGAAAGTAATACTATTAGAACTAGATTCCTTTTCTTGCCTGTTTGTTTTTATATAAAATGTTGCATTTGTGAGTAAGGGAACTTGGTCTCTGCTCACCCCTTTCAGACTGCTCTGGCACAGTTGGAGTCTCTTGCCTTTGATGTTGAACAGACTCATCCACCAGCTACTAAAGAAACTATAGATTGTCTGCCAATGATTCACATCACAGGTGACTACAATGATTTGGAAAAATTATGAAAAAGTAATTTCCACAAAGTTTTTAAGAACAACTTTCTATAATACCATCTATATCTATAATAGATCCAATATTTAAACATGCTTACTGTGCAATGCTGTTTTAAGAGCTTTTGAACCTCGAATCAGACTGAGTATAACTTTGATCAGTTTGGAAAACTGATTATATTTTATAACCATTCGTGATATTGTTAATATATGAATTTTAATTTGAGCTCATCTTAGATGCAAAACAAGATAATAATGTTTTTTCTTCATCATGGGTTTAGGTCAAGAGCAGTGTTGTACAATCTGTTGCAGTGAATATGTGAGAGGTGAATACGTAGCAGAGCTACCCTGTCATCATTTGTTTCACAAATCTTGTGTAACTCTTTGGTTGCAGAGAGTAAGTACTATAGGATTGGTGGGGGAGTTGCGGGGGTTTTGTGTACTTTTTGTATTCTTCTGGGGAAGAACAACTTTGAACTTTTTGAAAATGTGGGGGGAAACACCAAGAAATAACTGGCTGCTACATTGATGCATTATGGAATCAAATTCTAGTGCAAGCAAGGAAAGACATTTATATCTGTACTTACATGAAGGGCAATTTCTTGAACAGAGGGGATATTTTTGTGAGGAAACATGATTTGTTTTTAGTAAGAATGAAAGACATGGATGAGTTATAACTTGTTTTGGTACAAAAATAGCTTTCTTTACTGTACCCATACCTCAGAGTAAAGAAGGTGGGTTGTTACTCTCTGAGAAGAGCAAAGGTCTCCTCTGTCTTGCACAATGTCAGGCCCATTTATGATGACAGCTAAGGCTTGCAGGAGAAATACTGAAATGCTTGTAGATTAACTTTCAAAAATTGAGTAATTCTATATGTATTAGATCTCATTTTCATAATATGTAATCAACTTCCTTCCAAATGTCTTAAAAAGGCTTGCATCATATTGAAACTACCCTAAAAGAACTGTAATTAATGAACTGGTATGTTTTTTCTGTTGCACTTGCACTATCCTTTATGTGCAATATGAGCCTGGACTTGCTAAGTTCTCAGTGAGCCTATTATATAACACATCATTTTCTCAAGAGCATGAGAGATTAATTGATCACACTAGGGAGGTCATATCAGAACACCACTAACATGGAGAGTTGGTGGGTTTATATTTTTATTTTTTTTTAATCTTTATAATGTTGACTTGGTTACCATGTTATTTTGCTTCTTTTACACATACTGTCTTTTTTTTCTGCTGTGATAGTAAACTACTCTTGCTGAAAACTAGGGCAAAATGCTTCCTGTTAGATTTGGGCTGTACTGAACCTATTTTTAATCCTTACCTCAAAAAAAAAAAAAAAACACCTCTAAAATCAATGCTTTGAGGAAGAACTTGGAGAAAATCTGATGCATTTTCTGTGTAACTGATGTAAAAGCAAAACAAGTCTTTCTTCTGAGTTCCTGTGAGCTGTCTCTTGGCTCCACGTAGCTATCCAGTCAAATTTGAGTTTAAGACAGTGTTGTTGTGAAGACTCTAAATACTTTATAAGTAATAGTTTATAGCTTCTCAGTGAAATTGAATGCAAACTGTGGAAATGACCTGGTATTTTTTTCTCTTTTTGTAGTCGGGAACATGCCCCGTTTGTCGTCATGTGCTTGCTCCTGTGTGTCCTGAGGCAGCTGATGACACTTATCATTAACTGATGATTCAGCATCTTCTGTTTGCAGTGGTACAGGACCTTCAAGTTGGGGTCTGAAATAAAATCTGCCATCAAAATAAAAATGTAAATTTTGCCTGTTTAATTATAACGTGAAAGCAATTCTGTATAAAGTATTAACATAGAATCATAGAATGGCTTGGGTGGAAAAGCACCTCAAAGATCATCCTGTTCCAACCCCCCTGTCATGGGCAGGGACACCTTTTACTTAACCAGGTTGGTCAGAGCTCCATCCAGCTTGGCACTGATCACCTCCAGGGATGGCGTGTCCCTCTAATTATCTTGATGATCCCCCTCTGCACTTGCTCCAACAGGTCCCTGTCCCTCCTGTGCTGGGACCCCAGAGCTGGAGGCAGCCCTGCAGGTGGGTCTCACCAGAGCAGAGCAGAGGGGCAGAATCCCCTCCCTCGACCTGCTGCCCACCCTGCTTGGGATGCAGCCCAGGACACACTTGGCTCTGTGGGCTGTGAGTGCCCATGGATGGCTCATGTCCAGCCTCTCACCCACCAGCTCCCCCAAGTCCTTCCCAGCAGGGCTGCTCTTGATCTATTCATCCGCAGCCCTGACCCATGTGCAGCTCCTTGCACTTGCTCTTGTTAAACCTCATGAGATTCCCATGGTTTCATTTCCTGAGCTTGCCCAGGTCCCTCTGGATGGCCCCATCCTTCAGATGGGTCAACAGCACCACTCAGCTTGGTGTCATCTGCAAATTTGCTGAGGGTGCATTTGATCTATTCATCTGTGTCATTAATGAAGATATGAAATAACATTAGTCTCAATATGGACCCCTGAGGGTCACAGCTTGACACCCATCTCCCTCCAGATGTTGAGCCACTGATCAGTAGAATAAGCAAATGAGAAAAATAAGCTTGTCTCTGCACAAGGTTCATGTTGTTGATACATGCACTTGTACATTGGAAGCATTCAAATTTTGGCAAGTGTTGAAAGAATAAGTTACTTATTTTGGCTATTATATATTTAATATATATTATATATGTATTGTATATTATTATAGAAGTAATGGTTTTTTTTCCTAAACAGCCCAATCAAAAGCAGTTAATGTAGTGTGAAAAGAACTTCCCTTCAAGTCAAAGGGAAAGTTCTTAGAGTTTTGGATAAGCTGCCTCATAACAGTCACAACTTTGCCGATACCTTCCTTGTTCTACGAGGCAGAAAGCTCCTGTTTTCCCCCTTCTTTCCTTGTTCTGTGCTTGACTGAACACCTGAGGAAAACACTTTTTTTTTTTTTTTAAATATAGTAAAGCTGCAAAATGCAGTTACTCTTTATCTCTAAAAAAATAACTCCCTACAAACCACATAAGCTGTTTATATAAACTGTGAAAAGTGTATGAATTGGAGTGGTTGGGTTGAAAGGGACTTTACAGATCACCTACTTCCATGGGCTGAGATACTTTCCATGGGACCACGTTCCAGCCTGGCCTGGAACACCTGGGGCAGCTGCAGTGTCTCTAGACAGCCTGTTCCATTGTCTCACCACCTCACAGTAAAGAATTTCTTCCTAATACCTAATCCAAAAAATAAAACCATTAGCACTTCCCTTATCACTAGACTCCCTGATAAAAAAGTCTCTCCTCACCTACCCTGTAGCCTCTTTTAGATACTGGAGGGCTGGTCCAAGAGTTCCCTGGAGCCTTTTCTTCTCCAGGCTGAGCAACACCAGCTCTCTCACCCTGTCCTTGTAGGGGAGGTGGTCCAGCCCCCTGACCATTTGCAGCCCTCCTCTGGGCCTGCCTGAGCATGGCTTTGTTATGCTGAGGACTCCGCAGCATTCCGGGAGGGGTGAGAGTGCTCCATGACAGAGCAGCACAGAGGCAGAATCCCCTCCCCTGACCTGCTGCCTGCCCTGTGCTTGATACAGGCCAGGAGATGTTGGCTTTCTGGGCTGCAAGTACAGGGTGACATGTCACATTAAGTTTTTCACCCCCCAACACCCCAAAAATCCTCCTTTAGGGCTGCTCTCAATCCATTTCCTGCTGATCCTGTGCTTGTGCTTGGGATTTCCCCAACCAGGTGCAGGGCCTTGCACTTGGACTTGTTGAACCTTACGAAATTTGCACAGGCCCCTCCTCAGACTTGTCAATGCTCCTGTGGATGACATCCCTTCCCTCCAGCCTGTGGACCACACCACACACCTGGGTGCTGAACTTGCCAAGGGAGCACTTGATCCCATAGT
>JAWWTY010000088.1:14018249-14030386 GCA_035222235.1 Margarornis squamiger
TGGAATCAGACCTGCAGAACTCTGCAGCCCATCTCACTACTTGGACTAGGAATAGAAACAGATCACCTTGAAATAACATCTTGGACTTTGAAGAATCCCACTCAAACCCACCCCTTTCTTTTTAGAATCCATACAGGTTTTCTGCAGTTTACCTCTGAGGTACAACCCCCAACTTGTCTGTCCACCATCACTTCCTTTTTCTCTTGAAGGGGTGTCTTTTACAGGTGTCCTCCTACCCCCTTCTACAAAACTCTTCCACCAGCTTCCAGTTTCGCTTTGGAACCAGCACGTGGCCTTTCCTTCCCTGGTACAGTGGCATCCCAGGGGTGCAATTCTACTCCTTTTCCTCAGCAGTGACTCTGCTTTCCTTACTTTTGATAGTCAGCTGCTGGAAAGCTGCTGGAAACAGGAAAAAGAGAGGCAAAGGCAGTGGGCTTTAGTTATAAATCTGTGATGCAGTTGGAGGTGAGTGGCCAGGGAGGAGCTCCAAATTTTGTCCTGTGTTGCTGGAGGTGGGTGCAGTGAGGACTTTCAGAAGGGTGGATTACCTTTGTACATTCTTCAGCCACGCTCTTCCATAGGTTGATGCTAGCTAGGATGCAACATTATGCTGCCTGACATCAAAATAAGCTGAGCAGGTGAGCTGCATCTTCTTTCCTATCTCTGACATAGCAGGGTAATCACAAAACCAGTTCTGGTAAAGACTACATTCCAGATTTTCAATGTCACATAACAAGTAATGGTTTGCTTGCTTAGTAGGAAATTCATTAGATTTTGTGGAAATAAGTATATCACCATTTAAGTAAAAAGTGTTTAATTCATATTAGTCATGGTCAACAGTTCGGCATCCTATGGGTGGAATTATAATTTGTAGGCTTTTAGTTGCTAAAGATGAAGAAAATTTATTTATACTGCAGCTTTCCAATAAGACACAGCTATTGACCCTGAACAAAATATACTCCTATTGTTGGTAGACTTGTTCTTGTTCAGAAAGCCAAGGCAAAGACTAAGAGAAACAAAATCAAGTGCCCTCTTTTACCTTGAATGTATAATTATTTTTTTCCACCTCCTTTTTGTTGAGACAGATGCAATGAAGTTTTGTTGAACACTGACGGTATACCAAAGGGCCCTCTTTACACTGAGGCTTGACTGACTATGGAGTGGGGCTCAGTTAGTGAATTGTGGCAAGTGCTAGTGGATAATGCTCCTTGTGTTGTGTTATAAGGAGACAAATGGGCTGACAGTCATCTCTGTGTAGCCTTTGGATGTACAGACCTGATATCAAAGGTTTAAAGCAGCACTCAGGAGCACTGAAGTGCTGCTGATTGTTGCAACCTTGTGGTTGAAATCCAGTGCAAGCTAACCAGAACACAGTCTAGTACTAGTCAGAACCAAGGCTGTACAAGACTTCATAGTAAGCTCATGTCACATTCCTCACATACAGTGTAATAAAGTTTACTTAAAATAAAAGTTCTCTTCCTTGGGTTTGAAGCAAAATCTGTAAGATGATTTTAGGTGGAGAATATTTTGCTGAGAATATTATATATTTGTCACAGATGTAATTCCAATGTGCACTCCCAGAACATATTTCCAGATGCATTGTCTTTTGCTTTGAACTTGAAATAGCATCATTCCTCAAAAGGCCCATTGTGTTTTAGTGAATTTAAGATTATTGCCATAAGGGACACATTTTAAAGCAGCAACATCAAGGTTGTTTATTTCATGAAAAAAATGTGTGCAGCTGTAGGAGTCCTGTTCCACATTCTCCCTTTAACAGGACAGTCTCTCCCTACTGGTGGAGTAACATGTGAGCGCATCTGGACTGATACTGTGAATGCTATACATATCCTGTTCTGAAAAATGCCAAAGATTGGAAAGGAAAAACAACCCTGGCTCAGTAACTTGACTTTTATTTTATCTGCATGTTTTTGAAGTCTGTCCTCTTTCTCCTGTTTTTTGCATTGTTGAGTGCTTTGGGATACTCACAATGGAAAGCAGCAAAATGTGTTATGTGCAGTCCTTTGGTCAGTGTGGTACACACACAGATAAGATGCATAATTATTTAGACAGGAGAAAGAATATTACTATGTGGAGTAAGCCTTCAGCTAGGCTAGTAAGCAAAGTATGTATTTACAGATCTTTATTGTCCTAAAATTCCATTATAGTTGTAATTTTTTTATTCAGTCTTCAGCCTCTCTATAGATAGACAATTACCTTGCTCTGAGCTATGTATCATAAATAATTATAGACAAAACAACTAATGATGGTTATTAATAAATAAGTATGAGGATTTAATGATGTCTTGGGGCCAAAATGTAAAGGACATGATTTTCATTTATACCAGAGTTGATTTGCCCTTCTGAGGCAAAAGAAAACGCTTTCAAGAAGGCGTATAGGAGAATGAGGTAAGAAATAGGAAGCAGGATTATAGTCCAATGTTTCTTTACCTTTAAATCACAGTAAAAACAAATCCTTTTTTTCAGCTGTGAAACAGAATTGTCTTCACCTTACCAGACAGCAGCCTTTGAAAATATGTCAAGGAAGCCAGTGAAATTTAATATGGTGAGAGTTGTATTTTCCAAGACAGCTTAAGTATTTTATGTCAGATTTTCTAATTGACAAGAAGCAAGGGCTACAATTTTAATGTTGTAAATAGTACTGATTAGTAATAGTTAGGACCTGGTGGTTCTTTCATAGCACTGTGTTAAGAAAACCTGCTGAAATAAAAATTAATGGTGAAAGTATTTCTTTACTGTATATTGAGTATCATGACCTGCTAATTTGGAGGATCATCTCTGTCAACGGGTAGAATAGTTTCCTGTGTATGAATGGAATTCCCCCACTTCTACTGAAAACAGAAATACACAAAATGCTGTAATAAAGAGATGTCAGCTGCAGAAACACTGACACAGATTTAAAAATGCTTTTTGCATATTCCAGACAGTCTGGTAGTAGCTGAATCCTATTTTAAGGTGGTAAATTTCAATTTAGTAGTCAAGGAAGATGTTCTTGTCAGCAATACTGTAAGTAAGCTCCTCTTAAGCTATCCTAGTGAAATGAATTGGAGCCTCTATAGAACATGGTCTGTACATATATATGCCTTTATCTTCTTTATTGTTTTACATGCCTGATTCACAAGGCATGTAAGAAAGAAGAAAATTTTGCTTTAAAGATTAAGAAGGGGCTTTAGTCCTTAAAGTGATGTTGGTCCATGAGACTATGAGACTTTTTTTCTGACAGTATGAAAGGTAACTAAATGGGCCAATGCGAAGCAACTATATATAAAATCACACACAAAAATAGCAGAGCCTGAGTGAAGAGGTTGCTGCTGAACAGTGAGCTTTTGGGACATGAGTGAATAGCATAATTTAAACAGAAGCAATGCAAGAAAGCAGGTGATCTTCAGCAGTGTTTGTCAGCAGCAGATGGCCACAGTCCTCCTTCACGTCTCTTTCCACCTATGAGACAGCAATATCTTTTGGTGAAGGAATGCCCTTTGGGTCCCTTCACTTCATGCAGTTTTTCCCAAAAGTGGCCAGCAGGAAGAGGAGAAATAGGAGCACAGAAAGTGTGACCTTTTCAGTGAATCTAAGCAGCGTCCTATATCAACTAAGACCAAATCCATTTGTGAGGAGGGGAACAGAACCCAAAAAAGGTGTGTGTGGCACAACCATGCTTTTGGCAGCCCTGTCCCACAGCGCAAAGCATGGAAGCTCCCCAGGCACTGCTGTCTGGCCCTCTGCACTCCTCCAGCTCTTCAAGCAATGTGGAGCCTGATGGCTGCAACACATTCAAAATCTCTTTGTCTAAATATTACATGACCTGTGAGACAGTTTCTCTCTGATTGAGAGGAATAATTTGCATTTATTTGGTGTCAGGGATACAGGAACGATGTGTCTGTGCCCTGGGGGTTATTAAAGGTGTGTTCATGAGGCATATATGACTCTGCTAAATTGTCACGGCTCCCTCAGACTGTTTCTCCGTACACTCTCCAACTCTGAATCAGTTATTGTATCTAATTGAAAGAAAGAATCATAATTTAATTTGTTCAAAAATTAATTTCTGCTCTGTTACTGAAAATGGTTAGATGAATGACAGTAGAGGCATGTTATTGCTTGAGTAGTCAGTCAGTCTGCAGGTAACATATGCTCCCTCCATACATTACAGGGGGAAGATGTCTGTGTAATTGAAGCACAGAGTGCCAAGAGTCACCTCTGGATGTTTCACTTTCAGCATTAATAGATATTTATATTGTAATTTATATTTCTGAACAAATAGAGAGAATTTTCCCTGCCTTTCAGGGTTTGTACTTGGTATGCTAGTATATTTAGCAAGGGTTCATCCTTTATCCTTTGTTATGCATGACATCATGCATCCAAGGCAGATGACTGTATTCTTTCCCATCCACCTGCTGCATTTTGAAGTCATCATCAAGGCAGTATAATTAGTTAACTTGCATTAACATTCAGGTTGCCTTGTTATGCCGTGCTTTGGAGCACACTGGAGAGTGTGAGGTAGTCCCAGCTCCTCAAGAGTACCAGAAGAACAGATTCACTGAGGGAACATACTGCAGTGCAGGGCAGCAGCTTGTCAGAAAGACTTTAGACATTATTTCCTTAAAAAAGGGGGAGCATGTCAGTGCTGATAATTTCCAGGTTTCCATAGTTTTTTCTGCATAATTTCAACACTTGCTGGATAGTCATCTGAGTATTAAGGGATAATACCACAGGGCTAGACTCAAGTACAGTATCTGAATAAAATACCTGTGGGCTTTTTATGTAATTACCTGCCTTCAAAACTGAGATCACAGCTATGTACAACATACAGTGAAATTTCTAGTTTGCTTTAAAGCTCAGGAGATGAGTTAGAAATCCTTTCAGGCTTTTCATTATCCAAGTAGAAAATGCATCAAATATTGATGAACTTCTTGAAACATTGTGATCTGTCATTACATCATGTTAATAAAAATACTCCCACTCTAAATATAAATGTATATATTTATATTGGCTACAGTTAGAACTGATCTCATGCAGCTTTTAGCTATCATTCTTATTAAAAAATACTATTTATGTCTTCTGGCATCAAATAATTTAAGCTTTGATGAAGGTTTAATTCTTCAAAATTCTTGCTGCTCTTTCCTTGCATAAAATTCAGATATATTTTCAGTTCTCAGATGCAAAACACCATTGCTGTTCTATGACATGCATCCTCATTCAGAGGCAAATTACTTTTTTTTTTTTTTTCCATGAGGGGAAAAAAAAAAGGCACTAAGAGTGCAAAAAGTAGCTGAGCCTTTGTCTGTATCCTTAAATCAAGAAGTCTCTTGTCCCCTGTATGTATAAGGGGATGACTAATTTTGCAAAATATCAGGGTATGACTTAGAATGGCAAAACTTGCTGAAAGATGTTTGTGAAAGTGCAGTTTGAATTTCGAAAATGCATATGCATTGCAAAGGTTCTTAAATGCAAGCATTTGCATTCCTTTCTCTGCTACTTAAAAAAACTAATGAAGTATAGATAGTACTGGATGTTCAAGTGTTAGCCTTTCAACCTTTAAATGTCTTCATCCTGAGCTTATTATGTTTTCTTAACCATGACCACTACCATTATTAGCTTTTTTTTTTTTCTGAGAATCTATCTAATATAACTGGGCAGTGATTCATAGTTCAAAGCAGGGAAGCAGGAGATGACTGAAGTCTGTCCCTTAGTAACTAAGTATAGACTGCAAGGAAAAATGAAAAGCTTGGTTATGTTTCAGAAATTTTAATAACAATGCCACCACAGGTTTTGGGGTCCTTTTCAGGCAATAATTCCACTCAAATTAATGAATTAAAGTAAAATTAGATATCTTTCAGTTTTTCTTCACAACTGCATTATTCAGTGCAGAAGTATATCAGTTCTTCTAAAAGCATTTATTTGCTACTACCTCAAGCATATGCCATTTGTTTTCTTTAGCTATTTGAAGAATTTTAGTTTGTGGCTGCTATAATTTTGACACGGCAAATTCTAGAGCGCTTGATAAAGTATTAGGGAATCATTGTAAGCAATGAGTGAAAGAAAAGAAGGAAAATAAGAACATTGCATCTGCTAAATACTTGTATAAACTAGGACTGTGCAGCAAGAGTGGATGATCTATGGGAGACTGAAATGTTTGCAAAATAAACATGTTTTATAAAAAAATGGGCAGCCTTTGCTTGCCAGCTGTCTCAGCATGATCAGATCACAGAGTGGTAGAGTCATTTCTGCAGAGCTTTCATGAGGGCTGTGGAGAAGGACGAGGCAGAGGCTTTTTGGAGTTTGACAGGTAGCATTGCAGTGACACTGTTATACAAGATAACTTGTTTTTGGGGACAGGAGTCTCTCTGGCACTGCACACTACTGCACTGTACGTCTATTTGCTGCTGCATTTTGTCTGGCAAAATACTGGATTTCAGAAGTCATACTGTAGCCTTAACTCTGTGTGTTAACTTTGTTAAGTCCTGAGAGAGACCTTGACAAATTGGAGTGCTGGGCAATGACCAACCATATGAAGCTCAACGAGGGCAAGTGCTGGATTCTGTATCTGGGATGGGGCAGTCCTGGTTGTGTGTATAGACTAGGGAATGAAATGCTGGAAAGCAGTGCCATGGAAAGGGAACTGAGTGTCTTGGTCAGTGGAAAGTTGAGTCAGCAGTGCCCTGGAGCCAGGAGGGCCAACCCTGTCCTGGGGGGCGTCAGGCACAGCATCGCCAGCCGGGTGAGGGAGGGGATTGTCCCACTCTGCTCTGCACTGGGGCAGCTTCACCTGCAATATTGGGGCAGTTTTGGGCACTGCAATTTAAGAAAGATATTATGCTATTAGAGAGTGTGACCTAGTTGAGGTAAGGAAAGTAAATCAATCCAAAATGTTTCTCAAAGATAAATTTTGAAGAGCTGGGGTGGTCCTGTGCAGGGCCAGGAGTTGAACTCAATGACCTTGATGGGTTCCTTCCCATCCAGCATATTCTGTGGTTCTCTTCTAAGCCTGTTTTAAGGCATACTTTTTTCAGGTGACTGCCTGAGTTGTGACTCTTGGCTTAGTCCCCGTTTTTCTTTGGGATCTGGAAGCAGATGGTTTGTACCAAGGTGCCCACAAAGGTGGCTTTTACTGCTGCATCTAGCCACAGGAACTTAGTGTGCATCCTTATGGGATAACACACTCATAACAGGTAATCACAACATGCTGCTTCTATACTGTCCAAACCATGCCCTGAATGTGTTTGAGAGCCACTGAACTATCATTTATTGGAGGAGACAAGGAAGGATTTATAGAGCACAGTGTGGGAGACCATATGCTCGTGGGTGCAGCCATAGGATCATGATTCACGAGCAGGGCATTCACCAAGGTCTTTGCAGCCCTTCTGTCTGTGCCAACACTGCCAAGTGCTGTCTCTGCCGGTTGGGTTGGAGGTGGCTCCTGTGGAGCAACAGGGCTTTGCATTATTCCCAAATGGACAGAAGGAAAGAGAAGGCTTTGCTCCCTGATGCTCAAAAAGGAATTTTAGCCAACAGACAGTTGTGGAACTTCTAGTCAAGACAATCTGTGCCCTTCCAAGAGTATTAAAAGTTAAAAAAAGTAGTTTTTGTCTCAGTGCTATGTTGTAATAGCTGGAAGGATGCAAAACCCATACTGTTTTGGAAGTCATTAAATAGATGGATTAGTAGTTTAGATTGTGCATTTAAAAATTAGTACAATTCTGTGTGGTCAATGTAATTTGAGAACAACTAAAGGCAATCTAGTACATTTTTACATGTGCAAGTAATTCACAGCCTTTCCTTGCATTATTGCTGATGTCCTGCGTGTATCTGTGCATGTGTGTACGCAGGAGTGAACAGTAAATTGTCAACATTAAGATGAGAGAGTGGAAGCAGATGGTCCATTCACCTAAATATACACTTTTTGGTGAGGTGGGGAAAGTGCTGTCCTCCCGCTGTGCATCTCTCAGGCCTGCCAGGCACATGCAGGTGTTGGGTGGTCTCTTCTTGGTTTGTTTTTGTGAAGGTGTTTTGATATGTGGTACTGCTGGTGCCATTTAGCATCATATATGGGGATAATGTAACATCAGAACAAAACAAAGAGCCTGAAGAGACTGTTGCTGTCAGCTGTGCCCTTAAAATACCTTTAGAACCAAAATATTTTTTTCTGTTTGGGCCTTCTTTTTTGTAAGTCTGTATTCACACACTTTTTTTTCCAGAAAACAAAATGTGAGGTTAAAAGTGGTGATAAACCCTGACCAGAGCTGAATATACTTATGGGTGGCTTCAAGTCAGGTTCATGAAGATGTCCTTTTATTCACTACTCAATGCCAAAATTCAATAGGTTTTTTAAAAGTTGGTTGGCCTTTCTGCATCCGTGGATTTTTACCACCACCATTCACCTTCTGCTAACATTGCAAAGAAAAGTACAACGTTGTGACAGTGCTTACTAGGAGGAAATACCAAGAAGGACAAGGGGAAAAATAAATCTCATAATAAACTGCGGTACAATTTCTCCTTGGCATGAGGCAATTTAGAAATAGTTCATGGAACTGAAAAACATGATTGTATACAAGTGTATCACACACATTCGTATGCATTATTATTTTGTATGTGACTGTAATGTTCTGTTCATAGCACCTATTGCCAATTTTTTGCTGCATATTTGGAAGTGCTTTCCCACATAAAATTAAAAAATCTGTTTTAACTAGATTACACATGAAAATACAAAATCTGTATTGTTTGGTTACTGGAACTTTGTTGTTGCCATTGGTCTGGTTGGTCTTAAAAACAAATTTAGATAGAGTATTCTTATATTTGTAATGAAATTGAAAAAAAATAATGAACCAAATTCATGCAGGCATTAACTATATTGATTTCAGTTTGCTTTTACATAGTCTGCTTTGGCATATTAAGTCCAGGCAGTGCACTGTGTTTTTATCCACTGCACAAGTAGGTCTCTGCGGGTGTAGGGGAGGGATCATACTGCCCTTATCAGAAAGGAGTCCTGTGGTGAGCAGGTAAAGGAAGAAGTCATTGAGCTAAAACCTGTTTTTGCTGCAAGCAATGAAAATGCAAGATAGACAGCAAATACTTATTACATCTCTTGTGAAAGTGGCAGCAGGTTAAATGCTTTCTAATAACCCTTTGGTTATTATCATGCTTCTGAGCACTCAGACATGTATGAGGTGAAAACCTTTCTTTTTTGAGATCAGGAAAAATTAAATACGTAAGAGAGTGGGAACATGGGTATATTATTTGTCTTTCACTGTCCTCTAACCTTCCTACCTTTCTACTATACTGTGCAGTGCATCAGTTGTCAATGCTGGATTTCCTTGAAAGGTCCCTGAAAATGCATTCTGGTTTTGAAAAGTAGGTTGTATTAGCTTCAGATGGATATAGTATTTTATTTTCAGAAATAGTAAGGGGGAACAAAATACAATCTTCCTATTAATCCTCACATAAAACATATTATCCTCAGTGGCTGGATAAGTAGGCAGTCACTGATCCAGTACTGCCATAAAGGCAAAGGAATGCATTAGTTTGACACTACTATTTTTGATGTTTCCATCCATTGCACTATTTATTGTTTTGGATTTTTCTCCAGTCAAGAACTGATTTCTCCTTCCATTATTCCTGTATCAAGTCCAGTCATAAGGTCTTTTGGAGGCCTCATGTTTTCTCAACTTTTCCTTTTCTCTATCTCACTGTCTACCTCTACTCTCTCTCCCACAATCTCTTTTCCCAAAAAGTTTTTTTTCCCATGCAGATACATTCCTCTCCTACCAGCTCCCAGAAGAGCTGGCCCTTTAGCTTGTTCCTGGGGAAAGGAGGAGAGCAAGGGTTGAGTGCAGCTGCCCAGGGTGTGCTGCAGACCCCAATCCCTTCTGCTCCCCTCACTTCTGCTCCTGTCTGCTCCCAGGCTGATGTGAACCAGAAGGGAGAAGCACAGGCAATGTCACCAGCAGCAATTCCAAGGTTTTTACCCAAAAAGAGATGTCTGCAGACTTTTAAGTTTCTGGGAATAGGTTGGTTGGACACGTCACTCTTTAAATTTTTCTGACTCTGAAAATGATGTTCTAACAGTGGTGTTTCAGTGAAATGTTAAATCACTTTGCAGTAAGAGATTTAAATGTCAAATCAAATGGCTCAATCCACTGAGTGGCAGATGTATTTTAGTCAGCAGCGTTTTTATGAAAAAAACATTGTTAAGATTGCTCTTCCTGTGAAAACTCTCAGCCTGGGTGGGGGTGAGGAAACCAGACCCCGTTGGCTTGGAAAGGGGCTTCTGTGGGGCTGCAGAAGCAAGGGTGGCCAAGGCCAGGTGTGGTGATGAGCCCCTTGCTGCCTCCCTCAGCCCAGGAGCCAGTGAGCAGTGAGTGATGCCAACAAAACCTCACCTTCAAAGATAACAAAAGAATGCATTTCCTTGTGCTGCAAGCAGCAGCTTGATCCTTGCCAGGGGACCTTGTGGATGCATGAACTGCAGCATGTGGCCCAACTTATGCCTGCCATTAATCAGCTTCTTGGTGGTTCCTTTCCTTGTCAGATGCTTTTTGCACTACCCTTCTGGGATGTTGGGCTTTCTTCCCACTGGGTGGAAGCCCTGCTGCTTCCCAGAGAGCAGCATCCAGCTCCTGGGAGTGTGGGTGTCTGCCAGTCAGGCTCTGAAATATTTTGGCTCTGAAATGGAGGAAATCAAGGAGAGAAGAGTGAGAAGAAAGACAAACCCACACAAACATTTCCGGCGGGACAAAAAATGCAGGAAGGTGTTTAAGAGAAAAATTCAGACAGCTTTAATTATCACTATGATTAATCTATCTATCTATCTATCTATCTATCTATCTATCTATCTATCTATCTATCTATCGTTTATGGTCTTGCCCATTAAAGAACTGATGCACCAAGCACAGCTCCCCTTTCAGCACCAGGCACTGACAGGAGGCTGCTGGCTGGGGGGTTACAGCTGGTCTGCATCAACAAACCTGGGCAGGACCTGCTCAAGTGCCTCAGCACCTATATTTGCTATAAAGCCCTTTAGGAATTTGCTCATGGGGTTTATGTGGTGCTGAGATGGGTAGCACAAGGCACTTTTTCTCCTTTGAGGAGAAAAAAGGATTTTCCTTCAATTTTTTAGGCTTTTGTGTGTCCTTGCTATTAGATGCTCCTGGAAAAATGAACATCACTTAGCTTTTAGTAAAACGGTTATTTGCTTATTTGAATAGGGAGGGGGCAGCCTTTGGGGGGATGTATGTTTCTTGAAAGCAGTGAGTGTACTGGTGGTATTGAGAGAGGTGTGGTAAGCAAAAAAAATAAATGTTGCTTGGCCTTGAGAAATCAAAAATGTTCTGTAGGTGAAAAAAGTGGAAATAAAGTGTTAAAAATAAGGGGAATACTTTTGTCCTCTCTCTCTCTCTCTGAGGAGGTGAGGCAGTTGCCCTGTAAGGCTGAAGTAGCTCTCTCAGGGCTAGGAAAGTGCCAGCAGTGTTAGTCTCATAAAAGTGAATCATTTACCTTAAGTTAGGGGCACGACAATATCACAGTTGTCTTATGCTGAGTTAAATCACAGAATCATATCATAGAAGCATAGAATGGCTTCAAAGGGACCTCAAAGATTATCTCTTACCAACCCCCTGCCATGGACAGGAACATTTTCCACCAGACCAGGTAGCTCAGAGTTCCATCCAAACTGTCCTTGAGCATTTCCAGAGATGGGGCATCCACAGCTGCTCTGGGCAACCCCCTTTCAGTGTGTCACCAGCCTCACAGTAAAGAATTTATTCCTAATATCTGACCTAAACTACTCTCTTTCAGTTTGAAGCCATTCCCCCTTTCCTGTCACTACAAGCACTAGTAAATTGTTTCTCTCCATCTTTCTTGTGGCCTCACTTCAGGCACTGGAAGGCAACAATTGGGTCACCCTGAAACCTTTCCTTCTCCAGGCTGAACAATCCCAATTCTTTCAGCATTTCCTTGTAGAAGAGGTTCTCTATCCCTCTAATTACCTTGATGATCCCTCTGTGCACTCCCTCTAACAGGTCCCTGTCCCTCCTGTGCTGGGACCCCGGAGCTGGAGGCAGCCCTGCAGGTGGGTCTCACCAGAGCAGAGCAGAGGGGCAGAATCCCCTCCCTCGACCTGCTGCC
>JAWWTY010000088.1:14033254-14068475 GCA_035222235.1 Margarornis squamiger
ATTTTATTTCTTACCATGAACTTGAGAACTATAGCCAGAAGCATCCTTACTTACCAATTGCAAACCCTGATAGAAAAGCTCTCATGCTTTGGTTTTGTCAGTGGTTAACACGCTGCAGAAGGGCTGATGGGATACACTGACCTCTTAGCTGAGTGCACTTCTGAGTCACTGCCACAGAATGGCAGAACCAGCTAAGCTGGAAAGGACCTCTGAGATCATCAATCCAACCTTTGAACAAACACCACCTTGTCCATTAGACCATGGCACTCAGTGCCACGACCAGTCTTTCCTTAAACACCTCCAGGGATGGTGACTCCATCACATCCCTGGGCAGCCCATTCCAATACGCAGTGACTCTTCCTAGTTCTTCCTAATGGCCAGCCAACCTCCCCTGGCACAGCTTAAGCCCATGCCCTCTTGTCCTACCTCTGGCTGCCTGGGAGGAGGGACCGACTCCCACCTGGCTACACCCTCCTGTCAGGGACTTGTACAGAGTGATGAGGTCACCCCTGAGCCCCTTCCTCTCCAGGGTGAACACCCCCAGCTCCCTCAGCTGCTCCTCTTAGGATTTGTGCTCCTGACCCTTCACCAGCTTCATTGCCCTTCTCTGGACACACTCCAGCACCTCAATGTCCTTCCTGAATGGAGGAGCCCAGAACTGGACACACCACTCAAGGTGTGTCCTCACCAGTTCCCAGTACAGGAGAAGAATCACTGCCCTGGTCCTGCTGGCCACACTATTCCTGATCCAGGCCAGGATGTCATTGGCCTTCTTGGCCACCTGGACACATTCTGGCTCATGTTCAGCCTCCTGTCCATCAGAACCCCCAGGTTCCTTTCTGTCTGGTCTTGTCCAGCCACTCTGTCCCAGCCTGTGGTGCTCCATGAGGATGTTGTGGTCAAAGTGCAGGACCCAGCACTTGGCTTTGTTGACCTCCATGCTGTTGGGATTCAGCCCATTTCTCCACCCTGCCCAGGTCCCTCTGCAGAGCCCTCTTGCCCTCCAGCAGATCGACACTCTCCCTAACATGGTGTCATCTGCAAATTTGCTGATGGACTCAATCCCCTCATCCAGACCATCAGTGAAGATATCAAACAGGACTGGTCCCAACAATGATCCATGAGGGACACCACTGATGACCAGTTGCCAACTGGATGTGGCTCTGTTCCCCACCACTCTGGGCCCTGCATCCAGCCAGTTCCTAACCCAGCAGGGAGTGCTCCTCTCCAAGCCATGGGTTGCAGCTTTCCCAGGAGTGTGCCATGGCAGGCAGTGTCAAAGACATTTCTGAAGTCAGGGTAGACACATCCACAGCATTCCCCTCATCCACCAGGCCGGTCACCTGGTCATAAAAGGAGATCAGGTTGGTCACGCAGGATCTGCCTCTCCTAAATCCATGCTGTCATTCCAGTTTCAGAGGAGGACTCAGTCATGGGAGAAACCAGTTCTCCAAGCCTATAAACTGAATTGTGACAGAATCAGAATTAAAACATCCTGCTTTTCATCTTCTCAAGAGCTGCTGTTGTTTTTCATCTGTGTCTTTTCTACATTCTGCACTGCTGCAGATTTTCTTCACTTCATGTTTCTTGGTGGTGTTCTTTAAACCAAAGGTACAAAACTGTGCTTCACTCCTTCACTTATTACCCCTTCTTCCAGGTTCATCATCTCCCACCTCGTGTTAATTGACTCATTCCTTTCTCCAGAGTTTAGTACTATCAAAAGTAATTATTATTGTGCAGTTCCCGGTCTGTTTTGGACTGAAACTGTGACTCATTAATAATGGCACATCTGTACTGATGAGAAAATCAACACATTTGACAAGCTTGAAGTAAGGTGATTAACTTTTAAATGAATCTCTGTTTCATCCTACCCATATTTTCCAAGACACCATGAGGTCTTGCTAGATCATGTTTTTTTGGGGCTGCTCAGAGAACTAGTGAGTAAGATGCCCTGGAAAAATGCTTCTGAAGGTGCTGGAGTCATCAGTGCTGGTCACTTTTTAATTACCACCTTCTGAGGGCACAGGAACAGGCAATTCTAATATGTTGGAGGCAAGCAGGCAAGGCAGAAGGCTGGCTTGGCTTAGCAGGGATCATCTTTCAGAGATAAGGCAAAAAAAGGAAGGTGTACAGCCAGTGGAAGCAAGGTGAAGTGACGTGGGAAGAATACAGAGGTGCTGCTCTCCACTGTAGGGAGAAAATTCGTGTGGCCAAAGCTGGAAACTACAGACCTGTCAGTCTCACTTTACTGACTGGTAAAATTAGGGAGAAGATGATTCGAGGAGGTATTGAAAAATACTTAGAGTACAATGCAGTCACTGGTTACAGACAACACAGCTTCATGAGGGAAAGTCCTCCTTGTCAAACATAATTTCCTTTTATCACAAGGCATGTGTCTCTCACAGGATCCTTCTGGACAAAATGTCCAGCACGCAGCTGGATAAACACATCATGTGATGGGTGGGCAGCTGGCTCACAGGCCAGGCACAGAGGGTAATGGTGATGGGGTGACATCTGACTGGTGACCTGTCACTGGTGGTGTTCGTCAGGGCTCCATTTCAGGGCCAATGCTCTTCCACATCTCCGTAAATAACGTGGACACAGGACTGGAAGGTACAGTAAGTTTGCTGATGACACAAAACTGGGAGTCACTGCTGACTCCCTCCAAGGCAGGGAGACCCTGCAGAAAGACCTGGACAAATTAGAGAGCTGGGCAATCACCGACCATATGAAGTTCCACAAGGACAAGTGCTGGATTCTGCACCTGGGATGGGACAACCCCAAATGTATGGACAGACTGGGGAATGAGATGCTGGAAAGCAGTGTCAGAAAAGGGCCCTGGGGGTCCTGGTCAGTGGCAAGTTCAATCTGAGTTAGCAGTGCCCTGGCAGCCAGGAGGGCCAGCCCTGTCCTGGGGGGCATCAGGCACAGCATTGCCAGCTGAGTGAGGGAGGAGATGGTCCCTCTCTGCTCTGCACTGGGGCGGCCTCACCTGCAATATTGGGGCAGTTTTGGGCACCAGAATATAGGAGAGACATTGAACCATTAGAGAGTGTCCAAAGGAGGGTGATGGGGATGGTGAAGGGCCTTGAGGGGAAGTGTGTGAGGAGGGGTTGAGGGCACTTGGTGTGTTCAGCAGGAGAAGAGGATACTGAGGGGAAACCTCATTGCAGGGACAAATGTTTTGGGAGGGGAAGAGGAGGGGCAGGCACTGAAACTGAGTCAGAGGAGGTTTAGTCTGGATATTAGAAAAGGTATTTTACTCCAAGGGTGGTTGGGCACTGAACAGGCTCCCCAGGGCAGTGGTCACAGCACCAAGCCTGTCTGAGTTCAAGAAGTGTTTGGACAACATTCTCAGGCACAGGATGTGATTCTTGGGACTATCCTGTGCAGGGCCAGGATCTGGATTTGTGACCCTTGTGCGTCCCCTCCAATTCAGGATATTCTATGATTTTTTTCCTACTTTTTCTTTTATGACCTGGAGATGCTCATGTTCAAATGTTTTTGGACTGTATTGTACCTTTTCTTTTTCTTTTAAATTATTTTTTAAAAGTAGTAGTTTGGATCTCTTGATGAGGTATTGAAAAGTTTGTGAGGCAAAGTGCTGCTTTTCACATGGATAATATACAACACCCCATTCATTCTTTCTGGGAATGGCAGGCCTAGGTGGTGCAGAATAAAACTGCAGTCCCACAAGCACATAGCTGAAGGACTTTTAAATTCAGAGCAGTGAAGCTGTTGAAATATTGAGAGCTAATGTAATGTGTCTTGTGTTCAAAACTTGTGTGTGACTGATCAGCCTCTGTATGTCTTGTTCCAGTAATGTCCTTGTCTAAAATCACACCTTGCTCTAAATGACTCTGGTGGGATGGCAGCGAGTCTGAGTGCTGAAGCTGTACCTTGTGGTGCTTGCTAGTCCACATTTTGATCAAATGTGGGAAATATGTGGCCTACAACTAACTTAATGTATGGTTTCTCACAGCTGAATCAGTGACACGTGTCTGCACGTCTCAGGATGCAAAACTGGTGACTTGAAATTCAGGTTATTGATAATTGCTTTGGGAAAAGAAGCCAGACTTGACTAGTGAGACTTCATATGATCTCTAAACTAAATGATGGCTATAAATGGTAATTTTCAGCTGAGCTGTTAGGCCACTTACTAGATATAGTTTTGGGATGAGGTAAAGTGTATAGAAGTGTTACATATCTGAGTTTTCTAATGCTGTCCTTCAGCCTAAGAACAATATAGTTGTTTTAGGAAGAAGGGCTTATTTTATCAGAACTGAAACAGTGAATTTGTCTTGCACTTTATTTTGTAAGGTGTATTTGAGGTTTTTTTGAGGATGTGGATCCTCTTGTCTAAGCCCATTAATATCCTCACCATTGAATAACCTCTGGCATAAGCCACAGTGACAGTATCCCTTTTTTGTTTTGAGTAGTCATGATGGGATCGGTGCTGGAACAAGGAAATTTTGGGGTTTTCTTAATTATTTGGTTTAGTATGAGGAATGGAAACAGAATGCGGTCCTTGCACAGGTAACAAGAATGATTGAATCCTGCCATGCAATGAACAGTCCTGCTACCTTAGTCTGATTTCTTCTTTTCCACCCCAAACCTAAAAAAGGCTTTTACCAAAGTCACCCAAACTCAGGCCTTGGTGACAAATATTATTGTCCTTTCCTTTATACAGCTCACCATATTCTAAGCAGCTTTTTCTTTTCATATGCCTACTGGCACTCTCACTGTCTAATTTTAAGTCCTGGAACATGCATACAGAAGTTGTTTTCCACAGCAAAACAGCAATAATCTCTTCATACAGCAGAATTTTTTATTTCACCCGGCTTTCCGGCCAGCATCAAAATTTTATCAGAAAGCTCATTGATTGAAGTTAAACTACACCCTGGCAGCTGTGATGCTGTCAGTCATTTCAGGCTCCCTAGGGGTGATCTTTGGCACAGAAATCCTTCTGTACAGCCCTCCCTGGGCAGTGATCTCCAGCAGACCACCCGTCTGCTCTGACTTGTGATGCACTAGCCTTCATCTGAGGATAAGTCAACACAAGCAATTTTTAAGAGCCAAAAAAATGAGCCGCTGATTTATTTGATACAAGTTCACAAACTGGTGTAGTAAACCCTAGGCTACAAACAGTACTTGAGATCCTAATTCAGCACTTCAGATGTGTTGTTGGATGATGTAAATGCAGCAAAGAGCCTGTTTTTCTATTCCTTTACAATCTAGGATCAATGGAAAACAAAAGCAGAGGACATCCATCATAGTCAGAGAAACCAATAATACTTTCTGAGGAGGAGGAAAAATTGTACATTAATAATTCTATAAACACCCTGTGCAGCACATTTGTCACATATCTGGATAAAAAAATTGTATAAAGAGACAATGCAGAACATCTGTATTCACTAACTTGGTCTTACCCTCAGAAGAATGGTTGCTTACATATATATTAACCATACTTCCTAAATGTGCAACTACACCTTTGAAAACAGGATTTTGACCTCTAGCAGTCCATAAAACATGGCACTCTTCCTTAATACTTTTGTCTTGCTGTAACAGTAGTAGTGTTTGAAGCAAGGGACTTCAAAGACATAGGACAGGAGAGGTTCAGAGAAACAGACAGTGCTACATGGCCTTGCAAGGACAGCTCTGCTTCAGAGAGGTACTGTGGACACTGAAAAGGCAGTGTCATGGTATTAAACACATAATATTAACTAGTGGATAAATTTAATAGGCTGTGCTTCTGGGCATGCAGTTTCTCTCTTCAAGCCTTCTAACTTTGCTTGTGTCCTCTTGGTTTACTGCTTTGCCATACCCAAAGAAGGAACTTCTTTTCCCAGGTGAGCTAGTGGTATACTATGCTTTTTAATCTTCCTTATTTTGCACTTGAAAATCTTGTTCCTTAATCCTCTGTAGGATTGCTCATTTTGCTACAGAGCTAAAATTTAACTGGCTGTAGGAATAGTTGGAATGCTTCTTCTTACACAGAAAACAATCAGCAGAGAAATTTGGGATGAGCCAGAACTTGTGCTGCATAATCAAGTGCTCCTTGATTAATTTTGTAAGACAAGCAATGGGTTTGCCCAGGATGCTCCTATATATTTCTGAGGAAGAACTGCTACATTTGTCTGCAGTGTGGAGCAGCTATGTCCAGAGAGAGGGATGCTGTGGACTTCTGGAAGGGATGAAGGGGTTTTTTGAAACACTGTGTTGGTTACCAGGGATTGCCCCTCTGGTTGTTTTGTTTGGTTTTGTTTTATTTTCAAGCAAGCAGCGTTCTACTTAAGAGATAGTTCTCTCTTTACCAATCTGTTCTGTCCCTGGTGGAAGGTGGAAATGTGGAAATACATGGGCAGAAAAGAGAACGTTGAGGATGACTGGCAAATAGCTTTGTCAAGCATAATGCAAATAAGTTGCTGCAAAAAAAGGAGAATGATTATTGCTAACTTGCAAAAGTCAGGAGGTGAGAACTGCAATGGTCTGGATTAGGAGAGCTGCCCCCACCTAAGGATGCTACAGGAGCAGGGAGAGGTGAAGCATGCTCTGAAAAACTTGAAGTGGGGTATGGAAAACAGTTGAGAATGATTCAACAATAGCAGGGGAAGTTTTTCCTTTGTTCAAATGCAGAATGAAAAAAAAATCAACTGCTTTATTCCTGCTTCACATAAAACAATCCTTTCGTAGGTAAGTTAGACTGTACTTGCTTTAACATCAATTTCCAGATTTTGCTTCCCAGAATTACTTTCTCATGTTCTTACAAGGATCATCCCAAACAACTAACCAAAATGACATGAAATTTATTTCGGCCTACTTATGTTATGAATTTGACAACTTTTTATGCATGCAGCTTTCCTGATGTCTTTTTATGTGTGGAGTATTTTTTTCTTGCTGTTCAAATACCTGGTGCTAATGCCCCAGTGTTCTGGGCATTGTCTGCATGCACGTATCTGTAACCTTCCCAGTGAGAACGTGGGCAGGGTGGAGCACACAAGGCATGAAGGATCCCATGCAGAACACTGAGGTGGGAGAAGTTGATGTAAAACGAGTGTAAGAACATGCAATTGCAATGTCTTTTCCATAACCAGGGCAACCATACCATTCACTTTTAAGTGCATCCTATTAACCAGGGGCAGATAACATCTGAGATCCATCTTATTTAACATTTAAAATGAACTTTAGCAGTTGAAGTGTGTTGTTTTGGTTTTCTCCTTTTGAATTTCATCCACCATGCTTTGGGATTTGTTGGTCTCTCTCCTTGGTTGGTCACACCTTTCTCCAAGACCTGCCTAAAATTGTCTCCCGGTCATTCTTGGAAAATTGTAGCAATAAAGCTGTTTAATTCCACAGTTCCTGATGGAGTCTTTGGGCCCCTGTGTCAGGCACTGGCTTTCTGTGGGGATGTCCAGTTCAGCATTGGCTTAATTTGCCCTGGCTATTGTAGATGGACTGCAGTTTTTACCTTCAATACACCTTCGTAACAGTGACCACAGTTAAGTTTTCCTCCTTTTTTTTCTCACCTGAATTTGGCTTGTTTCCTCATCCTTTTGTTTTCCTTGATCTTTGAACTTTCCTTTTTTTTTCTGCCTTCCCCGTTTTACTTGCCCTGCCTTTGACTTCCTCCTTGCTTTCTCCTTGATTAGACTTAATCTCTGTTATGAGGTTCACTTTTCTTCCTTGAGAAAGAAGGTAAGAGGATTTGACGCTGCACAAAGGGATTATACATTGGTTTGCATCTGCTGCCTGGTTCTGCACATGCAGTATTCCCCTCCTCCCAAAAATGGTGAGCAGATACAGAGCTGTGGTAGCTGCTCTCCCCACTCCTGTGTGGGCACAGGGTGATTGATACGGGGATGTGACTTCTGCAACTCCCAAATCACATGGAAACACTTTCTTCACTGTGCCCAGAAAAGACTATAGGAGCAGGAATGTGGTTTGGACTGAAGACGCAACTGCAAGATCTCTTAGGGTAAGCTTTTATTTGGTTTCTGCTATTTATTCCCCTCCCAACAGAAATGCAGAAATTCTACCCTTTTTAACCCCAAAGAGAAAAAAAAAAGCAATTAAAAGGTGTGAATCTAATTATTATCTTGACTTACAGTGAGTTTCTACAGGGAACAAAATTAACCTGGCAGGAATTAGGATTATATGATTTGCATAGGACAAAAACCAATGCTGCTTTGACTTTTGGAGAAGCTGACAGTCTTTCTAGAGCACATATGCTTCTGCAATTTTGCATATTGACCTACCAGATTAATCAACAGTGACTTATGACACTTTGCACCTCAAAAAGTGGCATTTTATGTAGAGCTTGAGCGCTCGAGTACTTTTTCCTTTTTTTCTAAATTGCTTGTCAAATGTGACCAGAGACTGAGCAGAAGTTGGGTGAATAAATTCATTTAACACAGTCTGGACGATTTATATTTTACAATACAGGAAACATGAATTCTCTTTCTTGGTCATTTTGGCTGCATGCTGCAGCAAAAGTCCAAGTAAAACCAGGGCTCCACATTTGTCTGTAGATGTTGGTGTTACAGGCAGTGTTGCAGAAGGACCTTTACCTATAACTGGGAAAGTTGATTGTGCAGTGCACTGGAGTTTAGAGAAGGTTTAGTTTCTCTCAAGACTTTTGAACTGTGGCATGCAATGATAACAAACCTTCTCGAGGCTTTTGCATGTTTCATAATTTTCTTCTTTCAAAAATTGGACAGTGGATGTTACCAAGTGCGCATATTGCACTAATGCAGCACCCTAAAATACCATTCTGTTTTGCTGTAAGCTGTGTGTAATGAGGAGGAAGAGGACTGGTTGGTAAGGAAGAAACAAGGCTGGCAAAACCACTTTTTCTCTCCTTCTTCTTATCTTCCCACTGGGCAACATTTACTCTTGGGAAGCACACCAGGGTCTTGCTCTGAACCATCAAAAATTCCATTTCAAAAGGCTTTTTGTGATTAAGATCTATTTTAATCTGTTGTTACATGAGGTGGCTGCAGTAATATAAAATAATACTGTTTTCAAAAAAAAACCCAAAAAACATAACGCAAAAGGAAAAAGGTTAATTGATGAAACACAAAAGAATTGAGCAAGACTGCCAACACACCAGCTTGCTCTTCTGTGTCCATTTAACCTGTAGAAGGGGGAGTGTTTGAATGGCTGCTCCTCTAGGGAGGAGGAGACACCTCAGACTCCCTGTGAGGGGCAGCAGGGAAGGGCCTGCCCTCTATCCTGTCCACCACTGCAGCTCCACAGACTTGGCATAGCTTTCAGGAAGCAGATGTGCAAGATATCTGAAGCCATTTATTCCTACAGCCTGCACAGTGTGTGTATTGCAGAAATGTATGACCTACGTGGGAGCTTTAGCTACTGTTCTCTGCTGCTCTTGACTGGTGGTGTTATGATGCTGGATCAAACCCTGATGAGGGAAACTGGCCAGGGCTGGAGGAGAGGAACTTTATGAGGTGGAAGACAATACCAGCACAAAAAATGAGATGAATTGGGAATAGGAAGAACTTTCTTATCAGTGCAGCACGTTCAGAAATGCATTTCCAAGATGGATAGTGAGGTGTTTTAGAGCATTTATTTTTTTAAAGACTTTTTTTAAAGATCTTGATTAGTTTATGACCCAGACAGATGTTTCATGCATGTGAGAGCTGAAAGTTAAGAGTCAAGAGGGCCCGGAGCCCTGATTTTTTTTTTATCCTCTTTATGCTTTCAGTGCAAAGGTTTTACGACTGATATGTCCTTTTAAAATTTCTGAACTGTGCACATAGTATTTTGTTGGAAAGATTGCTGCAGTTTATATTGGACTTGATTATGGTGCAGGTGTATGTTTTACAGTGGTGATGGATGTGTCCTAATTCTGCAGGACATGAAACCATGAACATAAGGACATGACAATTTTCATAATGAATACACTACACACTATAACAAGTGTTTAAACAAATGCTCAAAAAGAATTTTAGTAGCTTATCCATGGTAGCAGTAGCATAAGAGAAGGTATGAAAGAGAACATACTTAGTGTGGTTTGGGTGCTCTTTTTCATTTTAACACAGTTTTCTCAGTAGATTCTCTCTAGTCTCAGAAGGGTAAATTTGCTTGTTCAGTTTGGTTATGGGGAATCTGAGAGCTCTGGAATAGTGCTGAAACAAGGGACAGTTGTAAAAATTGGTGCTTACTGATGGAATCCGTATTCATTTAAAAAAATTAATTTAAAACTTCTGTGTCTTTTGGGTACCTGTCTAAGTAAGCAAGGATATTGGAAGGAAGGGTTTTCCTGTTTGCAAGGAAAAGGGTTTCTGGTTCCATTGGTAAATGAAAGGACATACTGATGTGTCCCATAGGGAGCTACAAGGGCAGTGACAAATCAAGTGCCTTGGAATGTCTACCAAATCAGAGCCCTGGCCCTAAGAGGAACCCTTAACCTGCCTGCCAGTCTTGAAACCTGAGCCCCAAGGCAACAGAAGCCTTGAAATAACTTGCTTTCATTAGCCAGGCGATTTCCAGTTACAGCAAAGGACAGCCCAGGGGACCTGGAGATGGAAGACCACTCTGTCACCAGACACAGTGTGTTTGAAAGCTCTGCCTCACACAAAGCAGATTTCCAGTGTAAATGAGCCTTCCCACGATCCTCCTGATGCAGCTGCTTCGTCACCACCAGCAGCAGTGAGAGACACTGACTGAGGCAGCCTGGCTGGGACTCCTTGCCAAGGGAGCTTCCACCTGAACCAGCTTGGTGACAGCATCTTTGGAGGACCCTCCTGAAGCTTCCTTAATTCATGGATGCTGCCACATATGAAGGTCATACAGAATCTGCCATTTCCTAAATTCAGAAGCAATCAAACTGTAACAGCATCTTTGCTGGAAGAGAAGTGTCTTTAGCTTGTAGCATTAGAGAATGAGTGTTTTTTTCAGAGGGGAATAGGGAACTAGTTCATATTTGAGCTAGTCCATGTGGATTTAATGGTATCACAGAAGCAATAACAGAATCACACCTTCCCTCCTATCCCCCTGACTCTTTTTCAATACATCTCTGAAGCCAAGCTTACTAAGGAACAAAAATGAGGTGCTTTCCTCAGACAAAACTTTGATCTTCACAAACACGAGATGTAATAAAACTTCTTCCTGATTAAGCCTGTTTTCCTGCAAGTGTTTTGCTATCCTTTGACAGATTTCACTGCAGCTGGAGTTGGATTTCTGTAAACTCTGTACCTGCAGTTTTATACCTGAGTGAGGGGTGTGCGATGATGAGTGATAGACAAAGCCACAGGGCCATCTGGAGAACGGGCTGCCCCCTCGCTGCTCTGAGCCGCGGTGTGGTCCTGGTGGGCAAGAGCTGCCTGCCCACTATGCCCCCTGCCCTGTGGGGTGGCCTCTCCTCCCAGGGCCCTGGGCAGCCCCCAGACAGGGGTCTGGATGGTGGGAGGCTGAAAAAACCCCTTCCAGAGCAACACAAGATAAAAGCTCTGCCATCAGCTGCCTTGATTTGGAGTGTGTTGCTGGTCCAGTAGCATCATCATTTGGTTGGACACAGCCACTAAATAGTGTTGTTCATGCCTGGCTTAACTGAGGCAGAAACTATGAACTTACATGGAAGATAATATTTTTTATTTTTAAAAAAAACTGTGTTGTTGCACTTTTTTACCCTTGTCTGTGTTCAGTGTCACTGAAACACAGTCCTGTCATGTAAGCTTGATTTAAAATGTTAGCATTTGGACAGGAGGGTATTAGAGAAGCTCTGTCTCCTCTTGTTCACCTCTATTACTAATTTGCTCTATGCCTTTTTATTTTTTATTTTTTTTTTAAAACTGGATATGTAGTAAGATGACAGCCGTGCTTTATGTGAATGGATTTCTCTCAAACAGAAATAATCAGCTGTCACATGGCTTAGGCACTGTAGCAGAGACTGCAAGAGGAGTTTCAGGAGGAAAACGCATATAAAATAAACAAATGTGGAGATTGAAGTGAAATCTCTTTCTGAGAGAAACAGAGCCTGTGTTTTGGTAAAGAAAAATAGACAGAAATAGTTGTGCTTGAAGGTCTGACTAATCTTTTCTGTTGAACTTCCATGTATTTTTTGTGACACTGTGACAAGCGAGGGAGCAGTTGAGATGGGGAGGATTTATGGAGGCAGGTGGGGCATCACTGCGATGTTGCATGGGTGCTTCCAGACTTGTTCATCGCAGACTTTGAGAGGGGATGATCTTCAGAGGGCTGTGCTGTGGTGCTGATAACCCAACCCCCACCTCCCCTCATGAAATTTAATCCCCTACCTTTCCTGCTGCAGCAGTCACAGGGCTCACACATAGCGATGAAGTGCCTTTGATATATTGCCTACTGTGTAATCAATAGCAAGAAAATTCAATGTACATGCAGTGACAAGGGGCAAAGTAATCGTTATGGGAAGGGAAGGAGAGGTAACAGCTGTAACACCCCTGGCCTCCTATCCCCCCGGCCGTGCTTCCCTACAGGATGCCCACAGAAGAAAAATGCCTGATTGAATAATGTTTGCACAGAAACCGACTGTAAATCCCTCGGGCAGCACAGTTAGGATGCAGTTTGTCAAGTGCGTCTCCTGTGATTGTAGTTCTAACGAGAGCTCTGCTGATGTGTTTTTCATCTAGCAAAAACTACGCTGCCTTGTATTCGCCCTCTAGTCGAACACTGACTGTGAGGATTGCACTGAATTGTTGAATAATCTTAGCTAATGCATAAGCAATACATGCTGACTTACTTGAGAGCTGGTCCTATTTCTTACTGAGAAACATTTACATTTTTATTAGGAAAAGTAAAAAAAAAACCAAAAACACCTGTTAGTAAAGACTACAACTCAATACAGGGTTTCACTTTCATTATGCTGTTCCTTTCTCTTTAAAGCAGTATATATGCCTGAGCTGCCTGTCTGTAGACTGTATTTTAAAACTATCCAAAACTTTGAAAGCTGCCGACTCTTTTTGATCCTCAGAATTTGCATAGATGGGCAAATAAACAGCCATAGACATGCAATGAGTTCTTGCTCAAAACAAACAAAAGCCCTAGAGATCTCAAATGTCTGAAAATTTAACATCTTTTGAGCTTTTTTTTTTTTCCTGGTGTAATTGCATTTACACAGTCGGAGAAGAATATGGGTGGCTACAAATTCTTGCTCTTGACACTGACTGCTGTCAGAGAGGATGATGGAAAGGGCATCTTTTGAAGATTTTACTGGGAAGGTATGACTGGTGTTACTTTTTGGGTCCTGCATAATGCCTTGTACTAGCTTGCACTAGTTTGCTCTCTAAATAAGTATGAAAGACTAGTGCCAGCTATCCTGACTTTTTGTTAAAGAGAGGAATAAAAAAACATGCAGTATTATTAAGAAGGATTATCCAGGCAGTTGTGCCTGGGAAATACCCAATTTAATAATTCTGTCCTTTCTTCTGAGGACTTGATCTCCTCTCTCCAGCTTGGTGAGGTCCTGTGCCGTGCCCCCTGGCAGTCCTGCCACAGCAGAGTTGCTGTGACGTGACCTGATCCCAGTGGCAGAGAACCTCAGCCTCCTGTCATTTTTCCACTTGGCATGCAGTAATGTCTATTCTCAGAAACAACAACAAGAGAAGACTTGGAAATGTGTCTTCTGACATACAAATTGGTCTCCCATGGGAAAACAACCCTGCTGTCAAACACGATGATGCAGGATGCTGCTGGCTGCATAAGGAGAGTCAATGCCACATAAGCACCATAATGACCTCCTCAATCCCAGATTATGGAGCATTTCTCCAGAGGCTCAGCAGAAAACACAGAAAGAACCGGCTCGTTCCTAACGAGGCTGTGGTAGTATTTTTGTGGAAAAACAAGCTACCTGAGTGAAAAAGAAAAAAAAAAAAAAGGATTTACCAACAGATTTTTTCTTGTCTACAAGTCCCCTCAAAAAATGTATTTTAAGATTAATTACTTAGTAGTCATGCAATGAGCTGGTTTAGAAATTTAGAAAGAAAATACTTAATGACATTTTTATGAATTCTTGATGTCAGAAAACTGGTAGGTGATCTGAGAGCAGAAGACAAGCACAGCTGAGTAATCAGGAAGCAGAATGCAGAAGTGAAGGGACTACCCAGGGCAATGGGTACCATGTTGCTCTCAGTACAATGAGGCAAATGAGATCCAAGCATTGCCTTGGATGTGCAGAACTGAGCTCTGGTGTCTTCCCAGAGGAGCAGCTGCCAAATACCATGTTCAGATCCCACAGTCCTTGTCTTCATACCGGGGGTAACAAGAGCAAAAGAAGGGATGCTCAGAGGTGAAAAAGAGGCCTTTTTGCCCCTGTTTGGCCCTGCCATCTGGCACAGCTGCCAGCTGGAGGGCAGTGTTGCAGCACCACCGCCAGCTTGGGAAATACCACCAGAGCAGCTGCTATCCTCGCTTGGGATTGCAGCTGTAGGCATGTCAGTATCATAAAGCTGTTTCCCAGCGGAGTCTTGCCAGCTTTTGTCAAGAGCCAGCAACCTTAATTACACCACTGGATGGTTGCTTGGGTACCAGGGAGACCACACAGTGGCCTGTCATTCCATGCAGTGTTTCCATCTATGGTCTTAGTTTTGTGCGCAGAATTTAGGTGCCAAGATCTCTGCGTGGTCTTCTTTGGTTTATGCACAGGTGTGGTGCTTCAGGTCTTCACTGAGTTTATTGTACCCCATGTGGTGAAAAGAGGGAAGTCACCATGTGAACAGTGATATAACAGGACCGCTGGGTCCTGCATTTAATTTCGCACCTCTCCAGAGTCAGAAGCTTGAAGTGCCCAAAAAACTGGCTCTGTGTGTTAAAAACCTGTGCACAGAGAATTATTGGTGTTTTGCTGAGCTCATTAAAAAGTGCAGGGACACAGCAGGCCTCGAGCAATGTCACAAGGCCTGGTATTGTGCACTGAATTCCCACAGCACACAGGGAGCATGAAGCCAAGCACTATTTCTATATTCTCCCACAGGTGTACTTCCTCTCCTGGCTTATGTCGTTCTGAATACAGTCTACACAGCCTCCATCACTCTTGCCACAACTTTCTCCTAAAAAGACCCAGCACTGTTAGAAAAAAACCCCAACCCACAGACATCTTTGAGCCAGCTCTTAGCAGTGATGAAAAGCTTTGTTCCCTTCTTGCTGTCTTACCAGCACGTCTGGTAACCAGAAATTGAAACGTAAATGCCAGTAAAATCTCATCAGGCACACCCAGGAATCTCAGGAAAGGCTTCCTGGCATTTGCTGGGAGAAGGACAACAAATCCCAGGGGATGGAGCAACTGAAGTCAGATTTTTTTCAAAGACTGTGTTGTCAGATAAAAATGTATCTCTAAGTGTGAATGTGCCCCTGTAAAGGAGGTGGGTGCTCAGCCTCATAGTTTTCTCATTCTGTTTCTTTCCTTCCTGCTCACTTTCTCTGCTTTGTGAGGAACAGCAAGCAATGCAGGCATGACATGCCTGCCCATTTGAAGCATTGCAGTAGCCTATCTGACCTCAAAAGACCTGTCACGGTGCAGCTTTTGCTGGAGGCTATATAATGGATGGGTTATTCTCAATGGGAATATGAGAGTCACAAATCATTTCCACACAGAGACCTGAGAAATCACATTATAGACTTAAAGGCCAGTGGAAAGTCAACAAAATGCCCTTGGGCCTGAGCAAACTTTTGTCCTGGATCAGAGACATCGCTAAGTTTGAGAGAAATAGATGTGGCATTGGAAATTGCTTTTCTGCTTCTGCAATGAAATATTTTTGTTCAATATAAAAATAAATACTTGCCATTTTGCTGAGATTATCAATTTGTTGGGCCAGCAGAAGACAATCTCCAAGGTTGGAGCCTCAGACTTACTCATGGCTATCTCCACTGCAGGATCCACAGCGTCTGGGCAGACTGACATTCCCTACAATCTCCTTCTGACCTCGTGCCTGACCCTGTCTGGGAGTGTGCAGTCTCAGATGGTCCTTGGGCATGGGTACTGTGTGTAAAAGTTGGGTACACTGAGCAGCAACCAGACATTAGTTTGTCTTTCAACATGGGAAAGAAATGAGACTTAGTCACGTTCTAAGAAGAAAGCCAATCTTAATGCAGAGTATATACAATTCATTATTCATTTTGGTGAAATGCAGAGTGCACCTTGCTGTGCAGGCCAGCTGCTCATTTATAAAATTGATTATGCATTCTCTAAAGCCATCTCTAGGGAGCAGCTAAATTGCATCCATTGCCGCCAAAGTCTTTGATATCCCTGTGGCTGAAGAATATTAATAATAACCAAGAATAAGACAGGCTGTGTTCTGATTTTTGATGTTTGTCAAATTTTGCCTGGCTCAGAAAGTTTCAGGAAAATGTGTATTTGGCACGTAAGCTGTCCTTAACCTCACAGCAGGAGCACCCTAAGATGTCTTGGGGAGTGAAGGCTACTTTTCTGGTAAAAGAAGGTACCAATTATTATGCTTTAAACTTTTTCCCCCATAATAATCAGGTGCTGAGTTCAAGTAATATATTGACTTCTGTTGCATCAAAATGACTTCTCCATCCACTCCATGAAGAATAAAAGAGAGAGGAGGGAACACTCACCTTGCTCTGTGTAAGGCACTTCCTTTTAGGTGTGAGGTCCTGGGTGGGGGCAGATGCTGCAGGTCAGGCTGAGGACAGTGGGCAGCACACAACCCTGAGCTGAGCTGGAAGGTACTGAGCTGTCTGTTTTGGGTACCAGGGCCTTACTCTGGGCAGCGGGACATATCCCCTGCCCTAGCTGGGACTGTAGCTTTCGAGCTGGGTGTGTACATTGTTCTCCTCTGATGAAGAGGAGGAGAGGGGCTTCTGCCCGCCTGGCAGTGCTGTGAGCTGCTCTGAGTTAGACCAGGGTCCCAAATCCTCTTCTAGTCGATGTTAGGACTGTGTGCTGAAATCTGGCTTTAAGAGAAGATAACCATCAGAGCTTAAAATGCCTCATGAACTGGTGCTGATAACACTGTTATGAAAGGTCTATCAGTGTAGTCTTCACTCTATATATCAAATAGCTGGGAATAAAACTGCCTGAACTTTGACTTTTCTGCAATTGTCTGGCACAATTGTTTTTTGAGACTTATCCTTAATGAACTGTTCACCCTCCCCTCAATAAAAACTCCTGTCTGCCAGTGTAGGTGAACATCAGAATGTAAAGCAGACAGTGCTTAAAAGTGGATCATGAGAAACTGCAGAAAAATTAAAAGACTGCATGGATTTTCCCATTTCCTAGTTTTAAATTCACATAAATCTTGTATTTCAGAGTGATCTTCTTATTAGAGGAGTTATAGTAATAAACCAAATAATAGTGACACACTGTGGCATGCATTGTTTATGCTTGTCAAAGTAATCTATAGTCTTTGCTTTTCAGGAACCGGTTTTAGGTGGTGTTTTTCAGCTCAGAGAGTGGGACAGGCCAGTGGAAGGATGCAGGATGCTGGACAGGACCTGCCAAGGTCCCAGACACCAGTGTAGGCTGCTGATGGCTGTAGACATTGCTTTTTGAAGGGGCAGGTTGAGCCCTTCTGTGGGACGATCTGGTGCTACCTCCATGCTAGCCAAGAGGTTCCCACTCATTTCCGGATGAACTGCATCTGGAGAACCCAAAATGGGTCTTTTCCCAGTTCAGTAGCCACATTTGAAACTGGATCTGCAGGGAGTGGCAATCTACTTTGCCCATAAGGCGTTGGTGAAGCTTCCCCTGCAGCCCTGGAGCTGCCAAAGCCAAAATCACAGCTGCTGGGCAAAGACTTTCCTCACTGCTTCTCCCTCTTGTGAAAACAGAAGGTTCATTGGGCCACAGGGGAAAAAATGCTTGTACCTGGGTCTCCAAAGAGGAATTTTGGTGTTTGTGAGAGGGCTGGTTAACACTGAGAACTGCTGAGTACCCCAGGAATGTTTAGCATTTGTGTGTTTTACTTCAGTGACTGTCTAATGTGAACACCTGCAGGATGCTTACACTGCTCACTTCATCCCTCCATGAGGAACAACCCTGACCACCTGTGTGACTGCTAAAAATCTAGACATTCCTAGTTAGGGGGCAATAACTGAAAAAACCTTTTATTGAAAGCATGCTTCACAATATATAAGGGTAGTAGGTGTAACAAGATTACATTTGTGCTGGGTAAGCAGGGAGGCTCTGAGTGGTTACATATCACAGTGTTCAGACAGGAGGAAAAGCAAAGAAGGAATTCTCACAGATAACTACAAACTAATTATAAACCTAAAACAATTAGGGCTTTTAAACTAAGCTAGCAATTTACTAGACAAGTCTTGAATTATGTCTTCTTCTGTGAATTCTCAAGGCCTGGGGAGGAGAGCTTCTTTCCTCCCTTCAGCGCTCCAAGGCCGACTGGATAGTCCTGCTAACATCTTTCTTGCTGATAGACAGTTTCCAGATGTTCCCAACACACCTGCTTCTTTCAACCAGCACATCTGGCAGCTCTTTCACAACAAGGGGCAATTTCTGATTCACAGGGTCAGAACAGGGAAATGTGACTGCTAATGTGAGCTGCATCCTAAGGAGATGCATGTCCACTGCCTTACACCTAAAATTTCTGTGTGCTCTGCTGTGCTGGTTTCGGCTGGGATAGAGCTACTTTTCCTCACAGCAGCTAGCATGGGGCTGTGTTTGGTTTTGTGCTGAAAACAGTGTGATAACACAGGGATGTTTCAGCTCCTGCTAAGCAGGACCTGCACAGGGACAAGGCCTTTTCTGCTTCTTATCTCACCCCACCAGTGAGTGGGCTGGAGATGCGCAAGATGTTGGGAGGGGAAGCTGGGTAACTGTTTCTAGTAGCAGGTTTTTTTTTCACAGTTTTCTTGCTTAAACATTGCCACTGTTTCGGGGGGAAAAAAAAAAAAAAGGCATCCTAAATCTGACAGAGATTGACAAACACCCTCTGGTCCAGGCCCAGCTGAAGTCTGGGGAAAGACAGAAAGTCAAGGTACAAATCTCTACAAATCAGATGCATTGCACAAAAATTACATATTCAGGCCCAGACAGTAGAGACCTGACTCTTGAGGACCATAACTATGAGTGAAAAGGAAACTCTCTGTCTAGCTCCATCATATTTGAAGGTTTTTTAATTATATCTAGCAAGATCTAGGCCACTGCGTTCTATTCAATTCAGACTCAGGGTAACAGTAGTGGAAAGGATTTTTTGAACACACACGTTTAGTTGAGCCAAGGTCTTTAACACCCTTAGGGGTAAGTAAGGGCTGAGTATGTGTCTATAGTGGCTGTGACTTCTGTGTCTTAGTGTTGATAAGCTGCTGAATGTAGAGACTAAATTTTAGCAATTGTATTATCCTGCTAACGCTTCTCTGTGCCTTCTCTTTAGTGACTTGCACTTCATAGTGCAAGCTTTTAGGATAGGAAGTAGAAAAATGTCTCAATATACTCCAGATGTTGCCTGTGCAATCTCATTTTCCTTTCAGCTGTCAGAGAACTAATCCATCATGAGTCAAAAACACCTATTGAAGATACATGCTTCTTTCCATTACAGCATGGTCAAGCACCAGACTGTTCCTTTGAGGATCCTTTTGAAGATTCTAAGCTAGCTTGTAAGTTTGATTTCACCCTTCCCCAACTTCCGTTTGCAGCATATTAGTTCATTGAAAGCTGCAGGAGGTTAGTTTCTAGGAAAATAGAGCACCATGTCTCATTATTCTGCATTCTCAACACAGAGCTATTTCTGTAGTCCTGATGCATTTCTGCAGGCTGTTTAGCAGCAGTGCTCTTAGTGTAGCAGACCTGCAAGGAGCTGAGGGGGATGGAGGAGGAGATGAATACAGACTGATGAAACTGCATCAAAGGAGGTCTCTGTGCATCGTGGGGCTGTGGTGTGTTCAGGCATCACTGACCTGTAGTTATCTGTTATCATGTCCCTTGAGGACAGCTATAACTCAGAATGTATCAGTCATGTTACTGTACTTTAGCATCTATTATGACTTGAACATGACCTTAAGGAGGACTAAATTCTAGCTGCAGAGTGTGATGGAGACCACACAGTCCCTCAAACCAACTTCATATGAGAAACTTCTTAACAGAAAATTCCGGCACTGGTGAAAATTCACACTCAGTGATCTATAATGGTCCTGGTGGTCTGCACTGAGCAAGTGCACCTTATTGCAGATTTCCTTGAAGCCCTCTGTGGTCCTTTGCCCAAGTTGAGCTTCCAGAGTGTGGAGTTGGTGGAGATGTAGGGACCCAGGAGAACATTCTTGGATCTCTGCAGACCCAGTGTGCCACTACACTGAATATGCTGGAAAGGAAAAGACTCACTCCCTGAAACAACACTGCCCTCCATGCTCTTCCACTAAATCCCCAAATCCCTTACATCAGGCTGAAGGCAGGCACATACTTCTGCTTGGAGTCCTTGTCTGTGAGACTCTTCTGTGTCTCAGCAAGATTAGTGTCTCTTCCTCATTTAACATTTCTTCTGCCAAGCATCAAGGGAGGATTTGTACCCAAGTATCAAAATATCTTTGCATGCACAGTGTTTGGATCTAAAAAGGGAGGGAGGTATGTCTGCCACTTGCAGAGAAAAAGAACAGATCTAGCTTTGACATGCAAATGCTGGGTGTCTAAAAAAAAACCATACGGATGCAAGCACTGCTATCCAGGATCAACATTTCTGTGCCCAAATGTCTTCTGTGGGGGGTTTTGCCAGTTGTACAGTCCCTGCAAGGTTAGGACTCACAAGTCAGATAGGCATGAAAAGTCTCGAGAACCTGAGCTGAAATATGAATTGAGGTGTTAGGTCATCTTGGAATTGGGGCATATGTTCTCCTACCTGGGAGTGACTTGTTACCACAGGCTGTTGGTTTGTCAGGAGAAGATGTGCCTGCATGGTTAAATTTGGCATCTCAAGAATATGGAAATGCTGTGATCTGCCATTTGAAGTGGTCCTTAGGTACCTAATGTCCTTTGGGATCTTCTGAGAAGTCTTACTCAAATAAATCTTTTTAACTGTGAGTCTTTTAAATGTACTTCTAAACTGTAAAAAAAGTACAAAGGCCCTGTAGGACTGCACAAAGGTCTCCTTCAATGCTCCTTTTTTTAGCCTCACTCCTAATTAACTGCTGTGACACCTTAAATGAGGAAATTTGATGACCCTGTGCTGCTCAGTGTTTGGCAGTAGCAGCTTTCAAACATGTTTCTATTATTTGGAGGCCAGGCATCACTGAGCAGAGCAGATTTAGTTGCAGTAACCTTTTCTAAAATTATCCTGCTAATAAATTAGTCTCTCAGCAGAATTGCACCAGACCTGTGTGCAATCCAATGCTGTGCTGTCTTCTGTTTCAACACACACTGGGTAAATTCAGGGGATGAGCTTTGGACTTACATCTCATCCATTCATGATTACTGGGAGACGGTGGGGGAAACTACCTCAAAGAGTCTGTAAGTGGGAACAGTAGTATTATATTAGAAAAAAAATCAACTCAAACCCCAGGTATCTCAGTCCCTCTTATGCGCCAGTGATGTAAATTTGCTTCTCAGCCAACTCCTTTTTGTAAATGGCAGTGCAGTGCCAGCGTGCAGCGTGTTTAGTAACACTATGTAAGGCTGCAGGTACACAAAAACCTCTTTCTCACTGGTTTTGGGTATTCAAACAAGGTGCATCTGCAGGGAGCATTAAGTGGAAGATTTTCCATGGTGTATTCATACTTTATGTTAGCCACAAGATCTCAAAATACTAATTTTTTAAGGCATAGTAATTCTGATTTTACTTCAGTTATAATTTTGGTATCACAGTCTTTATATTAAGAAGGGATTATGAAAATCAAATTGCATTAAAGTATGGTGACCGTGGCAATTATTGCACAGACTGGTCTCACTCAAAGTAAAACATAAAGTAGCTTTAAGCAATTTGCTTTAAAATGCAACTTGCATTTAGAATGCAATTTATTTTTTTAATATAAAGGGAACAGAGCATGTAAACTAGATCATGTAAAAAAAACCAGTATAAGGCTTGGATATGCCTTTAGCTTGCTGTACTGCTCTTACCTGGAAACACTTGTATATTTTGCTCTGCTGTTGGGGGTGCAGAATACAAGTTTGCTATTCAGCATGTAACTTCTTAACACAATTCTGGTTTGAAGAGAAATGCGTGGTGCAACGTTCTCAAAACTGCAGAGGTCCAGCCCCAAAGTTCTCAGCCTGTTTCAACATGTCCTTTCCCTTCTGTCCACTAGGTTATTCCTTCTTGCAATACCTTCTGATATGCAAAAGGTAAAAAAAAAAAGTAATGCCAAACTGTGAGGATCAGACAGATCTCCAGAAATTGCCCCAAAAATTCAAATAAAATAGATCTTTTTTCCCACTGTGTGAAATAGAGTATTTTGAATTGTAGAGATTCCCAAAAGCAATGTTACTAGACTTGGTCTTCTCCTTGCTTACAGAAGCAAATTCATAAACACAACCCATAAATATCAAATAAAATGAGACAGTTTGATACAAATATTTTACATTTATTGCAAGAGTACAGTAAAAAGAGGACTGCAGACTCATTAGTGGTAAGTGGTCCAAAGGAGAAGACAAAGGACTATTCAAAAAAGGTCTGCAGTTTACAAGAATACTGAAAGTCTGTTATATAACAGCCTAGGAAAATAAAAAGTTAGCTTGAGTTCTAAAGTGTAACTTTAAAGTATATAAAAAATTGGCAAATAAATAAAGTTAAAATGCAGATCTATTTAAAATTATAAAGGACAAACAACTGGCAACTGTATTACATAGTTATCATTTTCAGACTTGACTAAAAGCCAGATAAACTCACAAATGTTGTTTCCTTTTTTTTTTCTTTTTTTTTAAAACGTGTACTTTAGGGAAGAAGCACCCATTTCCAGTGTTACGTATTATCGATCTGTTTCACAAATATATTATTTTTAAACAACAAAGAGCATAAAAGGTGCTTTACCTGACATTAAACTTGCTGGTGCATACTTTGGCACAAAATTGAAGAGATATCTAAACCCATTTGCACGTGGTATCTGTGCCCACTCAAGGCTACTGGTGTCAAAAGTCTTGCATGTGATGGCAGGTCAGTGAACTGAATTCCCCTCCTTCCCTAACACCCCTCCTCTGTCTCCAGCTGCCTACAGCTACACAAAGGAAAAGGAACACATGCAACTTTAAAAACAGCAGTCCTACTCCAAGTTTCATCCCTGTAAATCATTTGAACCTGCATATAACCATACAGTCCTTTAGCAGAAGGGACAAGGCAGGTCTTTATGGTTGGCTTTCGTTCCTCAGAATTTCTTTGTAGGAGTCTGCCTGCATTTTGTGTCCTGAGTGACGAGCCTGTACCATGAATTTTTTTCCCTATTACATGTTTTCAGCATTTTAGTGACAATTAGGTAGGAAGCTCAGTGGAAAAACAAGTTAACTTGTCACTTTCAGATAATGGTACAATTAACAGTCAAAAGAGACATACCAAGCCATGCCAATGGAGACCCAGTGAAAGATCAGTTCCCTGTACCAACATAACAATAATGCTTTAAATCCTGAAGCTGCAGGTCTCAGCACTTCATGGCAAGGGAGGGTTGTGTATAATTACCAGTAGAAGAAAATGTTGCATGATATACAGAAGTCAAATTTCTGGAAGCAAATTGGATGACAATAATGAAAATTAACACTACATGGAAAGGTCTGTTAAGAAGAGGGAAGTTCACAACTAGGCTTAATTAGAATTAAATCACTGCTGTTTAAAGATACTGCTCAGATCTGGTCTGACAGCAAAATGATTCCTTTCTCAAGGAGCATATTTAGCTTTACACTGTTCCCTGGGTGGAGCAGGATGCCCTGTACTGTAAACTAGGCAGTCAAGAATGTTGTTCTTATGATGTCTTTTGTGATGTGGGCACTTCACAAGGGTCTGCAACTTGATTAAAAACTTGAACAATGTGCTTCACCTTGGTATGTGATTACTTCAATTTTCATATAAACACATTGCCATAGGTATCAATGTATAACATCACTACAGTATTTTTGAGTCAAATGCGGGGCCAAATAACAAGAATAACTTTTTTGGTAAGTGAAAGAGCACCATCTGTGGTACATGGAGCCATTAGAACCAGGAAATATTTGGGAGATGCAGAAATACAGATTATTACAGCAGAGCTCAGCTAGAAGTGTAATCTTACTGCAGCCCTCTAAATTTAAAGAACAGAAATATTCTTTAAAAATTGAAACAATAGCTCTGAGTGAAGCAGCTTACATATCAGTAATCCAAGAATTTTGATTTACTACTGCATTTAACAATTATGGAACTCTTCACATGTTCAGAGACTGATCTGACTACATAAAAAGACACTTCTGTGGATTTTTCTTTTTTTAGTAATGGAAACTTCTGGGTCATGCTTCTGTAATCTAGAAGGAATCACTGATCTATCTCATTTTTCTTTTATGAAGCTTAATTGCTTTATACTAATGAAGAGTTTCAATGGCTGCCTCAATTAGTGTACTCACAAAACTTATGCACTTAGGTATAAATACCTGTATTTCTAAAACTAGATGATGCTTCCAAATAGGAGAAATTTAGGATTTTTGCCAAGCCTTCTTTGCTCAGTACGAATTCTAGGTTATCACACTGGTTCACAGGCCATACTTACCTATAAACACAAGGCCACTTATCACAAGTTTTATTTACAGAGCATTCCATTCTGGGAAGAAAGCCTGTACTTCATGGCTCCCCTATGTTTTCAATTTAACACCTCAGTCAACTATATTTAAGGGCTTTATTTGTTAATTTTTTGTAAGTATGGCTAACAGTTTTTGATTTAGAGAAGGCATACATATCCAAGATCTATAAATGAACTACTCTGTCACAGATACAATCTGAAACAGCTGCAAAACAACAATGCTTTTGGCTAATGACCTAATTAGTCTTTTACCCCCAACCAAAGTATCTGAAAATCCTAATTTAAGTCTTGACTAGATGATGAAAAAATGTTGCTCTAAACCAGCCAATAAAATACAACTCTCTGAAAATGTAACAACTCAGTTAACCCCCAAGTTCTATCCCTGGACATATATTCCAGCAGAAATTTTATATCAGAGAGACAGAGGGTCATAACAGGGACATAATGGTAACAGGGTTGTTGGTGGAGGTAGCATTCCCTTGGAGGGAACAGTAAATACATCTCTGAATTTTTGTGTTTTATATATCAGTAGTAAGGCTGAAACACAGGAATTGCTTTTGCTTATTTGACAGAGAACCAAAATCAAAATTGTATTTTAGAGTCAAAACTGGGAAATTTGGGGGTATTAGCTGTTGATTTAAAGACAATGCTTGGCTTCCAGCTCCCATTCTATGGGGTGCTTATTATAATGAACACAATGACTCTGACAACAAAACGTGGAAGGCAGTGAAAATGAGGGATCTGCCAGGCAGATCTTGCTGGGTTTTCAATGACAGTCTTCCCTTCTTTGGTCTAAAAGTAAAGATGGATATAATAATGCACTAAATATGCAATCCTGAAAAGCGTGTAAGAGCTGGAGATCACAGGTAAATTATCACTTTGAGGAAAGAAATGATGACAATACTTGAAAGACTGTTCATTTTGTGACAAGTGAAAGGATTCTTCTATTTCTTCTGTTTCAACTTGAAGCTTTCCACTTTTGAACCTTATTTATTTATTTAGGATGAGAAGCTAACCCAGGGGCCACTCCTAAAGAAACTTAATAGATATCTGAGGTTGATGCACTTTCCTAGTAAGTTGTTACTGATGATTATTTAAGGACTGCCTTAACATTTTTAATAGGGCTGATGTTTCAAATTTACCAGATCTCCCTTAAAAACTGATGGCTGGTTGGAACTTCAGGAATACTGGATCTGCCCTGTACTTTGTAATTACTAATTGAAGTCCTGTATTACTAATAGTGAAGGACTGCATGAAAATGATTCCAAGAGGAAAAAAATGTGTAACTTGGTGGGTAGTAGGGGTTTTCTTCCCTGACTTGCCTAGCAAGAATGATTCCAACAATATCCCAAGTATTTTTGTGCTTTAGGGGAAAAAAAAATCCATTGGTGAACTCTTCTTTTAATAGCAAACTATTTTATGCTTGGCCATAAAAACATTACAAATACAAGTGCACTGGCATAACAAAGATTTCTACCACCTACAAACAGGACAGTTGTTACAGAAAGTGGATTCGCTCAGTTGGCCTCTTTCTTTCCATTTCATCTTTATAATGAGCTATCATTTGTGACAATCAGCCATTTTCAGAACTGCTGCTCTTGAATATCATGTCTGATGACACTATTTACACACTAACTTAGGTCTTCAAATATTGCACTCTCTCAAGTCCGTCAGTAGCACTGACATTTACAGGATACAACAGCAAGAATGCTGGGAATAGGGTTAGTATTTAATCACTATTGTTAATACTTGTGCAGCAGCACATCTGGAAAAACTGGGGTGGGGGAGACATTTTTAAATGCTTCTGAGAGTTTGTTACTCTAAACTCAGAAAAAATGTGGGGGTTTTCTCTTTCTTTTTTCTTTAGCATCTTTACAATGGGTATAAAAGGGATAACAAAATAGCTGTAAGAGATAACAAATGGGCAACTTTGTAGTCAGTTTTAATTATCTGCTTGTAGGATTTAAGTAAGTGTAACAGGTGGTCAAAGACATGGATGAAAAAAATACTTAAGTATGAAAAACCTAATAATTCCTTAACCAGTTTTCTGTTTCTCATCAGTAAGAACAGGCTTTACAAACTGCAGTCTTCCTGAATAGCGTTCTGGTGATGCACATCCCAGTAACAACTTCCCCAAAAATTTTAGGCAACTCTGCAAAAAGGCATACTTTTGTTAAGAAGAAATGCAGTATAACTGTAGTTAATAAATGAAAAGCTAGTTCATTGGTTTTTCATAGAAACTAATGAAAATGTACGTTTCAAAGACAATGCCTTGGTAGGATGCTAATTCTGTAAGATCACCCTTTGCTGAAATAAGGTTTGCTTTCAGACAAGACACTTTTCAATATTTCACTTTCCATGAAATAAAGCAGCTTAGGAATCCTCATGATTTCACTGATGAATTTGAAACTAACATGTGCTTATTTTCAACTGAAAATTGTCCTCAGTGCAATTTTCTTAAAATGGCAAATGCAATTTCTAGGAAAATCCTAAAAATAAAAGATAACCTGTTGAATTCCCTCTCACGTCGTAACAAGCTGAGGTTAACAATATTCAGTTTCTCCTGTTTAACAGTGTAAAAAAATTCAGGATTCCCTCAGGGTCCTGCTGGTTGGGATAGTGCCAGTATAAGAACATACCCTGAAATCCATACTTGCAAAAGAGACTGAATCTTAACTTCATTGTAAGTTTCTCTACGACAAACACAGTCCTTGAGCCAAGTGATCAGTATTTGGCTAACCTAACATAAGGCTAAACCATCCAAAGGACATGGATAGCAGATATGGCAGCTTTGCTCCTTGAATTCCATGTCTTTCTTTTAAATTTCAAGGCTTGCTTGTGAATTCTCCTGTGAGAAGTCTACAAAAACAAAGAAACAGTATCTATAGGTATGGTTTCCACTTCCTAAATTGTAGAGTTTCAATGCTTAGAAGTGAGAGGTGATGAAAAAGTTCTACCACAAACTGCCAAATTAACGATACGGAAACCGTCTAAATAATTGAAGAGATGTGTGACTGTGTTTAAATTTATTCTATACCTATAAACTCACTCTTCCAATGTTACTATTTTTGAACTGAACTGATGCCTACTTCAGGAATAGTAACAAACTGTCTTAATGCTGTAGAAATCCCAGGTTTTTAAAAGAGTTTAAACAGAAGTGTGATACAAACTATGAAGGTTAACTATTTCAGAGTAAAATATTAGTACAATTTTTATCTTTCTGTGAGAGTCTGGATGGTGACTGGTTCATTTAAGACAAAGGAAACAGCATTTTACTTTATAAAAATAAAGCAATATTTTTGTGCTGTCAAGAGGGCATATGGCAAAGAAACAGTTCATCTCTTTAACAGAAGAAGAATATTAACTCTCCAGGAAAGCTAGGAATGCTGACAGAGAAGACACTGTTATCCTTACTTGCACACTTTAGTGATGCATATATAAGGACATGCAGTAGGATGAATCTTGGATCTTTCCAAATGATTGTGAAACATTCCTTAAATCTTAGTACACTTGCACTTGCATTAGCACACTAGCAAATTAAGGCACAAACTCTGTGTACTACTTAGAAGCATACAAACTAACAAGAATGTTTCCTATTGCTCTTGAAAAATATCTCTGGGCTACCTGAAGTACAGACCTCAGTAAATATATCCAGTACACTTATAATGAAATTTTAATTTATGCCAGCATATTTTCCAAGCACTATACCTTCATGGGTGTATTTATATATATGCTTCCTTAGCTCCAAGAAAAAAATCACTGAAGAAATGCAAGAAGCACTCACCACTGCTGACAGTACCAACTCAAATACAGGTGATGTGCTCCCCCACAACCATTCATTGTTGTATTTGGACACTAACTCCTATGTAACAGACAAACTCTTCTAGACTACACATATTTTGGTCACACATAGCCCTAAACCACCACTCAGTACTACTGTAAATATACTTTAGAGAGCAAAAATGATGTGGAAAATAGAAAAGCCACCCTAACAGAAATAAAAATGTAATGTAGCCACTGACTTCACTACACCTCAATCCCACTGTAACACTAAAATATAGGGCTAATTAACATTCCAGATGCTGTGTTACTTATAATCCCTGTTTCTTACTTGCAGTAGCAGCAACTGGTATCCCTTGATCTGAAAAGTTCTAGTAAATTCTTAGAAAAATTTCAAGCACCTTAATGCTGGAACTCAGACCAGGATACTGTCTGTAACTTGTTCCTATTTCTATATAGAGCCCTAGAAAATAATTCCAGCTGCAAAGAGGACCCAGAGTCAGAGTAACAAACTGTGCATTTCCTCCCTCCCCAACCTAATAAGTTTTACTTCTTTCTGGCTTTTTTTTTTTTTTAATACACACATATATATATATATATACACACAAACACAAGGTTTTAACTCCTGGTGAATTTAAACCTTGTTTATCCCCAATCTTTTCAAATATGATTGCAATTATGTAAGAAAAATAGAAGGTTAGTATTTCTACTCTGCTGTTCCCCGCCTATCAGAGGCTTTTAACATGCCTCTTCACTTTTGGTTGCTTGAACAACTTCCTCATGCCATACAGAAGTAGTATTTGCCTTTGGACACTGTGATGGAATGTACTTTTGTTTAACATAAATTTTGCAGGCTCCAGCTGCATTCTGAGAATTTTTATCAATTTAAGGAAAAAAAATCAGAATAATAAGAAAATCTAGCAATACATTCTTTTAACTCTTCTAGGATCAATGATACTTGTTATCTGCTGGTACAATTAGTAAACCTCTTTTTCTTGGCCTACTGATTTTACATATTCTTTGGAAGGCAGATGATTTGCAGTATTTCTTAACATATGCCATTAAGACTTAATATTGGTGTTTTGTTTCTTGAAGAAACATAGGTCACTGTAAAAGAAACATATTACTGAATTCTGATGGCTTTGTAGGAAGAAAAAAAAGGCATGGCTTAAGTAAATCACATAAAAAGTTAGAAATATGGTAAAAAATGCACAAGTACTTCAATTTGTACAAGAGAAAATTCTGGATTTTACTGTTCAGTAAGCATATTTGCATCCAGAATCTAACTGACCTTCATCCTTAGAACAAAGCATCACTTAAAAAATAGCAGATGCAGAAAGAATTTTAAAAAAATATAAAAGTTTCTAGTTGAAATACTTGTCAAAACTGTCTTCAGTTGTAAGGCCAACATGTATGGCAGTCACTGCATTAGAGTGATGACATACAGGACAGGGACAGCAGAGTGAGAACACAGCTTAAAGTAGAAAACCTCTGAAAAATGTCACTAGCAGTTACTTGCTGTAAAACAGATAGAAGCCACAGTCCCTTAAATTTATAGTATGTGCTTTCCTATGTACATGTAACCTAAATTACAGTATTACTGTGACTGGATGTATAGCATTTCGCAGTATATATCTCTAATGCAGGTGTAGACATCAGTCAAGATGGTACACATGTATATAAAAAACCCAGTTAATTTCAAAGTAATCCTAGAAGAGTATTGCAGATAATGTTGGGTAAATGCATAGTGTTTGAAGGGAAAAATTACTTCACTGGAAAATAAAGTCCCACATATTGAGTTTGGCACTTGTTTATCACTATGTCACTTTCTTTTTGATTGAAGAAAGCTCTTTCTGAATCTCACTGAATTTTGGCCGGTTTTCTGGCTTGTAGTCCCAGCACCTCTGCATTATTTTATATATTTCTTCTGGGCATTTTTGTGGTGCAGACATTCGGTAACCTAGTACACAAAAAAAATGGGGAAAATGTTTAGCACTGAAAACTAATGCAAATTGCCAAATCTAAATAGAAATGAGTAAAGTTCAAGATCATTGCATTATAAAAGATTTTCAGGGCAATATGAGGGAAGTCTTCAATATATAACCTAAACATGATAGATAATTATGAAAGTAATTACGAAAGCTCAGGTACCAATGACATTTAAGTTGGTCATGCTAACTTGTCAATGTGCGTCTCATCTCTAAGTCAGTAACCTGTATAGATTTGTTTCCTGTATCTTAGAAAGTAGCTACCCTCTAGTTTGTAATTGTCTTTCCTTTTTCTCCCTGCAGTGGGGAAATCAGTAATAAACATTATGATGGGAATAAATTTCTTTGCTCTTTTTGAAAATGGATGAACTTTTATTCTCATGCCTCCTCCCTTTTTTGTCTCCTTAAGAAGTTCCACCCCCTCCATTTGCACTTTTGTTATTTACTTTTCCTCCCTTCTGTTTTCTTAACTTTTGTATCTTCCCATCATTAAACACTCTTTCTCTTCTGGTTTGCTTAGATAGACAGTGGCTTTCCACATCTCTCTGCTGCCATCAGGTGAAAACGGAGTTCTCTGACTTGGTGTGAGTGGGAGAATGGACAATCAGTTAAGGGAAATTAGCAGGTAATCACTCAAAAGTCACAGGTAAGTGGCCATTCGAGCATATCATCAATCCCCCTGGTCAGGGATGTCAAAGACAACAAGCAGAGCTTCTGTAAGTATGTAGGTGACAAAAGGAAGGCTAGAAAAAATGTGTCCCCGCTGCTGAATGAGGTACAGCACCCAGTGACACAGCACACAGAGAAGGCAGAGGTACTGAATGCTTTCCTCACCTCAGTCCTTGCTAGCAAGACCAGTCTTCGGGAATCTCAAGCCTCAGAGACCAGGGGGAAAGGCTGGAGCAAGGAAAGGAAGATGTACCCTTGGTGGAAGAGGATCAGGGGATACTTAAGCAAACTGGACTTAGGTAAGTCCACAGGCCCTGATGGGATGCCCCATGAGTGCTGAGAGAGCTGGCTGATGTCACTGCAAGGCCACTCCCAATAATGTTTCATTCATCATGGTGACTACTGGGAGAAGTACCTAAGACAGGAGTAAAGGAAATGTCACTCCTATCTTCAAGAAGGAGCACCCAGGGCACTGCTGGTCAGCATCACCTTGATCCCTGGAAAAGAGATGGAGCAGCTATTGCTGGAAACAATTTCCAGCAACTGAAGCACAAGAAAGTCATCGGGAGTAGTAAGCACGGATTCACTAAGAGCAAGTCACGCTTGAAATGAGTGGTCTGGTACATGAGGGGACTCCCCTAAGGCTTTCAACATTGTCTCCCATAAAATCCTCACAAAGACACTCTTGAATTATGGACTAGATGACCAGCAGGTGGATTGAAAACTGCAGAACAGTGAGTCCAGAAGGGAGCTGATGATGAGTGGTACAAAGCCTGGTTGAAGGCCAGTAACTAGAGGTGTACCCCCAGGATCAGTATTGGGTCCAGTCCTGTGTCACATCTTCATCAATGATCTGGATGATGGGGCAGATTGGCACACACCAAACTGGGAGGAGGGGCTGATACAAGAGGGTCGTGCTGCCATCCACAGAGACCTGGACAGGCTGGCTGAGAGGAAGTTCAAGGGGAAGCGCAAAGTCCCGCATCTGGGGAAGAAGAAGCCCGAGCACCAAAAAATGCTGGGGGCTGTCTGGCTGGAAAGCAGCCTGCCAGAAAGGGACCTGCGGACCCTGGAGACACCAAGGGTTGAAGATGCACCTGAAAGGTGCTCTTCCAGCAAAGAATGCCAGGGGTATACTGGGTTGCACTAGGAGTGTTGCAGGAGGCTGCAGGAGATCATCTGTCCCCTCTGTTCAACACTGGTGAGGCCACACCTGGAGTGCTGATCCAGTACTGGGCTTCCCAGTACAAGACAGACAGAAACATACTGGGGAGAATCCCTTGAAGGGTCATGGTGACAGAGACACTGAAACATCTCTCCTAGTAGGAAATGTTAACTGGAACTGTCCATCCTAGAGAACAGAAGGCTCAGAGGGATCTCACCAATGTACAGAAACACCTGCAGAGGGTGTGAAGAGGACAGAGCCAGGCTCTTTCCAGTCTGTGCCCACTGACAGGACCAGGGGCACACATAGAAACATGGGGGTTCCTCCTGAACATCAGGAAACACTTTTCCCCTGTGAGGGTGACCAAGCACTGGCACAGGTTGTCCAGGGAGGTGGTAGCATCTCCATCCTTGGAGATATGCAAAAGCCATCTGGACATGGTCCTCCTTGGGTGGCTGGACCAGATGGCATTCAGAGGTCCCTGCACATCTCAGCTGTTCTTTGAGTCCATGTTTTAAACTCTTTGTTTTAAATCATTTAGCGGTGTTACTAGCTTAGAGTCTATTTATAAATTACACAGAAGTACTATGTAGAGGAGGAACCGTTCTGAAATGTCAATAAAGGTGATGAAAACAAGAGTCCTGAAATCCTGCTCACAGTTATTTGCTATTTTAAGTAAAAGCCTTTTGATTATTTTGTAAAAGACAAATGTAGCTTGCAACACCCAACTAGCTTATAGTTCTCCACTACAATTGCTAAATCTTTCTATGAAATGCTTTAATACAGAAGATGCAATGATACGGTTTTATTTCTGGCAGTTTAGAATATTTATACCTGCATTAGCATAATCTTAAGTAATTCATTCTGGTCAAGCCTCTGCTTTGCACAGCAGTAAATCCCTCCTCTCATCTCACCTGTTAGTTCTGCAACAACAAAAGCCAGCATGCTGTAAGTCTTCCATCCTTTAAGCTACTGGTCAGTATATTCCTTTTTTCAAATGGCCTACATACCACTCTACTCCACCCAGAGAGACAGATTCAGCCATTTAGAAAAAATCCTATTATTTTTCATGAAGTCGTTACACAACTTGTATGTTACTTCTTTGCTGTTTTGCACTGCATACACCACATCCTTATGGATCTATACAGCAGTTCTTTCACCCCCTATGAATAATTACCTTTCTCAACTTGTTCTCGTGCTTGTTGGTTGGTCATTCCAGGGTATGGACACACTCCTAAACTGAATGTCTCCCACAACAGGATTCCAAAGCTCCACACATCACTCTCAGATGTGTATCTCCCTAAGAAAAAGAAAGCAAGCCCTCAGTTTAAGATACAGAGATATTAGTATTTCAGATAATTATGGCCAAAAAAAATTCTGTAAAGGTGAAGTATTACATTGGCAAGCTTCAAGTGTAACAAATCTGTAACTACTAATAATACATTCTGCAGACATCACAGTCTCCAGTATTTCAAATAAACAAATTCTCTCAAAGATAATACCTAGGAATAATATAAGCCACCTTTAAGTTCTACTATTTAACAGACCATAGCATGTCAGTTATTTTTCATGCACGTTAATTTCTCTCCTTCTTAATGTACAAAAATAGCTTTCTTTTAATATGAAAGGACAGAAAAATGTTAGGTTTTCCCCCTCATTTATAATCACTTTCAATTCAAAATATGCTTTAAAAAAATTACTTTTCCCAGTTCTTTAATTTCACATGGCAATGAGTAATCTCAAAGGAACTACAACCAACAGCTTGTAAGTATGAAGAAGGTATGGATGTCATGCTCTGAAAAATTTATCTCTAAAAATGAAGGTATGGCTGGACCCTGAAGAACGTACGCATACAATCAGCTAAAGAAAAAAAGAATTGGCCTTCTGGTTCCATTGCCTTCAACTACGCTTCAGAGATAGCAAAATAGATAATTGATAGCTAATTGAATTTCAAGCCTCTTTATGGAATGATAGCTTTCTATTACAGGAAAAAGAGAGATCTGGGAGCAGGTATTTCTATTACCCTTGATGGTTTCACATGAAAAAGTTAAAGCTCCTAGCTTTTGCAGCAGGGTCAGTGAAAATGTACTTTAAAAATCTACTTTCTACATTTTTCAATACTTTTCTTTTTTGTTCCATACTATTACTTTATATATATGTGCCTTTATTCTCTAAGAACATAGACATGTTCGTGAATCTATTTTTTGTTTATCTCTAATCATGAACAACCCAACTAAGCTACTTCTGAGTAGGGAAAAAAAGGAAAATACATGTAAATTGCAGTGACAGTTGACGAGAGTGACAACTGTTCTGACGTCAGAAAATTCACTTTACTGTTAGACTAAACATCACTTCCAGCTGCTCCACGTTAGCTTGTGTGCCTCATAGATGGCAATTATGGACATTCACTGTGCTCTTTGTACTAAGATTAGTTTTCTTGTCTATGTATCAACTCCCCACAGTTTGGCAACCAGTAATTTAACAATTTTCATTGAAAACATTCAGCAGATACAAGATAGGTGATTAGGGTTTTTTTTTGTTTTTTTTTTTTTTAAAGAAAGTACAAGTTTTGCACAGTTAATTATATTTTCCACTATTACATTATCGGAAGGGCAAAAAGAAAAAAAAGGCCTGTTCAGAAAAAAAAACCCAAACCCTCCACACACTAATATTAGCATTACAAATAATAGCTGAAAGTAAGGGAAATTATATAGCTCCAAGCAAAAATAATGGTTTGGAATGGCACTGAACAGCACTCACTGAATCAAAGGTTCCATTTCTCAAAATTCCATAGCATCTGAATTTTGCTTACAACTTCTGACACAATGCCCTAACTGTGGGGAAACCAGTCAGGGATTTTAACGAATGGAAAGAGGCTCAGGGGAGGCCGGACGGCATCACCCTGGCCATGGATCGGTTGTAAATGGTTTAAAGCTTAAGGGCAGTTGTTGGAAGTTCAGTTGTAAAAGGTTTT
>JAWWTY010000088.1:14068727-14082697 GCA_035222235.1 Margarornis squamiger
GCCTATAAAAGTCTGTTCCCCCCAATAAAGTTGGTTCATTGCTGTTCTCACTACCCTGGCGTGGACCTCATCCTTTCATCCCGACCTGAACGCGGCACCTAACCACTCCATTTGTCCTAATCTGGTTTCTAGACTTCAGAATTTGTGTTTTTATTTAAAACCTTTTACTGACTACTCTTTATGTGTCATATACAGTGAATTCAGCAATGACTGAAAAAAAAGAATGCTTTTGCAGTTTCTTAGGCATTTTAGCATTCATGTAAAGGCCAAATGACCCTATTCCTCATTACTTACAACCCTTAAATCCTGACATTAAGGATCGACATGGCCAGTGGTTGCCAACTAGTTTTGAAATAATGCAAATTCAGTTCTATTTCATTTTGATGTCCTAAACACCTTCACAGTCTTACCTACACAAATCAATGCAATTCTTATGACCATATTACTAGGCTAGAAAATAGTAAAGCACAATCCAATTAGTTTTATTCACATCTTTCACAGAAACCTTTTATGACATTTTGAAGGTTGTGTATTAGACTGCTGAACACATTAACAGATGTTTGAGGGAGCTTATTTTCAAGGACTACAGAAAATGACTTATAGCTGCTTGAATATGTATGCATTTTAGGAAATACAAAATAAGCATGAAGAATAGGTTTCCATAATATATGAAATACACCATACGCATTTCAAGAATAACAAAAATAAAAATTCCAAACACCTTTCATAGGCGATCAAACGTCCAAAAGAGAAAAGTGTTTTACCAGTGAAGGTTAGCAACACAAAGACCTCTCAGACCAAATACTGTATTACCAGTAATTGGTAATATAGGATCAATCAATTACTGTAACTAAGTTTACTATTAGCCTTTCAAAGGGATGACCTGATTTATTGTGTTATGCCATTAACTCCTGCAAAAGAGCTAATGAGAGGAAGCATTTTGCTATCAATCATAATTTACAAACTTATGATTTCCAATGCATGATTTCTGAAAAAGGGCTTTAAGAGATGGCAGAAATATTTACAGACACTTCAAATGAAGAATTTAAAAATATTTTTTTCTAAGTACTCAACTAAAGAATTGGTTGAGACAAGTACATTCAAAACACGCCATCATTTATTTTAATGTGCTGCTTCTTCAAAGCCCACTTTACCTAAAAGAACTCATTTTTCTAGCTTCATATAAACTCAAAAGCTAAATGCAGCAGCTTCTCTTTGTGTTCTGGAACTATTACCCATGTAGAACGGACCACTTCACTCGGTAAGAAATAATGGGTTTTTATCCCCAAGATAACAGTCTACCAATACACAAAGAGAGAAAAGAAAAGCTAAAGTTAAAAAAAAAGAAAAAAAAAATCAGTGACTGTACTTTTCACCAATGCAATGAATTATCTAACACAGTGCTTTAGTACATTAACACTTTATACTGTTTTCAGTGAGTACTAGAACACTCACTGTCATAAATATGCAAAATTTGCCATTCCTTTTGCTAATGATCATGATTTAGATGACTGATGAGGCTGTCTATGGAATGAGTCAGCAACACAACCAAAGCACTGTGCTATTGCTGAATAATAGCAATTTTGATGTTGCTGCCTTATTCTTCTTAAAGGCAAAACAGTGTTTTTTACTTGAAAAATTAAAATTATTTTAAACATCATTAACTTGAACTGAGAGTAGAAATACATATATATACTCAAAATATTGCCCATGGTGTGGCCCTGGTGCTTCTTACTCTACTTTGGTTTTATTTTTCTTTTGCAAGAAGATACAGGTATGTTCTTACCATAGTTCAGAGCTTCTGGAGCAGTCCACTTGATAGGAATCTGCTTTAGGCCTGATGATGAGTACACACCATCGTCCTCTTGCCGAGACATTCCAAAATCACTTATTTTCAAAATGTTGCTTTCGCCTACCAAGCAGTTCCTTGCAGCCAGGTCTCTGAGTTAGAAAAAGAAATGAACACCCACATTTTTACATGTTCGAAAGTACTTGAAGTAATTTAAAATGGCTGAGCCCCTCGGCCAAGACAGTGGCACTTCTTGGAAAACTTATTTATGAAAAGGTACAAAAACACTTCACAGCAGTTGTGGGAAAACAGGACGGAGGGAGGGGGAAAAAAGTGACAAATTATCCCGTGAACACCAAGGTCATTTGAAGACGTGGGGGGATGAGGTGCTGGAGACGCTCCAGGTGCCTGAGCAGAGATTTCCACTGAGAGGACCCACAGTAGAGCAAGGGAGGAGTGTGAGGGGGAAGCAGAAGCACAGAGGAGCACTCATGGACTGACCATTCCTCATCCACCCTCCAGGAGGTGAGGATTCCAGAATGGAAAGACTGCCTCAGAAGAAGGAAGGGATAGGGGAGGTATTTCAATGTCTGTCTTTATTTCTCACCATCCAACTCTATCGTAAGTTGTAATTCATTAAATTCATGTTACCCAAGTTCAGTCTGTTTTGCTCTAAGGATAATTGGTAGGTGATTGCCCTGCCTTTATCTTGACCTACTAATTTACCACCCTGTCCTGTTGAGGAGGGGTAGTGAGAAAACAGCTGTGTGTGTGTTTGGTAACCAAAGTCAACTCACCATAACTGCCCTCTATAGTCACAGAAATAAACTCACACATGAACAAATCAGATTTACGCAAAATAAATCAGAATTTGAAGAAGCATCCTTAAATGTATTACAATAATTATAAATGACAGTGAGACACCAGAGAAATGGCTCCATCCTCTCTCTGCTCATCTTATCCTAGCATTAGAGTTTCCATCAAAAATAAAAACCTCCTCAGCACAGGAAAAAGGAATTTTGGCTCAATGACTGATGAGAAGCTCAGAGAATCAGCAGCCTTCCTTTCCCTCCCTTCATCTCAAACGTCTTTTTTAGATGACGAAACAGCATATAATAATACCTGATAAAAGACCTATTGTGGCTTCTCTACATGCTAATAATATATTATAAACATACTATATGTATATTACATTTCTGTGTTTCACATTATTAAAATACAGTTATTATTATTATTATTATTATTATTATTATTATTATTACATTACCAACTCAATAATAACATACAGGAAATTTTTGAAGGAAGAGATATATTAAAGACTTAATTCTATACCATCGGGAACAGCATGGCGAAAATATTTTTAAATTTACTGTGTTTGTTTTCAGCTTAAATAGCTAATATGCTCACAAATGCCTTGTCTTATGTGAACTTTCCAGAAAAACTACATTAGGTTTAATGTTTTGGATTGGAGCCGTAGCATAGTTTTGAAGTGAATTCCCTGAGCAGTTAATGCACATTCCTTGGTTTTTGAAGAATGACTTTGGTGTATGCAAACTAGATTGCTCTTGGAAGAAACTAACTTACAATTCTGCCCATGATGTGTAAAAAATTTGTTTCTAGAGCTAATGCAGAAGGAAAGGTCTGAACCAATGACAAATGGCTTCACACACTACCCACAGTGGGGGCATTAATGACAAAGGGCTGAACTACCTTTAGTTCAAAGTAAAAGCCTTGAGCCATATATAAGGATGCTGATCCTTTGACCACCTCATCCATATTGATATTGGACTATGTTATTTGATATGTAGACAGAGCCTGTCTATGAGCCTAAATACTCTAATTCAAGAATTTTAACATATGTGACTCACACAGCTTTTCTGCCACTAAGAATATTTTATGGCACTTGAGCTTGATGCTACAGTGATATAAATGATGTCATTCTTGCAGTTTGAGAAGATGGACCACTTAAAAACAAGCCTGAACTCACAGGCCCCAGCTGAAGACATTCACAAATGCATAAAACAGCTCAATGCACACTATGTTACATAGTTTGAGATGTGGTACTTTTATATATAGCTATATTGATTAAAGTAAGAGAGCTGCAAAACAAAATCAAATTGTTATTGCTTATATTCAAGTGCACAAAAAGTACCACCATGAAACTTCAGAAATTTACAACTCAGGTTCCAATCATACTTCAGTAATTAGGTTTTTTATCATTTTACTCAACGTAATCCAGATTTTGCAACTGATGCACATAAGGAATAGAAAAGGTCATATCTCAGAAAAAAATATACAGTTAATTGAAATCACAGACATCTTCCTACCTGAAGTCTGACCTAGTATTTAAACATGTTCTGACTCAGATTAAGAAAAATCTGTATACTGAACCACCTTAGGTTTATTCCTCATGCTTAAGTCTGATTTCCAGGGAAAATGCATCGTAAATAGTGCCCAGTGTGATGCTTGCAAAAAAAAGATTACACTCAGTTCCCATAATTTTTGTCTGTTTTGTATGTTAGTTTTCTTTTCCATTCAGAGTAGTTTAGAAAAAAAGTTTTTCTTCCTTACTGAAAATTTACAAAAGCACTTGCATGAAAATCAGCTGGTGTTTGTGGAAGTTGGTGAAGTCTATGACACCATGTTCAGGATGTATGTAAATTAATGCTAGATCTTCTGAAAGACCACAGACACAAACAAAGTCTCTGCTTCATGAAACTATGGTTTTCAAGCTGTCTGTCAGCTGGCAGTGGGTGGCACGATGGTACCATTCAAGCTGTCACTCTGCACACAAGTGCCAAGGGAGGAATCATGAGCCAGTGGTCACCTAATGGTCCACAACTTGTGCTGATGGACACAAATATCAACCCCACCATCAATCTTTCCAGGCAAATTGCTTTTCTTTTTGTCTCAGTTTGTATCAAACAGAGAAGCATTTTTATTGCCACCTTCCACAGAATATAAGAAATAGTGAGTTCCAAGCTATTAAAAATAAGATAGAAAAGAATACATTATGATGAAATTTAACTCAGTAATAAAGCTACAAATAGCAAATGAAATGTAGTAGTGTTCATTATGAGTCTCACAGTATTAATACCTTTTTCTGCTTTTAGCTAGAAGCCTTACATTTTTGAAGCTGTAATACTATGTATTACTTTTAATACATCATTTGTGTTAATAAGGTCTTTTGAGCACTAATACGTTTACTTCTGACACAAGCAAATTCGCCTTTTTCCATCTTCATGTGTATGGTAGGCTCTTTGTCTTACTTAGAAAATATCTTAGATGTGATATTTTCATTCCTCAGGCATACAAATGTCCTGAAAGTTAAAGTATCTTGTTAGCATTTCTGCTGTCATTTTACATCTGTTTCACATCCTCAGTGATTTGTTTTAAAAATAAATACAGATATATATCTATTTGCATGCTTAAAAGCATTTTTAAAAACACTGTTACACTGAATTGTTACAACTACATCAAGTTTTGGGGTTTTTTTACTATTATTCTGAGGGTTTGGTTAAGAGTTTTCCTTATTTTTCAATTAAATTCGTCACTGTTTCTCATCCTGTCTGGCAGAAAAGAATGTTCATATTTTTCAGTCTAGACACAACAGAAAAATACAAAACATGCTTCTGGTCACTAGGATTTATTACAGAATTTATAGCCAGAATCTGGAAAAAAAAAAAAAAAAAAAAAAAAGTGCACCAGCAATTATTACTTCCATTACTTCAAAAATAATAAATTACAGCTTTAATTTTCTTCCAGTTTCCAAGATTCTAATTAATTTCTATTGGTTACAGATAGAGTTCTAGTATAATAGTGTTAAAGAGCTTATAAAAAAGCCCTTTATTTCTTAACCTTTGATATGAAATGCATGCAACAGAGACTCATTCCATATGTATGCTAAAAAGCATGAATGAGGGAAAACAAGAAAATGAAACTATATAGGGCTGATGATCAAAAACAACCAGGAGGAGTCAATATTAAAGATAACATCAGTGTTAAATACTTATAGCAAATCAAGACTCTTTCTACACAGACATTAACAACCAAACCAAAACAAGAAAAAACGCCCACCAAAATCAACTGTGGTTTATTTGTCTTCTTTCCCCTGAAAACCTACTGTGTTCTTTGTCTTCTTTCCTTTACCCTAATGTTCCCTAAAGCCAACAAACTGAAGAAATATAGACATAATTGCATGAAATTAAGTGTCTCTGTTTGGGGCGCTTTTTTTCTCATATAGCATTTCCCACTTACTGCAGTAATTCCATAAAATCAGTATTTATCTTTAACATAGAAAGATAGAAAATATTTTTTATTTATATCATGAAAGCTCTACAAATTGGGCACAAATTACACTATAAATTCCTCAGTAAAAGAAAAGCTGACTCTCATTATTTTATATCAAGGTTATGTAAGTTCTTAGTGGTTATTAGAAACAAAGTGCCTTCCCCTCAACAAGTACCAAGTAAAAATTAGTGCGTAATTTGGAAATTCTCTTTTTAAGCACTGCAGTGCTTTCCCTATAAACACAAACAGGACATCTAGAAATGACTCATACAGGTTGAATATGGTGAAACTGCAAGAGAAAGCTCAGAGAACTTTGCTATTTGCTATTGAATTGTTGCTAAAAATTCAATAGCCAGTTAAAGAGGAATTAGAGGCAATTCCTTTTTTACCGCATGAATTTGTGTCCATCAGTGAAGATGTAAACCTGCTAAACTTTAAGGACACTCTTATACCCTCTCCCCACTTTCCTTCCACCACCTCAAAAGAACTACAGAGCAAGTAGTATGTGGTATTTCAATGGAATTCCATCAGTTAAAGCAAATCAAAACAAGAGAGCAAACTCGTCGTTGCTAACCCAACAGCACAGACTGCCTCACTGAACTGATTAGGCATTTTATATCCCACCCCGGATCATGCAGTTAAAATACTCTCAGGTGATAAAAGCAAGTAATTAATTAGTGAACAGGATCAATTTATCTCCTCTGCACGTTCAATTCAATGAAAATACTCTATTACCTAAACACAAAGACAAAAGGGGTGGAAAGTGAAACTACAAGTGAAACTGTTGGGTTTTTCGTGGACTATAAGACACCACCTCACTTTCAAACTCCTGAGACAATTTCCAGTGGTGTGCAAATCAAAACATACCTATTTTAGAACTTCCTTAACATGATTGTGCTACTACATTTGCCATATGTGGGGAGCACAGCAAAGAGTATGTACCTAGAAACAGGTTGGGAATATACTAGAGGTTCAGAAGCCCATCCTTGCACACATCCTATGTTGTCTTCCCCCTTCTTACCCTGTTTTAATTATTTCTTCATATTACTCTAGCTATCAGATTATGAACACTAATGGAGCAATATTAACTACAATGCTAATGATTTCTCTAAGTTCCTCATACAGTGCAAGTCCATCTTTATTTTCCTAGATGAACACTGCTAGGAAACCAGAGAAAGACCCAGTTTGAAGCAGTAGTGATTTCTCGATAGTGTCAGGCACTCTGCTTGCTTTCCACAGTTTTGGATATTGCTCAGTTATTCTCAACCATAAAATAAGTAACTTTTCCCACCTCACAGCACAGATACATTAAATTACTCCTTCTAAAGCACTTTGCAGTTTTCAGATGAAGGACTTAAAAAATCATGCAAAAAGAACTCAAAAGAAAAATGTAACAAAACAACCCCCTCAAAATTGTAAACTTATTGTCTGCTCAAGGGACTATGCAGATCTACTGACACATTAGAAAATTTCTACCTTTAAATTTTATTCTGGTAAGCTATGTGTCCTCCATTTTCCTAGTATGGCACAGTTTCTGTACAAGCTATTTTAAAAATGATAAAGATGGGCACAGTACACAATGAGCAGTTTCTGAGGGGAATCAAAGCAGTAGACTGTGAAGATGGAAATGAAGCAATAAATTGCTACATCATCTATTCCTCCCCTCTTTTTCCTATTTCTGAGGTTGTCTTCACAATCCCTGCTCCTGGAACAGAAACGTTCCTATCAGCAGCAGCATCTAAATGTTTTTTATCTGCATTGTTTCTCAACTGTTTTAGAACTAAATAGTTATTGCTTGTATTCTTCAGAACAATTATTTTGATGAAAACAGCATCATAGTCATTTTAGTCTATAATAGTCTTCTTTGCATTGATATCTCTGTAGATTTTTATAACCCATTTTTCCTGTGCACTGCTGATTACATGTAATGTGCTGAACAAAATGGCTAATTTTTTTTCCCCCTTGTGCTATATCTTGAAACAAAGGTTTGCAATTCAATTTCTTTTGTGTGGCTATTTATTTCTTTTGTTTGGCAGGAAGGTTTACCTTATGTTTGTCCAATGTGAGTAACTTCACAAAAGACATTATTACTCCCTGCAATTTTATAGTATTACTCGATGTTCTACATGTTGCTCTTTATTTCCTTTCTAAACTTATAGGAATTAAAGACTATATAATTAATACAGCCATGAGAAAGCCCTTTACAAATTAAGTTTATACAGCTGCACAGTAACCCATCCAGGCTCCTCAGTTCTCATAAAGATTTACACCTCTAGCAAAAAAAAAGTTACAAAAAGCAATCCTAGCGATAGTCTTAATGAAAACTAATGGTCTGGATAGTAATCAGACTGGAAAACTGGTAATTTATGGAAATCCCACAATATTAGGGACACTGGAAAATGAAGAACACCTTCTGGAAATCCTCAATGACAGGACACACAGAGGAGTAACATCACTGCTGGGCTCCATGCAACCACTCCCATGCTCTTGGGTTTTGATAGAAGCATTACAGAACACAAGGACAAACATAGATATATTTATGAAACACATAAGATTCCTAATAGTCCTTAAAAAAATATTTGATACTAACTGAATTATAGGGGAAATGAAGTGTCCAAAAAGTAATTAACTAAGACGGATAATGATCCAAGATGTACCAGAACATAAGTTCACATTTGGGTTTAAAGTTACAGTGGACTTAAATCACAATCACAATGTCTTTCATTTCCATAATCAGTCATACAAGTAGACTGTACTATTCACAGTAAGAAAAATACCATTTTCAAGCAAAAATTACCACTGTATCAGTCACAGAAGCAACTAAAATGAAATACCACAGTAGAACACACAGTTGTGATAAAAAGCGTATTTTTTGTGATAATATCATGGGTTTATTCAAACTGTATGGTGACACACAACTTTCTACAATGACCTGTCCTTGCCCCTTCATACAAGGAAAATGCCTCAATTTAGTTCTTAATTATGAATTAATCTATTTTGTATTCTATTCTATAGTATAATGTCAAAATATCACTGATTTCTCTGTACAGTGGAATTAAATATTGGTTTAGCCTGTTTACAAACTTGGTAAGATCCAAAGCTGCAGATCAGATATGGTCAAAGATCAGACACTTGTCCATTAGTGATAGAAAAGCTTACATGCTGGATTTAAAGCAAATGTTTAAAGCAGAGTAGCTTCTCTTGCTTTCTGACAATACATTTTTTAGAAAATAAATCTGCCATTTTCTAGTGTTAATATTATAATGTATTAAGTTTAAAAACCAGCTGAAGACTAATAATGAAAAGCAGAGCATGGAGAATTGAAATACTCTGCAAGTGCCCAAGAAACCAAGAAATTCAAAAGCATAATTAAAAAATGGGTTAGATTTTTCCCCACCTTTTTCACTAGAATAAAATACACTAGTACAAAAATACAGTATTTGCAAGGTTTTTCAGGCTCCAGTGAAAAAGGAAATATTTAAAAGTCTTTCTGTTTTCTCAAGTTAGATTTAAGTACTTACCACTGGTATATATCAAAGTTCATCTGAGGCAGGCAGCAACTTTAGCCACTACTGCTCTTTCAAGAGCTAGCACCAGCAATGTTTTATTCTGGAATAGTTTTAAGCTATCTCTACAGGCATCTCTATCACTTAAATTTACTTCTGCTCCTACCAGCAGACAGGCATGGATTAAGATTTCAAAAGTAACAGATAAAGCATGGACTAAAGTTCATGATTTTTTCATAGATTAAGTATTTTATAGGCACTAGATCCCAAGACATTTTATTAGTGAAAGTAAAATATGTAAAGCTAGTAATCAGGCCACAAAGAAATGAGGCATCCAGCATAATTAAGGTACAAGAGACTACATATTCATGAAAATAATACACAAGGAATAAGAAAGAAACCAAATAAATTAGGTCTGATTACAACTCAGGAGGAAAAAACAGAGCAGAGAAGCAGCAGAACCAAGTAGCGCTAGACATATAAAATTCTAAAAAGTCCTAAAATTCTAAAGTCCTAAAATTTGGGGCTGGATTATGAAAAAAAAATAAACCTCTTACTAAGAGACAGTCTTAAAAAAAAAAGCAATAGCAGAGGGAGACAAATCAACCACAAGTTAAAGCAATTATTCTACTAGGATGTTTCTTACTTACAGAGGGAAAAATTTAAATAGATGGCACATGTAGCATATGCTAGCTAAGCATTCTTGGCAATGGAAGTCATTGACAAGGATCTACAGTAATAGTTCATTAATTTATAATTTTCTAATCACAGAAAAAAAACGTAATTTGTACCTTGCAATATCTCTCTACTTGTAATCAAAGGTTACCAAGAAATGCTTAATGGAATGTTAAGATATTTTAGCATTTTAAAAATAGTCAGTTTTGTAACTGTCATAAAATAATCTAAAGATGAATGAAAATGAAGATGAGTAATAATTTACTAATTGTCCTAGACAGCTATATAAGATCTGCAGTTGGCTTACAGAAATATGTAAGAAAATTCATGGAGCTAATACATTGTAGACAATTATATACAGAAATTGAAAGGAATAAAATTACACTCATTTTATGTGAATTAACAAGGCAGGAAATATATCGAACCTCTGTCCTGCTTTTTGTTGCTTAAAATCCACAATGTGTTTCCCACCCAAAAATAAAACATAAATATGGAAGAAAAAATGTGGCACTTTTTTCATCACAAGAAGAAAGTGATGGAATTTTGATGGAATTTCAGTGAGAACCTGAAGCAGGAAATGTGGAAGAAACAAGGGATGACTGTGCTGATTAAGGATAATAATTACCTCTCACACTGACAGCAGGAGATGAGACAGTACTGCTGTAGCTTTTGGAAACTGGATGAACTCACATGTATGTGCATATTTATCATGTTAAGATTTCACAGCTGGACAAGTCAAGGAATAGATAATTAATAAGCCTTGGGGCTCAGAGTTCAGCACCCACTGAACTCTATCCTTTTTTCTTCTATTCAAACTTCATGCCATCTCATGAAGTCATCTGTTACAAGAATGTCTTTCCCCTGGAAAATCCAGACTTCTATATTTAGAAGCCTCTGGTTGCTGTGCATGATGAAAAATGTTCACTCATGTATGGCGTTGATTGCCTATGGATCTGGAGGGTTCCATTTCCTGCAGGGATTCAAAGCCTGTTGAAGGTGCAGGAAACAATTTTCTGTGCTTAATCTAAAGATGGGAATAGAATTAACTACTAGAAAACTACTGCAAAGCTATGAATTTACTGTATCTGGCTATTATTCTGAAATATTTCCAGACACAAAACCATTCTGCCATTACACTGTGGGTACACAGGATCCATCCTCTTTGCCTTTTAACATGTTACATTCATTTTAGCATGTGCTGTGGGCAAAGCTAATAAAATAACCAAAGTTCAGCTAGTCATCTGCCAAACTTCTAAATCTTACTGCTTAAAGAGGCTATGGGTAAGAAATTTCTTAAAAGAGAAGGTGTTATAACACATGACAAATAACTGAAGTTTCCTATTTTCATTTAGCAGGTTTATTAATGATCTGAAGGAAAAGTCAAACAGGAATTTAATTAAATTTCCAGATTATATCAAATTAGGTGCAGCTGCAAGCAACAGTAAGGGCAAATAAATAAAAAAAAAATAAAGAGAGGAGAAAAGGAGAGAAGGAGAAAGTGAAGAAGAGAGGAGAAAGGAGAGGAAGGCAGGGAGAGGGGCGAGAGGAGAAGAGAGAAAAAAAGAGGGAGAGGAAGGGAGGAGAAATGTCTGTTTGAAAACTCAAAGTTAGACTTAACCTGTAAAATAGGAATGACTGTATTTTGAAAAAATTAAGCCTACGTACAGACATTCAGTAAAATACAAATACTACTAGGCAATCATGTAGAAAGGAAAGAAAACCAAAGCAGGTATGGACTCTGATTCCAAGTAATGGAATTAAATTTTGCATAGGGAAATAAAAGCTCGTTATCTACTAGACTGTAAGAAAGCTGTCTAGGAAAATTAAGAAATTCTACTTTATTAATGCTTAATAAACTTACTTAATAAACCAGTTAAAAACTAGTTAAACAGGTGTACAGACCAAAGTCCGCTTCAAAGAGATGAATTAAGTAAGCTAATGCAACTTTTTATTGACTTAACATGAACATTAGGATTGTCAGTTGCCTTAGAATCTATTCTTGTACTATTAGGCATATAAGAAAAAGGTAGTGGTCAAAGTAGGAAAGACCCCAAGAAGTACTCATTTCCTGAATTAGTGCATTTGTTCATTTTTTTATATACAAAAAGGTGACTTTTTCAACCAGTCACATACATGCAAACTCTGTATCTCTTAAAAAAGGGTTTGCAGTATGGACTTTTCTTTCCACTTATAACATGACTTCCAAGCATCTCAAAGCAAAAGGGCCTCACAGATCTATTTTTGCTCTACATGTATTTGAGTTTCAGGTAGAATGCACAGAAACTTGTATAGGCCAATAAAGGATGATATTTTTATTCCATGTAATCAAAAAAATCAGGTAACTGCTTGCCTGCTGCTAATTAATTGATAAATGAAGAACATTTCTTAAAAAAAAAAAGCTTTTAAAAAAGTTTAGTAATTGAGGAGACAACAAAATTTTGAGGGCAATTCATGACACAAACTACTCATTTCTGCACAGAGAAGTGCTACAGATGTTCCCAGCTGGGTACAGGCTCCCACAAAGTCAGACTGAAACAGCTGGTGCTGAGTCTCCTCAGATTTCCAGCACGTGCAAGTTACAGATATTTACTTGTGATTGGGGTGGGCTGGTTTCACATGTCAAACATGGTCCTACACTGTGTGCAGCAAAGCTACCATACAAATTTTGGCTTCCTCAGCTGCAGGCTTCCTTATGGAGCACCATTTTGTCCTTGCCCGTGTCAGCAGCACATCAGTGGCACATTAAGAGTCCATCTCCAGCTTCACACAAGATCTACTGCAAAGGGCTCAGAATATCAGTAGAGGTGAATGGTGCAGTTTTAAAGAACAGGTTAAAACCATCAGAGAGAAATACCGGCTCACTGTCAAATCTAAAAGATTACCAAGCACTGTGTAAGTTGCTATAAAATACTCCCCCCAAAAGGGAATTGAAACACTTCAATTTAATAGCTCCTTGATAGTTAAAAAAAAACAAACACTGCCTGCTTAAGGAAAAAAATATGTCTTTATATTTGACATAGAAAAAAAATCTTTTGTAACTTTACAGTCTTCTAAGAGTTCTGTCTGCCTGACTTCCCCTGTGGGTCATAGTGCTCTCTTGTGGTTATTTACTTACAAACTGAAAAACAACTAGTTTCAATTTACAACTGAAGTCCAGTTGTGTTACAGAAGATTAATGATACATACATACAACCCCTTCAAAATTAAAATACACTAATAAATCACTAGGATAAATATCTGTAACCAGTTATATTATTTTACACCTCAGTTTTGCTAAAAAAAGACAACAGCAGTATGGAATATCCTGTCATGTCAATTTTGCCATATGTGTACCATACTCAGAATTTTCATTCAGGAACATGACAATCCTTGAACATTTCGAACTAGAGACATATTTAACATAGATCTATGACTAGTTTTTATCTAAGCAGTTACACTAGCTGCCCTAAGTACTATTTGCAACATGAAAGGGAGGCAAGGGTGGTTTAAGTAGAAGAAAACGAGGAGGGAGTCGGACTTCATGATTCCATGCATGACCCTGCAAGAAGGATAAGAAACCAGTCCAGATCATCTTGTGCAAGACAGGCTGCTCTGCACAAGCAATAAAGGAAAGAAGAGTGGCTTTCTGGAAGAGAACGAGAAGTCAGTAAGGTCTATGATACCAATCGGGAAGCACAGTCAATTAATTTGTTAGTGAATAGCAACAGAGA
>JAWWTY010000088.1:14088589-14106426 GCA_035222235.1 Margarornis squamiger
TGGGGTGAATTTCAAATAAAGCACACAGGGGGAAGCAGTATCAACCAGTACAACAAATGAACAGTGTCTACAAGGAAAAAACTATTTCTTTTTCTTTTAAATTCTTTTGCTATCAGCCACGTCAGAATTCAATAACTTAGAAAAACAGATAATAGATAAGTAGGTAGCTCAATTTTTATTCAGAAGCAACCCTTCGCCACAGTTCACATCCAATTACATTACAGAATACCTAGAATACAATAATTGCTCTAATGTGTTAAAATTAGCTTAAAGTATACAATATTCATCATATTTGATTTCATGGTTTGGGATATTTATGTTTCCCAGTTTTTTTCTTAATACTTTCAGATCAGAATCATATGAGCTCACTAAAGAAAAAAAAAGTCACTTTGCTCAAATAAGAATTCTGACAACCAGAAGTACTGATTCAGAACTGATTCAACTGTAAATGCATTTCTCTAGGATCAAGCCACATTTACAAATGTGACATCAGGAAAAAAAATAAGGGGGGTAAATTGCTTGAAAATCTACTCGTAGAAGCTGAAACCTGGTACATAATGTATACATATATATACATACATATATGTTATATATACATATACACCTAGTATACATACACACATATGAAATGTAGTGAAATGCAGCAGTGTTCACCTGCCTCTCCTAGATAACAGCAGTTGAAATACACTGTGTTAGTTAACAAAAGCTCAGCACATGGTACTGTAATGTGCCAGTCAAATTCCAAGTTTGACTAAAAATTATTTTATAGATATGGCAGAGTAAATTTTGGTGTCTTTTTTAACACTAACAACATATCTACATAAAGTGGCCTATGAAAAGCAACAGTTTTTCATCAAAGTTCCCACTTGTTGTTTTAACTTTAAACAGAATAGAAAAATTTTGAAAAAAATGCTTTGAAACATTTTATATAAAGGAGAGACATCATCTTATAAATAAAGACTGAAACTATAATTATCCATTACATTTATGGGGTGCTTCAACTGTGCTACTGACAATAATTCTCTAAAAGACTTATTAACTGAAGCACAACCAACAGATATTATGAACCCAATAGCACAGATTTGATTCAGTAGCAAACATTTTCTATGAAAGGAAGCTATAGAGATGGAGTCTCTTTATACATGCAGTTCTGAATGAATAATAAAAAGGTAATTAATAATGGCAAATTAATACTTGCACTAAACCTTGAAGAATTCATGTAGTTTATAGAAAGGCAAATTCATTCCACCACAATGTAGTCTTTCTTCATAAGACATCACTAGCAGAGAAAATCACAGAAAATATACTAAAGGTCTCGGGTATTGCAATTGGCCAGGAGGAAGCACAGTATTCAGAGAAACATCTTGTGCTAACGGAGACTAAGCTCCTTCAGCACTGAACAGAAGCAGCCATTCCACTGAGCACCAGACTGCTTGGAGCCAGGCACAAGCAGGCACAAAGAAGTACTTAGCTACTGTCTTCCACTGGATTTAGGCAGAGAAATCAAGCAGACAGGTTCTTCCCTCTTCTTAGGAAGGAGACCTGCTCAGTTTTGGAGTTAAACCATTACTCTCCTGCTCTCAGGAGACTTGAATCCCTACTGAAACACACTAAACTGAGCAGCACCTCTGTTAAACTGAATAGGATCGGTTTTCATTCTTTTTGTGATATCTGAACTATTGATGCAGGAAAAATGGGAGATTAACTGGAAAGACTAACTTAACTAGTTAGTATAGTTCTTAAGATCATGGTTATGAAAGCGTCATGACACTTCTTCCCAAAATTCTATACATTAGCAGCAATCAGGCTTGAGAGGAAAAAACATTCTGGAAACAGAAAAGATCAGGCAAACTAGATTAGTAACAGAGAAGTAGGTGTTTTCCCAGCAATTTAGATGTAATTAAAGTATACATAGCTAATGAAAACTGTAGAAATCCTGAACTATCATCTGCAGAGTTAGGATTTCATAACATGATGGTAAACCAGCAACTTTTAACTCAATGCAGGGTTTTTAACAGCTACAAAACTAAGACAAAAAAGAAGCAATAGGAATATGACTAAAAATGGAAGGACTAAACACAGAACATGATCATCTTACCAATCAACACATCTTTAATTCAGAATACGGGAGACTTCAAGAACATAAATTCACTGACTGAGAGGAAAACTTGAGCTGGAATGCAGTTAGTCCTTGTCTTCTCACACATATAGTGCATATATTGCAAATAAGTGAACCTGATCTGGTAGAAGATGTCCCTGCTTTTCCAATTGAGTTAGGGTAGTTGCAATTTCTCTCCTGTACTCCCACAGGACTAGTTTGAAAACTAAGCATAAATTATGGACAAACGAATTTAACACATGCAAATCAAAAACTGGAAAAGAAGGCCACTCACAAATGCTTATTAAACCAACTGAAATGATCACATCTCCATCCTTATCTTCTGTTTCTAATTAACAGAAAAATGGAACTACCTAAACAATAGCATATGGTAAAAATGAAAAGCACGAAACAATTCTTCAACCTCATGTTAATTAAATGGAGATGAAATTACTACATTCTTCTGTGCATGTTCAACCACTTTTTTATTTTTTAATAACATCTTTTCATGCAGCTTTTTTTTTTTTTCTTAAGCTCAGTCATTTCTGGTTTTTAAACAGAAACAGAGAGAGAGCAAAGAACAAGGCATATCTGGACACTGGAGGAGATGAAAATGTAGATCAAATAATCACTCAATAATCACATATATTAAACACTTTAAATCTGATAAATTTTAACTTTGTATTTGCATCTACAGAAACAGCACAACACATACAAAAACAAGAAACAAAGAGCACATTAATCATTGCACTGTCCCAGCTACTGAAAGGCTAAGTCAAAGAGTAACTCGAACATCAATTTCAGAAACCCAGTACAAACTTGGGGAGAATTTAAAAATATAAAGTCCAAGAACAGCTAGTGCAGTTATAACTAAAAAGTGGCATTAGAAATAATTTTAATAGGCTGATGCGTAACCTTTTGTTTTTCATTAGCAGGCAGTCAAATGTTCATGGTACTAAATTACAGTCACCTAAACTACTAAAAAATATGTGGAGATTCTGAGTGAATTCTTAAATCAACAAATTGAATACTCCGGAAAGACAATAGCGTGTAGCAAAATTATTTTACCATAACCTACATAATAGAAACTCTTTCTAACTATACATTACCAATTTTTAAGGAATACTAGTCAAAGTATGTCGACCTCTGAACAAACTAAAAGTCTTGGGGTATCTTAACCACTGCTTAGCCCATTTTCTATCAAATTCAGAAGAATCAGCTTATAAATAAAATAAGCACATCATACAGCTAACAACATAAACCAAAAAAGAATCTTGAATACAGTAGAAAATAACACTGGTAAACACACACTGGAAATGCACATTTTGATTTACTAACCCATGTGTTTCACCAAAGTAAGTAGTTTTCCTGAATACACTATTTGCCTGCTTGGTTGCACTATAAACTCCTAGTTTTATTCAGGATAGGTTTACAGAAAATTTTGGTTCTGCCTTTAAGGAAAGTGCCAGTCTCTCTGATAATCTCCTGTGACAATTAGTGATAATAAAAAAAAAATAAATCAAGTGAATATTTTAAAAGCTAAAAATAAGTTCCCTCCTTTTACCACAGTATTTGTGATCCAGGCTGTGTGCATTGGCAAGTCTATGGCACTAACAACACAGGTCAGATTTCAGCTCTTTTTGCTGACTTGAGAACTATGTGACACATTAGTATTCAGTTTTCTAACGGAAAGCAATGAAACAACTAAATCTTGATAGGGTAAGACAATGCTGCATGTATCTTCTCTCTGAAATACATTCTCTGAACCACTATTAGCTTTGTAAAGACATCTCAAGAATAGCTGTTCCTATTCCCTGCTAACCAACTGCCACTGCATATTTCAGAGACACACTGAAACCACATTCTCATCTACGGCATTTAGAACAACTATTCCACATAGATGTGTAAGGATACCCTTTATCCAGAGCTAACCCCCCCCCAATTAATTTTTTCTAAAACTATTAATATTTTGCAGGCAGCATGCTATCATTTAATGAATAAATACTGAAATCTTTTTCAGTAATTGCAATTATGAACTTTAGTTACCTAGCTACTATGTTTACCTTTGCTTTTCTTTTCTAAGAACACCGGAGCTCTAAACTGGCACTTCAGATTTGACATTGATCTGACAGTTCCAGAAATTGTTACGCACTGGAGCATTTATGAGGCTAGTGTAAATCACTAATGCTGTTACTTGCTCTGATTTCTATGCCATTATTTACTTGACAAACAAAGCCAGTCTGAAACACACTCTACCATGACAGAATGCTTACAACACTTTTCTGGAATTTCCCTAAGGGAATATTCCATGGGTTTAGATTGTGTGCTAGTTTTTGTTCTCGAAGTGTTTCTTATAAACCATGATCTTGAGAATTGTTTCAATTAACTTGACCTACATGATTGCAACCGACCGATTCACTGTTGATAAAAATCTAAGAGCCTGTCACTCAGATCCCTGATAACAGCTTTCCTCAGAAGGGTGTTATATACAAAATGGACTGATTATGTCAGTGAGCTGGGCACACAGTTCACCAACAAGTGTTCTGCCCTCAGAGAAAGAGTAGGTGAAAACTAAGTAGGTTCTCTTTGATACAAATGGAGTGTAAGCAAAGCAATGGCAGAGTCAAACTGCAGAAGAAACAAGAAAGAGGAATGAAAGGAACAGAAACAAGATGCTCCAAGAGCGTAATGCCTGATATTCTTCTGTATTTCAGAGAAAGCAGTCCAGGCAATTAATGCTTTAATATACAGGACTTTAGTTCTTCTCTACTATCTGAGAAACTAGTGGATTTTTTGGAAACACACTTCAAAGATAGCTTAATTTCTTTGTTGGCCAGGCAAGTGTCTGTAAATTTCAGACAGGATATAAGCCTCACAGATTGCTTCTTGCCATGATTTATTGTCACTGTATGAATTATGCTCCTTATAATGCAAATCATTATGATGAAAAATAGTTCTGAACTTATATTAATAGTAACAAACTATAGAGATCAAATTATGCAGTACTTATTTTTACCCAAATGAACAGAATAGTTTTGAATTAGACAGGCAGTAATGATCTACTTTCAGAAAACGTGGGGATTTTTTTCCAAACTGTAGGGCTCACTCCTGTGATAATAAGTACCACACACACTTAAACAGCTTGAATTTCCAATGAACAAAGACAAAATAGTGAGAAAAAAAATCTTCCTTACCTATGTATACAATTTTTAGATTCGAGATATGCCATACCAGAGGCAGCATCTAATGAAAATTTCACCAGCTGTTTGGTTTTTAGCTCATCCTTCTTTTTTCTTAAAAATGACAGGAAATCACCTCCTAGAAAAACAGACAGACAGACAGTGAGACACGACCAGTGGGATGCTCACATTTATCTTATTAGGGGTGCAAAATCAAGCAAAATGTAGGCATTCATCCTGTTCATTTAGGTTCCTTTGAGGAAGGAACACACCTTTCAAAATGGCTTTTCCCTTAAATATTTGACGCTTAAAAGTGAAATCTGCACAGAGTGCATTTGATATACCCAAAGTCTTCACCAGCGTACATTACAGACTCACACAAAAACTGTTGACAAAAAGAATTGATAATTCATGATACATCTAATTCTCTAATCACAGAAGGATTGCTGTAGTGGTTTGTAAGAATTGTGAAAAAAGAGATTAGGTCCTATTAGTTACATGAGAGTAATTAATTTTTAGTTGATCATTACCAGCGATGTTTCTCAAATTCTACACCGGCATGTTTAGAGGGGCAACAAAGTGTTTTACTTCTTGGGCAATGTTAACTAAACATTTGACACAGGCAATGGAAGGTGAACAGCTATTGCTGACTTCACAGCCTCTGTCTTGGAGGAACAAAGTTATCTTCTTGTCTAAGGAGCAGGAGGGGTCAGCAGAGAGGATTTCCAAAAAGAAAACTGTGTTAGGAAATAAGCCCGAGAGATATTACATAAACACTGAAAAGACATGTCTGGGTTGATATAACTGTATTAAAGATCTTTCTAAAATACATTTTAATGTTCCAGGAAAATATATATTTAATTTTCAGTGTGTGGCCAGCCATTGCTGTAGTATTTGTTTCTTTTCACTCAGGACTGAATTCACTATAATGATTATCTCTTGCAATCATGCACTGTTACCCAGTTTTATACATCGCCTTGCTTCACAATGTGAAATGACAGTATGTATTAAAAGTTTCATATGGGATTTTCTTTTTAGGAGGCCATTTCTTTTTCTATTTTATATTGTGAGAAATAAAATATGAGAATATTGAAGAAAGTCTGATGTTATGAAGACTAACGGTAATGCTTCTTAAACACGCAAAACTGGAGTTGCCTTTACTTCCAGAGTGGGTAACACACAGATAGAAAATCAAGAGGTGATTGGATGACTTTTACTCTAAAGGCAATTTGAAACACCCTCTGTTTTGCAATATATGGTTACACACATTTCATTTCCAAAGTCTGACAAGAGTGAATCTTGGGATGCTGAATTTTAAGCTAATGAAATCTTAAAAGTACAAATGACTATCGCAAACTGGACTGGGTAATAATCACCTTTTCTTTAATCTGAGAAGCTACTGACATAGTCTGATAACTGGCAAAAAGTAGTTATTGCCAAAGAGAAGCAAGATAAACACTCTGATTAAATACATGTAATTTCTTACACATGTAAACAGAATTAATATGTTAAAAATAATTTTTAAGTTAACAATAATTTTTAAGCACTTCCCCCCTCCAACACATAGAACAAGCTGATACAAATATTTATATACTGATATATATATATATACAAGTATTTATATACTGAGAACTACCTGTTCTGTACATAGGAATCATCTCTTAATTAGTAAGTATGATTATATGCCTTCATGAATGCAGTCTTTCAGTCTTGACAAACTGTGGCATTACTTGAATGAGAGCAGTAAATCAAGGAAGTTCACAAAAAAACCCATATAAAAGCATCTTAAAAAAAACCTACTCTCAACCAACCAATGTTTCAATATTGAAGACTGACAATTTCTAACAACTTAGTGCAGGAAGAACTGAAAAGAAAGCTCAGTTTGCAATTTGGGAAAAAAAACAAAACCAAACCAATAACAATCAACCCTTCTCAATTTATAAAAAATAAAAACTTCTACAACAACATCAGTGTAAACTTAAATTCATATTCCTCACAATTCCTATAAATTCTTTGTACAAGTAAGTTACTGCTCTCCACAACCTGTTCTCAAGTAACAAGCTACTAAAGTATCAAAATAAAATCTAACCATACCCATAAAAAAATTTCAAAATAATACACGTTATAAATTTGTTTCCAATACGCTCAGGCAATCAGATTAAGATCCTAATTTTCCCCAATTTGTTTCTGAGCAAGATTCAAAGCTTCTCCGCTCCTTACCTCAGAGTATGTCAAACTTGCAGAGTACAAGGCCTGTAACTTTCCAGTGCAATTCAATACCATCAAAAAGTGATTTAGACTTGCTAATTTCCCTGTATGGCAAGCACTGTATGAAATTCTAGTTTTAAACAAAAGCAGAAGTATACTTTGAGTTGTATACAATGTACTCAATGCCTATAATCAAAATGTTTTAATAAAATGATTTTAGTCTGTCTCAGAGTTTTCACTAGCTGTTCTGTTTTCCTGTATCTGCCCTTGCACAGAGATAACAAAAATATCTTTTGAATATTCTGTCCAATATTCATTTGAAAGCACTGTTAGTTGCAGAAAAAATAAAAGAGCCAAGAGATATGCATCTCATTCTGTACAAGACATGTCGTGTTAGGCTAAATCTGATTATCCTCAACCGTGTGATATTAACATAAGTTTAAGAGTCCATCCTTTAAGTAACAGAATTATTCTTAAGTAAATTCTGAATTTTACTTTGGTCAATGTTCCAGCTATGCATCTTCACAGCAAAGCATCCACATGAATACCTTCCAAGCTGAATTAAAGAGGATTTCACTACAAACTCCTCACTGTAGAGCTGTACTTCTTAAAATAAGTTTAAACATAAAAAGCTCTAATTCACTATTCGCAACACATAGTGTTATTTCGAGTATAAGAGCTGTTGATGAAAATTAAATAAGCAGATCAATTAGATTATGAAACAACTGATAAAAAACTAGATGCCTACATCAATGTAAGCAATGTTTTCTCTTGTATGTGGAATTTTCATCGTATTCTGCGCAGCTACCTGTTAATTCAGTTAATGGCCCACAACACTACCAGGAAATGAGCTTTGCTCCAACAACTCTACAAACTACAAAGGAAATTAGATCATTCTATATATTACCACCAAGCAGAAACTGACTGCCTGCTTTGGGTTTGCAGGAGGATAAATAACAGTACTGGAGTGCCTGTCTAATATGACAGAATTATTTTATGAAGTAGATGACAAAATGCAGCTCATAAACCGCAGCTCCACGAGAGCAGCCTGTTATAACAGGATTCCTAAAAACAGCCCTTTGTGTATTTTGCTGTGAATGGGAACTATTTCTCATTACATGCAGAAATTCTGAGAGTGTGAAAATAGCACATATCAGCAAGTCCTAGTGTTGTCTGTACTTTGCAGCATAAACTTCACATTGTGCATTAAGTAGCCTTTCATGGCAATAAAAGTTCACTCAATGGTGCACACAAAAGTAAGCTAATGCTTTGCAAGAGGAAAAAAAAACAAACTACTTGTGATCTATGAGAAGAAATAAAAATACAAGAGCCAGCAATGAAATATGTTAAATACATTTACAAAATATATAGTTATGATAATCTCTGATGTAAATGGCATTTATAATCAACTATGACTACATATTTCAGTGTTCTCCTGAGCTGGTGCCAACAATGGCACCCACCTACTTGGTCTAGGTACTCTTGGCTTCATTTTGATAACCGATATTGACACTGAACATAATTGAAATATGTTTTAAAATGATGATGGGAAATATCTCACTTAATTGATATATGGATATATAGACATACGTTGTTTATATATTTTATCTTTATATAGTATCACACCATTTTAATAATGTTAATTATACAAATATTAACAAATGTGTTAACGCAATAGCAATTATTAATTATACAAAACTATATGTATTAGTACTCACATATAAGTTTTAATAAAGTGGGATACTTTCCTTTGTTGAACAACCTTCTTAATTAGTAGTTTGTCTAAAGAGGTCATTTAATTCTTCTCACATTTACACACATATTCATCATGCAGATGCAGCATATGCTTCCTGCCACACCCCCTAATGATCACTTAACCCAGAGGAGCTCCAGGATTCAATATTCATAATTATTTTATATGGTATTGCAGCATTATTGAAATGACTGTTATCTGCACCTGTAAGTATTTATAAATCTTGATGATTTATATGGTTAGTCATTTAACTAGCTTAAAGAAATTCAGTTTCTTTATTTCCCAATATCTTAATCCTATATACATTATCAAAAAACCCCCAAACTCAAACACAGCTACTTAAAACTATGATAAACACGCATCTCTAGCAACTCTAGAAGACAGCTTTTTAAGAAAGTAAGCAGCTATTTGACTAACAACTGAAATTGAAAGGGTTTAGAAATGCTGAAGCTCTCATTTGCTTTACAGTAGTGTGCCTTCACTTTTCCACTAATGGATCATTTGTGTGCAATGCAGTGCTTCCACTTCTTTTTTATTTTTTTAATTCTTCTATTTTACATATGTAGTCACAGAACCTGTAAACCCATGGTTTTTCACCTGCCTACAGATTACTGTTGTGAAATCAGTTAAAACTTATTTTTTCCTTTTAAGCAAAGCAAATAAAAGTTGCTACAATCATGTAAAGTGTTGCCATTGTACTATGAACAATAATAGTAATGAAATACGAGTTGAAATGCATGTATGTGAAAACAAAAGATGAAGTAAGAAAAAAAAAGAAGAGTTAAAAGAATGCATTGAGACCAAGGACAGAGAGAATGTGGCTTGCACCAGAACTGTGGATGACTTTTTAGAGGACAACCTGTGATGAGACCACAAAGGAGATGTCTCACTAGCACAAAATAACTGCACTATGACAAAATTAAGATAAGAAGGTTGTACATTATATGTGCTATTTCACTTCCTTGTAACAGGATGACGGGCTATAGACATATAATGAAAATAATGAAAATACTGACAACTGTCAGCAGTCTTGATTTAGATTTCAGGAGGACCAAATAAGCTAGAGAGTGAAGCCAAGTGACACAAATGCATGTTGAACACCCAGCCTGTCATCAATAGTCAAGAAGAAAACAGAAATCATAGCAAGACATCAGTAACTAGCATGCCTTTCTGTGTTGCCAAAATACTACCTGAACTCTTATGTGACTCTGAGGATACAGGACTATGAGCGGGTAGATAAAACCTACTACAGAAACTAAAAAGAAAATCATATTTCCCTAGACCGTCTTCCATTTCTTCAACAATTAATTCCTACATTTGTACTATGTTTAAAAATCAATAGCCAAAAGCCTTGAAAGGGATTTCAGGTAAGAGTCACGATAGCTGATGTGAAACAGAACATACATGAAGAACAAGGGTTTTTTAATCTAAAGAAAAAACAATGAGCCCTTTTTTAAATGCAGACACACTAAACAGCTACAATTATTTAAAAGCTGTCCTAGGCAAAGCAAAAATAATAATGTGAATATCAACAAATAAAAATAAGTAAGACGCATGTTGAGGTTTCTGAAGCTACCAAAACACTTTACTAATTTTTGTTTGGTTCTTTTTCTTCAGTTTTTCATCAGATTTTTTAGTTTCATCGACTTGCTAATTTTATTTTTTGTACAATATTGATACAAAATATAGCATCAAAGCCTAAAACATTTGAAGAGATAAAAATCAAACTCTAGACTGAAATGGTACAATAAAAGAAGACTGTAGAGCAGAGCTTTGGTCTTGTTCTATCAGAGAAGCTCTGAGCTGAAAGGAATTTTTAATCTCCATCTCCTACACCCCAGCAAAGGAATCGGACTGTTCCTCCTCTTAGTATTCTTGCAGCTGGAATCCATGCAGCAAATAGGGAGGCAGAGACCCATGTGAATATGCAGGATTAAGAACAAGGGAAAGGAGGAAGGAATGGGTCTCTGTGTTTCATGTGCTTGTGCTGCAAGAGGGCCAGTGAGGAGAGGATGAGACTGGACATACGGAGAGAATGAATCCATGGGAGGGTGTCTGGCTCATTGGTTGATGTGCCCAACACGAGAGAAGACAGCAGAGGGAACCAGAAGCACAGCAAGTTGCAGACACGCAAAAGAAAAATGGAAGCTGGAAGCTTAGCTGAGTTCAAGAGGATAAAGTAAGAGAGAAACAAAAATGAGAGAAGCAGACTGGGATCTCTGTGAAGAGAAACTGGCTTTGCCAACAGGTAGTAATGAGAAGACTACTCATTTGACCAGAGAAAAAAAGAAGAATTGAATAGAAATCAAAGCCAGACAGTCACTATCACTATACCTTATCTCTAATTGGAATTTGACAGAACTTTTATTTTTCTTTTCTGTATTGATTTTTGACAGCATGTGGTAAGGACTCAGGATGTGACTGCAAGACAGGACAGTGATCTGAAATCTGCTGAAAAAAGACAGCTACTGAGCATGCACAACATAGCTAATGGGGCATATCATACGCAACTTTAATAAAGTTTTAAGGGCTGTAAGAAAAGCAATTAGAAAAAAATCCTAAATGATCTCTATAGAGATCTCACTGCCCTTAGAAATAGAGGAAATAGAAAAAAACAAAACACCAAAACTGAAAACAGCAGCTGAATTACACAATGTGAAACTGAAAGTTCAGATTTCTTCCAGCATCAATCAGCATTCTAGGCCTGTGCATCACATCAGCATCATCTCTGAGATAGGTGGGCTCATCTTAGGCTCAGGTAAGCCACAGTGTACTTCAGCTGCTCTTGGCTTCCTTTACTCCAGGTACTAATTCATTTAGCAGGAAAGCTCAGATAATTTGGATATTGTACATTATATCAATGAAAGATAGTACATATCTCAGTCTCAGCACTGAGACTTCAGTTGTAAGGGGGCTTGTTGGCTTCAGTGGAAATAACAGAAGAAATACACAAAGTCAGCTGTGATTTGGTGTTACATCCAAAAGTATCATACATACAGAAAATAGCAATTCTATAAAAGTCAGTTAAGATTTAGTAAGTTGTACCAGCTCTGCCTCAGCACCAGCTATAATGGATCTGTAGGTATTTCTACACCTTATGCCATGTAGCCCTTTTTGTCCAGTGAAGACCAATGAAGAACCTGACACGCCAGGCAGAACACTGGGCTTCATTTGCAAATGCTTTTGACCTAACACACTCCATGAAAGTAAAAAGTGCTGTAACACACAGAAGGTAGCAATGGAGTCACCTTTCCGAAGAGAAAGAGTAAGTAAGCCAGGCCAGACTAAGCTGCAGGTAGGACAGCATGAACAGGGTACAGAGGTAACCCCAACTTGGATGAAGAATCACAGAATTCCTAAGGCTGGAAAATATCACCAGAGTGGTTACAGGCACTGCAGAAATGGCTCTGCTCTTTCTGAATGTGCCTGGGAGTCAGCACAGTTGACATCAAGCAGTGCTGCACCTGAGCTAATAAAACCTGTCACCTCTGATTTGTTTTTGCATCAACGGCACAGCCAATTTGCATCCCAAATGATTCAGAACAAATCTGAACACAGGTTACCTTATCTGGTAGCAAAGACGGAAGTTATGACCTTGCTGAACTCCACCTTGGAAGCTGGATATGCATGTCTAGATATAAGCTGAACACAGTAGAAACCTAATTCCAACAACCCTCACATAGTGTGAGATTACTGGATATTTCCATAGTTGTTTATATGTACAAGCATAGCTCTACCTCTTTCCAGCTGCCAGAGTTCAGACCACCCATGCACATCAGCGTGAATCTAAATAAAACAAGGAGCACAAACTCACTGCCCAGTAGAATGGGGAGATGCTTTTTTTGCAGCCATGTAGGAATTCTATGGTGGCATCAGGAACGCACAGTAGTAGTCCAGGGAAATGTCTACAATGCATTCAGTATTAGAACGAAAAACGTCCAAAAATGCCTGCTGAGGGGGGGGAAATCACACTCAGAGGAGATCCCTGACAGAACACACTTAATACAGTCTACAGGCACAGAATGAATTGGGGAAAAAGAAATAACTCCTGGAAAACTGTTTAGAATTGTATGAGAGAAGGATCCAGTACAAAAATGAGATCTAGTTTTCGTATCAAAATATATAATATACTTATAATGCATTATATTAGCATAATGTATATGCTAGAGGAAGCTAAATTAAGACTCAAAAGAGAAGACAGATTCTTGAATTGCCTAATTTTTGAATGCCTGACAACAAAAAGAAAGTGCATTCAAAGTATTTCTGGGGTTATAATTTTAGCTATTAATGTTTACTAAATGTTTGAATATATAGAAACCTGAAACATAAAGTAGGCTACCAACTTGTGATTAAACAGTCCAACAGTTAAAAGAAGGTCACAAAACATGTGACTACAAGTTTCCTTCTTCTACCTTGAATTGAGCACTAGAACATATAAAGATATTTGCATGTACTCCTAATCAGACAAACCCAGCCAGAGAGAGCTGGTGCAGGCGTGATGACGGTGCTTATCTCTCCTGCTCGTGCAGACTCTTTGTTACAGGGACAGGCCCCGTGGAAGATTCTACAAGATAAAGTGCTGTATTAAGTGGTAACTTCACCACAGGACTCCACATCTATCTTCAAAACGTTCCATTCTATAACACAAATTTCACCAACATGCCACGTTCTTACATCTAAATTAAATTCTTCTTTCAGGGCAAGCGAAATTTCAAGCAAATTTAAATGAACATAAAGAAGGAGATGAAAGAATTTTGTGGCTTAGGATTGCTTTTTGCATCTTACAGATTACATGTAACTTTGATTTGGTTTTCCCCTAAAGAAAGATAAAAAAAAGTATTTGAAATTTTAAAGGGACTCCTGTAGTTTCTTTTGATTCAGAATATGACATGGGAGATTGCATGACAAACTGTGAGCACTGAAAATGCAGTTAAGTGACCCTGAGCACTCCAATGAATTAACACCCAGTTTGTGATTCATGATTACTAAACGAGAAGCTGGGACCAGGAAGATAACAGTGAAAAAGGGTAAAGAGAAGGGTATTCCAGTTTCTTCTTTTCCTATCTTTTTCCATGAAAAGATGCTGAGTTCACTTTGAAAAGAAAAGAAAGGGAAGCAGGCTCCAACAACGCCTTCAGCATTTTGCTGGTAATTTTCACCAAAAAAGTTCAGCATCCACTTGTCTCAGGCTCTCGTTCTGGGCTCTGGCAGTATTCCAGGCAGTATTTCTGATCACCAACTCAATTTGCTAAAAATGAGCTGTTATGAAAACTCCTTATGCCCCACACAGCCTTAAGAGACAATGGCAAATAGTTCTTTTGCTGTTCTGAATACCAAAGCAGCTCTTCATAATTATTTCTGTTTCTTCAGTTTTAAGGTCAACAATGCAAGATAAAGTACAAAAACCCCAATGGGAAAATAGAAACAGAGCAAAGAAAAATGAATAAATTAACACAGAAGACATGAGTAAAATGCTCAGTTTTTCAGACTGAGTTGGCATTACATACTTTCTCACACAGTACTATGAACCATACTTTTACACGAAGTTCTGCTGTTCCTGTTTGGAAACCATCCCTGACAAAAGCTTACCTACATTAGAAAATTCCAGTGGTTGCAAACATGCAGCAACCCTCACTGAACGACTTTAAGACTAGAATCCAACATTTACTACGTTACTTTTCAGTCAGATTAGTCAAGTCCATAAGACAATACAAACTCATGGCACTATACTAAAACCAAGCATTTGGCAAATCTTAGCATACAGGGTTACTCTTCCCAAAATGCATTAGCAACTCTCATTTTAACTTCTCCTGTCTGTCTTAGTATAGACTGAGTACTTAAAGTGTATCACAACAGATTATTAAAAAGTTACTGTATTATGAAATAATGCAGTATTTATATTTTTAGATCCAAAGAGATCAGAAAAAAACTCCAACAAATATCACCTTTGCAACAAACCTTACAAAACCATCTTAGCTGGCATTTCATTATGTGTCAGTAAAAAGAAAGGAAGAATATTGCAAAGAAAATAACTTTCAGCAACCAATATAATTATCAGAGTTCTTGGTAATACTGACCTGTTGCAACAGTCAATTTTTGTAAGCAGAAGTTTTGAAAGCTATGAAAATCCTGGGTGGTATACAAAAACTTGAGAATCTGTGTTGGGTTTGCCTGGCAAGGTTTTGGTGTTGTGGGGGGCTACAGGGGTGGCTTCTGTGAGAAGCTGCCAGAAGCTTCCCCCATATCCAACAGAGCCACTCCCAGCCAGCTCCAGGATGGACCCACTGCTGGCCAAGGCTGAGCCCACCACAGAACGCAGTAACTCCTTTGTGAGAATGTACCTAAGAAGGTTAAAACATTGTGCAGAAGTGATTGCAGCCAGAGAAGAGACGAGTGACAATATGTGACAGAACAGCCCTGCAGGCACCAAGGTCAGTGCAGAAGGAGAGGGAGGATGTGCTGCAGGCTCTGGAGCAGATTCCCCAGCACCTGTGGCGAGGCAGCTGTGCCCCTGCAGCCCATACAGGACCACGATGGAGCAGAGATCCACCTGCAGCCTGCAGAGGACCGCACAGATGGATGCCTGAAGCAGGTTGTGGCCCTGTGGGAAGCCTGCACTAGAGCAGGCTCCTGACAGGAGCTGTGGCCCCATGGGGGACCCACAGGGACAATCTCTTCCTGAAGGACTGCACCCCATGAGAAGGACCCACTCTGGAGCAGTTTGCCAAAAACTGCAGTCTGTGGGAAGGACTCATGATGGAGAAGTTAATGGAAGATATTTCTTATGGGAGGAACCCCAAGCCGGAGCTGGGGAAGAGTGTGAGGAGTCCCTGAGCACATTAAATGCATAGGTGCTTGCACTTGTCAAATTTTGTTTTAATAATATTAGTATTTTCAAACTAGTAACAACACAGAGAAAGTAGGTACCATACCAGAAATCTCTATGGTAAGTTCTCTATTAACAAAATGTTTTAATACAAAGATAATTTTCAAATTATTTTTTCAGTTCTTATCCTGCTAAAAATTTCACAGAAAAAAACTACACCACTGTAAAATTCAGGTTCTTTTTTGTTACATGGTAGTTGGGAAGCCCTTATAAGGATCAGTATATCTTTTTAGCTAATATTTCAATTTCATTAGGGTACAAAGAATAAAATTAATTATTTGCAAGAGTGCTTTAAAGGTTATTGCAAATTTATCCATTATGTAATCACAAATCAACATTTTAAAACCATTTGCTTGGTTAAATTGCTTTTTCACAGCAGCTAACTATCAAAACACAAGCCTGCAAATCAGATTTGTGTATAGATATCAACTTAAAAATATATCAAACTTTTATAAGAAAAATAGTAAGGGTTTATTGATTCAATTTCAGTGTCTCTCTTGGCAATTTTTGAGAAGGAAAGGGAGGACAATTTGTTTAGAATTTTTTAAAAAACTGGTTTTATTTTTCAGTAACTCTCATTGCAAATTCCTGAATGGCTGTTTTGTTTCATATTTCTTGTATACATGTAACTTTACATGTGCACATGAAGGAAATTGCTCCTGCATGCTGTTTAGCTTCTGTTCATATATAACAAGGAATATTTCAATTATGTTTCTATTTTTTTATCAATTAGAAGAATAACTTTTAGACAGAAAAAATAAATGTAAATTATAGAATAAATGAACAGTGCAGTACACAAAACAAAAGAACATACCTTCCAAATAATGCTCTTTGTAATAATGATTGAGAGGGTTTTATTAGTAGGTAGCCACCACAACTTACTGAGATTATTATTTGTGTTATGTGTGTCACAAAGAATAAAAAACAGTTGACAGAAAATGCTTTTCTGTATTGAAGAAAGTATTTATTGACATCTTTTCTTGGGCAACATTACCAGCTGCTTACCTGAAAAACAGGAGAACTCAGCTCTTTAAAAAATATTAGTAGCTTTTTTCCTATGTTAAAACACGTTTCCCAGGATATATTCTTTAAAACGTAAGAAAGAAGCTTATCTTGTGATGCTCATTGGGCATATTTTATTAGATAACTGTAAAATACATATTTGTTTCAAAAGCTATTATGAACTTCCAGTCCTCAGAACAAATTGTCTTTCACCAGTTTACTGGACTCCCCTAACTTGATACAAAAACTCCTGCAGATTCTCTTATTCCTGTGCTATCAATTCAGTAGAAAAACCATTCTAAGTCCATGTCATCATCAATGGTACCATCGCAGAAATACGGCTACAAATACAGAAAACACCCCAAGTTCTGTCTTTTCAGGCCTTCTCCTTTCTGAAGTTTTTTTCATTAGGTGTTGACTGAGAAATGAGGAGGTCTAGAGATATCCCAAATGACTCTAGAAAAAGATGCCACATTCTGCTTACAGGACTTCCCACTTATACAGGAATCTCCAGAAAGACCTGCAGGACAAGACTAAGGAGAGAAGGGATCTGGCCCCTACGAAGGCAGCCAATGGCAAGGAGATTGGATGCATTTTGCTACATGTTATCCCTTAAAAGAAAATTTATATAATACAGTTATATATTATATGAAGATCCTTCTCTCATTTCTTGACAGCTGGTGGATTGCAAAAAGGATAACCAAGTCTTTC
>JAWWTY010000088.1:14112893-14126039 GCA_035222235.1 Margarornis squamiger
CTGCCAAAGAGATTCTATCCTGGGTAACAGAACTTTTTGACAGTATTTAATTCCCCCATTTCTTGAACTTCTTAATCAATTCTTTTAGTGTGTATCACATTAAGAAGGCAACTACTGCTTTCGTCTCCTCCCCATTAATCTTATTTTTCAGTTTTTGGGAAATCTTTTGCAACACTGAGTCCAGAATGGCACTCACAATGATCTTCACAGGTGCAGAGGTGCCAAAAATCTAAGTGAAGAGTTTACCTGACTTTAAATACTTACAGCTCCTAAGCAGGATTTTTGAACTACAAATTTACAACCTACACTATATAAGAATTCATTTAATACAAATAAGATTGTGAAGTTACCCAACATTTGCCAGTGAATGAACAAAAGCAATCATACCTAAGCAATGTCCATTTGTTTTAAGAAATATTTAGCCATCTCGTTATATCAAATTTTATACAGAAATACATAAACACCTGTTTCTTAACATGTTTTCAATCATATTTTGCAACAGCATTTTTGTAAGACTACAAAAAGCAAAACAGCCACATCATGCTTTACAGAAATCTAGTTAGCTTAAAACCATTCCAGAAAAAAAAAGAATATCTATGTTAGTTAAATACTTTCATCACACACATTATAGCATTTACTTGTAAGTGTGATTTACATTTGGTTAATATAATGCTGTCTTGTGTATTAAGGTAAAGAATTGATATAAAAATCACATACTACAGTAATTTAAAAGATAAGATATACAGCAATGGCTTAATGATTACTATATACTTATTCAAATGTTATTTAGCTCACTTTATTACTTACTTTGCCCAGTAATTCCCCCAGTGTGACATCTTCATGATTGAGAACCCATTTCTTATCCTATGAAAAGAAAAGAATTTTCAGTCTGTGCAAACATGTAAGATACATTTGCTCCAAGACATTTTTTTCTACTTCTCCCAGTAGAAATGGAGCTGAAGAAGTTATTATATTCAGACCACACAATCACAAGCATGCCAAGAAATTTTAAAGCTAAGCATTTATAATTCAAGAGTTTAGAAAAATTGCTATAAAATCAAATATTGAGTTATACCATACAGCAAATTGACAGTATGTATGCAGATAAGCACTATGCAGATTTTCACATAAGCTCTGGAAATTGGCATCTAGCACCCTGTTTTTAACAATTCCCCAAGTGGAAATGAGGTAAGAAAACTTCATTTTGGTATATGAAACAACTTAATGTTAAATCAAAATAATTCCCACATTCTTCTCCTCAGTGTACATGAAAATGAAGCAATTTTTCCACTTATTAACAAGACACATATTTGCATCTCTTGCATCTTTGCTGGTAGTTTGAAATACTACAGCCAACCACTTGAAAAGGCAACAAATGCCAGTTAAAGCACTTTGGCCAGCAGGATGTGGGCAAGGATCATCCCCCTGTGCTGGGCACTGGTGATGCTGCACTTCAGAAAGGACATTGAGGGGCTGGAACGTGTTCAAAGAAGTGCAATGGAGCTGGGGAAGGGTGTGGAGCACAAGTCTGATGGGGAGCAGTAAGGGAGCTCGGGGTGTTTAGCCTGGAGAAAGGGATGCTTGGGGGGAACTCATTGTGAGAGGAGGTTGCAACGAGGTGGGGGTTGGTCTCTTCTGCCAAGTGAAAAGTGAGAGGACGAGAGGAAACGGCCTCAAGTTGTGCCAGGGGAGGTTCCGACTAGACATTAGAAAAAGAATTTTCATTGACAAAATGGTCAGGAAGTGGAATTGGAATAAGTAGTCCAGGGAGGTGGTAGAGTCATCATCTCTGGAACAGTCCAAGAGGTGACCCTGGATGTGGCACTTGGGGATATGGTTTAGAGTGATAATGGTTGCTGGGCTGATGGTTGGACATAGATAATTTTGAAGGTCTCTTCCAGCCTTTGTGATTCTGTAACAAAAAACTTGAAATCATCTTCAAGGAAAGGGTTTTGTTTGGGTCTTTTTTGCACTGTGAAAATTCTTCTCCCCCTTCAAAAAGGGGGGAATTCTTTTAGCAAAAAATTCCCCAAGGGCAGCACTGAGAATCAGCACTACATCCTTTGGTCTACATAACCTGTGAAGTCTCTGTCAACTTTTAAAGAAGGTAGAGGCTTGTATTAATTTATGTCTTCCTCCTTTTGCATTTAAAAAAAAAAAAACACAAAAAAAACATTCAGCAAGTAATCCAGACATTTTTCTGGGTAACTAAAGAACAAAAGGAATATAGAAGAATTATGTTGCACAGTGCACCTTGTACAGAAGGTGGCTACTCATTACAATACTCCACATTTTTTGGTGAACATTAATTAAGCAAATTTAAAAGTGGGTGGGGATCATTGCTATTGCAATGTCAATGCTTTTTTTCTTCAGCATAATTTCACAAAATGACAGGAATCATTACTGTTCTAAGGTGTGCCTCTATTCCCCCAAACTTCCAGCACACGAAACTTCTCAGATCCATCACATGAATTCGTGTACCACATCACTATGCTGTGTGATGGGATCCAACCTTTGACATTCCTCATCCTCGGGTGGGAAACTGGGAGACTTGAGAGGAAATTCTCAACAAACTTCAATTTGGTTTTGTCCTATAGACAAGATTATTGATTAACACACTGCCTCACTGATCAAACATTGTAAGAAATGTGTTTCCTTCATCTCCCCCTTTGATAGATATTTTTTGCTGACTGGATGTCTCATTCAGAAGCTGTTATACTACAAACAGATAGGAAGTACCATCAAACTGCACATTTTCCTTTAACAATTAAACTCAAGCTTAAGAAAACAATTTGCAAAGAAAGCTGTTATAAAAAAACCAACCCACAAAAATTACTACTTGAAGGTATTAACATAATGGTTTTTAACACTGAAGTAAGTACATTAGGAGCCAAAATTTACAGAAAGAAAATTTAATGGATTTTTTTACTGCTTAACTCCAAGGATTCAGTACTTCAGTACACAACTTTTTGAATATATTGACAATATGGCATTTCAAAAACTTGTTTATGAAGAAAACAAATCTGATGATAATCCTTCAGAGGACTAATCAAAGAAAATGGCACCATAAACTGGAATCAAATGATCTGTTGAAGGACTTGTTATCACTGTATCAGTATTAATCACTACCTGTACTTTCACAAAAACCTTCAGCCATTTACTATACCACTTTAACCCATGCATTACATTATCACAGTTCTGCCAGACTTTTCACAATCAAAGAATTATTCAAAGTTTGATCAGCTTTGTTTGATATAACCACTGTTAAGCTGCACCAAAGCAGTTTCTACAGCAGATAGTAAAACAAAATCTAAGAGAAGAAACACTCTCATCTATATCATATTAGTGTATAATTCTGGCATTAATGATGAAACGAACCCAATTTTCTAATTTGCAGTGTGTTAGATATCCATTTAAATACTGGCTCAAAACAAATTGTTAAGTGGTTCAGATAATTGCCTTTAATCAATAAACTATAACATGAACAGCACAGTAAGATGGACAACAACAAGGATAAGACTTTCTACTGCAAGTATGTTGTCTCACTAAATCTATTTGAATTGCACTGAGCTGAACACTAAATGAGTCAATAATTTTAGACAGCTGTCAATAATTACTAATCAATAAGGCACACAAATCAATACATATTAGCATATCTTAAACAAAAATTAGAAATAGAGTCATGTCTGAGCATAAAGTTCATAATTTTCTGTAAGTATAATTTTCTGCTCAATTCTGACTATGAATAGAACATAAGTATATCTCCAGTTGTCAAATGCCATTTTCCTACAGCTTAGTCATGTGTATGAAAGATACTGAAAGTTACAAAAGAAATGTGACAGTAAAATGGGACATAAAAATATTCTTGAATGTAGGTAGGTATAGATCAACAGACAGTTTAATGCATGTCTGAGAAATTTTCATTTCAAAAGATTTGCTTCTAAATCAAATCGAGCAAATCCACCATATTTTCATATCTAATCAAAGTAATCTGATTGACAGCAGACAGAACTCCTGAGACTAATAATGCCCATTACAATTCTGCCCAGAAGGAGACTGTTTATGATGCAGCCTTCTTCTTGTGACACTACTATAAATCTCTCTGGACACTGTAACTCTTCAGATTTTTCTATTGTTAATTTCGGACCACAGAATATAAAAGCACTTTAGAGAAATTCAGTTACAAAAACTAGCACTTGAGCATTCCTTGTTCATAATCTTGATGATATACCTTATTTCCAAATGGAATTATGAAATCCACAAACTTTACTACATTCTACTTTATTTCTGTCCTGTGGTTTTCCCCCAGGAGAAACTGAGTTACATGAATGCTGTAGAACAGCAACTGACGTGGCTCAGCTCAGATTGAGTTTCAGTGCTGCTTGGTTGATAATCCTTTATCAGACACAGGGAACTACTGGCAAAAGCATGGGTTTGAGATTCATCATGGAAGAGAATCAGGGAAATTACAAGACATCTAAAGGATAGGAAGGAACTGCCTCAAGGCAGACACTTCTTTGGAGGGAAATGAAAGATGAGCAAGAACCCTACTGAAACTGCTCTGGTTAGTAGACATTTCCATTGCAGGCAAAGGAGTTCCTCCTTTCCTGGCTGGCATTACCTGGGAAAGGCATTGCCACCTTCTGAGGCTGCATCCTCCCACCTACTCTGTTCAGTGATGCTACAGTTCATTGATTATTATTACTCCCTGTTAACCACTGAGCAGCAGAGCAACAGTGTGGGCTGGAGCAGCTGCAGGGGAGTCCCTGGCCAGCAGGACATCAGCACTTCCCCAACAGCAAGGCACTTGCTAACACTCATCATACTGAAGGTTTACCTAGGCAATATATTGCTTGCCACTAACTACTTTTCCACACTTTCTGAGACTATCCAGTATATACTTGTTTGATTTCAACAACGACAAGCATTTTCAAAGAGGAGAGTTATTTCAAAAGTTAACCGTAAGGCACGAAAAACAACCCCCCAACAAAGCAGTAATTAAAGAAATAAAACCTCCAACTGTGAAAATGAATAATCAGAAACTTATTTGTAAAATAATGTATTCTGGACACAAAACATTCTTTTTCTGGATACGCAATATTATTCTTAGAATGTTATAAGCTTCATGGTTCCCTAGACCATGGTAAGTTTCAAACCTTAAGCAATCAGCGGGGACTCAACTGTGCATCAATACTTTCTTCAATGAGGATACAGGTATTGGAACTGTGTGCCACCCACTGAGGCCACAGTACGAACAGCAGATAGTTGCTGTACAACATGCAATCTCATTTTAACTTTCCTGAGCTATGAAACTAAAATGTTATCACTACTCCCCTACCTGTCTCCAAAATATGTAAGCTCAAGTCCTTAGTGCAGTTTTCCTCCTGCCTATCTCCCTCCATTAGGAGAAACCACATCAAAGAAATCACAAATTATTACGCCAAGAAGGCGGCTTACAAATAAGATGCAGCTAAATTATAACAGCTTTCAATGAAATGGAAAGCATGATGAAGAACTAATACTTAGTGTTCAAATTCCCATTGCATTGTTTTTCTATAATTCTCAATAACAATTTCCATCATTAAGAACTTTAAAACGGGACTTTTTTCAAACTAACAACCAGCAGAAAGGCAATCAGATACTAGACTTTTAAAACCAGACATTTTGGGAATTAGATATGAATTTATGAGCTGCAGCTTAAATACTTCATTCTAAAAATCTCACCATTTCTAACAGAAGAGAGAAAAGAGGATGAAAAGAAAATCCCACCTGTGCTATATTCAGCAAAAACAATATTCTTACCCAAAATACAAAGCAAGATTTGTAAAAGAGAAGAGTGAGGAAATCCTGATGAGGTTCCAAGACAGTGTGAATAAATAAGATTTCTACATTATCATCACTATTATTTACTTATCTCATGCTCTCTTGTCACATTATTTACTCTTCCTAGTTCAAAACGCAGAATCTCTAGCAAATTCCATCACTGTTTTTCATTTTAATAGTAGATGTAACAAAATCAAAACAGGCTAAAAAACCTTAGTTGATTTAGGAAGCCCCAAAACGAATCAACCAAACTCAAAATATATTGTTTTAGAGAAACAAAAACATAAGACTTTCCAGCCTCAGAATCTATCTGAACACAGCATGAGGAATCTACCAAAATCCTCCATATCTCTCGCCTGTCTCTCAGCCAATTACATTAATCTTTAACAATCCTCTAAAATAGCCCCAAAAATAGAGGAATACTGTCAACATCTCATGGGTCTGGTGCACAAACATGCATGATGCCTGTTCCTTCATGCTGTAAGCAGAAAAAAAATGGATCAGGAAACTACTTTGGAAAGTAGTGTTTGCTCTCCCTCTTCCAAGTTAAATAGAAAATATCAGCTGTATGAATTACTGCAGCTAAGAGCTATTTTCCCACAACAACAAAAATGAGAAGCTAATCCTTCATTTTCAGTATTAAGAATAATTACAGTAAAATTGTTTTTACGGCTAAGAAAACCAGAATCACAGACAATTTTCATCACATGGGTATTCAAGTATCACTTATCAGAACTTGATGAACCAGAGCAAAAAAAGAAAGTGAGTAACAGCTGTACATTTAGATAGAGCCTATCAACGCTGGAATGAGAAATGGTCTTTTTAGAGAAGTATTATTTTTGACATCACCTATGCCAGTAGATCTAATGTTCACATCAATTTCATGAATCATAAACTATGTGTTTCAAGTCCTTTAGATTAAGTACAGAAATAAAGGTAGCTGGTGGAAAAGATTTTTCATAAGAACAAGTGAGTTTTACAAGAGGGGTTTTGAAAAACCTCACTGGCAACTTCTTTAAAACTATTTCAGAATCAAGATTCATGAGCTGTAAAAATTGTTATAGAAGCTGCTTTGCGTACTAAGCCACACTGATGAAACTCAATGTGAGCTGTAAAACAAAATAATAGTGCAGACAGGTTTAGCTGCTTGGAAAAAGTACTATTTTATCTGACTTCTTACTGTTACATAAAAAAACCCAAAACATTGTGAAGTTCAACCTTTCTGCCAAACCAAATGCTAACTGGCCATAAACCAAGAGGGTAGAATTGAGATTCACAAATGCTATTATACAAGGTATAAACTGCAGAAGTGACCTCAGATTAACTGCACAGCTGTTCTTTGAGCCATCTTTCTTGAAGATCAGTAGACAAAATGACTGTAGAAGTCAATATAACAGTTTTCATAACTTTTTTTTTTTTTTTAAAATGATGTGCAGTATTTCACTACATTTATGTTCTCTTATTCATGAAAGGGTTAGAAAGATGCTGAGGATATTTCAGGAAAAATTCAGGAAATAGAGAAAAATAGAGAAGCAAAAGGAAACCTGAAAAAGAGTGAGGCACAGAATGTGAAATCTTTAAGGGCAGGAAAATGAAAGTCAAGTTTATGCCAAAACCATAATATTTCACACAGAGTATTCCTCTGTACTTAATGTAGTAAATTCACCTCAGAAACCAAAGTACTCTGAAAAACCTGTTAGCCAAATATATGCAAACAGAGAAATTATCTGCCCTGGATCAGATATGCCCTCCAAAACAGTGACAGTCTTCTAGAAGTACACTCAAAGACAAACAAAACCGTGTGATATCATGGTTTTTCATGTAAACACTCCATGTGATTTAAATAGAGAAGAATGTAAAAGCAGTCATATTATGCATGCACAAAAAAAAATACACTCAAATGACTAAAATAGGCTAAAATATTTTCACATGAGCACAAACACATTTTTACTTCCACCCACATATGAAGAGGTATGTCAGATGGGGTTGGGGGACTACACATGCATGTAAGAATGTCCAAGAGAGTATCCTTGAATTATGTAAGCTACTCAGCCATGTACTTAGTTCTATCCCAGCTCAACTTTAATATACTCAGTTGTCTCCAGTTAGATGGTTTCTTTTCTCTGCAAGGAAAAACATTTAACTCATCCTTCTGGCAACATCCACACACTAAGGTAATACTCTGTGCCAGACTGTTCCTTCATATACCCAACAGTCCTTCAAAAATAATTTCTACGTTACAGTGGTCATCATACAATAATTTTCAAAGTGCTGCACTTCCACAGTGGAGCTTTAACTAAATTATTTTTTGTTCAAAACAGAACCCTTTCCTATCAACGACTGCTCATTGTGCACGGGCTTTCATAATCTTCACATAACATGTTAAAACCACTGGAATGGAATAGAAGTAACCTGTCAAATTTTCAAATAAACTGCTATATTAGCTAACTTGTGATTGGGAAAGAGCAAGAAAAAGGCAAAGCTGCACACAAAGGAAACTGTAGCCTTAATTGATGAGATTTCTGCATAAGCTCTGCCTGCACTCCAAGCAAGACAGATGATGGCATTGGATCAGAAATCATATAACCGTACAGAAATGCCAACAGTTTAAAAGAAGCATGCTGCATTAAGTTTTTATATCAGACACACATAGTTCTTCAACAAGATATTGCTAGCTTCTCTCATATCACTAACTCATTATTTAGAATAACAAAAGCACTGGAAAATCTCTCAGTGGCAGAAAAAAAGCCAGTCAATGAAGGACACACAAAGGGAAGCAGCACAGAAATGGCTCTGCTAAATATTAGCAGATTCTATTATTACTTGTGTGATCTTCTGAATGCTGAATTCAGCAATTTTTCTTCTGCTTTATTAATGACTTTAGCTTGACAAAATTTTCCTGTGTGGTCTATGGCAATCTGCTCTTTGTTGCTGTTGTGGTTTTGGCTGGGTAACTTTGTTCACAGTAGCTAGTATGGAGTTATATTTTGGTTTTAAGCATCAAGTTAGTCTCTTGACAAAGATGATTAAGACGTGAAGCAATTTTTACAGCATGCATATGTGCACAGTCTCCTCTAAAATTAAAAGATTCCAGTGAACGTGAATATTTTGAAGCTTTTACCACAAATTCTAGCAGGTTGTACAAGACACTGGGAGGGGACAAAGCTGGGACAGCTGACCTCAGGGGATATAAAGCTGGGGGAAAAAAGGAAGGGGAAGACATTTGGAGTGATGGTGTTTGCCTTCCCAAGTCACTGTCATGTGTGATGGGGCCCTGCTTTCCTGGAGGTGGCTGAACCTATGCCTGTCCATGGGAAGCAGGGAATTAATTCTTTGTTTTGCTTTGCCTAGATGTGAGGCTTATGCTTGTGCTTTTAAAAAGTCTTTATCTTGACCCACGAGTTTTCTCACTTTTACCCTTCTGATTCTCTCCACTATTCCACCGTGGGGGAAGTGAATGATCCTCTGTGTTCTGTGCTCAGCTGCCAGCTGGGGTTAAACCACAACAGTTGCACCATTTACTGTATCTTTAGTATCTTCTTCTAAAACTCCAAAGTCTGAGAATTAATTATACAGTGTCCTTCTTCATGTGTCATAACTGTTTTTGAATAAACTGGCCTATAATTAAGCAAACAAACCTACTGTTCATACTCTTGAATTCCTCCTTAATCAGCACTTAAATATCTCTCCCAAACAGATCTTGATAATTCAGACACGGTTACACTGATGCACACACCTGATTCAAGAAAGCCATACCCCTCTTAGCCTGTAGCTACTTTTGTGTGTATCCTTTGCTACTCCACAGCTGAAATGTCATTTCACTCCTTTTTAACATTTTGTTCCACTTAAACTGATGGAGGCTAAAATACTTGGAAGCAATCATAAGCTACTTCACAGTACCCGACTGTGCATAACTATAATTCTACAAGGGAATTTAAGAGCTCAGACACTCATTTTTACTCAATCTACACTGTGTTTTTCAACCTGTGAGAGTCTACGTTCAATGAAGGTTATGTACTTGTAGCCACATCCTATGAATGTACTGCAAACTTGTGTTAAAGTCATCCTGACTGCACTAGTCAAGAAGAAGAATATAATTAGAGACAAAAGTCTGTAACTTGCAATTTCATAAAATGTAATTATTAGAGAATATTTTGCATTCAAAATCTGGGGAAGCAGTCAGAACCCATAAAAAACCCAAGATGTTACTTCAACAGAAAAGATGCTGCAATCCTACACAATAATAATACAATTTTATTATTTTGCTATATTAACATCTGTTTATAAAGCTTCTGATAAAGACACTGAAAAGCCACAGTGCAAAGCCTCAGTTTTTACCAGTGTTCCATAAGCCATGACTTACAGCCAGAATATTACAGAACATAGTCAATCCTTTGATTACCATATACAAAATATCAGCAATAAAATCTAGTAAATTTAAATAATCTTTGACAAATTATGCTTTAATTGAAGTAGTTTATTCTCCTAGTTACCAGTTACCAAAAAAACCTTCCTCTGAAATATTTAATAACGTGTTCCTCTTCCTAACAACATACCTATTTTTCTTTTTTTAGTGAAAATGCATGGCTTACTTTTATCTCCTGCTACATAAATTTAGGTATTTTCTGTGCTTCCTACAGTTCCAGTTGTGTTTCAGATAACTCCTTTTGTTCACCTGCACTTCATGTAGCAATATGGCCTTCTGTAACTTTTTATATGAAAACAGAACAGAAACCAGAAAAGCACGCATAGCCAAAGTGCCCATTTAATATTTCTAGGACAGAGGTTTTTCTTTAAGACTCTAGTCAAAAATGACATCGTGTTTGCTAAAATGGAATTCATATACTTGATACAATATATTTTCTCCTAGGTTTGTGCATAATGCTTATACCCTTTAAGACTGTTATCTTCCAATTTTAATCAAAACCTTATCATGGAAAGAAGTACCATAAAGACAAGACTGAACCAGAAACATTCACTGGAGCAGATGTTTGATGCCATGGCCTTCAGAAAAAAAACCTACAGAAACCTTCGATCACTGAATGTAAAACAATCTTTGAAACCCTTTGTTCGGAAATCCTTTCAATTTTGAAAGTAGTCAATATACCTGAAATTATACATGAATTTAGTTTAGTACTTTGCTATCACAAAGAGCAAATTACTCTCCTCTTCCCTCTTTCTCAACAGCATGACATGCCTTGACAAGAACAGGCCTCCATTAAGGACGATGCATTCCTTTTGTTCCCTGACAGAAATATTGCAATCATATCTGTTACAAAACCTGAAAAGAAAAACCTGTAACATTTCTCTGAATTCTGAGGAAATAGGAACATAACTGAAAGGCACCTCTAACATTAAGATACGAAACTGTTATCAAATGTCAATAGCTGCAGGCTATTGAATCATTTCATGCATATTCAATAAATACATCCATTTTCTCTAAGTACATCGTTTACGTACTATAAGCACTCATTTCCCATTGTGACTTCAATTTCCTTGAAGAAAGTTAAAGATATATTTCAATATTTAAAAATGCATGTATTAGACTTTAATTAAAACAATGAGAATTACAGTTTGGGGCCAAAAATCAACACACAGAGACCACGACCACCAGGTGCTTCTCAGCATTCCTACAGAATGCCTGGCCAAAGGTGTGGGTATCATGCAGGTAACTCGGGGTGCCATGGGAGGTCCTCTCTGGAGCTATGGATCCAGCCAACGTAGAGTCGCAACACTAAACCTCAGCTTGTTTTGGCAAAATAATGGAAACCAAATGAAACACTAGCTAAAACAACCAACACTAAGGGGAATCAAAAACCAGGAAAACAGCTTTTGGTTACCTTTGCATGGATAAGTGTTAGCTAGTTCTTAAAGGAGTCAGTATGACTTCTGTGATACTACTAAGAAACTGAAACACTGAGCATAGAGATTGTTTATGCTTTCCATCTTCAAACTGCTTCAGTAACTGAAAAATTAGGGTCATGTCAGATTTTTATGAATGCATTTTCATGAAAAGAATCTCTCTAACTTAAATTCATAATTCTTCATAATTTCTTTCCATGTCTGACTCATTAACATACTCATATCTTGCCAGACAGCATCAGATCTGCTTAAAATTCTCATGTCATTTTCAAGCTTATTTATCTACATTAGAACCAATACTAAGAACTATGTTTTTTTTCTTTCAACACTTTTCATCCATGTCAGCATTTACAGTACATCATTTTCCCATGCAATGAGGCCATATCACAGGCTTCTTTGTCATGTAAAAGTAGATCCAGAATTTTTAACTGAAAGTTACTAGCAATGAACACATAGCCTAACTCATCTGAAAAAACAGTAGTCTATTTTTTTCGTAAGCTCAGACTCTGAATTCACTACAGGGGATCCAAACACTAAGACTTCATTAGCGCTAGTGAAATAGTAGCAGATCTCCAGAGTGAATCAGTTAGTGCTCAAGATCTGAAACATATATTTAGGGGAAAAGCATTATTTCAGGCTAGATATTTCCTGGTTCTAAAAACTGAGATCCCTCCCATAAGAGTTGTGCACCTTCCTACTTTGTTTCAGCTGAAAGGAGTAAAGTGAATCCTCAGAGATTCCTCAGTAGTGGAGGCACAGAATCCTAATGGCACTGGGGAGACTTGCTAGAAAGGTGTATTTCTAATCCAAGTGAAAACATGAACCCAGATACACCTAAATAAAAATGGTATTCCTTATTTTCTTGATGATTCTTTTTCCTAGTAGTCAAACTGAAGCACATTCACAAATACAGACTTCTTAGGCATAAAAATTATATTTCAAAAAATTTAAAAACCTCCATAACATGAGGTCAAAGATGTTAAAAAGTTAAAATACAACTTAATACGCTTAAAATTGCATTTCAACTAAAAAAGTCCTCGGGTATGCAGTGAGGTTACTCAGGGGCTTTACATACCAGTCAATCCATCAATAACAAACTGAAGAACATGATGTGCATTTTCTCTAAAAGATTATAAATAAATATGAGAGACTTTTCCATTAAAGAAGTCCCTTGCAGATACCTTTTTTAATGCCCTCAGTTTTTCTAATTTAAATTCTATTATTACAGTATCATTAAAATTCCAAGCAGGCAGATTTGGTCTACATGAAATGGGACATGGGACAGACCTTTTGTGACACAATTAAGACTGTTCCTTTCAAGGGCAACGTCACAGAAGGTGAACGGTAATTTTACTAATATGGTAAAGAAGGATGAACGACTACGGGAAAGAAGGAAGGAAGGAAGGAAGGAAGGAAGGAAGGAAGGAAGGAAGGAATTCGGAATTCGGAAGGAAGGAAGGA
>JAWWTY010000088.1:14126139-14144751 GCA_035222235.1 Margarornis squamiger
GAAGGAAGGAAGGAAGGAAGGAAGGAAGGAAGGAAGGAAGGAAGGAAGGAAGGAAGGAAGGAAGGAAGGAAAGGAAAAATAAACTAAAAAGCATAACTTTTTTTTTTCTGTGAAGTTCTCTGTCATATTTAACTTTCACTTTCTAAATAGGTTGTTACAGGGACCGCAATTTGCATAAAAAGCTTAAAAAGATTGCATGAAATGACAAAGACTGCTCTGCAGTTATAATGGGAGCAAAGAAAAAAACAGTCTTTGCAGATGTCAAACGAATTTTAAGGAAATGATCAAAGACGTTTTGGTGATAGCACATGATGCATAAATCACCCCTAACACTAGGTCAGAGTGCATATGCTACTTTTGAAAACAACTTAAAATGTCTCCGCTCTCCTGTGCGAAAGCCAGAGCTCCATGAAAATTAAGAAGGAAAGCTCACAACACTTTTTCTTCATTCTGAAATACTTCTTCAGAACACAACAATTAGTTTTTATCAGATGGGAGAACTGAAATCACCATAAAATCATAGCTCACACCAAAAGCTATTACAAGCCAAAACAATTTAAATATTTTTGAGAACAGCTGCTCTAAAGAAATTCAAATAATGTAGCTAACACCAAAATTTTGTTGAACACAGGCTTGCAACCAGTCTTAAAAAAAAATAAATCAAGAACCAAAGGCTTACCTATAGTTAAGATGCAAAGATACAAATGGAGTTGGCATATGAATGAAATATCAAATAAGTAGATACTAATTGCAAAACTACTGGAAGAAGTCAAGGAGGCTCTTAAAATACTGATACAGTTTAATACTTATTCCTTTTCATTCCCCTTCTGAAAGACTGTCTGCAAGAGCTTACTGATTAGAAAGGGAATTTTTATTTTAAATTTTCAATTATGCTGGAGTGTCAGTACCTTTTTCTGTGTCTGTATAATTTATTTTTGAGATATAAAACAGAGACAAAACGGAGTTGTCATAAATATTCCAAATTTCATGAGACCTTCACCACTTTTAGAACACCATTATATAAAAGAAATTTCTTCCTTTATGGAAGAAAAAGCAATGAACTACTACTTTGAATTACTTAGTAGTGAAATCCAAATGGGAAACCAAAAAGAAAAGTAGTAGGATATTTTGTAAGATGTTGAATGTAATTCTTTCAAGACAGAAAAAACTTACTATAACAATCAGAATAGAGTGTGATTTTAAATGAATGTATTTCCCAGAGCTGAGAAGGTTTAAAAAGCTCAGAAACAGTTAGAAAATGAACAAAAATGAAAAATCTCCTCAAAAGTTGCTTAGGACCATATTTTAAATAACTACTGAAACAACCCAAAATTATTTTCAGTTAAATGAAGTTCTTGGACGGTATGCATTACCTTAACAACAGGATTCAGCAGAACAACACCTGATTTCTTTGTAATAACTTGCTTTGTTGTGTAATGATGTTCTATGAGCTGAGGAATAGTTGGAAATCCAGTTCCTTCAAAACGATATTGATTCTGTAAAGATGTAAAAAGGCAATAATTATTTCCCTACACGCAATATTTCTAAGAAGAAACTGAAAAAGCGCATCACCAAATTTCCCTGACTAGTAAGAAAAAAAAGAAATGTTCACTTTTACAGAATTAGATTAATTTTCTGATCTATTAAATAGCATTTCTACCGACTTAAATGGAATAATAGTTAGAAAGCTGATAAATTAATATTTTAAATGCAAAACTACTGTATCACTCTTTTAAGGCAGCATGATAAAACTATTCAAATTCTTAATTTAAGTAGATAGGACAGTTAAAGTTAGAAGTATGACAGACTGAAATACAAGCACTCCAAATCAAAAAAAACCCCATTAATTTCTGATTTGCTTCAATTTCTATGAATTATGAAAGCAAGCTAAAAAATCTGACAACAAAATAAACAGGAGATAAATTAATACTCTCTTAATCGGATCTTACTGCATGAAAAAATTAATAAAACCCTGGCACAGAGTCAATTTTTAAGAAGAAGCATAAACCAGAAGAGTCTAAAGCAGCTGCAGACAAAGGCAGGTCAGGCATACGATTCAAAGAGAAGTTGGGCAAGACCCTGCAGCTGCTGGTGAAGCACGATAAAGTCTTGTGCTTTCACAAGACTCAACATCTACAGCTAAGGGAGCTCTTCCCACAAGTAGCTCCGACAATGAACAAGCACTGCAATAAAAAAAACACCTTAAAAGCACAGATGGTGATTCAAGTTCATTTATACAACTGGACAATGAAAACCTCTACCACTGGCACGAAGACTGTTTTCTTTCTAGCCCCCAGGGTGAAATTCCTTTCACAGTGCATTGTAAGTTTACTGTGTTCCTTGAGGGAACACTTCCTGAAGTTAACTTACTGCTGTTAGTAAAGACAGCTTGGTCTTGTCACCTGGTTTTAACATTCACAGATATCGATGATAAAAATGCTTTCATAGTCTGAATACTCTGTGCTGGTATTCTATTGCTTATTAAATAATGATTCAGGTTTGATTGACCACTAACACTCGATCCCATTCCTTTCAAACAAGTTCCTTCAGACTTCCGTGCTGATGATCCAAAAAACCTGATGTCCTAAGAGTCTCCTTCACACAACAACCACTGCTGCCTATTATTTCCTCATCCCGGGCCCAGCCACACACCCATCTGCTGCCATTTATGTAAAAGCCTCAGGGCAGGGGGTGTTCTTTGATTCTGTGTATTTACACTGGATCCTGACCATTATTAAGATCACTAACAAACAGTAATTTTTAAATGGCACAGCCTCAAATAAGCAGAAGTGAAAACAACAGTAGTCTCAAATGATAGCAGTGAATTAAGTCAGCTTAAAGCTGAATGAGGAACTAATTTATCACACACATATCAAGATTAGCCTTTAAAATAATGGTAAAAACAGAGAGAGAACATTTATACAATTAAAGAATCACTCTCAAAACAAATGTCCCACTCTGATCTTCAGTACTCGATTCAGAAGACAATACAGGGACCTGTCGGTGATCTAAGAGTGTGTTTTCACCAGAGACCCAATTCCACATTGTTCATACCAGTGTAAACAAACAAATCCATTGCATTAGACTCTCCTCGAAGTTCCCTACCAAAATGCTAATGAATAAATCCCTTGCTATATGAATAACACTCCCAGTGCTTACTAGCTCCTTTCTACAGCTTAAAAAGTTTTTCCTCATTCTCAGAAAATTTATCCCACAGGAGAGCATAAGGAGTACTGAGTAGCTCTAAGAAAAAAAAGTTTAATTTCTGTGATTGACAAGAAAATCTGCCAAAAATGTACCTCAAGAGAAGGTGAACACAATGCTCTAAATGTAAATGTACAAGCAAGTAGACCCACTGGCCTGATGGTGTTTGGACTGTCCAAAATATGCAATATTAAACAATATCAGTTTTATATTTCAAATGCAGTTCCTAAGGGAAATTATGGAGATTAAGATGGCATTTTTGTTTTCTTTCATTCTGTTTTGGTGGAAAAAAGTGTCAGCTTACAGATAAGCCAAGTAATACTTGGAACTGGGACTCAGTACTCCAATTTTCTTTTTAGAAGATCTACTTGCCACATATGATGATTTGCACAAAATTATTCCAGTCACATCAAGTATACAATTTATTTCTACTGGGTCAAATCAGAGAGCACCAAGCATCTTGTAAGACTCTGTGTGTCTATGTACAGGTATTTTTATTGTTCTTATCTTCTCATTCAGCTCTCTGACACATCAAAATACTTTGAGGTTCTAAAATCAAAATAAAATAAACACTGACTATGTGCAAGTGTTCACTTCCACAAAGAAAACACTGGGTGAGAACTAATGAATGCTTCAGCCATGGCAAATGTCCATAATCACTGATCCTTTAGAAGCCTTCCATCCCCTATGAAGTTTGAGAAATATTACAGCCTCTCACTGAAAGGAAATAAAGCAGGTACCCAATACTGAGCTCTCCCAGGCATACTGCATCAGCTGGGAATTCAGACAAGGAAATTCCCTCAGTCTAAATATCATTATGTGATTAAACTTGAGTATTTTTCTGTATGTGGGAGACTTTATTACAAGACACTGAAGAGACAGCATTACTGAGTCATAACTGAAAATTATTTGCTGCAATGACATACTTCAAGAAGAATTTCTACTAATGTTATGTGAAATGTCACATTTTGAATAAGCTTAAAATTCTGATAGCAAAAAAGAAAAATACATACACTTAAAAAACAAGTAACGCATTAAGAAGAATAAAAAGAAGCACATTGGATAAAGGCGTATATAATTCAGTCAGCAATTTTTCCTAAGTGAGAGCAATAAGGGGGTCAATTCAGGTCCTTGGAAGCATATACGGTGTGCAACATCCACAAGCATTTGTTATACTGAACAAAACAGTAACAATAGGGCTGAAAAGAACATGAGCACCTCTAGTGCAGCAGGGACTTCCAAATCCCAACTGTATAAACCCCAAAACAGATTATTTTCTTCACCATGAATGTTTTTTCAGGGAGATTCAGTGGAATCTTTACAGTCTGAATTAAAAGTAGTCTAATTGGTACCAACTATGAAAATGGATTTAGAATTAAATAAATCTACATGCATAAATTAACAGTAACAAGTTACGGATTTCAAAACATTTACAGAAATATCTTGGCTTTTTAACAATAAATCAATAAGATAAAAGACATGGAATAACATCATACTTCATATTTTTCCTTCATTTTCCAAAATGACCTTTTCCCTGGATTTCAGCCCTGATGGAAATATTTCTCACAGCTTTCATATTTTCATATAAAGGGTAAATCTACTTGCTATAGGTCCTAAATTGAATATTCAGTACTATATCAGAGACGTACATCAGCATATTGTATGATAAAGTGTCTCCGTTGTCCATCTGAAAACACAGAAAGGACATATTCACCAGGTTTCCCGTGGCTCTCTCGCACCAAGAAGTCTCCTTGCTGTTTTAACAGCTCCTGGGCCTCTATTCTTGGAATTGCACCATGATACCAGTCTTGCTCAGACAACGGTTTCTCAGTGGTTGAGATTACATCAAAGAACTTGGAGAAAAAAATTGAAGAAAAATGTTACTTTAAGAGTACATTTTTAGAGTTTACTTTGACATGAAAAGTGTCATAAACAATAATAATTTCTATTTCTGTATCTAATTTCTGTACTTCTATTAACAAACAAAATAAAGGCTCCTACATTTACACAAATGGCATACTGATCACTTTCTCTTCTATTACCTGAAAAATTAATATATCAAAAGCAGAAGTTCATGGAGACATTCATAAAACCATGTCGTATTTTTCACTTGGCCTGCTGTTTTCATAAGCCATACTGACCAACTCTTTCTCACATATTCTGACATGCTATTAACGACAATTGAAAATGAATAATTTCTTTATCCAGACAAACTCCTCAAACATAAAACCATAAAAAATGATTTGTACAAAGTATATGAATTGAATAAGCTGTTTTCACAGAAATTAACACTTCAATCCCAAATCAATTAATAAGTATGAGACATTTTTCCTAATATGTACACTGTAGTGCAGAATATACACCTGGGTGTACTGTCTTTATGAACTTTATGACAGAGATTCTGAAGACACAAAGATTTTAGGAAATTATTTTCTCTATATAGAAATGGTTATAAAGAGAAGTTAATGAGTTTTAACCTTTGATCTCACACATTTTTACATGCTTACATTGTTTAAGCAAACACTGAAGAAAACTTTGTATTTTACCAGATATATTTGTCATGGGTAGGAAGACAAGCCCTTACTTAAGCTGTACGTCATTCAAAACGATTGCCAGAGCTCATAGAAATTCTCACAGCCAGGGTGGTAAAGTTGTGAACAATATAGTTGTGCTGTGAATTGACAGGTATGTGCATGTGTCCCAGGCAACCTCATGACCTGCATCTAGGTAACAGCATGAAGATCCACACCTCAATGAAGGACAATCAAACAGATACAAACAAAGCACACCATTCTGAATTAACCTCCTACTGCTCTGCACTGATTAAAAAACCAGTTTTTTTATGATAACATCAAGGATAATAAAGTATTTCCCCTCTGGGGATGGGGAAAGAAAATGGAAACCCTCCACAGGCTCACACAACAGTAAAATGTTACCTGGTGCAGCTATGGGCATGTTGGAGGCTATCTGCACATTTAAGGTCTTCCCCAGGAGATACTTAGATTACAATGCCTTATCTAGCCCAAAACACACTAGGAATGATCTCAGACTCTCAGAATGGGAATGAGCAGACCCAGGAAAGGGAATCCACTCAGAAATTCTTGCTTTCAAGTATCGGTAATTCTTTAGTACTTCCATGAAGTTTCTGCTGTAAAAAATGCCTTTTTAGGTTCCTGGATGCCTTTCTAAATTATACCTCAAAAAGACTAGTTTTCAGTCCAGGATTTGGATGGAAAAACGGAGAAGGTATTTAAGAACCTGACAGAGCCTCGTATTCTCAGACATCAACACATCAACAACACAGACAGAATCTTCACTGATGAAATTCTCATCAAGGAGAATTTCAGACATGAGATCTGAAATCAGCACTGTAGCCAACAGACCCATTGCCAGAAGAGTGAGTATGCTCTATTAGAGATTCAGAGACAGGAAGGACTATGTAAGAAATAACAGCTTGACATATAGTGCACAGTCAGATCTTTTAGGAGCAAAAGCTGTACTCCAAGGTTCTGTGTTTATCAGCACAATGAACTGCAAAATAGCAGAGATATTGACTGGCATAAACAGCTAAATATATCTCAGATGAGAGCTGTCTGCCACCACTAACATTTTCTTTCAGAAATTTCTGAAAGAAAAAAATAAGGTTTCAAAATGTTAGACAACATTATTTACTTGAACATTTATTGTTCAAAGATGCCAAGTTCTACTTGAGAGAAAACCCAGACACCTGTTATGTTCAGGGGTTCAAAGGAGAAAACTACCACAGAAACACATTTCAACTTGAGAGGAAATGTTTCTAAGGACAAAAGGACAGTTCAGGGTCACTAAACTGCTTCATCGACTTCACAAAGGAAGGTTAAAATAAAAAATAAACCTGACATGCAATTCACTTATAGCTTACTAAGAAGGAAGCCACCAGATAGTAGCATCTGGTTACGTACAAACTGGGTGCAGGCTCAGGCATTGTTCCTACCATCAGAATCACATCCCAGAACAAAACACCTTAAAAGCTTTTATGACAGAGAAAGAGCTTATGGAAGAAAAACAGATGAACTTCCAATGAAGTAAGTGGTAATTATTCATGTTTTGAGTGTTATTAAAATTTTATTATTTTTATGAACAAGTGCTCTGACTCTTAACAGATTTTCTGTATGATACAATATTCACCCTGACTGGCTATAGAATCAAACATGGCTGAAAGGCCAGAAAGAATAGTACAAATGCAAGATATATAACCAATTTAATACTGATTTCAACTCAGTTTACACCCCTATAAGTGGTAATATTTCTACTGCATTTTATAGTTAGGATTAAATGAAAGGTTAGTCTTTAAGGAAAATGCGGGGTGGGGGGGGAGGGGAAGCCATCTGCACAAAATTAAATTACCATCTCTTTTTCTGAAACTCTATTGATTTTAAATATCAGCAAGCAACTTAATATTACTGATTAGATACCTGAAGAAACAATTTCACTTGGGGGATGGGATCTCTTGCACATTTGTGTGTACACTTAGAGAAGCACTTGGTGAATTAACAGCCTAAATGAAGAAATATTTTTTTCTAGGATTTTTGTTGTTAATTTGTCAGGAAACTAAAACAATTAACAAAATCACACAAAAGGAAAGGAAGTCAGACTGTCAAATTCCTACTCTTCCTGTCAACCTCTCTTTCTTTTTGCCTTTTTTTTTCCTTCAAGATTTCCATTTACTGCCAGATTTTACTCACAGGTTATTGGGGGTGGTGAGTATGTCCTTACATACTTATTCACACTTTTTCTTCTAAGAGGAGTAAAATGGCCTCATATACTTGATCATGTTCCTCACGGATCTAGTACTGTCCTCTTTACTACAATGAGCCCCCTTTTCTGTGCCTATTTAACAACTCATTTGAAAAAACAGTTTTCCTCCAACAGTAAAATGAAGCAGTCCCCAGCTGCTGCCCTTATTTCAAGTGAAAAACTGAGCAAACTGCAATGTATTATTTCTAACTGAAAAAAAAATTATATATTATTCCTGTACTTATACTGTCAATGAAATAAAAATAATAATGAGATGAGATTTTATTAAACTAATAGCATGCTCAATACTGTATTTTCAAGTATATTCTGAATGCAAATGTTCCATACTTCCTTATTTTACATCTTTTGGCAAACAAAACATTTTCTCAAGATATTTTTCTTTCACAGCATAAAAGAGTGGCAGAGGCACAAATAAGAATGTAAAGCAATAAAATTAGGTTGATAATTTGAGACAATTCCCTAAGGACCATCCTTCCTTTAGTCTCTGTGTACCTGGCTCATTCCCACATGCTAATATACCATATGAAACAGAGATTAATTCCACCTATTATCCTACAAACAATAATAAAATTATCTTATAAACAATAACAGGTGTTTGTGTCAAGCTCAGATGCCTCAGTACCAACAAAAAAATAGGCAGAAGGGCAGATTTTGGTGTTCATGATTCAATTTGTTCAGACTCTTCAATTCAGTTTATTTGTAGCACTTCCTTTCATGTACAAGTAAGTTGTCCCCTTTCTTGTGTTTTGACTCCTCATTTGATTATCCTTACCTCTCTTGCTATTAGAGAAAACTGCTTGCATTTTTTCCAAGGGAAAACCCCTGAATACCTAGACTTCTTGTTTTCCCTTCAAACTATACTTCTTTCCCGTATTATTACCCTGTATCTTCTCATTTTAAGAATGTGTAAATCATTACAGTGCCAACACAGTTAAACTCCTGTTTGCTTCTGTAAATACATGATCGTTCTATGATTTTTTTTTCAGATCACACATAAAAAATTAGTTTTCTCTAATTCAAGTAAACAAGATTCAACATACGGCACCAATCAAATGCTGGATGTTGTTTTTAGAATAGCACCACGTTTAAACCAAGATATTGTTCCACTTCTAAAGTTTCAATATATTTAGAAACATATAATTTTAAAACAGGTAGTTAACATCACACTTTAGACTATACTCTGTCAGAGGATCAGTACTAGTCCTCTTCCAAATCTGCTCTGAGATACTTTTCTGTATTGGTCTATTTAAATAAAAATAATTTCTTCTATGTCTGTTATTATTACTTTATAATACACCTTCAATAATCACTTTGTATACTTTGTTGATGGATAATAAGCTTTAAGTACCAATTTATATATTCAGCAATTAAGCACAGTTATGTAATTGTCAGCAGGAAACAGATGAGCAGCTGAAACATTAATAGCTAAGTAATAATCCGTGAAGCAAATTTTAGCTGCATGTGCATGGATAGTTTTTCTAACACAAAAGAAATAGCTAAATCAAAACACAAAGCACTGAAACTGAAAACTGATCAGTTTATATATTCTGAGTCTGAAGCAATTTCAGTGTTATTTAAGTGACAGGCAATCAGGATAACACTTGTTACTCAGACTTTATTTTCTGTCTCGACCCAATGCCCACCTTACTTGTTCCAAACATATCCCAAGGTTTCATCATCCCTACCTACCATCTGTCTACACCCAGGTTTACAGCAACTTCCATGGAATTAATGGAATGAAAATAAAAATGTGGCACATAGCTTCTTTGAAAAGACACTGTAAATCAATTAGAATTTTGACAACGACTTCCCTCGATTTAATCTAAATATTTTATTTTGATTATCCTCTTAAGATCTTTTTTTATTTCCAATTTTTCTCTGAAACAGTTTGTTTTGTGGTCCGTAGGATTTCTTGTTTTTTGGTTTTTGGGTTTTTTTAAGTTATAAGTTTTATAATAGACAGAAATAGGCACAGTTGAAGGCTGCATCTCACCTACACCTAAGTAACAGGAATATACATTTTAGTAAGTTTTAATTATGAAATGCTGGAATTTTTGCATCAGTTACAAGTTTTACAAAATGACAATCACAGTACTGTGGAGAATTTGTTGAACTCCAAGGATATTTTAATATTTTAGCAAGTTTTTTCCTGTTACTTTTCAAATGTCATGAAATTTTCATATTTTTCATAGCAATCCTGCAGCATAAAATAGATCCATTGCTTCTAAAGTCTTCTCAAGAATGCTATTTTGAGCTACTATTTCAATTGACAAGACCACAGTTAAAAGGTAGTTTTTAAACAATTTTTTAAAACTCTGGCCAACTTTTTTGTTGAAGGTTTGTTTTTTACTTTGGTTTGGTTTTTGGTTTGGGGTGCTTTTAGTTTTGGTTTTTATGTTCTGGTTTTTATGTTAGGAGGGTTGGGATGCACGTTCTGCTTTAAGAAAGAAAAAGAAGGTTTTCAAGTGAAATCTGACACGTCCCTAAGTAGGTGCTGAACTATTATAACTAGTCTTGCAATCTTCCACATGAAACAAACAGTGGAAATACAACATCAAAAGAAGCAAGGAAGTTTCTCCAACCATTACAGAATCTAAATAAAAGCCAACTGTAAGTAAAGAGATACTCAACAACTGTTTTTAGTGGGGATTGAAGCATGATCTGTAATATCTAGTTTCTCAAATAGCATCAGTAGTAGTAGTAATAATAATAGTAATATACAACTGGTGCCTTTATAACAAATGTGGGGAATATAATTGTTGCAATAATTTGTAAAATATGCATGACCACTTAACCTACTACCTATTATCATAAGACAGTGCATTTCAAGAAAATCAGCCTCACTGGGAAGAGTACTCTTAAAAGTATGAGAGTATGAGAGCTGCAAAGCTGAAAAATTTCTTCTTTCCCTAAAGTGCAGCAAGTTGTTCTGACATACCATTATGCCATGATATTATCACGTATCCTGATCAATCAGAACAATACTTTTTTAACACAATTTTAATGTGATTTTTGTCCATTTAGATGGAAATGCATTTTTCAAGAAAACCCCAAAAATTCTACTTAAGCTGTAAAATTAAGAGAATGTATCACAATGCTACATTCTTGATACTACTCACCGATGATGATCCCAACATGGATTTTGGAGACCTTATAATTCCAGCTATGGAATGACGTATAGTATCAAATCTTGAGACTTTGTCCTTCTTGTCCTAGGAGAAAAAGAATTTCCAATGAAAACAAGCAAATACGTTGAGAATTGATTTACTGAAGAATGTGCAATGTAGACTCCTGAATTTAATTTAAATAAAACATAGTGGCTGAGCATCTACTGATACAAACCTGTAAGCGCCAACATCAGCTGGATTAAGCTAACTCAGATCAATTTAACTGCTGAAAAATTCTCTATTTTCTTAAATATTTTGTGCAATGATTTTAAGTATAAAAAATCCAAAATTCCTCTACACCCTAAAAACATGGGACATAAAATGCCAGTTCTCCTGAAACACCTTTCATTTTAAAAGGACACTGATTTGTAAACATAAAATAAAAAAACCCATACATGTACTTACCCCTATATTACCCTTACTTAATATATGTTTAGAGGTTTTTTCCCTTTTATTAACATGTTCTTCTCTAACAATAGACTACTAGTAAATATTAATACCCATCAGTGCAAGCCCTAGGATCCATTTCTTTTCTGGCTCTAAACTTCAGCTACTGTCTGGATTCAAAATTCTGTAAGATCAGGGCAGTGACTGGAACAGTGAAACAGCCTTTAAGTATCTCTAGTTCAGATATGTCAATGTAAATTCCAAGGTGTCATAACTTGACTTAGTCCAAAGACTGTATATCTCTTAATCTCTTACTATGAGTTCTCAAAATTAATAACAATCTTAGGAAAAAGAATGTACTTTTAACACTGACAAACTGAGTTTAATGCTTGTAAATCTCCTTCACAAAGATATTTTAACAAGTACTTGCAAAGTAAATAAGCCTGAAGCAGAGAAACTACACATATAACAACCTCATTCTAATTAGCTACAGACTACCTAAACTGTAAGAAACTGAGACAGAATACAACTGTTTGCTGGTGTTACAAAGAAAAGTTGCTTCCAATTTTGGATTGGACAGAAAAAAACATAAAAATATGATAATGTAATAACTGCAGCTTCAGTTTACTCCACGACTTCCAAACAAGTAAAAAAATGTATTCATTCTGTACACTACTAGTGTTTGAAAATGATTCCCAAATACAACTTACTTTACAAGTGTCGTGGTTCAGTAAGATATAGGCTTATCACTGTCCTAGCAAAATTCCACAATTTGCCTTATTTTTTTGCTGTTAAAAATATAGTGCAAAAACCAGTCAAATTGTCAAGCACTAACAGGGACTATAGCAGTCAAAGAAATATTCATTAACCATGTGCCCACTTAACCATCCATAACATTTTTTTTCCTTTTATCAGATTCAAGTAATATTGTATGCCAACTGATTTTATATTAATAAACTAACTTTGTTCTGAATCCTGATTTTTATTCCTATAATAGTGCTGAGTTACGATGGTTTCACAAAAAAAAGTCCCATCAACAACTAGACACAGACTATTTTTGCTGGCGTGCTTGTTGTGGAGTGATCCATTAGTTTCACACATGTCTTCAGAAGTGAGCCATGAGATTTAACAGCAATTAAATGTATACTTTTTATATAGCAGGAGAAAATAAGTTACCAAAAGATGCATGAATTCTACTACAGTTCCCCTAACCAAACTCAGGAGTTTTCTTGCTATTGTACTCTAACAGCCAGCTTATCTAATGACATCAAAACTACAACTTTCACCAGTTTCTCCTTAAAAAAAGGTATTTTTAACAACAGGGAGTTCTTTTGACTCGACTCACGGACTAGGCCAGCTGAGAGCTTTGATAAGCACCATTGAATATGGAGGCAAAAGCTGCATTAAATAGTATGAGTATTGAAATTTGCATTTAGGGGATAAACTTTGGCTTTGTTCAAAATGTAGCACATGTCCTGTTAAAACTACAACACATTTAAAAACACTGTTTAGTACTTTCTAGCACTTTCCCTCTGACATACTGAAACTACTCTGCATCTTACAACGATGAAGACTCAGAACTTGTTTGCACAGCAGCCACCATCAAACACATGAAAAACACAATGATAGCCTGTACTAAGTTTATTTATTCTATATTAAAACAGTCTATATTTTTATGGCAGCGAGAATAAAACTGAAGAGCAGCAACAGTGGTCTTCCAGTGAACTTTTTTTTCGCAGCTGCAGGTCCCCTTAGTGTGACCCACTAGATCTTGTAGGAAAACAATTTTCTCTGCAAACAGTATATACATCATTTTTCACGCACATTAAATATAACTTTTTTCCTGAACTAGAATAAGACTACATCCCTGAATATCCCACCTACTTCTTTTTATACATATATGTATTGCGTGTATACAATCTTACTAGTTAAATCAGGGTGTTATATTAAATCTAATTTACAAAATAAAAGCACATACACATCAGAGCTGTGTTTGAGAGATCTCCACTGTAGTCACACTAAATTTTGAATGTCTCAGTCAACGCTCTCTCAATTTAGCAAAGGATTTAGTAGATGAAAGAATTATCTCAGGTATCAGGTTATTTAAAATTTCTGAAGGAACCTAACAGGGAGCAGACACTCAATGTCCTCAGGAAGAAAGTTCATTATAATTCCACACAATGCTCATTCCAGCAGACATCAGATGTCACCAATCAGCACAACCATGATGGCTGTGCAGTCACAACACAAGCTTCAAAGTCATAAGACACATAACTACCAGACTAACAAACTTGAGACAGACATTGGAAAGGAATTAGGAGTTTTGCATCAAAGATGCTGTAGAGGCAATTATGGAGCAGTATGCTTGCTGGCATACACGATGCAGCTTCTAAAACATGCTAGCTGATTCAGTTCCATTTTGGCATAAATTAAATACTTTCAGAGACATTAACAACATAGTAGCACGTTATGTTATATTACACCAGTTTCATTAAAAAAGCAAACTAATCTGTGGGCCATAATATTTTATGCAATGACCAAATTACTACAGAATAAATTGTAGTTTACCATTAAAAAGCTAGGTGTCGTGTTTTTAAAACCAGCTGGAAATTAAGCACTATGCAGCCACTCACCCAAACCCTCCTCTCCCTGCCTCCACCAAGTGGAATTGCAGGGGAAGCAAAGTAAAATTTGTCTGCTAAGATAAGAACAGCTTAATAATTGAAAAGAAAGTAAAACACAGTAATAATGGTAAATGTTAATAGTAATGATCGTAGAATGGGAAGAATAAGCGATGCGCAATGCCGAAACCAGGACACTAGGCAGGTACGAAAATACACACAGTCATTAGAGAATATCATAAATCTATTTCTTTAATTGTGGCGTGAGAGCACAAAATACAAGGAATAATGAAAAATACATTGATACTTACCTTTTAGGACTAGCCATATTTCTGACCACTCCACATAATGAATTAAAATGAACCATGTCATAAACTAGGTATGATGGGGAAGGGAGACACCACATTTAACAGTGATAAGGTGTGGGGCATGCCATCCCACTCATACCAGTGAGATGCCCAGAGCCTGGAGAGGGTACACAGATCAGGAGAACACTTGAAAGAACACCAAGGAATCCCAACCATTCTAGACACTCAGCTTCTCTGCGAGCCCAGTTAAATTCCTCTATGTCAATGCACGCACAGCGGGGGAATAAACCAGGATGATCTAGAGATGTGCTCACACCTGCAGGGCTACAACCTTATTAGTATCACTGAAGCAGGGTGGGGCAACTCCTGTGGAGTGCTGGAATGGAAGGACAGTCTCATTAGGAAGGACAGGCAATGGAGACGAGGAGGCAGAGTCATCCTCTGTGTCAGTGACTAGCTAGAGTGCATGGAGCTATGCCTGGGGATGGATAAGGAGCTGACAGATCTTACAGATAAGGATCCTGTGACCAGCAGGGAACATCCAATCCAGAAGGTTCCTGGAAGGCACTGATAGAGCAGCCAGTGAGGAGAGGTGCTAGGATGGACCTTGCTCTCACCACCAAGGAGGGGCTGGTGGGGAATGTGAAGCTCAAAGTCAGCCTGAGCTGAAATGGACATAAAATGGTGGAGTTTGAGATCCTTGGCGTAGCAAGGAAGGCAAGAAGCAAGTTCACTGCCATCAACTTCAGGAGAAAACACTTTGGTCTCTTCAAGGATGACTTGTGGCAATCAAATTAGAAGAGTCCTCTGACATATTTTACAAGCAACCAGTTTTGGACACGGCAGTACTTTAAGTCTGCTGCCACAAAACAAGGAATGCTGAAACCCGTTTCCTAGTTGTATACACCTCAGCCAGTCGTTTCATTCCGGTTGTTTTTTTCCGTCTTAGGAGGGGAAACAATTAGCTCAGCTCTTTTCAAGAGATGTCACAACAGAAGACAACCCTTTTGGCACTCTCAATTTTTTTTTCCTCTTCTGACAAGAGGTGGAGAGGAAAAATAAAGCGTAAGAACCCGAAAAGAAATGCAGGATTCAGGTCAGTTGAAAATCCACGTGAAGCACTTGCTCAGGAAAACCTTCAGCATTTCCTCAACTGCATCTTTATGTATGACATGTAGAAACTTCTGCATTTTCTATGTTCACTTTGGGCTATCTTGTGCAGTGTGAGCTCCTGTGTGTTCTAACAGATTTTTCACTAGAATTTATCTTCTGCAGTGATGCACTACAACTGCTATGGTCTTGTGGACAACAATCTCCCATTTTCCAAGCAGACACTGCATAAAATCAGCCTAAGAAAAATCTTAGACTGCACAAGAACTAGAACAATATACACAGAAGTTCGACACAAAGTGACAGGCCACACAAGTCATGGTCACAGTATTTTGAATGAGTATGTGGAAGACAAAGCAACAGGGCAAAAGACTCTGTTTAAATTGAATTGCATAATGTAAAAAGCCCAGAAGATCTTTTTAGCTGTATAAATCCAGAAATAAGGCTATATCCTAGATACTGTTATGAAAGAAAAACAGTCTATACTCTTTTTAGAAAAGCAATGAAGAGGCTGTAGAGAGATCTAAGATAAAGATAAAACAGAATCAATGCTTCTGAGGGACAGGCAAACAGTGACACTATCTCTACTGATCAAAAAGTGGAAGACTATCAGTAAGAGGGACAAAGGACCATGCAGCATACATTGAATATTTCTAAAACGCTAGCCAGACATATACATATAGTGATATAAATAAGTCCATACCCTAACATCATTCCATTCAAAATAAAAAATGCCTCATGAGTCAGATGCAAACCATCTGCACGGATACACAAGTTGAATGTGGGCTTGCAATTAAATCAGAGAACCTTCACAGGAAATTTAGAGGAAATAGGATGAGAACTCTCCAACTAAAAGAGAAAAAGCTCTCAGAAGAAAAGGAGATTACAATTAGAAGAGCCTAATCAGTGATATCAAAAAGATGAGCGTGATAGTACTGTTTCTGTGATTTGGCTGGGGAACTGGTCCTCAGATATTTTGATGAAAACTATTCAATGCAGTACAAGGGCTACAAAACCAGAAGGGGGGAATCCAGTAGCTACTGCAAACGATATGTTCAGTGAACATACAGATAAAAAAGGCATATCAGACAGTATCTGCTGGTGCAATTAAGGTAGTTTTCATAAAGTGAATGCTAGCTTAATTTTGTGTTTGAAGATACAACTTCCCTGATGAGAAAGGAGCCTGAACAACATTCACCTTAAGGCTTCAAGTTTAGACAATGGGGAGAACAAGGAACATTTTGGGGTTTTAGGGAGATATAGATGTATGATGTGAGAATTAAGTTTCGCAATTTGCAAGCAAGAATTCTTCAAAATAGAGAAAACAATTTTCTGAAAATGATCCTCAGCATTAGCCACTTCGGTAGTGGAAATTAAAAGTTATTTAGGAGAGGCTTCAAAAGCATATAATAGACTACGGCAGTAACTCTGCTTTGCGTATTGATGAGTGGATATACTAAAAAGTCTTTGTTAGTCTGTTTTATTGATATTAGCATATACTAAAAAATATGTAAATGCTGACATACTAAAATGTGAGCATACTAAAATGTGAACATGGCCAATCTCCCTGAAGTTTATTATTTGATTTCAGAAATAAGATTAATGTCATGCCTCAAAAGGTTTTTTTGGGGGTGGGGTGTTTCTCCCCATCCATGACAGAACTGAGTATGTCAGGAAGATCACATGTAGAAAACCAGAAAAAGAATCTGCTATCTTTACCAAAACAACTCAGGATACTTTCAACTATTAACAAGGTGCTCACACACAGAATGAGTTGCTGGCTGAATATGAACTAATTGAGTTGAACAGATCCTCTATCTTTGCAGCACCTTTCCAGTAATCATAATATACATTTTCTTAGTTTGCTATTGTAGATACTTAGAATTGGGAGCAGCACTTTACTAATTAAAAATATCTCAAGTACACAGAGAAACCAATTAAACATACCTATTCAAAAATCACTTTCTGATAAGGCAACACTGTTTTTAACACAAGTAATACCTTCCAAAGCAGCAGAAATTATGCATAATTGATGTACACATATTGAAAAACACTGCACTGGATACAAAGTAATGTTCCACACTCTGAATTGCAGAGGGTAGCCTGAAAAACAAAACTTACTGGTGTGAAATTTAAGAACAGTTATATTTTCTCAGACCAAAGGCATAACTCAGACCATGCCAGTGGCCTAATAACCTGCAAGAAAAAGAGAACAGGAATTCTTCAGAGCATGTCTTTGTCCTCTGCAGATCTGTGGTATAAGATCTGCCTTACGGATGCCCGATGTGAGGTTTCCACATGTAGCAGTCAAGGAAGGATTTTCCTCCCACATCTTTCAGCTGCTTTCTGAATCTATATAAACTATTACAACCCACTGCTGAAGCAATCAGTTGCACAACCTAATTACATGTTTTTGAAGAGTATGTTTGTGTGCTTGCTTTGAGTCATCTGCCTACTGTGCTTATTTGATGGTCCCTACTCCTTGTTTCAGCAGATGCAGTGAACAGTCATCATTCCCTATTCACTTTCCCCATGTAACCCCACACCAAACACACTGAACACATCTTTATTGCATTCTCCTTCAGTTTGCTTTTTTCAAGTCTGTGATGCCCAACCTACTGATTCACTAATTCTAGAGAAGCTCCTCCACATATCTGACCATTGTGTTGCCTTTCAGAGTTCTCCTACATCAATTTTCTAACTTAGGCAGTTGAAAATATGAGTGGTTACATTAAGCCAACCTCTTCTAAGTGGTGAAAGGACAATTTGCATTGAAAAAAACTCCAGTTAAATACTGAAAAAAAAAAAAAATAAAAAATTAATGAGGAGAGTGATCAAATACCGAAACAGGTTTCCCAGAGCGACTTCCAGCATTGGAGCTGCTAGAGCCTCAACTACCCACAAGGCACTTTGCAGCCTGATATAACATGAAAGATGGCCCTGCTCTCAGTAAGAAGTGCGACCAGATGGACTCATCGAGGTCTCTTCCAAAAAATATTCTGCAGGTCTGTGGCATTT
>JAWWTY010000088.1:14144851-14157824 GCA_035222235.1 Margarornis squamiger
GTCTCTTCCAAAAAATATTCTGCAGTTCTGTGGCATTTGGGAAGCCCACGCCCAACAATTTATACAGTGATGTAATGTTTTCTGCTCTCTTCCCTCATCCTTTCCTGAAAATTTCTGGCATGGTTTTTTGGTTGTGATCATTAAGTAAATAGTGACCTGGTATCTTCAGGCACATTTAGACTTTATTTTGAGTGGTAGCTGAGAAGTCTTTACTGGTATATGCGGAATCAAGCACTGTTACTACAATCTGGTCTGCAGGAATGTAATTACATAATATGACATTAACACTAAAAATCTTTAAAAGGCTGTTAGAGAAAAAATTTGTAATTTTTAAAAAGTCAAGGAATTTACCTAACTTACTACCAAAAAATTTGCTTTCTTTCCAAATGAAGTTTTCTGCTTTTATGATTACTTATATGCATATGATTCCTTCTATACCAAAATCCTGTAGTTTCAACACAGGATAGAAAGCTGTTTGGTTTTGATTTGGTTTGGTTTGAGACTTTTTTGTTAGTCTGTTTTACGTTGGGTTTTTTCCTAGGAAAACAGCAATAAGAAAAAGCATTAAACAAGAGATTGGTGAACTACTTGCAGACAAAAACCTGAAAGCCTTTGACAGATTTTACTTATAAAGCTCACGTGTCAGCAAATACTCTGTGTAAATAAATTAATTTTTAAAAAAGAATCATGAATACTATAATATGATTGACCCTTTGCTTTCCTTTTTTGAAGCACTATCTATCATAACAGAAAATACTGTTAAGTTTTCTGCTCTATGTTTTCTGTTTTAATTAGAGTTTCAGAGGACTAATTTTTCAAGCTACATATGAAATGTCAGGGAAATGTCACCTTCATCTTTGAAATAATTAGTAAATCTTCCAAACGCACCAATATGGATTAAAGGTCTTTAAGGAAGCAGAGCACCTCTTAATGGAGGCTAGCAATAATGCTTCCAGAAACACATCATATTTTAATTCCTACATACCTAAGAGATTTTTATTTTTAGAAAAGATGATATTTTGATTTCACAAATTATCATCAAGAATGTCATCAGTTCTCTAGAGTACTAAATGTACAACACCTAAGATGAGGCACTGAGACCTTATACAATAGCTGTTTTGTGGAAGGAAAAAGTAGCCAAACAGAAGGCTTTTACAATACAGATAGGCCTCTGAAATTCAGTTAATTCTCTGCTTAATAACTGTATCTCTTTCCTTAAGAAATGTATCTCCACACCACTAAATCCTTAGGCACCTCCATTCACTGATCACATAATGATGCCAAATAAAAGGACATTTGATTTCAATAAAGGCAATTTAGGAAACCAATTCAGACTTCTGAAGGCTCAAAGACAAATTTAGAATGAATACATCGTTTTGAAAAATTAAGTTTAAATGCTGTTACCTTATGTAACTGTGGAAACAAGTAACAGGGAAAATGATGACTTCCATCCTATAAAAACCTCAGGCTGGTGCGTACATGAATTGTTCCACTGATTTCAAGGCAGTGTTATTAATCAACTCTGCCATTATTAACTGAATGTACAGAAAATTTATTAATTCTTACACTATCGCTTTGCTAGCCTCGAATAATAAAAAGTCGTCAAAGGTCAGTCTGTAAAGTACTTGCTACATACGAAAGGGAAGTACCTTTTCACGGCATGATCCTTCTCCTCCTTGGCTGCCACTGGCACATTACAATAACAGATCCCCAGATATACACACACAAGCTCTGTCTTGCTACATTTCTGTGTAAGCTCATTAAGTTCCAAGAGGAGAACATAAAACAGATTACACAGAGTGCTCCCAGTTGTACTGAATACCTAAAGTTCACAAAAGCAAGAAAGCCTGCATCTCATATCCTCTGGCAGCTCACCATCCAAAAACAATGGGAGTATGAATTAATTGCTGGTCAAGGTTGGCATCTGCCAGGACATCTTGTTCAACATTCAGACTGTGCTGCTGCTGAAGAAAACCAACAATCATAACAAGTCAAAAAGCAGTGAATGAACTATACTGCCTCTGTTCCAGGCAAGAAATGATCAAACAATCTGAACCAAGGTCAACAACAGATATGAGGTAAGGGTATACAAATTGAATGAGAATGTATAACATTTCTTCAAACACCTTCCCCTTTCCAAACTTTTTCATCTTCCTAACCCAGATATAATTCTTAGCCTAAAAACCAGCATTTATGCTTCGGCAATTACACACACTAACAACATCTATGAATCAATGAGATTTCACAAATGTGACTTGAAATTTCAAGAATATAACAACAGATTAAAAAAAAAAGGCAACATAAAGTTCATAATACAATAGAGGAAAAATGTTAAGAGCTCATAAAACATGCAAAGCAAACCACCTAAAACGAAGCTATTTCCATCATCTAAACTTTATAGTTTGTCAGGTGGCTATGAAAAACATGTTTTATTATCTAGATATAAGAGTATTTTGGAAGCAAAGAGGTTAGCTTTATTGTGTACTTTGATATTGTATACATCCACCTGTAATAGTTTCACGTGTGCATGACCCAAATTCTCAGAAAACTGGGGAGAGAGAGAAATGCAGTAACACTAGAACTGCTGCCCTACAGCTATAATCAAGGTCAAAATTAAGCTGCCATTTGAAGTGATGAAGTCATCAATGTGAAACATGTTTTAAAACTAGTTATATACGTGTATACACACACGGATTGATCTTGTCCTCTTCTGGTGACAAGTTAAAGAAGAAAAGTTAAAAGTTAACTTTTAACATTTAAAAAAAAAAAAATCCACAACAAAACAACCTGAGCTAGAAAGAAAATTCTTGATAAGGTAATGGAAGAGATGGAATTTTTTCTACACATACATGTAGTACTTGCATTACTTGTATTTAAAAAAACTTCATCTCTATTTGGCTAGATTATGAAAAAACATCAATTGAAAACATCAGTTTGTTGATGATGGACATCAGTGTGGAAAATAAATTATCTGTCCTGAAATTTTCACATGCTCCTTTTTCCATAAAGGTTGAGACTGGTTTTGGCACCATTAACAAATGACCGTATTTGGCAGTAGCACTTCCTCAACTGAATGGTGAAGTTTTAGGTGGTCAGTAGTTAGCTTAACCTTTAAAAAAGTTTACAGGAAACTTTTCAAACTGATAAATATTACTTACGGACTTACTTAAGAACCAGGCTATACACACAGTACCTCACATAATGAACTCAGTAGATGAAACATATACAGACGCAACTTCCAAGACATTTTTACATGAGGATCCAGTCTAATGAACACAAAAAGTCTGGCAAAAAATGGCCAAAAGGCCTCAATTCCTAATGTTCTCTGCAACAGTCAGTAGCTGAAACAGGAAGTGGTGAAGATCACCCACAGCTACCACAAGCATGTTGGTGAATTCCTGAAAAGCAGTGTACATGCCAAAGAATGACATCTGGAACTGGAAATTATCTTTACTAACCACAAACTGAAAATAACAGAAATAGGCTTGCAAGAAATCCATATATACTTACACACTCTGCAGACTGAGAAACACAAACCATTCTCCTTTTCTGATTTCTAGAAAAACCTGTGCTCCAAAACTCCCAGACAGGAAGCCAAGCCACATCTCAGCAGAGCACAACACAAAACCTGTTTTCAATCCTTTACTCCTGATCTGCACAGGCAAAGCTCCTCTGGTCCTACTGAGTGCAGTGGCGTCTCTATCTTTGCAAAACATGATCTCATAATGCAAATCTGTATGTCAGTTTGTAGGTGGGGGATTTGAAGGCAGCAAAGAGGAAAATGACAGATAAGAGCTACAAGCAGGTGAGTTGTTGCTGCCATAGAGCTTAGTCAAAAGATGTTCGAGGAAAGTAGAGGGAATACAGACCTAAGGCAAGGCGTCAGTGAGAAGGACAGTTTGGAGGATTCTTCCTAGAGATACGAAAACCAAAGTTTTGCTTGACCTCCACTTAAGCAAAGATTCCATGCTAATCAAGATTTTCTAGGGAGGACTGCATCTCTTTAGAGTTCGCATTTTGTGTCCAAAGGAGAAGACACAGAAAGACAACTGAAGCAAGTAACTAGATGTTGTACCAGCTGCATAAAGGAAAAACTAAATCTACAGGAGCAAATATCCTGTGCATCAGCCAAGGTAGCAGAGCACTGTGCCAACTGGGGGTTATGCAGTTATCTAAAGGCAGTATTTATAAACTTAGCATGGACTGAATATAGCATCTGTTGGTTAAGGCACTTAGTACACAGGTCAGTCACTTCAATTAGAAGGCAATACCCAGAAACAGGAAGAATTACAGTTTTTCCAGAGCTCATTAAATATATTCAAAAGCTGTTGAGTTTGGTTGGTTTTTAGTCACAGATACAGACAGTAATGCCTGCTAAATATAAGTGCCTCACAAACCTAGTGGTGCAGTCCAGCTTTTAGGCATTTAAGTCTAGGAAATTCTGGTCCCTGGAAGGGAATAGAGGCACTGAAGCAGCTATACCCTGAAGTGCCAAGCGCTATTGGGGAACAGTGGACAGAATCAAAATGTAAGGCAGGAAAAGAAAACAAGAACAGTATCATGCATATTGCATGACCTTGAAATCTGTAAGGAACCATAAATCCTTCTACAGTTCACAAGACACCAAGAACTAAATATTCCATAGCTGTGGACTCCCAGGCTGTAGGCAGGGACTTGCAACCCAACCTTAGCAGAGGTCCATGCCAACCTACAGAAAACAGTATTCTCTCAGGGCACGGAGTGGGGAACCCCCAAGTTTTTTCCTAACTTCAGAGGAATTTCTTAGAGTCTCTCCAGCCAATCACCACATGATTGCACCAGAGGTGGATTGTTTTTACAGTTGTTATCACAGTGTTCTGACTGCTTTAAGGTAACATTTCTCTGATTCTGCACTCTGCCTGCTGGCACCTACAAACCCAAATCCCTCTCATATTTCATTGACTGGCTCCAGTCAATGACTGGCTCATTGACTGGCTTTACTGAAGCCACCTGTCAAGCTATGTCAAGCAAGAAGAAATAGTATCATGTTATGTGATCTGGCAGGATGTAAAGCTATCTCTTCTTTCAATAAACAGTGTTATTAAATACAGACTGGTGATTGTATCCTTTTTTGAAAATCATATTGTGAAAGAATGCATTTATTTTATCACAATAAATCAAAGTTTCATTGAGCTAACCCCAAAGAGCTTCAGTCTAATGGACACCACAGGTTCTTAGCCAGATCTACATTTACATTAGCTGTATTAGAGAATAAAACTGAACCTTTCATAACTGGAAAGAGTTTGCAGTATGCCAAGATTCAAATTTGATCAGGTATTTCTGTTCGACAGCTAGCACAGTCAGAATGCAATGTTTGCTTTCCGTTTTCACAAATCCCTGTTTATCCACAAAATCAGCTTACATACTAATAGATAAAATGATAGAGTAACTTTGTGACAGCTGCAACACACAACTTGAGCAGCAGATCCGAGGTAGGCTTAATGAGAAATCTTTGTAGGGTGCCAAAACCACAAATATCTGCCAATTTCACAGATTTCACAGACTATTCTGAGTTGGAAGGGACCCACAGGGATCACCAAGTCCAATTCTTAAGTGAATGGCCCATAATTTAAACAACAATAAAAACGCAAACCCCAAAAACAGGCAGTGTTCAAATTCTACTCTGAGTAAAGCCTGTGGTCCACTGAACTCATGTATAGATCACAGCTATAAATCATGAACACAAACAAGACTCTTCTGAAAATACAGACATCAAAGAGGAGAGACTCAGTGTGCAAGTCTCACTAATGGGACCAATGAGTAACAGATTTCAATCCTATCCAAGCTGAAGTTCATCAATTTTGTCTAGCACAATGTGCCAAAATAAATGAGGCAGCATTTTTTCTGCAGAAATACAAAAAGACTTTGAGTTATGCTCAGTCAACAGATGGAGTCTTTCACATGTTTCAGTCATTACAAAAAGGTCTGTCTAACAAGCAGGCTCTCCTCAAAGTTCATAGTACTTATTAAACATCCTCAAGCTGCTTTTCAAATCAAAGACCAGACTCCTCTGTTACTGAAGAAAATCCTTTTGCATGTCCCAAAAAAATGAATAATTTTTACAATTTACGAGTGTAGTTACATATGACTCAATGCATCAATTTCTTAAAACATATGTTGAAAAAAAAAACTGAGAAAATACTTCTCATCTTGGTAGAAAGCCCTTTTTTCCTCACTTATTTTTATCACATCCTTCATTATCAGTGTTCCTGAGACACTTCAATGCCCATATCAAAGTGTACATACATAAAACTAGCCTTATAAACAGTGCTAATTTACTAGTTATATCTATAAATCCTTACAGATTAAACAGATCAACCACACAAAAGCAGCAAGACCTGAAGTGGACCAAAACCCTCCAATACACAGCCACAGCTTTGGGTGCTACCACAGAATAGCTTGAGAAGAAAAAGGTTGCTTTTTTTTTTTTCCCCAAAAAGATTATTCCAGACATCTACACAGGACTGACAGACATGAGTCACAGCTTGATGTCAGGCAGGATACCTCAGGCAATTTAAAAATGGCATTAGTGTTGATGTTCAGGCACCTGAAAACCAAACTAATCAGAAATATTTTGCATGTATCTTACTGCAGGATGATTAAAAAAAAAAAGTCTCTAATATCTGGAACATGCTGTTTCATTTACCCCACTGTTAAAAATCACCAACAGCAATAAAAAATGAAAAGGAAAAGAAATGATGGTCAGGTCTGTAACTTATACATAGTGGTCTCAGAATTGGATTGCCATTCTGGCTTCTTAGACTGTAGCTGGCAAGAACTTCCTCACATGCCTGAAAATAAGCAGAAGCCACAAAGCAAACCATAAAATCATACACTTCAAATCTGGCAATAAACTACCAGTGGCACTTGATTAAAACCATAAATCATAATTCCAAGAATTATTTTATAGTAGATTTTAGGACTTTTGGAAGCATAATAATTACCTTTAAGAACAACGGTATTTTCAATCAGCTACTTAAAAAGGAAAAGAGAAAAGCAGAGAGGTGATTTAAAGCACCCAAATTCTATTACGTTAAATCTGTGTGTTGCCTAGAAGCTATGAGAAATTAATAATCCCACTAATTCAGTCCCATCACTATGAACAAGATGCAAGAAGCCAAGGGTGATAATTCTGGCAGAGAGTTACTACATTCCTCTCAACACACAGAGAAACATCCCCACACATACTGAAACATATGCCGGACACCATTACGTGATTCCTGTCCAAAGGGAAACTTCTGAGTGAAGCTTTCCTAATCCACAGAGAAGAGTTTGACTGAAATAACAAATCCCCAGTAGGTATGCAGTGCTGCAACAGTACTACCGTAAAACCTTCTTCGTCAAGGGAAAAATGGAAGCTCTTACAATATTTTTGGAAGTTCAAGAGAGGTGTATGTACTTATAAGAGTTTTGTTTCTGTGAATGAGCCACCTCCCTCAGTTCCTCACAAAGTTTGCTCACACTTCTCATTTTGTCTTTTTCCAAGACCAGGCTATTGCTCAACACTTTTTGCTACCCTTAAGAAACACTCAATTTCTGAGCCTTAGTTTGTGAACTCAGTCTAATCTTTTACTTCAGAAGTTTTTAGGTACGTTCACTGAACAGAGGGTTGGCAGCTCCACTGACCTCAAATCTTGTAAATTCTGGACCAGTCAGTAATACCCACACGGGACAAAGTATGACAGGTTTTATCTGTCTATTGCCTGTGGGTCTCCTTTTGTATTCTACCTCCTCTGATGTATGTCCATCAGATTTACAAAAAGAAGAAGTAAATGCTAGAACATACTCACTATGAGAGAAGGGGGAATAAAATTCATCCTCCACACTTCCTAGAAGCATCTGACATTTGTGGCATTTTTGCTCTATCTTAAATTCTGGTTGTAAGCCAGAACCACAAGTCCCAGCCAGCATGCTTGGAAAGTGGCCCAAAACAAAGATCACTGTCCAGGCATCCAAAAAATAAAACTGTTTATTTTCCAAGTCTTCTATGAATTAATAGGCAAAATTTCTACAACATGACTGGACTGGCAGCATTTCTCCTTCTGAGACCAAAATTAAAAAAAAACCCCAAAACTATAAGGATGCCAAATGCTGCAAAGATTAACTTTGGCCCTCTTTCTATTGACAAACAAGTTAAAATCTTGAAATAGCATAGTTGAAGTGTACAAGGTTTATAAATATATAAATCCAATAACTGTGAAGGGCTCCCCTACCATGTCCTATTATAATCTTAGTTTTATATAAATGTCACGTGCCTCAAATCACTAGACAATTACCTAGAAGGACAGATAAGGGAGATGTTTGGCAATGCATTACAAAGCATAAGAATGCCTCAATTCCTCTGAATCAGAAAGAAAAATGACAAATTTAACTCTACTGTTAAGCTTTCTGCTGTTACTGCAATGGGCTGTCACAGAAGACAATTATTTTCCTGCATCTATTCAAAAATAAAGTTCCTATATAACCTGAGACACCATGGGAAAGGAAGACCCCCCAAGAGTACAGGTACATCTCTCAGCTGATTATGTTTCAGGACTTTATGATCTATCATCTAAAATATATGTAATGAAGCATCATTAATCACACAGCCAACTCCTGTAAATGCTCTTTCACATCTATGCAACTGACTGTTAAAAATTCAAAACATACAGATTACAATTTTAAGGAGAGTCTTGAAAATATTCACCTCAAACCCAAACCTGCAGAGGAAGACTGACTATTGGTTTGTTGATCACACTATTAGCAGTACCAAGTCATGGATTCTAAAAATCAGGGATGGAAAGACAAAACGCTCATATTTGGTAGAATTATTTACAAACAATGAAAGTAGCACTTCAGCTCTGTTACATGCATTTAATATTTTTCTTCTGTAACAACTGAGAATTAATTTTTGAATTACCACAATCTTCACCAAAAGCTGGTTTATCTTACAGGAATCACTAAGATCTCTGAACCCTTTTAAAAAGGAATGACAAATAGTAAAACCAATTAGATATGATGTGAACTTTTACATTTTTTTTCCTTTTGAGTAATTATGCTACAATATTTGGATTCTTCAGTCGTTAGTAGTCTTCTGGCACTGAGCTCCACCTGCTGACAAATCTTTCAAGTATTGCAGAGCTCACACACCAAGTCTCAGTTTTATCAACTGTTCCTGTGCAATGCTGCAGTGCACGAAATAAATCCATATGAAACACTTCTACAGTGAGAACACCCTATAGTTTTAAATACATATTCTTAAAAATAATGCGTTTGTGCCTTTATAAAATTTGGTTTTACCACGTAAGGAAGATGGAAAAGACACATTAGAGTGGCACACAGATTTCACTATATTATAGGTAAACAAGATTAATTACTATTTTATATTAACTAAAGCCATTGCCTGGCTTAAGCACTCCCTGATGATTTCCTATTCTGTCACAATTTCCAAGGCAATACCAATGCTATAATTTTAAAGCCTTACCATAAAATGCAAATCATCATAATTGTACTTAATTACCTGAGTAAATGTTTAGCTGGCACTGCAATATTCAAAAAATTAATGATATTTTTATTTCTAACCTGATCATAAGATGTGCAAAGTTTTTTTGTTGTTGTTATTTTCTTCATTTTAATTACCATGGACTACTATTAGTATCAAAAATATCATATGCATCTTAGGAAAAATGACAGCCCATACATCCACTGACTGAACAGCTAACCATGGAAAAGTTAGCTCAAGTAGTTTACTCTTACTGGTTAATGATATGTAACAGTTTGGATATTACTACGTTTTTGGCAAAATATATATGTTTACAAGGAATAACCAGCTTTTTCTTAGTATCTACCTCCATAGTTATTAAGTACAGCAGAAAATGTAATGATTCTCCCATCAATATACTGTATAGTATAACTGCGTAACTCTGAGGGGCTCAAAGACATGATTTTAAGCTTGTAGCACCGTCAGCATTATAACAATCTCTGTCTGGCATGGATAGTTCATTAGAAAGATATGACTGCTAGAAACAATAAAATATGTTTCATTTTTCCACACACAACAACACAATTGTTAAATGCAATATTCACGAACAAGCAAAAATAGATTTTTTTAACTCCTTGCTATGATATCATAATCGAACAAAATAGAATCATTCAGCAATTCCCTTTTTTCCTAAAATGTGTACATGAATAACAATACACAGTTAACATTCTACAAAAAAAAATGACTGAACCAAAACATACTGAAGAGACTAGCAAAATATGAGACTTCCTATAGTTAACGGAGGCCAAAAAGAACAAGGGAATTAAGTTATAACACATATGTAACATTAACTTGTCTATAAAAACACATCTAACAGCATTTCAAAATTTCATTCCTTGTTAGTGTTCTGTTATGCAGTTACCTATGTACCAGATGGAAGACAAAACAATTTGAGAACTATTACACCATGAAATTGGCTGTATTTATATGATACCATACAAATACTTAGACATATGAAACTTTACAAAACTGCTTTGCATATCCTATTTTTAATTTTAAATTAAAAAAAAGCATTTCTGACTGAGGACATGAAAATTTACTTCATATGATGCTGACAACACAAGCCAATTACGATTTTGTAATTCTTTGGAAAAGAATTTGTAAAACAAGTGTTTACAATTAATTTCTGAAGAGAAATAAATAACCACATTCAAACGTGGCATCAGAGCAACATTTAGAAGAACTGCTCTCATATAAGGAGGAGAAACCTAAACAAATTTATAGCTGAAGAAACAATGATCCTCTTGAATGATACCAGGATGAGTCATCAGTAGCAAGAACATTTCATTTCTGATCATTTAGCTGCTCTATAATCTTAAAGAGTTTTAGTAAACAAAAAAAAAAATCCCACTACAAAAAGCACCAGGATGTTTATTTATACGAACAGCCCAACAGAGTATTATTTTTTCATCGTGAGATACAGTCAAGACAGCCCTCTCAAGGCACAGCAATTTGAAAAATAAAAAAATGTTTAGTTTACACTGCAGTTGCATCTACCTCATTTTAGTCAATTCTACTTGCACAGGGTATCAGCTTCACAGTTAAAGAAACCTTACTCAAGGGAAATCACCCAGCACTTGAGTCAGTCATATTTCCACACTTCAGTCATACTAAGGGCAAATCACACCTGACAATTTGGTGGCCTCTCATGATGGGCTGACTGCAGCAGTAAACAAGGGAAGACTGACACCCAACTCATCATCTACCCAGACTCTGTAAGGCCTTCAACACAGACCCACATGACACGTTTGTCTCCAGGTTGGAGAGATGTGGGTTTGAAGGGTGGACCACTCTGTGGAATAGGGAATTGGCTGCATGGACACAGAGCGAGAGAGCTGTGTCTCCAGGTGGGGCTGGTGATGAGTGGTGTCCCTCAGGGATCTGCCTTGGGACTGGGGCTCCTTAGTATCTTCATCAATGACACAGACAGTGATATCCAATGTGCCCTCAGCAAGCCTGCAGATGACACAAAGCTGAGGGGCACAATTGACACAACAGAAAGACAGAATGCCAGTCAGAGGGCCCAGGACAAACTTGAGAAATAGGCCCATGAAGTTCAGCAAGTCCAACTGCAGTGTGCTATAGCTGCGTTGGTGCTACCCTAGACATGAGCAAAGACTGAGAGAAAAACTCACTGAGAGCAGCTCTGCTGAGAAGGACTTTTGCTGGTTGAGAAAAAGCTGAATCTGAGTCACCAGTGTGGGCTTACAGTTCAAAGGGCCAACCATATCCTGAGCTACATCCAAAGTAGTGTGGGCAGCAGGACAAGGGAGATGATTCTCCTCTACTCCACCCTCATGAGACCCCACCCTCTGGAGTACTGCATCCAGGTCTGAGGTCCTCCTCCAACATGGACCTGTTGGAACAAATCTAAAGGAGAGTCACTAGGTTGTTCACAAGGCTTGAGCACCTCTCCTAAAACAACAGGCTGAGAGACTTGGGGTTGTTTAGCCTGGAGAAGAGAAGGCTCCAGGAAGAACTCACTGCAGCCCTTCAGCACTTAAAGGGAGCTTATAAGCGATGGAGAGTGACTTTTTGCATATTGCTATATGACAACAGTAAACGGTATTAAACTAAAAGAGATGGTTCCAGCACCTGAGTAGAGTATTGCTTTGCTGGGAACACAGCTCTGGCAGGGGGTCTGAGAGAGAGACAGCCCTAGTACTGACAGTGGCCACCCAACACCACCTTAATCCTCCCTCCTGCGTTGCAGGGTGACTGTGGCCATCCTCTTGTGTGCAGAGACAAGAGAGCTGACTACCTCAGGCTTACTGGACTGACCAGCTGGGGAAAAGGCTGTGCGAGGGCAAAACGTCCCAGAGTCTACACCTCCTCTCAAGACTTTTACCGTAGCTATTAAAAGAAAATATAATAAAAATTAATAACATCACCATAACACCAAACTTAAGTGAACAACCTACACAAAATCCACCCCTTGTACTTCACTACAACTACAGCAAAAAATTATCTATGATAATTTCAATCTGTTTTGCCTGAAATTTCTCATCTCAAAATCCTCATGACTCGCATCCAAGTCACGGCACCAAAAACTGAGGTGGTTTGGCCCTGGCTGAACACCTGGTGTCCAGCAAAACTGCTCAAGACCTTTCCCCCCCGCCCTTTACCCATTAGAAAAAAAAAAGCTAACAATTTAGGATTAGAGATAACAGCCAGGAGAGAAGCTTTGATTAATTACCACAGGCAAAGTAGAACTCAAAATAATGCTTAAATTTATTACTAACAAGCTAAGAACCAGAAATAAGAAATCAAAACAGTTTAGAAACACTTTTCCAATCACCCCCCAGAGTCAGTTTCACTTCAGCCTTTTGCAGATCTAAGTCCAAGACCTTTTAAGCAGCAGTTCTTCCAAATGTGCTGTTTCAGGGGTTTTCCTGCGGGCTGTAAGAGGACAGC
>JAWWTY010000088.1:14157924-14169854 GCA_035222235.1 Margarornis squamiger
GTAAGAGGACAGCTTGCTTCACCACAGTCGTCACCACAATCACGGGAGAATCATAACTCTGAGTCCTTCCCTTGCTTTCCATGGGGTCCTTCCCAGGAAAGAGATCCTCTGCTCCCTCATGGGTCATTCCCTGGGATGCAGTCTTTTATGGATAAGCTGTACCTGCTTAGCGTAGGTTTCTCTCTCCATGGGCCCCAGCCACAAATCTCTTGCAGGACTCCACTCCATCTTGGGCCCTCCCAGGAGGTTAACAGCCTCCTTCATGCATCCCCCTTCTCCGGCAGGAGGGTCTCTGCACCCTGACGAACTTCCATGGACTTCAAGGGGACAGCTCATAATCACCATGGTCATCACCACAGTTGTCAGGGAATCATAGCTTTGAGTCCCTTCCCCTGCTCCCACGGGGTCCCTACCTTTCCTTCTCCTCCTGCACTGACCTTGATGTCTGCATTGTTAATCTATGGCTGCAATTTTTAACTGTGTAACAACTCCTATCCTTAAATAGCTTGTCACGCAGGGGCATTATCAATGATTCAAAAGCAGGAAGTTTTCCTCGGAGCTGACTATCATTGGCTCCATAGAATAGGGGAAAACCACTAGCAGCTTCTAACAGAAGCTACTCTTCTCTTTATCAAACAACCTGATTAGAAAACCCATGACAATGGGCCAGCACCCAGACGTAAGGGTTTCTCCAACATCATGGGCATGAAGTCATCTTATGAACACCTCAACCATCTGCTCAGAAGGCAAGGCCAATACAAACCATCAGGCAGGTTAAGCTCCTGTCTATTTCCAGTCTAAAAGCTGGTAGAATCCTTTACTGGAGTGCAGGAGCTCCTGCAAGGCCTAAGCAGAACAAACAGTTTAAGGAGTAGGATGTACAGGATCCAGCAAAGGCTGCAGTGAACCACAACCATTTCCTTCTGAGGCAATGCCTGCTGATCCAAAGGCAGCCTCAGTGCCAAAGGCCTGCTCTATCCTGTGCACGCAAATGCTGAACCTGACTTAGCTCTGGAAATAAAGTTGTCTGTTTTCACATTTAACCATGTTCTTAGTCCCATTCAGTCTTCTGCACAAGGAAAGGACTTCCCTGCCTGGCATCTGCAAAATAAGCCCGTATGTCCAGGAGTGGTTTAGCATTTCTGGCAAGCTTTGCCTTGAAGAAGCAAGGGAAGTGGTAATTCTGCACAATTTAAAGTCTACAGATCAAACTTTACAAGTCATACTTCATAACGAGTATTCTCTGTAAGGTAGCTTGGATGATCAGCATTATTCACAAAAGGTGTAGGCACTTTGAACTCTCAATAACGTAGGACAGATGAATTACATAAATTAAGTTACTTAACAAAGTACCAAATCCACATTAAAAGGAAATGTTAAAATTGTCCCTGATATATGAATACGCCCCTGGCTTACTTTCACTGCCTTAACAGTAAGTTTCACTTACTGGTTAAAAGACCAAAACAACAAAATCCACTTTATTTTCTACTTCAACTTCCCTAACATCACCTAGTCTGTTAAATACTTCTGGCTATGCTGATGCCTGCTTTTATACCCACTTCCTATTTTCTTATATTTCACCTTCTTCCTTCTACCAGAATGAGCCTTTCATCATTAGCGCACTTCTTAATGTCTCTCAATTGCTCTCCTGGCTCTTCTCTGCAACCTTGCCTTGGGTTTAAGTGGGGCAGGGCAGAATGGCAGGGTGGCTTCTGCAGTAAGACACCAGCAGACAGAGACACCGGTCTCTCCCCTCCAGGGACCTAGCTGTGCTCAGCAAAAGCAGCACATGTAGCTGGCTCCTGCTTTTCAGCCCGTGACTGTCCGGCACTGCAGCTGGTGAGCAAGGCTCCACCTTAGAGCTGTAGTAGGCAGACTGACAAGATGAGCCTAGTATAGGATTTAGCAAATCCATGGACAATGGGATGTGGTGCTGAGAGCAGGAGGATCCTTCTTTGTCTGCAGCTTCAAATTGCCTTCACCATGTATCTTAGGTGCCACCACTGTCCTTGCCAGCACGGCCCAGAACAGCAATAGAACTCACAGACAGAAAGGACAGGGAGCTTGCCACAGAGTGTTGCTGTGCCTGACATGGCCAGCGCAGACTGTGCTGCATCAGTGTTTCACTGTGTTTTGTGCAGGAAGGTTGACACTGCTTTGGTACCTTGGCTTGTTTGGCTTGCCCTTCACTGTTCATCTCCTGCAGCGGCAGCTGGCTTGGCTCCTCAATACCCAAACACGCACTGTCTGCAGTACCTGTGTTCTCTGGTGTATGTTTTTTTGGGAAGGACCTGGTGGAAAACTGCTGCAGAGAGCAGGGTAGCAATGAACTTCCCAAAGAGGCTGTGATGCCACATGGGGTGTTTTCCTGTGAGCTCCTATCAGGCAGTGCTGGGAGCCAGGCTCTGCTGCTGCCACAGGACCTCCACAACCTCCTCCTGACAGCAGAGCACTCAGCAGGGCTCTGCCAGAAGTGTCTGACCCTGCCTTCTGTCTCCCCTCTTGCTTGGAACCCGCCACAGGTGGTGAGCACTGGCACGGGTTGTCCAGAGAAGCTGTGGCCGCCCTACCCCCAAAAGTCTTCAAGGCCAGGCTGGATGGGACTTTGAGCATCCTCCTCTAGTGGAAGGTGTCCCTACCCATGGGAGGAGGGTTGGAAATAGACAAATCTTTAAGGTCCCTTCCAATCCAAACCACCCTACGGTTCTGTGACTCTCCACTGCCTCTGTCCCCTGCCCTCCCCCAGCGGTCACCTTGTGCCACCAGCCCTGAGCAGTGATGAGCTCTTGCTCTGGGCAGCTCGCATGTGCTGCTGCCAAGGATGAAGCTTCTGTGCCTCTGCCCTGCTGGCCATGTCCAGGCCTGTGCTCAGCACATGGGATTATTCTCTCCCACCCATGGAAACAGAGATTTGGACACCAGAAAGCAGACTTTAGTAATCTTGAACTCAAGTGAAAGAGCACTACTCTCATGATTAGACCTATCATCTCAACTAACCCTTACAGAGGATATTCATTAGTGCTACTACAGGATATTATATTAAATAACTAACAAGATAGCCTATACCAAAAAGATCCCAAGCCTCCTAATCTTTTGCAATCGTTATCTTGATTCTTCTTTTCTCCTTCTTCATCTTTTTGCATTTTGCAAACTCCTTCTGGGCCATGACAAGCATACAAGCATTCTAAAATAATGCTTTGTACCATTGTAAATGATAACCAACTGATAGGGAAGGAAGAGAATGCTGACAATTAAGTATAACCCTAGAATGTGAATCAAACTGGGTTCCACAAATATATAGAGGGGAAAAAAGTATTCCTCTCAGAAACAACCATTTCATTATCATTTCACTGAGCTATTGTCCCATGGGCCAAAAGAACTGTCAGGCTAAACCTCAAAGAAGTCACAAGTATCTCATACACATCAAGCCTAATCTATAAAGGCAAACACTCTTGTTTGTCTCTTTAGTAAACAGGTAGTGTTTGTTTGCATTTTTATGCAGCCTACTGATTCTGCACATAGCTGCACACAGTTGAGAAAAGAAGTCACACAAAATATTAGCAAAGTAAGGTACTTATTCAAATTACATGGGGGGTCATCAGAGCACAAAAAGTTCCTCTTCATTATTAAGAGCATGCAAACATTTAATAATAAGTTGCAAAGAAATCAGTGTTCATTTCTAAGAAAAGAGTCATTACAGTACATAAAATTAATTTCTCAATTACAGAATGTGTGCAGTGATTCCAAGAGCTTTTGCTGTTAATTTTATATCTATAACTGTGAATGTATTTCTTTAACACTGTCAAGGAAATTACCAATAGCTACTCAGTCACAGTTACTAAATCTATTTAAGGGTTAACACTTTTGATTATAAAACTGATTTATGAGAATCTAAGCATCAGCTGTACAGAAAACCAATCCAACTGCACAATGAATTGTTACGTTATTGTAACTCTTAAGAAAAAATAAAATAAAAATCACACAACTGAACTGTTTGTCCAAAAAAGTCTCCACAAATGCAAAGTGAAGCTCTTTCACTTTAGTCACTCCAGTGAGTATCTTGATACTCTGGTCCCAGGACTGAAGTACAGTAGCAGAGGTACACATTCAGTAAAACAGATATAAACTTACCATAGAAGTCACTGATCTGGCATCTTCTTCATAATTCACTACAGGTGGTGGCTCTTTCCCATCATTCTCTTGAACCTTTTGTTCCAGCAGTTCTTTCTGGGCTGCAAATTTTGCCTCAGAGCATCTTAATTGCTGAACAGTTTGCTTAAGTTCTTCAAGTGCTTGCTTTTGGCTCAGCAAGAGTACAATACTGCGAAGAAAAATCATTTAAAAATATACATGACTTAAAATATATATTTTGCTTCATAAAAGCTGGGGAAAAACCATGACAAATTGCTCAACACAATTATTTATTCCAAGGTATCAACACATGGAGCAATTCTAGAAAATTTTCAAAGCTACAAGACAATGCTAGCAAACACCCATTCTCTTTTCTCTCTCACAAATACCACATTGTAATAAATAGAGATGAAACTACTCTTTTCATTCACTTTTGACTGAATTTATAAACACAAGGATCCCTGTCCTTTGGAGAATAAATTTTTAGATAATGATTTCCAGTGATAAGAAATTCACTGCAATCTACATAGTTGTTGTAATGATAATTTGCATTATTAAACTCACGTCACATCCGGTATAAATTCATCTGCCATTAAGTCAGATATATCTGTTGTTTCCTCTACTCCGTAAGTATTTCTGGACTGCATGATAGCAGTCTTCTAATGAAGCTAAATAAATTGATCTCTATGAGAATCTAAAAGCAACTTTTTTCTGTCTTCTTCTTTTTTATGGCTCTTCTCATACCCATGAATAACCGAGACAGATATGATTAAATCATTATTGAACTTAGAACATCTTAGAACATCTGCAGGTACCTAGATGACTATTATCCCAAAGAACTGCCAAAATCAAAGACTGACAGAAGCTGCCTATAAGACAGAATTATCCACAGAATAACACAGACACCCTTAAAAGCACTCAACTGGAACCCAGTGATATGCAGTCTGTAAGAGATGCAGATTTCTCACAGTCTACAAGAACAGATGAAGGAGGTAAAGGGACCAGAACTGTGAAGAATGAGGAACATATGAAGAAAAATCACAGTCCTCTGTCACTCTGTATTTTCAGGATAATCCCTGGAAGGCAGACCCTCTTGCAAGCCCTATCCTCAGAGAAAAAAAAAGACAAGTGTTCATATTGAGATTGTTTCTTCACAAACTGATGCCTGAGCCAAATGACTGTTCAAACAGGTTTCAAAGAACCACTTGTCATAAAATCCTCATTTGCAGGAAAAGATAAAAATTGTATCTCTATAGATGAGCAATATACTAAGTTACTAATGAACAAAGCTCCACACTATCAGCAGAATGATCATTCATGTAAAAAGGATAAGTGTGATGTACGAAGACAGGATTACAGGATACGAAACTGAGATTTGGCATGAGATTGCATGTATTTAAAAGCATCAAACAAGAAAATGAACAGCTATCCTGGCATTATCTTCAAGATAATGTTCTTTCATCTGGTCCTCATTATGAGAGGAAAAGGACACCACCCTGTGAAAATAATTGTCTTCCACCACCAGCAAGCCTGTGGTGAATACACATTGTCCATAAAGACATCCCCAAACACAGAATTGCTTCTACCTATCACAACACAGTGATAACAAGACACACTCTACAAATGAAAAGCCATAAACCAGTCTCTTTCCTGAAATGAGGCAAGAGGGATTACCACCTAACTGATTTTCCCAAGTTCTGCTCTGAATGCTCCCCACTCCAGTTATGCATGAGGAATTGGAATATATAAAATTATTTGCCTATGCCTTACATGAGTGCAAACTTTACAGTCCTTCTTGCTACCAAAGAGCTAGTAGCAACCTCACAGAGTGAGATCTTCTGTGAAGAGCCCCTGCATGTCAGGGCAACACATCAGGAACTGGTATAAAATCTGGTAAACTGAATCAAACCCCAAATTTTCAATATGGCATCTTCTCGGGAGGGCAGACGATATGCTTGATATATACATATATAAACAGAATACAATTAAAACATTCTCTGTGTTGAAGGTAATATAATCATTTGAAGATGAAAAGGGATATTAGTGCCAGGATAATAGTACCAAAACAGTGCCATGTGGTATGGCAGCAGTCTTAATGAAACCAAGTGCAACACTTGGATGAGACCTTCAAGGGACAGTAAGAACACGTAAAAGCATCCTGATCACTCTGCACTGCAGTTAAAAGGTGAAAATGGGGTCTGTTGGAAGAAGGCATGATCACTGACAAATCACAACAAGGATGATTTCAGGGAAACTTTAACCTTACAACTCGGTATCTAAGAAAGATTTCATGCCTTTTAATAAGACATACAGGTACTGGCGCAATTTGAACCAAAATCATCTTCTGAACACTGCAAACATCTGCTAAAGGATCAGTCTGAGAAGTGCACCCACAGCAAGCAATACAGTGATGGTCTGAACTATTTTTAGACTGTGACATAGTTCATATACAGTTTATCCTTTAAGCAAAGTGCAGCAAGGAAGGCAGGTCAAGAACCAAGAGTTGGAAAATACACTGTGATTACATGTGAACTTCACCAAAGAAAGAATAGGAGAGTATCTAATTAAAATACTCTTATCATACATATGGATAAAGTTTTAGATCAGAATTAAATACTATACAAGGTATCATGCGACAAGATTCCGTCAACTAAGAGCTTCAAGACATCTTCAGTGAATGAAGGGTTACCTGAAGGTCTTGCCCTCCAATTCACTATTGGTACTAGAAACTAATATTTATGACCAAGTTAGTAAGGTTATGACTGATTGGAACAAGAATCAGAAAAGTATCATTACAGAGAAGGTTTCTTTATCTGTTCTTTAACTTCAGTTCGGATGAGGATGTATTTTTTCTTACCAGAGGTAGAAGAAAAACTTAAAGATGTTGCCCAAAAATGATTTTTTACAATAAAGTTTTATTTATGGTGCTGTACAACACTCACCTGTTATTTACTATGCAGTACTACAGAATATCAGATTTATACCCTTTACATTTATAGTTTTGTAAAGAAAATGCAATGAAGAATGAACTTGTCAGGTTAAGTTCCAAACATATTACTGCATAAGGAAGAGTACATGTCGTGCACAGAACTCTGAATGTCTTTCACAAAATTACAACTCCACAAGGAATTGTGTCAGAGAGACAGTGTGAATTCAGTCATCTTCCATCAAGCTGAAGTTACAATACTAACCAAAGGTCCAGCTCATGAGCCATCCCAAAACCATGATAATTGTATTAAATCCATGGAGTTGCTCAGTTCTTCAATAAGTTAGGGTCTGCAGTGGATAAGGGTTATTTTAGAGATGAGAAACTAACTTATTGTTGTTTTTCCTAGTAATTGGTGCTCACAAAAGCAGACCAAGATTAGTGGAGGTTATTTTTTAAGTCTTAGGAATTGCAATATAAACATTTTTTTCCCTCTCAAATTATTATATTTCAGAATTTCATCTCAACTTACTCAGATTTCTTTTCACAAGTCTTAGAGGACTCCTCTATTTTTTTCTCTAGTTCCAACACAAGTTCCTCTTTGCTCAAAAGGGTTTGCTGTGTCTGCATCAGCTCTTCTATCACTGTTTTTAACCTGGAAGATAGAATTCAGAAACCCATGTTGTGAATACACAAACTGTATATATTAGGGAACATTGTATTTTTTTCCTGCAGATGTAAAGGAGCATTATTTGTTAGATTATCTTACTCAGTGCTTGGTGATTTTTGGTTGGGTTTTTTTTTTGTGGACATACTTTTACACTGTTAATCCATATTATTACAGATTACTCGGTATAGATACAAGGTTACAGAATGACCTGCAGCTTCCCCATTAAGATTTATTTTTTCCAGAATGCATGATGAGTTCTGTGGATTGATGCCTTCCTAACATATTGCTAATTTATGAGATGTTTTATGAAAGATGAAAGCCTTTCAACTTCTGAAGTACATGTTAAATAAATACACAGAATCAGTAGTTGGGCTCTATTTACCTCTAGAAATAAGAAAAATAAAAATCAACACCTTCTGTTACACGAGTGATTACATTTTTCTCCACAATTATCCTTTTGAGGTTACAATCACTGGTAACGGTTAATTCAAAGGAAAGACAAAATTGTACAAGAACACTCAACGCTAACAGAGAAGGGATTATTACACTTCAAAATCATTACTGACACTTTATAATTATGCTGGTAAACATTTCAGTAACAAAAAATATTCAAGGAATGTACAACAACATTTGCATTCCGAACAATGCAAGTAAGCACCTTACATAATGATGACAACTAAAATGCATATCAATACATATCTATGTTGAATTCAAGAAACTGCTAAGTCAGAAAAATTTTTTGAAAAACAAACACATACATCTTGTTTCCTTCTAAGCATTCATCTCTGCCTCCTTACTCTGCTTTCCCTGTTCTTTCAAGCCAAATTTCTATAAAATCATTAAAGTAAAGAGCAGAACAAAAGCAAAATATGTATAGCAATTACCACTGCACAGATCTATGGCCCAAAACCACTCCCAGCTGGGGAGTGGCACAGGAGATCAACTCTCTAAATGTGTAGGAGGAACATACCACATGTCCATCTATACCAAACTGAATTATTTTGTTCAAAACAATGACTTAGTCCTCTCCTCATGATACACTCTATACAATGTTCATTACATATGGTCTTTGCTCAGATGGTCCTGCATCTTGGAAGACTCAAACTACTAAAAAAAAGCAATAGAGTGAAGGACAGAAGGTTACTTCTCAAATGACCAAGCTGCTACCTGTTTTGAGATAAGAAAAATACTTAAAGCATTTCCCTCAAAGTAACATCCTCACAGCTCCCCTTTACACAGACATTTTAATTGGTTTCAGGCTACCAAAATATGTATGCTGAACTTCTCAGAAATTACTGTCTTCTTACATTGGGTCTCCATTTTAATACTAACTTTTTTAATTTAGCACCCTTTTAAAAAAAGTAATTACCAATTTCGTAACTACTTTTTGATGAGATTTCTAATCAACAATTTAATCAACACTGTATTGGCCTAACACCTGATTTACAGGAAGCAGATGTTAAATCTCATGATCAAGCACCAATAGTCAAAAAATTAAAACCAAATTAGTAAGACTGTTCATCACTGGAAGGTATTAGTACATACATTCAAAAACATCTTCAAAATTTTTCACCGTTTCAAAAATATCAGTTTTTATAATACAGCATCAGATTGAAAGACAACGTTGATGTAGTTCTTCCTGAAACTTCTGAGATACTTTAGGACATTTGTATTTATCTTAGTGAAAACAAAACAAAGCAACCATGTAAACACTAAACTAAATTGCCTCATTGTATTCAACATCTATTTTTTGGTTTAAACAATAACTTTTATTCAAACTGACTAGAACAGACAACTCTGCATCTGTCTTGTATCATCTTGGTTGTGGTTTGCCAAAGGAATTTCCTTGTGGCCTTGTATTTGCCTTCTGGATACAATCAGTTTACAAAAGGGTTTCTATTACTAACCAGTTAATCACTGCAGCCTTCATGAGCTTTAACAACTACACAAGCCTGCAACCTGGAAACCTTCCTTTCATATTTCATTAGTTATTAGCACCATTCTGTCTCAAATAGCAATAAAAATAAATGCTTGAGCTTACAGAACTTATATTTCAAAAGATTTTTTAAATTAAATTTGATATCAATGCTCACTGATCAACATTTACCTCATTCTGCTTGTCTCCTCTCAGTTTTTCATGCATGTGTCTTCAAAGCATAAACTTTTTCTCTCAAATATTATTCAGTGACAGTCATGAATATTTATGACGGGGCACTATAACTCTCATTCCTTAGAAAGGTTAGCTGGTCTTTCAACTACCTCCCTCTGTCAAAATTTTATTCATAAGCTTATCTAAAAATGTAAAAGCCAGTTTTCTCAATGTTTCCCTAAAATATGTTTTATTAAAACCTTCAAACAGTATGTAAAGCTGTCATTTTCCCATTGCATACTTAATAAATCAAATGATTCAACCAAATATTATTGATTACAAATCAATTTGTATCTTTGAATCTTTTAAATGTTTGTGAAATAAATCCTCTATGTGCACTTATTATATTTGGTAGTTACTGAAGGTAGTTTTGCAGAAACATAATGATGTAGTATTCTGAAGATCCAAGGCCGTGATATCAATAGGAAAGACCAACAGTCAAATTTCTATTGTTTCATCAGATACAGAATTGACTTGTGGGGCTTTTTCGGCTGCAGTGGCTTTAGGGCAAGACTATAAGAACATGTACTTAAAACACAGTTAACAAGGTATACAAGTAAAGACAGCTACAGAGAACTAAGCACTTCACAAAATAAAGGGTTCTCATCTGCATTACAAAGCAAAAGGACAAAGAGGATAAGAATAAACAGTTTTTACAGTGCCAGAAGCCAGTGGAGCTTCATAAACAATCTGCACTACTTAATATGTTCATAATAATTCAAATAAAAGCGCAGTTTAAAAATCAGTGAAGAATTTTGATTGCATAATGTTACGTGAGGTACAAGGAAGGGTCTGAATGTGAAGAATACAAAAGGATTTTCCAGACTTCATGATACTCAACAGCTGGACTGTCACTTCAATACATATTGGAATTGGCAAATATTCAGTGGGGAAAAAATAATCTGTAGTTTTATTTATGTAGAGAATGGTTCTAAAATGACCATTACCACTCAGCAATGAGATCTTGGAAGTACAGTAGACGATTCCTTGAAAATGTCAGGTTGGTACACTGCTAGGGTCAGAAAATCAAACAGAATGATTCTCTAGGATTTGTTAAAAACAAAGCAGAGTTACAATACAGGAAACCTCAGAATGTCTCCCTCTAAACTATGTATCTGGATTACCTGTGCAATTCTAGTCACTCATCTCAAACCAACAGAGCAACCTCGAAAACATTCAAATAAAGACCACAAACTTGATAAAAGATGATTAAGTTCTGTGAAAGAATGGACTAAAGCTTAAGAGGGCTCTGATAAAGAGATCACAAAGTAGAAGTTGGAAGAAATTTACAATACCATAGACAGAAGGGAATAGACTGTTCTTATTCTCTCCCAAAACAAGAGCTTATGGAGCCATATAGTGAAACTAAGAAGTAGTAGGTTCACAAAATACAAAGTTAATATCTGGAATACCTGGATCATAAATTCTACGGACAACAGGTGCTTATACATACTGAAACTCACTAGGCAAGTTCATAAAGGAAGAATACCTCTAAGGCTATTAGAAACTACCTCTAAGGCCATGAAAGATAATTAATACTTCTGTCTCAAAATATTCCTGAGATGAAAATTATGGGAGGTTGAGGAAACTGAATTGCAGGATCATCCTGCTTTTGTTCTCCACTCAAGACTTTTCCCTGCTGGCCAACATAATGGAGAAGAAAGTTGGTTAGGTCAATCTTTTGTCTGACCTAATACAGTTAAACTGTTTTTCTCTGAGTCCTATATCTATACCAGAAAATGAACACCTTAAAGACAGCAACATTTAAAAGACATATCTGATTCCTTTTCCAGAAAAAAAATCACACCATAAAACTTTTCACTCAAATTCATAGAACAATTTCAAGTGGATGAATATAAGATTTGCAACATTAAATTGTTGGAAATTGTATTGAAAATGTTACATGAAGTGCTGAGACCTGAACAATAGGCCTTTAGCTGGTGTTGACCTCTAGGTGAACCTTCCAACCTAATGTTATATTTAGCCATGCATCTGCTTATTAGCCAAAATTCTGCTTAATCGGTAAAGATTTGCATTTGTTATGAATGCATCTA
>JAWWTY010000088.1:14184778-14212647 GCA_035222235.1 Margarornis squamiger
TCCTGCTGACTGGTGTGGAGCCTGCTGATGACCAGCACCCCAAACCACTTTCCTGCAGGGCTGCTCTCCAGCCACTCTGCTCTCAGTTTAAGATGTATGTCCAGAACTTTTAAAATATTCCTACCTGCAAAGCAGTTTTTTTGCAAACTGCTGCAACTAAACTGGGATGGCTTTGTCTGTTAGTTCTGTCTCAGGAAGCAGACTCAGAAATTTAGTGGGTGACCAGCCTTATCACCACTCTGCAAACCAAGAGATGCAAACACAGTGCTTTTAATTAGCATGGGTTTCACAAGACCAAAGTCACAAAGGTAGACAGAAAGAAAACAGGACCTTCATGTTCATCCTCTGCGGTCTTTTTCCCTTTTATGTCTTTCAAGAGGATGAGTGTGTTTCTTCAACAAATAAAATCACCTACTACCTCCTCTACTTCTTTCTGAGAAGAGCATAAGAAAGTTTTCCCTGACTTAACAATTAATGACTTCAAACAACAAATAGTTTTCCAATGGGAAAAAAAAATATGTGTATACTTAGAGAGTTCATATTTACAGAATACCAGAGCTAAACTTCCAAGTTAAGAATTAGTTCAGCAAACCTATCTGCTTACTGTTAGGATAAATAACATACCATAAAAATAGCAAAAATGAATGTGCAATCTTTTGAACTGTTTTTAGATGTTTGAGCTATTAAGCACCTCTAGTAAATTGTCTCAGAACTGTGAATGCTGGTCTGTGAGGATTGAGGTGAGTACATCCTGGGGCTGCATGTCTGTGTTCAGTGGAAACTGCATGCCCAAGCTGGTCCCACACTCTGTAAGAAGTCACCAAGATCTTTTTGCTCTCCCCAGGGTTTCCTGCTCTAGAAGCTTTATTTTACACAGAAGAAACAACCCTACCCCTTCCAAGCACTGGTAGCTGATATGAGCTGAAACATTTACAGTGGAGGATTAATTTGAAATCCACACAGTCTGCTGACCCCTGTGAATAAGACAGACCAGTTCAGTCAGTGTTACTTGTTTTGAACTAACAGTGTAAGAGTTTCAGTCAAAACTAAACTCAAAAAATATCCCACTAGAAGGTTCCCTCATTGCAGCAACAGCTACAAGCAACACACACCACCAGGAAATGTAGCTGTATAATAACAATTTTACAGTCATCTCAGAATGAATGTACCAGCCACCTAATAAGTATTTTTTCGCCACTCAGCTATTACAAAGAATAGTAGGACAATAATTTGATTTAATGAAAGCTTTTTTAACAGCTCCCCTATTTATAATAGATGTAGCTATGCTGTTGTGCAACTTCAATACGGACCACAGAAGTCACATCAATTCTGAAATATTAAATCACAGGAGTGTCAGGGACCAGAAAATATTCTTCCAGGAGATGCAATGCTGTATAATGTGCTTCGTGTACTGTTAATATTTCTAGTCTCCTCTAAATCACAATGTTGTCAGGGAACACAAGCCTAGGGAAATCTAGTGTAATTTTTTTTATACTGCTGTAGCAGCATAAAATGAAATTATGATATTAAATACACTAGAATCAATATATTTTTTCTTTAGTATCTACTCCATATCCATTGTCACATAAGAATGTTGCAACAGTTTTTCCATTCAATCAGTAATGAACTAGTAATAAGAATACAATAAACACCTGTAACAAATACATTTACATGAAAACTGATTTTTTCTAAAGATTATGTTGTATTAAAATTCAGTATGAACCTCCCAAAGCTACCCAACTTGCAATATGAACTGCTATAACAGCAATTGCTTCACACTTAAACACCTAACACCAAAATCAGCTGCAAAAATAGATGCTAAATTTTAAGATTTAAAGCTTCTCAATTTTTTAAAAATATGCAAGGAGAAGAGTAAATTATTGTTTATTATTTCATGTAATCATCATTTCCTTATTTATATAGCAGTAAGCAGTGTTTAATCAAAAAAATCAAGGATGAAAACATCTGAAAGCCCCACAAACACACTCTGAGCTATACTGAATAGAGGTGCACAATTCTGCAGAAACAAAAATAATACTGCAAACAGCAAACAAAGCAATTACTGATCCAATGAAACAAGATTCAAACTGTAATGAAATACCACAGTTGATATTAGTAGTTTTCCAACAGTCTCCATTTTGTATTCTTAACACATTACTTATGAAACTGTTTCAGAAGCCTTAGGACTTCTTTAGCCAAACAATGCCCTTTCCGTTTGGCACAAATTTTGGCTCGGTGTGTTTTTCTGCAGCAGCAACATCAACATGCCACATTCCAATTACCTTGTTACTCTGCACCACTGATTAGCACAGCATTATAAACTCAGACTTGTATACACTCTGAGAGTGGTATTTGGACTCAACATTGTAGGATGTTTACATCATTTTTTCTCAATATCACAGACCCAAAAGATTTCACAAGGCTGTCCTCTTCATAAGACAAAAACTTATAATATTGGTTTTCTATAATATTTCGCTCCAATGACTCTTTGCATGCTCTGTAACTCCAACATGTCCTAATGTCCCAATTCTGCAAAGGAACATGCTGTGTATTCCCTGCACATACTTTCTGGAGGTTTTTAAACAAAGCTTTCTAGTCCAGAAGAGACTACTGTAATCATTTTGTCCACAGCGTCCCAAAAACTGAAGTATGCCCCATTAAAGAGGCACGGGACTAGTTCAGCTTGCTGACCTTATGCCCTCTCAGCCTGTTGTCTCTCACCATACATTCCTTCCATGAAGGAATGGAAAAAAACCCCAGAACCCTATCAACCAAATGAGCAACACCAAGCAGACTACCTTGACACTTGGGAGTTTCCATGCCCAAGAAAAACCAACCAGACTGCATTTGTGATTGCCATGGTAATCACTGGTCCAGAACGAGGCAGCTACACGTGACTAAATGGGGTAATGGCTAGAACAAACAAATCATTCACTTCTGACTGAGACAGCACGCACTGGTGCCTGTAACAAGGCAGTGCATTCCAGACTAAGGTGCAGTGGCAGCCAAGGCTCAGTGGTGCACTCTCTGCAGCACACTGCAGCACCTGTGTTAGCAGAGAGTTCCCCAGTACAGCTTCTAAGACAGAACCTCAGACACTGCCATCTTTCTCCAGATGTGAAGATCACAAAGGCTTCCATAATGAAGCCCCTGCATCCTTCAGAAAGCAGTTCCCTTTTCCTTGCTAAAACTCACACCAGCTGCCTTACCCATAGTCTTAAGACAAATAAAATCTGTAACTAACTGGTATCATTATTTGGTCTTTAACACTCATAATTCTTTCCAATGGTTCTCTTAAATACTTTCAATAAAAAGTCAAAACACCTGTAACCTTGCTCAGGTTGTCAACACATTACTTCACAGTGACTGTCCACTTAGCTGGTGGAAACTGTAACACACAGAAATTCAAGTCTACCTGAGAATACTTTCTGACTACAGAAAATCACAACACTTTCCACTGTATAAACCTCACCAATATTTACCCTCTTCAGTTAATATCCTCTGCCATTTGTGTTTAGCCCAGAACTCAATACCACTCAGCTAGAAAACAGGGAAGGAAATCTCTTCACAGGCTGAAAAACCACTTACACCTCTTTCACAGCAGCTCTAGTAAGTTACTCTTTCACTAGGAAGTGGCTTTGCTATTCCAGAACAAAACAGAAAAAAGTCACTAAATTTCAAAATCACTACACTTGCAAAACAGAGACATTTCTCACTCATTACTTCATGGGACCTTCATTCTTCTCCTGTGGACCAGCTGGTAGAGGTGCTGCATGAATTTGCAGGTAATTCAGCGTGCACAGCTCTGGGGGTAAAGATAAAGCTGTGTGTCCCAAAGGAGTAGCTGTCCCCTTTGGCTCCAGAGAGGCAAGGTCAGTCACTGTCTTAGGGATTTGGTTTGCCAGAGGAACAGATTCTGTTGAGAACAGCATTTTACACAAGTGGACATGGATTGGTTATTTTAACATATTTCTTTCAGGAGCTGTGTCCACATATTTATTTTTTTTTGTTTGTTTAACAAAATGTTTTTCAGGGTATTTTCAATATTTGCTTATGCACTCCCACTGGTCTGGTAAGCCCTGTTCCTTCCCTTGTTACCAGTAAATCTTGAAATCCTGAAATACTGAACCAGTCCGGATATTAACAAAAGTAATATTTCTTAATAGCACATAATTTGACTAAGCACTTCTTACTGAATAAAGGATAGCCTGGAATAATGAAGCATTACAATTTTAAGACTTCCTTAACTTTCCACTTCACCAACCAGTTTGACAACTTAAGGGCTCAGAAGTGCTATGAAAACACCACGACTTAAAAAAAAAATCCAAGCAGCTCAGCTGACTTGCAGCTGATACACAACTGCAGTAGCTCATCAACTACATAAGTATTTGTAAACAGGAACACAGCCTGGGATGCACCAGGGGAGAATCGATTCTCCAACTTTTGGAGAAAAACATGCAGCATTTTTATGGACGTCAGTGTTTCTCAAAATAGATTTACACTGAGATTTCAGGGGAAGTGACATTAGGTACGAATTGTAATATTGCAAACATTAAATGGAAGCCTAAAAGAGAAGGCCAAAGAAAACCAGAGAGGGTAAGAGTGTCTTAAAAATAGCTTATGTTTGCTGTCTGTCTACAGAAATATTAATTCAGTTAATCAAAACCACATCAAAACATCACAGCTGCTGACAGCAAAAACACTAGTTTTATTTCAATGGGAAAGTTGGCTGCTTCAGGAATGGAGAATGACCAGACTTGTAACAGGAAGACAGGATAAGACAGGATAAAAATAACATACTAAGATCAGAGCACCCTTTATATTTTCCATGTTACAAACTACATATTCCCATGTTAAGTAGTTTCGTGGGGATAAATGAAGTAGCAAAATTAAGGTTACATGTAGAAGACAAGGAACTGAATGAAAAGAACAGCTGAGTATTCATTTACATTTTTAAGTGAATATGAACATCAATAAAAGAAAAAAAGCTGAAGCCAAACAGTGTTTAAAATAACTTATCTCCTGCTGTTTTGTCATTACATTCACATATCAGCTACCACTCCAAATTTTAGACAAATTTGGAAGGAAACAATCTTGCTCTCTGCACTGACAGCTACTATAATTACACTGCAACAGAACGAAGGACATGAACTGTTATTTAGGCAGTCATACAGAAACTTAAAGATGCATCTTGGAAATACACCGCCATTCAATTAATTTTCACTAAAGAAAAGAAAAAAAAAATCTTAGAGGGACACGTAAGAACAATTACTAGCAAGATATTCCAATACATAATGGAACAAAGGCTCTCTTTTATCTAATTACTGAAGCACAATTCAACTGGAATCAAAATCTATGCAGATTGGACATATCATTCAATTAAAAAAAAAAATCTCAGTGTGTAATGACTTATTTTCCTCTTTTAATTGAGTTTGACAGAGGACTGACTTGTTGTTATACTAACAAGAATTGATTGTAATCGAGTTACTCAAAAGAAAAAAATCATCCTGTTTCATTGTAAGAGTTTTAGCAGGCTTGGAAAAGACACTAATAAACAGACAAAACTAACTCAAATCAGTCATACCTTTAGCCACAGCTTCTTTATACTTTTCTTTGGCAGAATTTACTTCCTTTATTAGTTGTCTATAGTTAGATTTTAGTTTTTCTAGTTCTGTCTTCGTGACCTTTAAGAAAACAGAAATATAAAAAGCATTAAAAATACTTATTCTCAACATAAAAATTCTTAACATTAGTGAAAGAGAATTAACAGGATTTATTATCTAAAATAAGGATGTTACCACTTTCTATTGGCTTGAGATAATCTTAACAGGATACTACATGGTGCAATTACATGGTACAAATTACATGTTGCAAATTACATGGTGCAAAATCAAAATCAATAAATGCATGGAATTAAATAAGAGGCCTGAAACAGAGATCCCCATTAACATCAGAGTAATTAAAAATATGTTTAGGAAATCCAGCTAATCATAAATAGCATTTCATTTCAATTACATGAGAATAAAACATCAAAAATATGCTATAAATCATGTTACGTTAAGATGTCCTACACGTAGGAAGGAAATACTTTAGCACTTTAAAAAAAAGAAAAAAAAATGAAAAGGCAAAAAAAAGGCAAGATAGCAGAATTTTTAGATATTACACTTAATACAAAAGACTAAGGAACACCAACTGCACATGAACCAATACAGCAATTGTAAAACTTAAATCCTTAAAAAGGAAAACCAAACCAAGGATACAAGTCCTATGACATTTGTGTAAAACACATGGTGTTTGACTGTCCTTAGGAATTTTCAAAAAAAGATTCCTCACTGCAGAGATTTCTAGAATAAGAAAGGACGACACATACGAATTTCACCTAACCACCTTTTTCTGCCAGCATATCCTAAATATAGGAACTGCGTAGACATTGATGTTCACAAAGTTTGGATACTGTCCTGGGAAACAGTAAGCATTTTACCTCTGTGCATTAACAAAAGCAGAAATAATACCACAGAACATGTGAGCTATTTTGAATTTCAGGGAATCATTCTGTAAGTGTTCAAGGTACACAAAACCTTTAAACAAACAATGGGAGCTAACAATGGGAGAACATATCTAACCAGAATGCTATTCAAATGATTCTCTGGAAAATGAGGGAGGAAAAAAAAAAAAAAAACCCTCAAACCAAAAAACAACCCAAGCTTATTCATCAAGATCCAAAATATATTCATGGCTATGCAGGCCATAATTAATAAAGTCAATACAGTTTGTCACTAATCATTTGGTGAGTGGTCAATATGCACTACAGTTTTTTTGGAAAAGCTTTATTTTAAAAGACAGTTTTATTAGAGACTTTATTAGCATTTAACCTATTAACAAAACAAATAAACAAACCAAAAAAAACATTTTGCATAGTCTCTCTTAAAAGTATACCTGAGTTTTCAGCATCTTATTCCTTTCAGCCGCTTTCTTTTTTTTTTTTTTTTTTTCTATTTCTGCAATTCTCTGTAACTGCTACAATTTCTAAATGTGTGGTACTAGTTTTCCTCTTCTTCCATTCTGACTATTTTCAAATGCACCAATACATAAGTAGCAGTGAGGGATTATTTGGTTTGGAAACTTTATCAGCCTACTGACCATATATCAAGAAATGTAGTCCCCATAGTCACTACTTTGGGAAGATGTCAAAATTCTAGAATATTATGAAAGCAGTATTTAACTTAATATATGTTTAGTTTAAGCATAGAATAGATTTTAGTTCTTCTCATAAATGGCCCAGGAATCTTTTACTCATCAGTCCATGAGGGGTGTGCTGCATTACTCAGATGTTATATTTTGATTACACTACTCCAAAGCCCAAATTCTCTGCTGGAAGAAAGAAGAAACAGTTCTTTTCCTTCTCTCTACAGACTTTCAGACTATCAATCTGATTTTTGACATTTGCAGCTAAACTTCCCCCAGAGCATCTGAATGAAACTGTGATTTCTTGTCAGCTTTACTGACTAGATACAGTGCTTTCAACATAAGCAGGATAACTGACATGCTGCAGAAAAGGCCCTGAAGAGCTTCATCTCCAGCCTCGATGTTTGGCTTACACTTGATTTATATTTCAGAATAGGGACGAGAATCCTGTCCCCACCCAAAACAGTCTGGACTGTCAAAAGCACTCACTAACCAAAGTTTACAGTGCCCTGCTCCCAGGAATGTCTAGAGTGGAATGAGAAAGAGAAGAGAGGTGGAATAGAGAAGTGTCACACAGAATTATCCTCTACTGCAACAAGAGCACTTTCATTGCTACCTGTTAGAAAAAAGTTTTCCATCTCTGCTTTGTCAGGTAGCAGGAGAGAAAAGCTGTGTAGGAAATCATTAAAATTTAAAGTATATTCTACATATCACACATTACTACTTTTACCACAGCATAAACAAAAACAAAACCACTAAAAAAATTCACTCTCCTATCATTACTTTTTTAAACATACATAAATCAATTTCTAAAGCACAGAAGAAAAGAATACCTTGTACATCTCTGCTTCAATTTGTTGGTGAACACCTACAAAACTCTTCTTAACTTGCTGCTTATCTTTGATCATCATTGTTAGCCTATGCAAAGGCCCAGAATTAAGATCCTCTGCATGTGTCTTCATGATTTTGCTCAGCTGTTCTGTTTGCTGTACCACGAGCAACCAAGACTATTAAAAAAGGCAGAACAGAAAAGCACTTACTTATTTCAGCTTACAAATAACCAAACAGTTAACATGAACTGTGGGAAAAGATGCATCACTGTTTAAAATAATCCAGTAAAAAACCAAATTTTAAACTTACCCAAATGCATTTGAGATCCTCCTGCAACAGCCAAATTATGCCTCAAACTTACTCATAAAATCATACAAAAAGCACCAGAGACAAAAAAACATTGTATGTTCACCCTTCAGTTGTAGTACATCTGAACACTAAAGAAAGCATTACAGCCTTTTTTTCTAAATACATCCCCAACACCCCTGACAACCATGTTCCCATGTCCCTTGTTCCCCTGTTTCCCAGGCACAGCTACTCTGCCCAAGCTGACTTCTCTGCCCTTGTCTAAATACCTCACAGTAATATGCACTTGAGTGGTTAGGGTTTAAGAGGATACCTTACATCAGCTGCTTCTCACTGCTGACAGCATCAGTCAGGCCGCCAGTATCACACACAAGGTGCTACAGAGACACAACACTCGTCCGTCACAGCGATCCAACATCTTTCTGAACGCTTACTTTAATAACTTCCTTGGACACTCTGTCAGTCAGTTTTCAGGCAGATTAATGTGCTGTGTGTGACTTTGAATACAGATACACGTCTACAGATAACACAGCTACAAACGTGAAATTAAACTTCAGATCAAATAAAAGCCTAGTATACTGGTTTTACTAGTATTTTATCTTACTCTTGCTGAAACAGAAATCAACCTTGGATGAAAACCATAGAAAATTATCTTTGGGGTTTCCTTAAATCCCATATACAAACATATATACATAATATTTTCATAGATGAGATTGCTGCAATGCAAACTAGATACCATAGAACTAAACAAAAGACAATTAACTCCCTTTCATTTTGAACCATCATTGGTATTTCCTCTAGCTTGTAAATATCTCACAGACTGGCACAGACCTATCTATTCTGCTTGAAGTGTGGTATTGTAAAAGGTCACAGCCTAAAGCTTCCCGGCTATGGCCAAAACCCATTTCACCTCTTCATTACAGAACACTTTCCAAATGACAGAGGAGCCACACTGCAAAGCTGCACAGGATAAAAACATACTTAAACACCTGTCTGAGAGGACTGGGCCTTGTGGTTACAGAAGAGTTCATAAAAGTGCTCTCAGAGGTGAAAATGTAATCAGAGTCCTTCATTTTCTTTAAGGGTGATTTATTACTGATGAGGCAAGTACTGTTTTAACCACCCTGAAAAATCACAACAGAAGCATCTGTCAACAGTACTTAGCTTACAATTCCCCAAATGAGCCTGAAAAAGTCAGAAACACAGCAAAAACTTCCATTTCCATTGAAAAAATAAAAGAGATTGCATATTTTCCTGTTCTTTACAACCTTCTTTCCATCAGGAACAGATGAAACTGATGTTTCCATGAGGAAATAACAGTTAAGCCAGACTTCTGTGCTCTGTATGATGATATTTTGCTATTTTAAATTAGGAAAAGCTAAAACGAATATGCTTCAAAAATTGAGATTTTTATGGGACATTTATGGGTGGGGACAGCAGAAAAGGCAAAGCATTTCCTTCCACAAAGAACAACCACAATCCATCAAATGTAATAAAATACAATATTGTTTGGTTTAACTGTATTTTTCAGACATAATCAAAGCCAAAAGACCTGTTTGGACAGATTGGCATTTTGTTTTGATGACACATAATACCAGAACAGGTATTTTATGTCTTAGGAGATGTAAGATACTAGATTTATGTCCCATAATTTTTACATCATACTTTGATTTTGTAAAATGTCAGGAAGAGAGAAAATGTATCATGAAATAGTAAAATAAATTGAATTAGAATGAGTAAATTAATCAATAATTCAGATATTTTAACTGGTAAATGTGACACTACATAACTTTAAACTTTGAGGTGTCAGTGAAATTTTAAGGCAAGCCATACAGATGATCTCTCAGTAGTTTACGAATACTTCTGCTGTTATATAAAGATATAGAAATCAAGGACAGGACTTAAGTGAAAAATAGGACCTGCTTAAGAGGAAAACAAAAACCAAAAACGAAGAAAAATAAGGCAGAACAACAACTTGAATGCCGAAGCAAAATTTCGCGATCTGGCACACAGGCCTCTCCTCAAGCCAAAAAGAACATGGTTAAAGTCAGACCTTCAGCTTTTCTAAAGTTATTTGCTCACAGCAAGTGCCTATGTCACTAACATGAACCATCCTAGACTGAGTTACCTACAAAGGCTAAGGATTGTTTATACCTTATAATGCTAAACACTCAGATGGCAATGCTTCTTTACTCTTCTAGCCCTAATCTGCTCTGTTTCATTGCCTAAAAGAATTGCAAGACAGTTTAGGTAGCATTAGGGGCACTAAGGGCAATTCTGCTGGGGCAGCAATAGCAAGGTGAGTCATATACCAATAATTCTACACAACACTCTGGCATCTAACAGGAGAAAGCTTGAACAAAACACATGACATCTGTTCATCTCGGGCTAATGAAAATAACTTTACCGAAATCATCAAACTTTAACAGCAACACCTATAACAAACAGTGCATAAGAAACATAACTGGGTGACAAGCATATCAAATATGCCACCAAAACACAGAGATAGGAGAGTATTTCAATTGACAAGGCAAGAATTATTGTGTGGGAGGGAAGCAACAACAGAATCTTGCAGATAAACACTGTGCAGTGCTACTTTTGGGGCAGCTGAAGCAGCCTAGCTGTATCAGCACAGCTCTCAAGTCACACACGCTGTCACTTTAAACCAGTATAAATCTACCCTGCTGCACAAGGAGCAATCCTGTTCCTAACACTATGCCAGTTCTAGTATTCAAGCAGCCTCCCCGTAAGTCCACTACATAAAAACTGCTTTGTCTAAAATTTAACTTGATGCAAAAATGGTGTTTTCCTGCAGAGAGAAGATCAGGATTCATGCCAAACTGAAGGGACTGTGTAACCACTGCTAAAGCACAAGGGCCAAGAACTGAATACGCCATTAAAACAGAAGAGATTTCTCTTGTCAGGAGGGAATCCAAGTCAGTAAAACTTTCAAATAGCTGATAAAGGAAGTTTGCTTCATCAGAACATTTACTGGACTTGCTCTAAATCCGAAAATTAGTTATTTAGAGGAAGGACAGCCTTACCTTCATAAAAAGTCAACACAGTTATTTCAAATTGCATACAAAATAGCTTCACAATTATGAGAAACATCCTGAATTAATGTTTTGTTTTTACAACACATGCTGCAGTGTGAATAACAGTTGGAATGTTAGGCTTTGACTTGGCTTCCTGGCATTTTTCTATTTCTGTCACAAATTCTATACAACGTAAACAATAGTTCCTATTTAACTGTCTTAAAAGAAAAGCTTACTATAGCATACTTGATTTTCAAAACACCAGAAGTATCAGGCTCAACCCAGGTATGTAAAATAACGAATTTCAAAAATCAGGACTGATTCTAGTTCAGCCATTATTTTCAAAGCAAGACTAGAGCTCAACTTCTGCATATTCCACTAAGGAACTAAAAGGAGTCCATTTTAAAGACTTTGGCAACATTAGCTCTCAAGAACCTGAATGAACAGGAATTCTACTCAAACCAAAGCAAATAAAAATAAACCCAGCCCTGTTATTTCCAAGAATATTCCAAATTCAAAATACTTCAGACTTACCTTGGACACATTGCTGATATAATCCAATTGACAGGTGCTCTCTTTATCTACTTGATTACAAAGATTCTGTAAAGTGGAGGCATATTCCTTGTCACTTTTTACTCTCATTACCATAAATTTCTTCACTGTTTCTAGCAGTCGCAGTTCCCAGTCTTGAAGTTTTAATAAAGCATCATGAGAATACTTCAGGTCACCTCCAAACCCCATTTTTTAAGGCACTATATACCACACAGGGGAAAGCACAGGCCCTTCACCACATCTGAAAGGAGAACAAGATTGATGAGGCAATTATCAAAAGAAAAACTTCTAGTGACACAAAGAGCAACTATTAAGGTCTGAAACAACTTCATCATGAGATTAACCACATGCATATACCTCCACAATAGAAACTGAATGAAGGCTCAGAGCACTGTTTCAAACACCATCTAAGACTGGAAGAGATTTCAGGCTTAGACCTGTTTACCAGTTTCCATTTCTGCAAAACCATACCTGCCTAACTTAAACTACAGTATGAGGGAAAATATAAATAGCATCTTAGACAGATACTAACAATCAATCTGCATATTTATCCAACAAGCATAGCAGACAGTATCTCCAGGCAAGAGCTGCCAGTAGCTCTTTTCCTCTCCTGGTGACCTGAAACATTTGTTTCCGGTGTTTACTCTCCTAAGAGCACAGACAACTCCAAATAAAACACTAGCTCTCAAGGCATTGCATCTGTGGGAACAGGATAACTAGTTAGAAGCTATTTTTCTCCTGTGATAGCAGACCACTAAACTTGCACATTCAGCCTCGCAAGAATCAGAAAATATCCCAAACCAGGTTTCCCATGCAACCATAATATTGGTCCCCTGGGTCACAGTTCCATAAACTGATATACAGATAAGATATGTAGCACAACTAGTGGTCAAAGACACTTGTTAGCTCTGAAACACCTGCATCTGGTGCTGATAATCATGCAGCCACATCACGGAAGACCTGAAACCACACACATGAGTAATTTCCATACTGCAACTCTATCTCTGGACTGCAGTGCAGCCACAGCCTGTGTACTGCTTATTCTCTCACTATTTTTCTTATTTTGAAATGTAAGAGTGATACAGATACATACTGCTAAAAAACATTACCGGACATGGAAATTAGTCCAAAAATATTTGGTAATCTTACAGGCTAGAATATGTATCACAGTCAATTCCAAGAAAGTTAAGACTTACTTTTTTTACAGTCACTCTCAAAACAATGAACTAATCGCTTGCAGGAAGTAAATATTCAATGTACATTTAATAATATACTGTGAATGAGAAACCAGATCTCAAAGAGTTCCAAATTTAACCAGAGTTACTGAAGACAGTGTACAACTTGTCTCAATCACCACCACAGCAGTCCAGTCAGATTCAAAACAAAGCAAAATTAAATTCTGTCAGCCTAACAGAGAGAAACTTCAATGACGCTACAACATTCCCCTCAGCAAATAAAGCCAGTATTCCAGTGTTGGTAGCGTTCCTGGAATCCAGCAAGAACTCTGAAGAAAGCAGTTTTCATAGCCAATCAGCATTTAATTTAAAGATTACAACCTGTCTGTGACATGAAAGTGGCCATGCTGTGTCAGATCGGTGGTCCTGCGTGTCTGACATTGAAATCAAATGAGCAGGGTGAAGAACAGAGCACATACAAAGCAATACAAGATGTTTTCCTGCCCTTATAAAGCCTTTTGTTACGTATTTCCATCAACTATATCCAAGACATTAATCATAAAATAATGATGGATCTACATGCATCAGTTGGAACTTGTGGTTTCACAGTATCAGTAACAAGGCAGGCAACTAGTAACCACGAACCGAGGAAGCAAATTCAGAAACAGGAACGCACAGCAAAGATGTGGTTTCACCATAAAGAGGAACATGGAACGAGCACAGCATCACACTCACTCTTGAAATGCCGTCAACTTGCTCCTAAGTCTGCATGGGCTCTAAATCATACAGAATGCCTTATATTTTGAAAACACTATCTATAAACATTAAGAATACTTCAAAATCAAAAAAAGAAAGAGAATTTGGATTCAGGAGACAAATCCTCAAAATCAAGGCTTCTGTACTAATTCACAAAAAACTTTATAATAGGTTATCAATTTGTTAGCCAGTCCATCTCAATTTCTGAATGTGAGGATTATTGTTGCTGAGGCAGGCTACTGAAGCAGTGCAGACGAAATAAATCATTCTTAGCTCTCCATCCACACCTTAAATAAAAATTAGACTGTTAAACAATTGATATTTCTGTTAGTGTAGGATCTACCTCTGGAACATACAAGACCATGAAACATAAAACACATGCTTTATGTACCATTTGTTTACACTAAGCACATATTCAGAAGATTATCTATTTACACATTTGATACTAAAAGTATGCAATATGAACTAGCAAAATTCATGCTTCCACACAGCTACTGCCAACAATACACATCAGAAGTGGTAACCTAAGTTAGCCTGTTTATTTCAAAACTGACTTATGAATATTGGTCCGCTCAAAGCAAAACAGCTCATTTTCAGAAAGGCTTTTCTGCAAAGCATAACTTAAGCTCACATACCGTAAAAATTTTCCTCAAAAAATGTTCCTTAGTACAGTTTTCCTATGTCAGCAGTTACTTCCTCTGATTTTCACTTTCTGAAATATACTTTTCTTTCCTTTTCTGGGGACTCTGTGAAAGGAAAACACATCAAACTTTTTTATTATTATTATTTCAGCATTTTAAAATACATTGCAAAACCTAAACTTAGGTAAGTTGCTTTGCATTTTCAAATTACTACCAGAAGACTGATTTTTTTTTAAAAAAGGGACAGAGTTCAAGAAAAAGAGTAAGAGCAGACTTCTCAAAAGACTGCAAGTAGTAGTATGCCATCACCTCATACACACAACTTTGAGTGAAGAAATAATTTTGTCTCTACACATAAAAGAGAAGTTTGGTGGTTTTTTAAAGTTCTTGGAATTTCTTATGACACAGTGTATTATAGTTGAAAAATTAGATAAATTCACTTATTTATGAACCTCACCCTTGATAAAACAAAAACAGAAACCAATTAAAAGAAAATGAAAGCATGGAAGGCCAAAGTTTGTTATATGAAAGACAGTTAGCAGTGGTGTTTTCAGCAGAGTGAAAGAAAACAAGTGGCCACATGAGAAAGGGCCCAATCAAGACACATACATTTCTTACATGGCTCTAATTACACAAATATCTAGAACACTAAGAGGTCAGAAGGATGACTACAGCACTGAAGTTTCGATATGTAACTCCAGACTGCAATCTAGGTGAAGCAAACTAACACAGAAGGTCTCTGAGGAATTATAATAAGACAAATGTATATGAAAAATAATCAGAAACAAGCTTTGCATACAGCTTACAAGTGCAAGGTATACTGTACAATCTGCATCTGAACCCATGTCATATATTCACTCACAACTTCATGCTAGAATGTCCAGCTTTAGATGAAACATTCCCTAATAGTTTAGCAATGCTCTTGTAAGAAAAGACACACGAAGCAAAACTGAAAGACAGACACAGTGCGTAAGGGTAGAGAAAAGAGAACTATTTTCAATATTCATTATTTAAAACAAAGCTCTGGTCATGGACACGTTTATAAAATCTTATGAAGGGATAGTCTTACTTCATATTCAAGAAAGCATTATTTAGTATTCTTTTCTGGTTACTTAGTGACGTTCTAGAAACAAAGAACGGCCTAATATAAATACAAAACTTCCATTCTCCATGACCAAAAATAGAAAAGACTAAGTGATGCTAACACTCAGTCACTGCAAAGGAACAGCAGCTATGAAAGCAGATACAAAAAGAAAAAAAACACAGGAGGCTATAAGCATTATAAAATTCACATTTTTTATAAACAGATATAAAATCACTTGTTTCAAAGGTGCAAATCACAAAGGAAAGTCTTCAGCAAAAAATTACAAGCAGGAGTAAAACATTAGAGTAAATCTGCCTCCAGTCTTCCCATCACAAATACAAACCAGGAGGAAACATCAGAATATCACTGGACACAAAGGTAAATCTTAATCCTTGTTCAAATGGGACTCATGAAAGAAGAACACACACTACCAACCAGCCCCTGGGCACATTCAGCTTTCAAGCAGATGTTAAAGAATTGCATGTGGCAAAATGAAGCCCTTATGAAAATTCAATTTATTAAATGAAATAACAAACTAGAGCCACTTAAACATAGACAAGTTGTATCTTCTGCCCTCTGCACACAGACAAGAAGCGCAACTTTTTATTTTTTTTTCTATAAGAACTACTCTATCACATATGATAGAGAATTTCATTTGTCAGTATAAAAATAAAATACAAACCCAACTTTTCTTCAGAATTCCAATTATTACTGACTTTTTATCTATGTGCATCTTTTCATCGGCATGCAGGTCATCAGTAGAATTTAAAACTGGTAATACAAGCTCAGTACTGGTCTAATTGATAGGCATACACTAGCCTATCTAGTACACAGAAGCATAATAAAAGCTTTCCAGTGAACTGCACAGCCATCTGTCAGAGAGCAATAAAATGTTACAAAATTCTCGCTGCTATTTCTGAGCTCAAACATAGTAAAATCTGATAGTTACAGACAGCTTGCTACCCCAATGCAATAGTCCACTAGATAATGAAGACATAAAAGACAGAATTATAAGAAGGATAGAGCAGAAAATCTAGATGACCTGTTGTTTTCTGAAATTACTACCAAGACAGCCAAACCCCACCAGATCCTCTCTAGACTGAGGATATGTAAGGCATTCTCTCACAATGAGAAGCATCAGATGAGTATATAAAAATACCAGTAGTAAAAATTCACTCATCAGATGCTATTGAGCCAAAGTGATACCAACTAGCACCAACTATTAAATTGGCAAACTATTAATTCTGAAAAACTTAGGCTTAAGATGACCTAAGTAAAGAGGTATGGAGAGTGGAAAATCTATCAAATCTTTTCGCAGCTGACAAGGCAATCGGTGGAAGCACAACAAAGACAGTCTGATTTTGATAGTGGACAAGGAATCATATCTAATAATCTGTAGACTAGAGTAATATGGTGAAAAAAAACAAACTCAGCTTTTGTAGAGGAAAGTCATACTTTGCAACTTGAAAAGTCCTTTGAAGGAATCAAGGATCCTGAGGAAAAAGGTGTTGGGAATGGTAGTGAACAAAAGTCTTCTAGGAAGTTTCTGCTGATGTCTCTGATAGAAAGCTGTTAGAGAACTGAAAACCTTGCAGGGTAAGATTTAAGAGACAAAGACTGAGAGGCAAAAGAGCCAGAATCTGTGTCAGGGCTTGTGCTGCTCTTCAGAATGGTCACCTGCCTATCTGTCATTTCATACGCATCCATGCTTTATACAAAATTATTATGATCAATCAAAACTGACAGATCATTAAAAAGTTTGCAGAACCTCAGAACACTGAGCAACAAGCATAGAAAACAGCATACGAACTCACATATCAATAAATGCATCATACACTGGTGCAAGTTATTTAATGCCATTACCAGGAAATGTTCTAGTAGTCTCTGAAAATACACCTTCAAAAACCTTTGTTCATTGCTTTGAAGTGGTCAGGTTAGAAACCATCCAGATTATTAGACTTTAATGAAGTGAAGAGAGAACATAACACATTCTTACACTGCTGCTGACATTCATGGTTTTCCTATATATTCAAATTCTCCTACCTCATGAAAAACATAAAACACCCAAAAAATATAGGTAATATTGATCATGGAGCAGCTTCCACACAAAGAAAGTAAAGAGAATTTTTTAGTTCACAAAACAGGCAAGTATGATGGGTGTAGATCAAAGTACACAGAAAAGAAAAAAATCATTATCCCACAAAGTGACAAGGTATGTCAGATGCCTGAAGTGTTTCCCAGAAGAACTTAGGAACATCAAATGAAATTTTATGAAGTTGCTCTTTAGTACTTCTTTACCTATGGAATAACTAAATGAGATAATTCAATGTCTAAGGACATTTCTAAGACCACAAAACAAGCAGGTACAAAAATTATTATAAAAATTCATTAAAAAACCAGACCTTTAGAACAGCAGAAGTTCCATCTCAACAAGCACTGGATTTCACTTGGTTAGGTACGAACATCCTTAAACAGTGACCTCTCACTTTCTTATCCCTGCAGCTGTACAAAGACCATACTTTACCCTAGCAGCTCCTGCAGCTGTATTCTTATTAAAAACACATGCAAATAAGAAGCAGTGAGATCCACCAAAGAACAGGATTTACACTAGTCAGCAGGTTAAAAAAAAAAACAAAAACAACAAACCAGAAAACAGCTTTCACACATGCAAATGGTAGTAATGGACATGATGGAAGTAAGTCACTAACTATCAAGCGTAAGGCTTATAATCTAAAGACACTGTCTAATTCTTTCTCCTTCCACCAAAAAGAACACATATATATATACCTATGAAAGAAAGATTTTTGTCAAGACTTAGTTTTGTCAGACCATCTGATTTAGTATTCCTCTGCTATTAGCATTAGGAAAAACCTTCTCCATGACTAAATCTCACCTTCCTTGCCCCGTAACTGAAGTATGGAAAGAGGAGACTACCCATCTCTCTGCAACATGAATATGCTAATTTTTGACTAAGCAATTCTAATTCTTTCAATCTTTTAATATTTTCTAGAGCACTACTATCCTCCAGCTGGTCCCCATCTTACTCAGAGTTCACAAGCTAAAACAGTGGGACACTGCAGGACCTACCAACTCTGACTAGAACAGAGGGATTACTTCAAATTAGCTTTGACCTGCTTGCCCAAGTGCTTTAAGGTCTTCCCAACCACATCATACGGTATCTTTCTTCCTTTATTAAGTTAAAATTCCATGTTCTTTTCCACAGAACTGCACCCTTCCCTGTTTCCTCCCCCCAGCTCATGTCCATACAGTCCAGCCTACACACAGTCAAGGAGCTTTCACACTCGCTGACACCTGCTTTGTTCCAGATGACATCTCCCATTTGCCAGCATTATTCTAAATAGTAATCTCATGCTCCACCGCACCTGCAGCTGTCTGCTACTGCCCTGGTAACTTTCTCAGCATGCTCTTTATCATCTCAGGCCGCTTGTGAAAAAAGCATGCAAAGGGAAGAGCTGGCAATTGGTAGTGAACCATGCAGCAAGTGTTTTTTAGGTGCAGCTACTCAACCAGTTTTGCTTCCACGCTGCTGAAGTTTTCACCTCACAGGTAAACAGCAAGACTGAATCTCACCAGACGTAAGAGTACAAGAAGGTGAAAGCAGATTCAGGTTAGGAAGAGAAGAGCCAGGCTAGCTGCCAGAAGTCAGACCTTGCCACCATGACTCAAGACGCAGTGCTGTTGTCTTGTTAACTCTGAAAAAGGCGGTGCAGCATACAAAATAAGTCACACACATGCTCTCTCCTTCCAAAGGATAAATGCACATAGTTTCTTGATACCTTTCATGTGCATAGATGTAGAAAAAAGCTTTCCTTCCTCTATTTTTCCACAAACTGAACTTTGCTTAAATTAAGTTCCAGGATGCAAGGAAAGCCAAAGAAAAGCAAGGCCTCAATAGAGAGTTCCTGAGCAACGAATTTTCACTGAACCCTCAATTCCTCAGCATTGCAACATTTATGTCCACACCAGCTCTTAACAAAAAAATTCAACTGAGAAGCAAAAGGGTGATAAAAATGATTTTCATGTAGCAGGCACTGTGCATTAGTATCTGCAACCCTGTTAACAAAGTTCAACAGCTAAAGAACCAGACTGTTCTAGAATTACAAAGAAGCATACAACGCTAAAATGTCCAAAAGTTGGCACAAACTGAAAATAAAATAAAACCCACACACATCAGTGACTCAAGCTTGCTTCAAGTTAATATTATATAGTGTATTAAAGAAAAAACAACTGAAGTATTGCATTTTCAAGAGGTTTCTTGTCTTAGATGAACAGTGAAGGCAGAAACAACCTCTAGGAAAAGTGGTGGTAAGAGTCAACAATTAAATTAAAAAGTACTGGTAGTAACCATGTTGACTAATGAGTTACTCTATGCACAGTTAACTTGTTTATTTGCGGATTTCTTTCATTCAATTAGATGCCAACTTCTCTAGTTTGAGGGTAGGAAGTAATCTTCCTCATATGAGAAAAAACAAAACCAAACCTCTGAAGGAAGTGTTTCATATGTTGATACCCATCACTCTTGAGACAAATACATGGCAAGTCAGAATGAACACACACACAAAACCCAAGTGCAAACCCTCAGTCTCAAGGCCACCTTCACAAGTATCTCGTCGGGGAAAACAGGAGGGAAGAACACTCACATAGTACTGGGTGTCTCTCATTATCACAAAGCAGCACCTAAAACTCCTCACTGGAAAGATTTCAGAACCCAAAACTCATCTCACTGCTGCCACTGCACATTTCAATCAAGAATACTACTAGAAGCTTCTACCAGAAGCTCTGCATTAGCTCTCAAGATTTAAGGACGACCATAGAAAAAGATAAATCCACAGGATGTGAAGCACTTAAAGAGTCTAGAGGTAGTTTAATTTCTCCTTATGGCCCAACATCAGCCAGAATTTCTTGCTTCAGACAAAACAATTAGATAACAAATCTGCCATTAGTCTGTAATAAATGGCAATACTGGTCTCCTCAGGAGAAGCATAATCTAGTTCCAAGTATTTATTGTCCTTTGAAAAGAAATTCAAAGAGCAATCAGGATGTTTCCTCTTCTTTCCTCCTTCATTAAACTAATTACATCCTTCTGGTTCATTAAATCCTCTACTTAGTTAACTCATTGTTCATTCAGTCTTCTCGAGGTCACTTATTTCCTTGGCACTACCGTATCACATTTAACGTAGTTTGATTACACAGCATTTTGTACAGAAAACCTGGTCACGAAGAACACAGGTCCATGAGAGACTCCTGTTCCTTCCCAACAGCTGATATTCCAGGCTGTTACACCACAGGAAATATAACATATCATGTGGTACAGGGAGAGGTGTTGCCTCAAGCCTTTGTTTGCTGTTCCTGAACTGAACAACTTTTCCTTCCCATGCTCCACATCCTAAAAGATACTGTGATTGCTCTCTCTTTAAATGGAATAGTTACTTTCACTTTAGAGTCACCAGAAAGGCAGATGACTGAACTATGCATTTGTACCTTCTTAAACACTTTAAGGGTGCACTAAATTTTAATACACATATTCCACAAATATATACAGTGCTAACTTTTTAAGATACATGAAGAAATCTACCCTATCTTTTTTACATTCAGTGAATTTTGTTTGGGTATCATCAGCCTTCCCAGTTAGAAAAAATACTCCTTCTGAAGGGTATTATTCTCATTTGAAAATGTATAAATGGATCAAGCTTTAATTAATGGATGTTATAACAAACAGTTAAAAAGTCGTGAATGTTTGATCTTCCAGGTGTCCAGACAAGTGGCACTGAAGTGCACAGGTGAAAAAAAAATCCATGTTTGGACTCTTCAGATGGAAATTCATTTGCATACAAAAGAGTCGGCCTACGTGATCTTTATTGAAATAGATTATTATTTTATTCCCAGCTTTTAATTCAGTATCTAAAAATTATTCCTTCCAGACATTACACCAAGCAGCCAACACATCAATTAAAAGTACAATGTTCTTCTTCATAACATAGCACCATCCATGAATATTCTCCAGAAACAAAAATGTTAGGGATGATAATAATGTTTGTATTGTAGGCAGGGGTTATTTAGCCCCCTCAGAATTCTTGCCTTTCTGTACTGTGAGACAGCTGAAGGGAATTTGACTGAACTTCATCTTTAAAGCTGAAATCCCAGCTCCACCTGAGAAAAATTCTGTAGAGGGACACAAGCCATACTACTGTAATAAACAAATGTTAACAACCATTTGCTTAATCACTGCTTTGGAAACGGCAGCTCCCACCCCCTGGAAAGCAGACTATCCGCATCCACCCTGCTAATCCCTGCATCTCCACTTAAGGCTTCTCAAGCCAGGTTTGGGTGACTTTGGTGATGAAATACCAGAGCACAAGAAATTACTGTGCTCCTGTCCACCAGACTGATTTTTTGCACAGGGTATGCACTGCATGCTTCATGGAAACATGAAGCTTTAAGACATAAGGCATACAGGGATAGGATACCTCTGGAAGACTGTTCTGTAAAGGACACAAATCTGCTGCATTGTGCTGAAGCACAGCCTGGAGAAAACTATCCCACGAGCACAAGGCGGGTTTCCCTTCAGAGGGTACCAGCTGGCCCCAGAGATGCAGCGCTAGAAAGCACACAGCATAGAAAACTACAAGGCCATGGAGGAAGACAAGGATTGAATCCAACCGAGATTTGACCTCAGTAAGAATGGAATGTAATTACCTTCTGACATTAAAAAAAAAAAAAATCATTTAGATGAATGAGATAATCTAGATGCCAGTTACATTTGTTAAAATAATAGCTTCATATTTACTCAACACATTCACTGACGAGAGATCTTCCACTTCAGTTTCAACATTCACCTACTTCAAAAAGTAGGACTGGGTATTAAATGGACTTCCTCTATCTTTGTTACAGACCTTTTACAATTCTTTGCTTTTTCAGATGCACACATCAATTGCCAACATTTTTTTTCTGTATTTGGCAAATGAGGCATTTTCTTTTATCTGGTGAACTTCAATTATCACATCTGCTGAAATGGTAAACAACCATATTATGGAAATTACAGAAGAGGTACTCTCCTTGGGAGGAAACACACCCTTCACAGAACCAACATACAACAGATATACCAACAATAAACAAGTATCTGTTTTTCTAATTCCATGTTTTCTGCCTCCTTATCACTAAAAAGCTGCTGCAAAGTTGTATGATTTTCCTTAACGTTGGCTACAAAAGCAATTCTCAAGTTTTGCTGAAGAGATAGCATCTTTGATTTGAAAATACCATTTTTTACAGTGCTTAAGCTGTCATATTTTTAAACTTAACCACTTCATTTGACTGCACCCCTTACCTGTAATACCTGAAATGTACTCGGAATACAAATACTGTGGAGTATTATTTTACACTCATGAACATTTCAAAGCAGAAGCCACAACTAGAAAGTCAGATGCTATCTGAAAGACACCCAAAACATTAAAGAAAGCTTTAACATAACTCAAAAAAGCTGAACTTTAACACAGTCGCAGTACACTACACTGCACAGATTTTAGCAAATTTATACAATTTAACGGCAGATAGAACAAGCTTTATGTGTTCAAAGATTGTGGTTTATCCTACAATCCTACTCTTACTTGTTTATAGGTTCACTGGGGTGAATTTTGTGATTTACTAGCCAAGCAGCTAACAACCTCCATCAGCTGAGCCATTATTAATATGCTATTCTCCTGAGCATAACAGCATCAAATATTCAATAAAGTTATTCCTGCCTTACTAAATAACCATTAATGTCCTTTCCAACTCTGTTTTGTACTGAGAAATACAACTTTAAAACTGCCACTCTCAATTCAAATTGCAGACACTACAAAAGTTTTGATGAACCATGTAAGTTACAATATGCTGCCAATATATGAGATAAGATTTTTCCAAGTTTTCTAAAGCAAAAAGTTAGACATAAAGAGAGCTGGTAAAAAGCAGCAAAGCTGACAAACCAAGCACTGAAATTAAGAGAGCCACAAAAATGAGGATCAAAACCTAAATGCCACTGTCTTTGGAATATGCACTATGTGACTGCGTAATTATTTTCACAGTACTTTTCTCCATAAATGCCCAACTCATTTATTAGAGAGGATGGAGAGATCCGAGCATGAGTCAGCATTCTGTCAGAGGGGTTCACCTTCACGACCCTTTCAGGCTCCTTGCTGGAACTGTATGTCTCCCAGTTATAAACAGGCAACTTCACGGAACAAAGGGCTTGTGATTAATGCACTTTAACACTATTCTGGATTTTACTTCTGCTTCTGGCAAAGAGTGCTTACAAAATACGCAACAATTTACAAACTTTTAACTAAGTCTTAATGATGGTAGTTTAGTTTTATGCTTAAGTTTAATTTCTTAATGTCTCAGCTTCTCATGTTGAAATAAATCACTTTCAAAATCATAGTATGAAGAGGCTGTGAGACCCTTAAGATCAAGTGGTGACAACTGCGAGCTGTCTTCAGACCAAGACTTGACCATCATAGAGAAAAATTACTAATACATGAAAAACTATTAAGTAGTTACTAAGTATTTTCTTACTAGCACTTAATAAGACAGGGTTGCAAATGGACTACAGTATTGTGCAAGCAACACTGTTGAACATACCTACATACAGATTAAAAGTACACACACAATTGGTTCGATTCTCCCTAAAAGCTAAAAGTTTCATGTGTTTGTCTTAATAGAAAGCTACGTCACAGAAACGTCTCACAGGATGCAATTACTGCTGTTGTTCCATGCTCACCCTGTCAAAAATGCCAGGGAAAGATTTGGTCCGAGTACCAACTCTGCCCTCAGCAGAAAATAAGAACAACCATATCAGAAGGCCTAACAAAATATCCTTTTTGCTCAAGGTGTGAGTCCACAGCATAAACAAGGTTCTAAAAAGCCAACTAACACATTACAAAGATCAGTAATTCTGACAAACCCATTCAATTGGCCAGAAATCAGTCACTGAAGCACAGTAAAGTTACAAGTATAGAGAGTTGTCTATACAAACTTCTGTGACACATCTCTGTATTGTGAGCAGGTTGGTAAGAAACCCAGATATGAAAAAGAAAGTTTAAAATTGTAAGTGGTTAAACCACACAATAGTTTCTTTCTAGGGTAGAAGGTAGGAATGCAAACGAGGCTGGTTATGATAGAGCAAACAGCAGTCTGAGATCCAAAACAGAATGATGTCATGAAGTACAGTTCACTCAGGTTAAAAACAGCATTAACTCCTAATTCATTGGGAACTTAGTTTTTTTCATCACCAGGGAAACATACACTACTGATTACATTCAAAACCAAACTTGACTCTGCATGCAAACTTGCAGGAAGAAATAGAAAAAAATTACAGTAATGCTCTTAAATATGATTTCATGCTGCAAGATGAGGGCAATCAAAACCCTCCACCCAACGAAGTTGTCCTACAAGAGAAAAAAAAATAAATCTCAAACAACACACACAAAGAAAGCCATTTTAGAAGCACTCTTGCTGCTTTTTAAGAATTCTTACCAAAACTTCCTATGCACTGTATGCAACCACACACAGAGCTCTTAAAAAGAGAGGTAACTCTTCTCTCAAACCCTGGAAACAAAGCTATCAATTCCCCTGATCCACTACTAAGACAAAGTTTCCAAAATAAACCTTGCAAAGAAATACTACGGTTACCTAACGCAAATGTTACACAGCAGAAACTTTCTGCACAGTATTTTAAGCCCTTTAAATCCCTAATAAAATGATGTATATTGAACAATACCACGATTATCTCCACTGTATAATAAACCTCTCCTCCAAGTTTCCAAAATCCATTTTTATAAGGCAAATACATCAACACTATAATTAGGACAATACTAAGTGGACAGTTTTATCTGAGGCTAAGAGCATACATGCAGTTTACTTCCTGCTGGAATGAATTTAGGCTTTCCTCTCTTCTGTTGCTGCTTGTCTTCTCCTCCCCCCTCTCCTCCCCTAGCAAAAGAATCTCTTTTCCTTTTCCTAGACCCACTTCCCACACACTGAAAAGAACTCCTCCCTGTGAAGTGATGACCTCATGCTCCTAGCCCATCTCCTTGTATGGAGCAACTCCGGGCTTGCCGCCAGCTTTCTCCGCCTTCAGCCTGACACGGCAACATACCTTCCTTCACCCTGCTGCTTCCCAGCTGAGGGAACATCCCATCGAGGACCGGCAAACAGGGCAGGGAGAGGGGGTCTCCTCATGGACAAAGACCAGGCCCACTGGATGCCTGCCCCACACCGTGTCTGGCACAAACCTACTTCGTGTCACCAAAGCACCTCTGCTCGCCACTGCAGGAAGAACAACACTGAACTAAGAACATTTATAAGTGTGGAAATACATCCCATGTCACCCAACTGCAGCGTGACCCCCACACAGCCAAACCATTCTTCCCATTAATCTCTTGGTTAAATCTCTTTAAACCAGTGAAACAAATGTCACCTCTCCTTCCCTCCCAATGAAGACCTATCTTACCTTCCTTTGTATTACTCTAAAGTTCATCAGATCATTCTATGGCCTGTCTTTACTTTCAAGTACCAGAATTATTTCTACATGATCACTGTATTCCACTGGCAATACAAACACTAAGTGATGACAGACCTCCCTCTGAAATATTCAGTTGTGACATGAAGTGACAGCAGTAGAAAATCAGGAAAGGTGATGGATAACTGAGCTTTTGCGCAGCTAATGAGTAACCTTGCACATACAAGACTTCATATTCACCTTCAAAGAAATATCTCCAAAGCCCAACTCTTCTCGGCTAACATTCCACGTGTCTATTTTAAAGTTGTAGCAGTACTGAGAATTTCTGTCAACACATGGAAAAGGAGTTTATAAAAGGACACAACATATATCGGTGTCACCAACAATAATCATTACTGTAACTGAACCTACAATGTGTTCACCATTTGCAATTTGCTTTGGTTGTGAGTGGGTTGGAAGTGTGAATGTCCCACCTGCTTGAGTCTTCCAAAGAGTAGCACTTACGCCCAGTAAACTTTACCACCAATTTCTTTGCCATATATTATTTAGCAGGTAAAATTAACTTAGAATAATACCCCATAATTTTCTTTGTTCAAAAAGTTTCATGTCACCCAGGGGTTTTTTTCATATTGCAACTTCTCAAAGGAAGCTGCATCAGAATACAGCAGAGCATCAAAGATGCTTTGAGTTTCAAAGCAGGGAAAAGTTATGACACCTACTTGAAAAGCAATGATGCCCTCCTGCAAACCAAAAACAAGTCAGCTCATTTAAAACTCTGACAAAACCCCAGGTGCTCCCAAGGGCTGTGCCACTTTCAGACTTGTGTGCCGACATGGAGTCAAAGCAGACACACTCCAACACAAGAAGGGATGTTTAAGGGCCTTCTACGTACTTCATCCTCAAACACTGTGCATGTGAGTGTTTGTCACCCCTGAAAACACCAAAAGCAGGGGCACACAAAGCACCAAGCCCCGCAGGAACAGAGCCAGGCCAGCGGCACCGGGAAGGCCCCAATGCCACCGAGCTGTACACACGGGAGGGAGGGAGGGAGGACATAAAAACACAACAAAAAGCCCAAAGCAGGCGCCGGGGGCTGCTACACTTACTGTGGGGGCGGAGGGGATGCAACATCAGTGTCAGGCCACGCTGCTGGAGGCACGGGCAGAGGGGACACGGGGACTGACACGGCGGGTGCCAGGGTACCCAAAGGGATCGGGGTACCCAAGGGATCAGGGTACCCAAAGGACTGGGGTACCCAAAGGGATCGGGGTACCCAAGGGATCAGGGTTACCCAAAGGACTGGGGTACCCAAAGGGATTGGGGTACCAAGGGATCGGGGTACCCAAAGGACTGGGGTACCCAAAGGGATCGGGGTACCCAAAGGGATCGGGGTACCAAGGGATCGGGGTACCCAAAGGCCTGGGGTACCCCAAAGGATCGGGGCACCCAAAGGATCGGGGCACCCAAAGGGACCGGGGCACCCAAAGGACGGGGGTACCCAAAGGGATCGGGGTACCAAGGGACTGGGGTACCAAGGGACCGGGGCACTCAAAGGGACCGGGACACCGAAACACTGGGGTACCCAAAGGACCAGGGTACCCAAAGGACCGAGGCACCCAAAGGGATCGGGGTACCCAAAGGACAGCGGCACCCACAGGGATCGGGTACCGAAGCACCGGGGCGGGGGCCCAGCCCGCCCGCGGCCTCCCCCCGGGCCCGTTCCCGGGGCGGGCCGGGCTCGGCTCTGCCGGACCCGCCGGGCCGGGCCGGGCCGGGCCCGCGGCGCCCCCG